>CM044110.1:1098821-2301730 GCA_024174645.1 Lemna minuta | reverse complement strand
AGCCGTAGAACCGCCTTCCCGCCGTATCAAGCCTCTGATGGGAAAACTCCCCGCCTGTGATCCACAAGATCATCCCTTTCCACCAAGGCCAAAAGAGAGAGAGAATGCCAATTATCGCTCTCGAGCAAGCACACTGATCTCGTGGTGGACGCAGAAGAACTGTGTTATGTCAACTCAACTTCGATAGCCATAAGCCTCCCCGCGGCCTTATCCCCAGCTTCAAACCGACCAAAAAGCCATTGAATGAAACCGACTAAAATCTACTGTAGCCTCTTAATAGGCTGCAACTACAAACCATCCCTTAACAGGCTTCATCAAGCATGATCCCACCCATGCAAAATACTTTAAAGCATATGTACTCCCCATATGATCCTAAATCGGATCCAACTTAGCGAGACGGTAAGCTCCATAATGATGTGACTCACCCAGAAAAGAGAGAGAGATCCGGGGAGCGCCCATGATCGCGAGGTGAAACCGGAGGAATGTCTTTCTTTGCTAGGTCCCTACTTAGATACAGTGATGCGTATAAAACGATCCTCCCTGAAAGCTGGATCTCTTGACTGCATCATCATGTAGGGAGTTACAACCATTCCTTGTAGAGCTATGCTTAGCCGATGGATCTCATAGAAAACCCCATGGACTAGTAGAAGATGTAATAGTTAGAATAGAAGATTGCTATTTCCTTTTAGGATTTCAGTGGCCTATGGAGCATGGAAAATGACTAAGGAGCTGAGCCAGCTCTGATCATGTTAGGACGATCTTCCTGCTATCTTATGGTGTAACTGATCGTAAGGAGAGTTATTCTCGATGTGGGGAGCATAACGGAAGGTCTATTAATCAATCGTTTAATGAAATACCCTTCACTTATATCCAAGACTTGGGGAGTGTTTGGACGACTACCACTTATCAAGACATGGACGCATCATGAGGAAGAAGTAATGATGATCAAGAAGAAGCAAGATATGCAAGAAGGGTAGCGAAAACTTGGTGGCGGTCCACTTATCGCGTCTCCACATCTCAGGAGGAGAGGACATCGGAGACACATTTCCAGACGAGCATCTCCTCGCCATCTCGAGTCACTCCCCCTGGTACGCACACATCATCAACTTCATCGTGACTGGATCGATCCTAGAGCACTGAAACCAACATCAAAAAGAAAAGTTCTTCGACGAGCTCAAGTACTATTTTTGGGAAGAACCGCTTCTGTTCCACCTAGGATATGACCAGATCATCTGACGATGTGTACCAGATGAGGAGCAAAGAGACATACTGGCGATGTGTCACTCATCGACGTGCGGAGGACACTTTGCGGCATGAAAGACCGCGGACAAGATCCTATAGAGCGGCTTCTACTGGCCCTCCATCTTCAAGGACGCCCACCGTTTCTACACGGAATGCCTACAATGTCAAGCGGCGATCAACATCTCCAAGCGAGACCAGATGCCGATGTGGCCGATCCTTGATGTGGAAATCTTCGGCCTTTGGGGGATAGACTTCATGGGTACCTTTCCCATCTTCTGACGGGAACAGAGTACATCTTGGTGGCGGTGGACTACGTGTCCAAGTGGGTCGAAGCAATCCCCAATAGGACAAACGACCATCGGGAGGTACTGCACTTCATCACACGATGCATCTTCGCCCGATACGGTTGTCCAAGAGCCATCATCAGCGACGGCGGCTCACACTTCAACAACTCGCACTTTCGAGCGCTGTTGAAGAAATACGGAGTACACCACCGCATCACCACACCATACCACCCCCAGGCGAATGGGCAAGTAGAGGTAAGTAATAGAGAAGTCAAATCTATACTTAAAAAGATAATTCGTCCAGATGGAAAGGATTGGGTACACAAGCTCCCTGACGCACTATGGGCATAGCGGACGGCATACAAGACACCCATCGGGATGTCTCCCTTCCGACTCATCTACGGGAAAGCTTGTCACCTTCCATTTGAGCTAGAGCATCGAGCCTACTGGGCCATAAAGAAGCTCAACCTCGCACTGGACGAAGCAGGCACAGAACGACTTCTCCAGCTCCAGGAGTTAGAAGAGTTGAGGCACGACGCGTACGAAAATGCACCGATCTATAAGGAGAAAACGAAGGCCTTCCACGACCGACACATCCGACGATGATCATTCCAGATCGGCGACAAGGTCTGGCTCTACAATTCCCACCTCAAACTCTTCTCTGGAAAGCTGCGCTCCAGATGGGATGGTCCCTATATGGTTTTAGAATTGTTCGACGGTGGAGCAGTACTCATCTCCGATCCTAAGACCGGTCAACAATTTTAGGTAAACAGCCATCGTCTAAAGCCGTACCTGACCTCAAAGCCACCCGCACCAGCAGATAAGGTAAATCTGCATCTTCCCAAGCACTCGAGGACGTGACGGTATCACCCTCGACCCATCAATAGTCTAGGTTTCATTTTGTTTAGTCTGGCTGAAGACGTTAAACTTAGCGCTCTTGGGAGGCACCCCAAGATTATCTTAGCTTTTAGTTTTATGTTTTTGATTTCAGTTTTCTTTTTAAACGTCAGAGAACTACATTAGGAAAGGGCGCACCTGCACCGGAAAATCCCACGAGCATCACGGACTAAATGAGCTTTTCTAAACCCATCTCACCGCACTTTTTATTGTTTTCATGCCATGATTCGATGAGTTTTTCACACAAGCATGTAGTATTCATTGAGGGCAATGAAAGATTCTAGTTGGGGGGTGAGGATTTAGAAAAAGCCCTATCATTTTCAAAAATTTTAAAATTCTACCTTCTAAAAAACTCCTATTTTAAAATTCTTTGATCTAATTTACGCCAACTTAGAAGTCTTTTCATCTAGAGATCTGACCTGCTAGAGATGTAGAAGTGAGGACCTAATAGTCCATATGATTACATTTTGAGTAATGAAGCCAAATGATCTAGAGAGACCAATTGATTAGAGTAGTGGTTGACTTCTTTGGGGTTGGGTATCTAACAGGCACCAAGGAAAAAGAGTAATCAAGAGGTTGAAATGCTATGGGATTGGAAAGGAGAGTATTTGAGAGAAAATAAATTCCATCCTTTACCTATTATTAGCCCAAACTGCTTAGTATAAAGAATTTTCTCGAGGCTAGACTTTCCCCTTTAAAGAGTGCAATGATCCATAATCTTTGTAGCACCTATCTTTCTTTATAGGCATGTAGTTTTTCTCTTCCAAAGCAGCCAAGTAGTAAACACCAATTTGTTTTAAACTTCGCTTTTGATGATGAACACTCCCAAGTGAACCCACACATCCATCTCACCTTCCATTTTTCCTCCCACATGTGCTTATACCTTCACTACACTTCATTTGCTACACACTCTCTTCGGAAATCCTAAAACTCCTCCACATCATCATTCTAGTCTTCTGAAATGCTTAAAAAAAAATAAAGAAGAAAAGAAAGAGGAGCAAAGTCAAAAGAAAGAGAGAAATAAGAAGTTACAAGAAGGAAAATAAGTGGGAACATCTTCTATCTCTACCTTCACTATCATCTCCACCATCTACCCTATCCATCATCATCCACCTCACTTGGGAGTATAATCATCATAAGTGGTACCTTCTTTGATTTTATAATCCACTTTGTTTTATCAGCATATTTATTTTTAGCCAAGTAATACCCTTAGAAATAGTATCTTTTATTTCCTTCAACCTCCTCACACGATGCATCCAAAGATAGGAATCCATTTGAATTGCACTCTTTTTAGGAGGAAAGCGAGTTGAGGGGAATTCTAAGTACTAAGTAGCCTCCATTTTGAGGGAAGGAGTGATGTGTTTATGGAGATGGTAAGGAATTACATCCACTCATGAGAGAGTGAGTTTATTTTCAGCACCATAGCGTCAGACCTTAGATATGCTCACCTTGATTACAATCAAGAATTACACTTGAGCATTAGCCGATGAGCACTACCCTGACATACACTAAAGAAGTCAACCTAGATATGGAATCTAGATCATTATGGCCTACACTATGAGGAAAACGTGATCATACCTTTATACACTTCACCTTTTTTAGTAGTAGGATCATACCTTTATATTGACATAATAAAACATGATTTTTATTGCATATTAAGGCATAAACGATTTCATTTCCATGCATGTTATCATATTTATATGTATTTTTCTATTATTCTATTAAAAAGTCATTATAATCTCGAAATACTTTAACTTAGGGTTAATTTTGATAATTTAGAGTTTAATAATTTGATAACCCATATTTTTCTTGAGCTTATAACTATTTTTAAAGTTAAAATAATAAGAGAAATCATTTTTTATAAACGTTTATTTCATTTTCTAAAGTTTGAAATCTTAATAAATGAATGTATTTTTGAAATAATAATTTTAACTCTTATTATTTATTAAATTTGAATTTTTAGAATAATAGATAATTAAATTTTGGATCAAATGAAAGAAATTTGGATTAATTTGGAGTTATATATGAAAAGTTATGAATTTTCTATTTTTAGGGATTTTTTCGAATTTTTTATGAATTTATTTTCGATTTTTATTGATTAAAATAATTAAAAATAAGGCAAAAAGCCTTTTATTTTGGCAGCGGGGCCACGTGGATGCGACGTGGTACTCTAGGCCACGTGGCAGCGCCACGCGGACCCGCGCAGCGCCTACGTGGCGCATTATACATATACTATTATATTTACATACTATATATAAATGGGTCTTTAGCCTTCCCTATATGGGAAGGGTTATTAATCGCATAAATCGTCGGGTATTATAAACCCGACGATCTTCTCTATTTCTTCCCGTGTGGGACTAACCCACACACGCCTTTAACATGCAGGTGACGTGGCTGACGGAGAGGCGTCGGATCGGGTTGACGCGTCGATCTCACGCGTCGATTGCATGCGCCGTGAACCACCGATCAATCAAAACGCACGTGGCGTTTTTAAAAGCGTTATAACGGCCGAGATGCTTCGGCGCGGATCGCATCTCAGCCGTTCTATCGCGATCTAAAGGACGGCGTTTGATGCGTTTTATAACGCACACGATCCAAGCTTCATCGGGCCGTCCATTGGCGATCGGACGATCGGGACTTAACGGTAACGAGTTCGTGATGAACCGTTTCATACACAACCGTTCATGTTCTTCACGATTCTAAAGCATCCGAGTTGAGACTTCAATCCAATTGAGCTGTCTAGACACCCTCTCTCTCGTTTCTCTTGATTCTATCCTCTTCCTCTTTCATTTCCGCTTCCACGGAGGGGTTGAAGTCAAGATTTGGTGGAAAAATCGAGGGAGAAATCGCAGCTTGAAGCTCACGTTTGCGTTCTTCATGTTTTCGGCGATTAATCCATTTAATCGCCTCGTTTTCGATCGCTAATCGAGTTTAGTGGGAGCGGTTTTACCTTGATTATCCTCCTATAATGTTTAATTGCTATTTAGATTAGGATTTAGGTTTCAATTTCGTGAAATTTCATATAAAATTGCGATTTTCTCGCCAAAAATTTTCTCTCCACTTCAAATTTTGATTTCTCTGCGAAATCGAGTCCACATTCGATGATTCTTGATTCTGTGGAATCGATTTGAAGTCTTCTTTCATAAAATACCATTTTCCTCAATTTCTACCATCAATTTCTCATCCGGTTTGATCAAATTTGAAGATTACGTCAAGAAATTCCTTAATTCCCTGTGGATTTGACCCATATTTACCATTATACCCCTCAATTCGAGTTCATTTTCTAAAATTGGTAAGTTTGAAATAATTTTTGACGCGATACCGCATGAAATCGACGACCTCGCAGTTTCGTCTCGTCAGGAAGCAAGATTGTTATTTACACAGATCATGCAGCATTAACGTACTTGTTTTCCGAGAAGGAGGCGAAGCCACGATTGATACGATGGGTGCTGCTTCTTCAAGAGTTTGACTTGGAGATTAGAGATAAGAAGGGCAGTGAAAACTCGGTGGCGGATCACCTATATCATCTCCACGTTTCAGGTAGGGGAGATATTAATGATTCTTTTCCTGATGAACATCTTCGTGCAGTATCTAGTCATGCTCCTTGGTTCGCACATATCATCAATTTTCATGTGACTGGATCTATTCCAGAGCATTGGAATCGGCATCGTAAAGATAAGTTCTTCCATGAACTCAAATATTATTATTGGGAAGAACCACTTTTGTTCCATGTAGGATATGATAGGATCATACAACGATGTGTAGCGGAAGAAGAGCAAGGAAGCATATTATCGATGTGTCACTCACCAGCGTGTGGAGGACATTTTGCCGCGCGGAAGACAGCAGATAAGATTTTACAAAGCGGTTTTTATTGGCCCACCATCTTCAAAGTTGCTCACCATTTTTATACGAAGTGCTTTACAATGCCAAGCAGCATTAAACATCTCCAAGTGAGATGAAATGCTAATGAAGCCTATCCCTGAAGTGGAGATATTTGATTTATGGGGGATCGACTTTATGGGACCTTTTCCACCTTTCTGATGGAAAAGAGTATATTTTGGTAGCGGTTGATTATGTGTCTAAGTGGGTGGAAGCTATTCCCACTAGGACAAACACCCATCGGGAAGTACTCAGGTTTGTTACGAGAAATATCTTCTCCCGATATGGTTGTCCGAGGGCCATAATCAATGACGGAGGCTCGCACTTCAACAATGCACACTTTCGTGCATTATTGAAGAGATATGGAGTACATCATCGCGTCACCACACCGTACCACCCCCAAGCTAATGGGAAAGTTGAAGTGAGCAACCGAGAGGTCAAGAATATTCTAAAGAAGATCATTTGACCAGACGGTAAGGATTGGGCCCACAAGCTTCCTGATGCTTTATGGGCATATCGAACAGCTTACAAGACACCCATCGGGATGTCTCCGTTCCGACTCATATTTGGGAAGGCGTGCCACCTTCCAGTTGAGCTTGAGCATAAGGCCTATTGGGCAATAAAGAAGCTCAACTTATCTCTGGACGAAGCAGGTAAACATAGACTTCTCCAGCTACAGGAACTACAGGAGTTAAGGTGTGACGCGTATGAGAACGTGGAGATCTACAAAGAAAAGACTAAGGCTTTTCATGACCGGAACATCAGAAGAAGAACTTTCAACGTCAATGAAAAGGTATGGTTATATAACTCTCACCTTAAGCTTTTTCCAAGTAAGCTGCGCTCACGATGGGACAGTCCTTACGTGGTTGTGGAATCGTTTGACAACGGATCAGTGCTTATTTCTGACCCTAAATCCGGCAAACAATTTAAGGTAAATGGGCATCGTCTAAAGCCCTACCTTATAGCAGAGCCACCCACACCAGCTGATAAGGTAAATCTGCTTCTCCCCGAGTTTATATCAATGTACATACTTAGTTGAAGGAACCTACAACAACAAGAAGCAATTTTGGACAAATTCCAGGAAACATGCGTCAACACGCACTAATGAGTTTTTCTAAACCTTTTTAGTTCTCATTTCAATTTATAATATTTTTCATGTAATGCATGATATTCTTGCCATATTTTATATACATAATGATTTCATTGAGGGCAATGAAAGATTTAAGTTGGGGAGGTGAGCACTTAGAAAAACTCAAATTTTCATAATTTTCAAAATTTTGAAACTTTTTACTATTTTAAAACTCCTATTTTTCAAATTTTTACCACTTTTAATACCATAGAAGTCTTAAAATTTAGAGATCCTATTCCTATAGATGTAGAAGTGAGGGCCTCATAGCCCATGTGATTACATTTTGAGTAATAAAGCCAAGTGATCTAGAGAAACCATGGATTATTTTTAGTGGTTGACTTCTTTGGGGTTGGGTATCTAACGGGCACCGAGGAAAATGAGTAATCAAAGGTTGAAGTACTATTGGATTGAAAAGGAGAGATTTTGAGTGAAGTTCAAGCTAATTCCTATCCCCTACCTTACATCAGCCTAACCTATTTGGTGTGGGAATTCTTCACTTCCGAACTTTCTCTTAGAAGAGTGCAATGTGCCATAATTTTTTATGCACCTATTGTATCCTTTAGGCATTTAGTTTTACCTTTTTCCAAACCAATCAATTAGGCACCCAAAATTCAGCCTCACTGATTATAATTACACTCCCAAGTGATAAACATATCCACTACAATTTCTTTTTCCACCATCTACACAAGCTATCCATCTTTCTTCATAAATTCCCTTACAAGCAAATATTCCTTCATATTACACTTCAGAAATTTTGAATACTCTCTTCAAACATTAAGACATCCTCCATATCCTTGTTTTATGCAAATTCTTCAAATGTTATCTTCTTCTTCTCAAAAAGTTACAATATCCAAAAAGAAGAAAGAAGAGAAGAAGAAAATGAAAAGACGATATGAAATGAAGAAAAGAAGAAGACAAAAAGAGAGAAGGAAAGAAAATGAGGAGAAAAAGAAAGAGAGAAATAAAGAAAGTGAAAAGAAGGAGAACAATATGGAAAACTATCTTACTATGTAAATACCTATCTCTACCCATTACTTTCATTCCATTCCATTTTCCACATTGTTTATATCAAGTATACCACTCCACACCATCTCTACCAAATTCTATTTATCCTTTTTATACCACCATCATCATCCACATCATTTGGGAGAATAATTAGACATTAGGGGTACCTTTACTTTGTATATATTATCCAATTTGTTTATATGCTGATTTTTCTTTTAACCAAGTTATTCCTTTAGATATAGTGTCTTTTCACTCTTTCAGTTACCTTATAACGATGCATCCCAAAATAGGAAACCCTTTGCAATGCACTCTTTAAAGGAGAAAGAAGAGTTGAGAGGAATTCTAATGCACCAAGTAGCCTTCAAATGAGTGAAAGAGTGATGTGAGAATTAGAGAGGTGAGGATTACATCTGCTCATGAGAGTGTGAGAATCTTTTCATTTCAATAGCATCAAACCTTAGATATGCTCACCTCGATTACACTTGAGTATTTGACTCGACTATTAACCGATGAGAACTACCCTAATATGCTCTAAGGAAGTCAACCTAGTTATGAAATCTAGATCACCATGGTCCACGCTATGATGAAAAGTAATCACACATTGATACACTTCACTTCTTTAGTTGCAGGATCAAAGGATGATAAGACTTTTCTAAGGAGATTACCTAGTGAATTGCTAAGAGACTAGCAAATTATTCAAGTTGGGGAGTGTGATAACATGCTATCTATACCTTAATTTACATGATTATTAATGCAATTTAAGGCATTAATCATTCTAAATATATACATGTTATCATATTTTAAAGCATATTTCTATCATTTTATATTATTTCATGTTATGATCTTAAAATATACTCATTTATGGATTATTATACATAATTAAACATTATAATCTTTAATCCTAATTATAATTCAGATCATAATCATGTTTTGAGAATGAAAATATAAGAGAAAAGATCTTTATTTACATTTATGTATTTTTATAAAGTTATTTTATAAGATACATAAATGTATTAAATTAATTAAAATTTCTTATCTTATTATTTCAATTTTGAATCCAAGAAAACAAATTTGACTTAATTTGGAGTTATATTTTGAAAGTTATGAATTTTACAATTTTTAGGATTTTTTTGGAATTTTTCTGAATTTATTTAGATTTATTTTTTATTTCTAAATGTTTAAAATAATTAAAGAAATGCAAAAAAAGGGGTTTATTTTTGCGCATGTACACGTGGTACTCGGGGTCACTTGGCTCTGCCACGTGGACACGTGCGGATGCCCGCGTGGCGCGGAGGTGACACGTGGCGTGTATAGATATATATTTACTATATATTTTTTATTATAATGTATATAGGGTCTTCCGATTATCGGAAGACAAAGTATTAATCCCTCTTACACGAATATTCTCCTTTGTTTTTCCAGTGTGGGACTAAAGTCCCCTAGTTTTCTTATGTGGAGGACAGGTGGCGTGATCTCGTGTGTCCCATCGACATCGCGACAAATAGCGTGCGTAGATCACGTGGAATCGAGGTCCACGAGATCGGAGATCAACCACGTGCCTAAATACTCAGTTAAGTAAATAAATCGCGACCGTCTGATCGAGAGTCATAACGGTCCAGATTATTCGCATCAGATGGACATCCAATCACATCTAAACCATACAATTAAGATCGTACGATCAAGATTCAAGACGACGATTCGATCAACAGACATGTGATCATGACCGTTGATCGTGATGGACCTTCATCCAATGGCCACGATCTAAAATTGTTCTTTATAAAAACCGTTCTTCGCGACGAAGAACATGCCCGCGATTATTCCACAAATTCTCCGTGTATACTCAATCATTTCGTGTGCCACTTTTTCCATTGTGTTCGTAACTCATTTCTGTTCAATTTAAGTGCTTAAATTCAAAGTTTGATTGAGAGAATTGGAAGAAATCAAGTCTTGAACTCCACTTTCGTCTTCGAAAATTCGGAATGAAAAGCCTTGCATCCGGCGATTAATTGGATCATTTTGAAGGCTAATTTGGGTTAGATTGTTTGTTTTCATCTTAATCTTTCATCATTTAGTGTTAATTTTACTTTTAGCACATAGACTAAGTTTCATTTCATTTTAATTTTGGTTTTTAATCAAATTCGCGATACGAATTTTCATCTAACTTCAAACTTCGATTACTCTTCGAATTCTTATCCAAATCATCTGATTTTTTATTCCGTGGATTCGAAATTGAGTTATCTTTCTTAATATACTAAAACGTCCCATTTCTAATCTCAATTCGTTGTCCGATTTGACCAAATTTCAAAGATATCTCTCAAATTTTCCTAATTCTCCGTGGATTTGACCCTTAATTACCATTATACTAATTAATTACTTTGATTAATCATAAATTGGTAAGATTAGGACTTTGTTTTGACAGTAAGTCGTGTGCATTCAACGACCATACGATTTAGTCTCGTCAACCATCTCGGCGGGTGCTATAGTACCCGCCTAGTGTGCACCAATTGTGCGTGCTTGGTGCTCTCCCTTACATGTCACTTGCGCCAAACGTGACAGTCATGCACGGGGAGAGAAAATCACATCCCACATTCTCCTCCTTGGTTTTCTTCATGTCCCATGCCTTCTTCACTCCAATTCTCGCACTTAGCTCAGCAAACATCACTCTCCCCAATGCTTTTTTTGAGGATGTCTGCCTATTGCTCTTCGATCTTCACATGCTTGATGACGACTCTCTCGTCTTCAATATAATCTCAAATGAAATGATACCGTGTGTTGATGTGCTTGGTTCTATTGTGATGAGTTGATGTCTTGTTTAGCATAATGCCTGATTGATTATGAACCATAATCTTCAGTGTTCTATCTTGACTCCCATTACCTTCTTCAGTAACCTTGCAATCAACACTCCTTGACATACGACTGATGTAATTGCTATATATTCAGCTTCACACAAAGATAAGACCACCACCTTTTGCTTCAAGCTATTCCAAATGATTGGTAGACCACCTAGAAAGAATACCTGTCCCGAAGTACTCTTTCTATCTTCCACATCATCGGCAAAATCATTGTCGCTATAGCCAATCACATTGAGATCTTTCACACCTTTTTCATATCTGAGACAGAAATCAATGGTACCTTTGAGGTAATTGAACACCCTCTTAGCTGCTGGCCAGTGGTCAGAGGTAGGATTAACCATGTATCTACTCAATATGCTCACTAAGTAAGTCATGTCGGGTCGCATATGAAGTAGATACCTTAAGCTCTCGATTAAGATCCTATATAATGTCACATCCATGATTCTTCCACCTCCCTCTTTCTTCAGCTTCAACTAAGCTTCCATTAGAGTGTTGGTTGGATTGCATTCAACCATTTGAAAACTCTCCACAATATGTGCTGCATATGGTATTTGATATAAGGTTATTTGGGCCTTACCTTGATGCACTTCATTTGCCCAAATGAGAACATAGCAAACCCAAGTCTGTCATCTCAAAGATCCTCATCATAGTCTTCTTGAACTCCTTCACTTTGGCTTCACTTTACCCATGATGATCAAGGGATCTACATATACTCTAACAATCACTTTATCTTGAGTTGAGTTCAAATGATACACACCTAGGTCATTTTTTATTTTCATGAAACCAATGCTCTTGAAAGTATCATCAAGCTTTGCATTCCATGCTCTTGGTGATTTCTTGAGGCGATAGAAAGCTTTGTTAAGCTTAAGGACCCATTCCTCCTTTCATTCTTTCACATAGCCTTCCGGTTGACTCACATAGATCTCCTCCTTGATTTCACTACTCAAGAGGGTGGATTTTACATCTAGATGATGAAAACTCTGGCACTCTTGGGCTTCCAATGCAATCAAGATACAAATTGATTCAAAATGAGCAATAGGAGCAAATACCTTGTCATAATCATTCCTGTATCTTTGGCGATACCCTTTCATCACTAATCTAGCTTTGTGCTTCACAACTTCACCGAACAGATTTTTCTTTAGCTTGTATACCCATTTCACACAAATGGGCTTGCATGATTTAGAAGCCTTCACTAGCATCCACGTATCATTCTTCTAAATGGAAGAAATCTCCTCCTCCATAGGTTTCCTCCTCACAATCCTTGGAATAAGTGGTAGTTTCTTCAAATTAGATGAGACACTCCTCCTCAATCAGATCAGTAGCTTCATAGAGAGCTTAGACAAATTGAAATCTTGGTATCACTTCATTGCTCATCGATGTGACCCTTCACCTTGACCCCCTTCTTTATTTGAAGGCATATCTTGAAGCACACTTTCAAGATTTTCTCCACCTTCTTTCCATCCTCATAGCTAGATTTTCAAATCCAAGATTTATACCTAAAACACCTAATTCCATACCTTCACTTAGTTGTCGTTCCATGAAGTTCCACTTGCCCCCTTCATTGAAGATGACAGCTCAGCTCTAATGAACCTTGTGTGTGGTAGGGTTGAAACACTAATAACACTTGGTGCCTCTCTGGTACCCTACAAACACCATGTCATTGCTCCTATCTTCAAGTTTCCCCAAAGCTTCAGGATTCTTTACATGCAAAACTAAGCCGAAGATCCTAAGATGACTCAATTTAGGCTCCTTCCCGCTCCACATCTCATAGGGCGTCTTCCCTTGCAAGCTCTTCGTCGAGGACCTATTCAACACATACATACAAGTATTGATAGCCTCACCCCATACTTCAAGAGGTAAACTCTTGTCTTTGAGTATGCTTCTCATAAGACTTATAACGGTCTTATTCTTCCTCTCAACTACTCCATTTTGTTGGGGCATGTGTAGAGTAGTGAGCTGCCTATAGATACCTTTCTCTTCACACCACTTTGATAATTCTTCTGAAGTGAATTCTCCACCACGATCAGTCCTAAAAAACTTGATCGATATTCCATTTGATTTACTCTTCGCTAGATTCTTGAATTTTTTAAAGGCACCAAATTCTTTCGACTTGTTCTTCAAAATTTCCACCCACATCAATCTAGAAAATGATGGGTTATGAGATCGATAACTTTCTGAAATTTTGATTAAAACATCAAATGCAGCGGAAAACATTGAATTGGATATTCAAAACACCAAGCCACCAAAAACAGATGATCCTATCATCTAGTATGAATGAGAAAACATATACAAGGTTTCCTTGAAGGAGTTCTTGAAGCTATTCAAGTGTCTAGCCTCTAGCGGTATCCACACGGTCTTCGAAATGATTGGATCTCCTCTTCAAAGCTCTTCATCAAGAGAGAAAGAGAAGAATGGAGAGAATTCCCACAAGGCTTGCATGGGCACCTTGAGTTGTGGTCATTCTCCCCCTATTTATAGACATTTGGTATGAGGTTTTATCATAAAAACCCTCATAACTATGTCTATATCCACCAACATCCATAGACCTCATGTGTGTGACCCGTCTATGTTCCTTTATCTCACTAGTTTATAACTCTATTGACCAAATAACACCTTATTAGTCAACATTAATTAATTATCCACATCCACATATAGATTAATTAATGAAGAATTGATAGGTTGAGTTGCCAGCCCATTCGGTGTCAAGCTACACCACATACACTAGGAGATATAGAGTATATAAGAACTCACTTATGGAACCTTCCCGTCATTGATTATCATATATATATAATCCTTCATCCACATTAGACTCATGAATGACTTATGGTATGGTCAACTGTCAAATCCTAATTGGTCACTCAAGTTAGTACTGATACGTGTAGAAATCATCGAGAACTACTCCTCCGATATTTCTACTACCTTGACCAAGGATTTCATTGCATCTCATTCCTTTGAGTCAATATCCTCAAATACCGAGGGTGGATTATCCCATCTTGATCACACAATCATCTTCGTGGACTATCATGTCATATCCAATATATGACGTTTTAGATATCCCGTGGCTAGGGATTCATAAGTCATAATCAAAACACGATCATCCATCCACACGATGTCTTTGGTGTCTCAAGTCAAAGGACCGCATACTCAACCATGACATGAATCAACCTAATTGAGGGATTCATATGGATCAATTTAGTGGACTCTTTGTCCAAAGAGCACCCACTATCTATCCTTAGTGTCTCCGAGCTGTGCGCTATGTATCCAATATATGATGTTTTAGATATCCCGTGGCTAGGGATTCATAAGTCATAATCAAAACACGATCATCCATCCACACGATGTCTTTGGTGTCTCAAGTCAAAGGACCGCATACACAACCATGACATGAATCAAATCTGATTGATAATTAGGTATAATACCATTTAGGGATTCATACGGATCAATTCAGTGGACTCTTTCTCCAAAGAGCACCCACTATCTATCCTTAGTGTCTCTACACCGATGGCTATAGGATCAGCCATACTCATCATATGATTTGGATTAGATAGTGCTATTCTTTCCGGATAATTCGATGTCCTTCTCGAATATCCCACTAATAGGAATGTTCAAAACATATGTTTAAAGACTAGTGATCATTATATTATGATCTCATCATCATTCACTTAGTCATTGCACATGCTCATGGACTTCATTGCAAACATCACACAAGAATGACAATAAATAAATTTCATTTCAATGAACATAAACAAGATACATGAAAATGTGATTGGCTTATAGGCAACATAATATTTATCGGGCTGCTGATCACCCCAAGAAGTACTTCAAAAGGATGATGAGCACACTCACAATGACACTCACACACTCATAAAGAGGAAGAAGAATAAGAAAAGAGAGAAAATCAATTAAACCGCTAAAAAACTCACAAACAGCCCTTTCGAGGAAGAAAGGAATGCTCAGATACCTTTAGGGATGCTCTAGAGATTCCTATTTCTAGGCTACAAAAGGAGAAAAACTCAAAAAATTCATCTCCAAAATTTCAAGGTTGTTGTCCCGCTGAGTGTGCGTTGTGGCGCACGTTGCGTACATCTTGGCGGGTGCTACGGTACTCGCCGAGATGTGTGCACACTAGCATGCAGGGTCTTCCCGAAACACATGCCCCGTGGGCGTCCGCTTAGATGGTACTATAGTACCCTCCGAGCTGTGCGCTATGTGTGCATGCTGGCGCTCGTCCCCGCATGCCTCCACGTGCCACGAGGCACTTGCTTGTCGGGTGCTACAGTACCTGCTGAGTGTGCACCATCTATGTGATGAAACAATGTCGTGCGGTCTTTGAATACAAATGATCTCGTGTCAAAATAAGTTCCAAACTCAGCAATTAAATGATTAAATCACTAATTAAAGAGTATAGTGGTGAATAAGGTTTGAATCCACGAAGAAATAAGGGAAATTTTCTAGATATCTTTGAAATTCGATCAAATCAAACAATTAATTGAGGTTAGAAATTAGGGATTTTAGTATATTAAGAAAGATAACTCCAATATGAATCCACAGAATCAAAAATCACTGAATTTGGATTAGAATTCGCAGTGAAATCGAGATTTGAAGTTGAGATAAAATTTGATCGCGAAAATAAGTGAAAAACTAAAATTAAAACTAAAATAAACTTAATCTACGATTAGAAATGTAAATTTAATGCTAAAGGAAGAAGAGTTAAGATGAAAACACTCAACCTAAGCCAAAGTCGTGATAGAAATGATCCAATTAATTGCCAGATTCAAGGCTTTTTATTTCGTGATTTAGAAAATGAAGTTTGGCGTTCAAGATGTGATTTCTTCCAATTCTCTTGACCAATTATTGCTTTCAAACACTCCTTAGATGCAGAAATGAGTCTAGAAAATGAAGAACTCAAGAGATTCTCAGACTTTGATGTCTAAACAGTTCGATTTGCTTGAACATCCAAGAACCAGATTTTCCGTCGCGAAGAACATTTTAGCTTACAAGCAAAATTGGGCACAACCGTCGAATACGTTGATTCATCTTCAATCAACGGTTGAGATTAAATGCCCATTTGTGAATCGGTGTCTTTAAGTCGCGTCAGTCTGATCTGAAATGAAGCATCTAGATTTCGCCACGTCGCGCGTGAAGAAGACGCGTCGCTTGATTTTGTCTATTCCATCTTTATCAGATGATCGCGATGAGTCCATGTGTCCATCACACACATTGAATCTCGGCCGTTATAACTGTAAGATGAATGCTTGAGATTCAATGACGTTTGATTGAATCGTCGCCTAATCAGATGGTGCCACGTACCCCCATGAGTAAGTGACATCAAACGATTGCGATTTAATTGCGCAATCAAACGCTTTATGTTGCGCCACATCACCTGCAAATAAAAACACATATAGATAGTCCCACACGCAATAAGTTTTAATGTTTAATCGACTATAGAAAGATAGGAGATCTTAATGGGTTAGCGTAAAGTCCTTAACGAATACTTAGCCCACTAATGTCTCTCACACTCGCACACGTGTCACGCGCGCACACGTGTCACGCACGAACGCCGCTATGTGGCGTGTATACGCGTCGCCACATGGTGATGCTCCGCCATATTAAATTAATTAGTTAATTATTGATTTTTTAGTATTTAAAAATCAAAAATAGCTTTAAAAAAATTTAGAAAAAATCCAAAAATTTCTAAAAATTAGAAAATTCATAACTTTCATAATAGAACTCGAAATTAATTCAAATTTATTTTGTTTGATCAGAAATTGAACTATCTATTATTATAAAAATTTAAAATATTTAAATAACAAGAGAATTCATTTTAATTTAAGGAATACAATTTTTCTTAGAAAATAAATTTAGAAAAATATAGATGAGTGTAAATAAAAATATTTTCTCTTATCATTAAATCATGAAAATATAATTATGATCTCAAATATAAATAGGATTAGAATTATATTATTTAATTATGCATAATTATCCATAAAATAATATATTTTTAGATCATAACATAAAACTACATAAAATGATAGAAATGCACTTAAAATATGATAACATGCATACAAATAAAATATTTAATACCTTAACTTGCATTAATAATCATGGAAATTCATGTACAAATTGCATGTTATCACTATGCGCCTTGGGTGCTCTCTCCAGTTCCACTTTTTTCATGAGTTTCTCCGGGGTAGCTCTCCACCTTGGTAAACTCCATCCATTCTCGTTGTTTGATGAAGCCCACGCCGTAGTAGATGGCAACACCTAGCAGAGTCAGCCCCCCGCTGATGGCGTACATCTGCCAGCTCCCTATCACCATGATGAAGAGGATGAAGCCCGACGGTACTAGGCACATGACAATCAGCCACGGAAGCTCCAGGGGCACCCTAAAAGGCCTCTTCAGCGAAGGTCTGTTCCGGCGCAGCCACAAAAAGGCCGAGAACTCGAGCAGCATGCTGAGGCCGTAGAGGAAATTGGCGGAGGCGATGATGTTGTCGAAGCTCATGAAGGATACAGCCAGCGTTATGGCAGTAGACCCCAGGATGGCCAGCCAGGGGGTCCCGAACCAGGAGGATCGGACGCCCAGGACGCGGGGAAGGAGGCCCAGATCGGCCATGCCGAGGATCTGGAAGGCGCACGTGCTCAGCTGGGCCTCGTAGAGGCCCACCGAGGAAAGGACAGCTCCTACTTCCACCCACACCTTCAGCCACCTCCCCACGATCATACCTGCACCCATTATTTTATTATTAAATGCTGCTGATTTGGATAATGAGAGTCTGACAGAGAGAGACTGGTGGCATTAGCCGACACTGCATTTTGACTTGGAATGAGAATAAAAGTCAAAATAATAATAAAAATTTTGGAAAGTCATTTGGAAAGTGAGAGTCTGATAGAGAGAGAGAGAGAGAGAGAGGTGGCGTTTGCAGACCCTGCATTTTGACTTTGAGTGAGAAGAAAAATCAAAAAAGGACCCTGCGTTTGCACACTGATGGGATTGGCAGCATTGACATTTGAACTACCGAGGTAGAAAAAGAAGTGAGGAAGATGAATTCATGGATAGGTCGACAATTAGATAGATTGATGGGTAGGATAGGTAGGTAGATAATCTTGAATAGAACAAAAATATATACAAATAAGATAATAGGATAGATAGATTGATGGATAGGATAAAATAGAGTGGATGGATTGATAGCTACATCAAAAGATAGATAGACATGATACAATAGGATAGATAGATTGCCATCAAAGAATAGGACATATATTAATAAATAAATTGAAATATATATAGCTTGATGGATGGATGGATAGATTGCTATCATAGAATAGGACATAGATTAATAGATAAATTGAAAGATAGATAGCTAGATGGATGGATGGATGGATAGATAGATAGGTAGATAAATATTGATAGATTGATACCATAAACAATAGATAAACACCAGAAGTCTGAAAGATATGACAGATTTCAAGAGACTTATGATCGATAACTGGATAGAAAAAGAATGACATTTGATGTCTCGGAGATAATTCACAAATAGGGATCGAGAACTTACCGGCGGCGTCGGCGAGGTAGCCGTCAACCCAATCTTCCTGCGAAACATCAAGGGAGCCCGTGGCGGCGAACAACGGGATCAGATAGCCCAGACACGTCATCACCCCCGCGCCCAGCAGCGCCACGGGGAAGGTCCTCTGCGGGTTCCTCACCTCACCGGCCATGGTGCTCACGTTGTCCCAGTAGTTTAGATTCCAGAAGAGCGTGTTAAAGTAAAGGCTCCAGTCGCTCCTTTCTCATCCGTGTCTCTGGCTTCCTCAGCCACCTCCCCGGATGGATCTTCGGTATCGCCACCGCCCCCATCACCAAGAACGGCGCCAGCGCCACCGTCCCCAGCGCCACGCCCCCCAACCCACCACTCTCAGTCCCCGTGTAGTTCAGCAGCGACAGAGAGAGAGTAAACCCTATGATCGCCCCGTCGCGCCATCCCCCGCCGTTACCGAACCGGGGAGAGACGCGCGAGAGATAGTCCGCGCAGAGAATGGGGTAGGCCGCGTTGTTGACGACGCCGCTCAGGTACTTCCAGCTGCCCATCATGGACCCAGGAAATGGTCCGAAAGCCTCCGCAGCCCACGTCACATACCCGCCGTTTCCAGGAAAAGCAGTGGCTAGCTCGGCGGTGATCAGCGCCTCGGGGATACTCCAGACGAATGGGAAGATCAGGAACCCCAAGATCGCCAGCAGCGGACCGGCCGCCTCCACTGTGGGCTCTTCGCCGTATGGCCCGCCGGAGACCTCGAAAAAGATCATGAATATCAGAGGGATCAGGCTCAGCTGGTTCTTCTTCCTTGGACCGTCGCTGCTCCGCGGAGATTCCACCATCACCACGGGCTAGTGATGATGCTGATGTTGGTGAATGATCGGCGTCTCTCGATCTTCCCTCGCCGACGACCGCCGGCTCGATGGTGGACGCCATGGTGAGGAATATCGAATTCTCTTCCCTTGAGAGTGCCCAAGAAGCAGATATTTTGTTGTGAATCCGAGAAAATCGGTGCGTTGGAGATGAAAAGACCGAGTCTTTATACCAAAAAAGAGGAAATTGAGTGAGATTCAGCGAAGATTCTAATTTATGTAAAGATTCTAACTCCCCCCATAAGATAATATTCACGTGCAATAAAAAATAAATTTATGTAGGCACAACTGATCAACTTGTGGATTTTTTTTGCCCGAGTTGTCACATTCTAATAATTTATTTTGGGACAGAGATATAGAGAGAAATGTTATAAATAATTTGTTTGGTGGAAGTTGAAGTTAATCTGTGACCCCACTTTCATTTATTGGTTTTTGTGCTAATCACTAGCGCAAAATTCACATTAATCTTCTTAGATACAGAATCATGACTTTTGGGTCAGATGCCAATGTTTGGGAACTTGCGCAGTCCAATTGTGCCCATAAATAGAAATTTTCTTGTTCTTCATCAGACCACATGAGGAGTCAAATTTTTTAATGAATATTTTTCATCCAATATCATAATTTTGGCATTTCAAAGAGGTGGATCTGCTCAAGGGAATCATGTGGCCCATAAGGCAAACTTAATGGAGGCCCAAAGGAGTTTTAGCTAGATTTTTCATGCTTTGGGTCGAGTATTCTTCCATCTGAGATTTTATTTTGAGGAAACTGAATCCAGAAAAATTAGAAACGAGAAGTGTCGAAGATAATTAATCTCATAATGATAAAAATCTTCTAAATAAGGCTTCACACACTTGTTGATAAATTTGGACATAGACTAAGAGACATTGGTGAAACTTTACTAATCCAAATGTGTTATTGCCAAATACTCATGATAAGAGGTCAAAAATAATTCACAAATCACTTAATTGGATGATTGAGTATCGTTGTGTATATGGGTCAAGATCATGCAACAGTCACATTTGACTTTGACAATTTTGTGAATTTGATTGATTTGGACAATGAAAATGGTTTAGGTTTTAAGGAAGCATAATATTTTTAGAAAAAGAATACACAATTTTTTCCAATTAATAAAACATCCTAAAAATCTAACCCCTATTACCATAGACAATGTAAAGTAAGTACAAGATGCTTTTAGCTGCCAATAAGTTGATCTATTTAATTTCTAGTAAATTTTTAAATTTTCTTTTCATGTTTCATAATCTAAACACTTTTGTTTTCTGATTTCTCATTAAAAACATGGTTTCTTATGTGCAAGTGATGGAACAAATTAATCAATAGATTCTAGGATAATTTTCTTGTAAGGTGTTGTTTAATCAAATAATAAAAGAATACCTGATGTAGGATATTTTAGAATGGTGATATGTGGGGTGACAATGATATGATTAAGAGGATACGAACTTTAATCATCGTACCGGAGTGAGGACGATTACCTGAGTGGTGAGGAAGCAACGCTCCTGACTTCTTCAAATGGTATGGAATATCCTCAGTGAGCCTCTGACAACAGTGATTGAAAGAAAAAGAATGGGAGGGAGAAAAGCGGGCGAAGATAGAACTCAGTGATGAAGGAGAGGCGGAAGGTTTTGATGGAGACACAGTAACGAACGATGAAAGCGACGGCGTAAACGTAACCAAAGGTAACCAAACTTCATTCAACATATACTGTCTTTTCTTCTCTTACATTTGCCTATTTATAGATTAGGGAAGCTAGAAGGACGGGGATGAAAGGATGCCTCGAGAAAGAGAGGCAGTTTACGGCGGTTGCGACGTTCTCTCGTGGATGAATGTCGCACTTCTTTCTCATCGTGGTCGTCACGTGAGGTGAGTTACGTGGAATGGCGGTTATTTCTCTGTAATGATGATTCGTCGAGTTTTTAGACCCATCCAAAGTCATTGTAGTAAGAGAGTCTACAGAGTTAATTGGTTTTTCTTCCGTGGATTCCTGTCGGGAAGACGCGCTTTCCTTGAATAACCGGGAGGATTCGCCGAATGCTCATGTGGATGACGGGTTGTTTGACCTTTAGTCGTGAAGTTCAGGGCGAGAAGATTGCGTTTCAGCTGATGCAAGTAAGAGTAGCTTTCGTTGGTGATGATGACGTTCATAGGATCATCATAGTGATACTTGGATTTGGAGGGAGCTCCGTCTTCGAAGTTTTCTGTCGGACGGGATAGATGTTGTGGAAACTCTCTCATTGGAGACGTCCGTGTTCTACAGTTTATTCGCGTCTGGACTGTTCCGTCGGTTACTTCACGTCAGAGCGAGGCGACGAAAGAAATTCAAGGGATTCTTGAATAGTGAATATGCACGCCAAATGGCGAGCTTTCATGGGTGATTAACGAGACGAAACCGCGAGGTCGTCAATTTCACACGGTCTCGTGTCAAAAATAAAGCCTAATTTACCAATTTGGGGAATTAAGAGAGAATTGAGGGGTATAATGGTAAATACGGGTCGAATCCACAGGGAATTTAGGTATTTTTGAGATATCTTTTAGAATTTGGTCAAATTGGACAATGAATTGAGGTGAAAAATTAGGGAAAATGATGTTTTTATAAAGAAGACTTCAAAACGAATCCACGGAATCAAGAATCATCAAATTTGGACTTGTTTTCGCGGAGAAATCGAAATTTGAAGTGGAGAGAAATTTTCGGACGTTAAAATCATGATTTTAAGCTAAATTTTACGAAATTGAAATCTAAAACCTAATCTAAACGAAAATTAAAGATAATAGGAAGATAATCTATGAAAAACCGCTTCCACTAAACCTGTTTAGCGATCAAAACGAGGTGATTAAGCCGATTAATCACCGAAAACGTCAAGAGCGTCACGACCGGCTTCAAGCGGCGATTTCTCCTTCGATTCTCCACCAAATCTTGATTTCAACCCCTCCATGGATGCGGAAATGAAAGAGGAAGAGGATAGAATCAAGAGAAACGAGAGGATTGGTGTCTATACAAGTCAATTTGATTGAAATCCAACTCGAATGCATACAATCGTGAAGAACAAGTCTATTTAAGGGCAATTTGGGCGTAACCATCCGATCGTTTCGATCGACGGTTATGATGAAACGGTCCATCGTGGACCGTTTCGATTAAGTCCCAGCCGTCCGATCTGGATCGACGGCTCTGATCTTCCGCGTGGATTAGCGTTATAAAAACGCTTCGATTTCGCTCCTTGGATCACGATCCGACGGCTGAGATGCGATCCGCGCCGACGCATCTCGGCCGTTATAACTCTTTTACAAACGCACGTGCTTGATGATCTTCCCATGATCCGGCGTCCACGCGATCGACGCATCTCGTTTGATCGCTCGTTCGATCCAGCGGTCCTCATCGCGCCACGTCGCTGAAATCTAGCCGTTATAACTCGCCCAATCAAGCACGTGTTTGATCAAGTCCGGTGGTCCACGCGTCCATTTGATCGGCGTCCTTCGATCGCGATCTATCGCTCCTCGTCGTGCCACGTCACCTGCACTCAGGTAAGATTAGTCCCACACGGAAGATGTTTAGGAAAACCGTCGGGTTTATAAGACCCGAAGGTTTTAAGGGGTAATAACCCTCCCCATATAGGGCAGGCTAAAGACCCCTTTTATACTATATAAATAATAAATATATAATAAATATAAAACGCGCCACGTTGGCACGCTGCGCGGGTCCGCGTGGCTCCGCCACCTGGCCTTGCGTGCCACGTCGCACCCGCGTGGGCCCCGCGCGCTTTTTACATTTTTTTATATTTATTTTTAACGTTTTTAAAATAGAAATTAAATCAGAAAAATAAGGAAAAAATCCAGAAAAATCCCAAAAAATTGTAAAAATCATATCTTTTAAAATACAACTCCAAATTAATCCAAATTTCTTTCATTTGATCTGAAATTTAATTATCTATCATTCTAAAAATTCAAAATATTTAAATAACAAGAGATTTAATTTATATTTCAAAAATACATCCATTTCTTTAAGATTTTAACTTTAGAAAAATTAAATGAATGTTTATAAAAAAATGATTTCTCTTATTATTTAACTTAAAAAACCATTTATAATCTCAAGTAAAGATGGGTTATAAAATCTTTAATCTTTAATTCTTCATAATTAACCCTAAATTAATGCATTTTGAGATTATAACATAAAATTGCATAGAATGATAGAAATGCACTCAAAGTATGATAACATGCACATAAATGTAATGTTTTATGCCTTAAATTGCATTAATAATCATGTTTTATCATGTTAAGATTGCATGTTATCACACCCCCCAACTTAAATAATTGCTAGTCTCTTAGCAATTTCCTATAGAATCTCCCTAGAAAGTCCTTTCCACTTCTCAATCCTACTACTAAAGAGGTGAAATGTATATAAGTATGATTACTCTTCCTCATAGTGTGGACCATAGTGATCTAAATTCCATCTCTAGGTTGACTTCTTTAGTGCATCTTAGGGTAGTGCTCATTGGCTAATGCTCGAGTCTAATTCTCAATTGTGATCGAGGTGAGCATATCTAAGGTTTAATGCTATGGGGATGAAAAGATCCTCACACTCTCATGAGCAGATGTAATCCTTACCCTCTCCATAGATTCATCACTCCTTCCCTCAAAAAATGGAGGCTGCTTAATGTATTAGAATTCCCTTCAACTTTCCTTCCTCCTAAAAAGAGTGCAATTGCAAAGGTATTCCTATCTTTGGATGCAGCGTTTGAGGTGGTTGAAAGAAATTTAAAGACACTATTTCTAAAGGAATGATGTGGTTAAAAGCAAATATGTGTGTAAACAAAATGGATTTTTAAAACAAAGGTGGTACCACTTATGATAATTTTAGCTCCCAAATGATGTGGATGGTGATGGATGATAGGGATAGATGGAAATGATAGAGATGGTGGTGTTGAGAAGAGAAGATATTCCTCTAACTTATTCTCCTTCTTTTCACTTCTTTTATTTCTCTCTTTTTCTTTCCTTTTTCTCCTTCCTTTTTCCTTGCCTTTTTCTTTTTCTCTTTTTTTTTTCTTTTGTAACATACTTCAAACTTTCAAAAGAGTTTACATGAAATAAGGATATGAAGGAGTTGTTTTGTGGAGGTTTGAAGAGAGTTTGCCAAAGTGTGTAATGTTTGAAGGGATATGTTCATGTGAGAGGAATGTGGAGGAGATGTGATGGATGTGTGAGTCACTTGGGAGTGTGATTATCATAAGTGAGGTTTAAAACAAAGTGGTGTAACTACTTGACTGATTTGGAAGAGATAAACTAAATGCCTATAAGGAAAAGATAGGTATTTCAAAAATTGATGGATCATTGCACTCTTTTAAGGGAAAGTTCGGAATCGAGGAATTCCCACACTAAGCAGGTTCGGCTGATGTAAGGTAGGGGATAAGAATTTTGCTTGAACTTTCACTCAAAATCTCTCCATTTCAAATCCATAGCACTTCAACCTTCTGATTACTCATTTTTCCTCGGTGCCTTGTTAGATACCCAACCCCAATGAAGTCAACCATTACAAATATTCCCATGGTTTATCTAGATCACTTGATTTTATTACTCAAAATGTAATCATATGGGCTATTAGGCCCTCATTTCTACATCTCTAGTAGATAAGATCTCAAGCTTTCAAGACTTCTAAGGTGGAGAAGAGTGGTAAAAAAATTTGGAAAAATAGGAGTTCTTAGAATTTAGATTTTTTTTAAAATTTTTTTGAAAAAAATTGTTGAATTTTTTTCTAAATCCTCACCCCCAACTTAAACTCTTCATTGTCCTCAATGAAATTACTATGCTCATGATGAAAGATAGCAATAATAATGATCATGGCATGAAAATGATAATAAAATGTGGTAAGGAGAAAAGGGCTTAGAAAAACTCATTTGGGCGTTTTGATGCTTGTTCACGGGATTTCTCGTGCGTGCGCGCCCTTCATAATATAGTTCTTCACCAATGTATTTATTCTGAAAAAGAAACTAAAGAAAAAACACAAAAATGATAACTTTGGGCTGCCTCCCAATAAGCGCTAAGTTTACCGTCTTCAGCCAGACTCGTTTAAGCTCATATTCTCCAAAAAATGATGCGATTATTATGAATAAAAACTTGATGCATGATAAGAAATTTCCTCAAGATCAAAACCATAATTATCCTTGTTATGAATAATAAATCATTATACTCCATGGTTTGAAAGTGAAATTAAGAATTTTATGCATGAAATTCAAATCATATCATCAGATCAGATTCATGTAATTACAAATTAGTGGAGATAATATATTATTGATATATTATATTATAGATATAAATATAGAGATATAGATATATTTTTTTCAAGAAAAATTTTCTATCGATAGAGCGGTTGAAATTCAGATCACTTCGAATCTTTCATGGCCTAAGTCTACGCAGAGCATGGCTTCGATGCGGCCTAGGACGACGAGAAACTCTAATAACCCTAGTACAACAGGCTTTTTCGTATAGAATCGTGAATTTCAATAAAGATAAAAACTTCAACAATGATTTAGAAAAGCAAGTCATGCGTGATTCCGTGAGAGCTTGGCCCTCTCAAAACGATACATGTTAGCAATAGACCGTAATCCTTAGAAGAGGGAAAATTACTCAAGATGGCATCGAGTTGAGGATCATTTCAGATAGATTTCATCTTCGGAAGGCATTAAACATGTTTTCTAAATGAATGACATATCATGAAAATAATTATATACTACTAATTTATCAAATAATGCCAAAGATCATACCTCGGTGTCGGTATCCGTGAGTGTTTATAATTTCTTAACGCGATTTTGAAAAATGATCGCCCGTAGTCCGTAGAGAAGGGGTCGAATTCACTTGTTCTCGTCGAATTAAGGATCACGAAGATAAAATTCACTTCGGATCACTCAAATTATGATCGATGCGAGTTAAATTCAAGAAAGAAAAGAAAAATCCGATGTTGACCAAGTCAAAATTGACGAATTTTCTCAATAATATGCCTTAAATTCCCCGGCAGCGGCGCCATTTGACGAGATGAAACCGCAAGGTCGTCGATTTCACACGGTCTCGTGTCAAAAATAAAGTCTAATTTACCAATTTGGGGAATTAAGAGAGAATTGAGGGGTGTAATGGTAAATACAGGTCGAATCCACAGGGAATTTAGGTATTTTTGAGATATCTTTTAGAATTTGGTCAAATTGGACAATGAATTGACGTGAGAAATTAGGGAAAATGGTGTTTTTAGAAAGAAGACTTCAAAACGAATCCACGGAATCAAGAATCATCAAATTTGGACTTGTTTTCGCGGAGAAATCAAAATTTGAAGTGGAGAGAAATTTTCGGACGTTAAAATCATGATTTTAAGCTAAATTTTACGAAATTGAAATCTAAAACCTAATCTAAACGAAAATTAAAGATAATATGAAGATAATCTATGAAAAACTGCTTCTACTAAACCTATTTAGCGATCAAAACGAGGTGATTAAGCCGATTAATCACCGAAAACGTCAAGAGCGTCACGACCGGCTTCAAGCGGCGATTTCTCCTTCGATTCTCCACCAAATCTTGATTTCAACCCCTCCATGGATGCGGAAATGAAAGAGGAAGAGGATAGAATCAAGAGAAATGAGAGGATTGGTGTCTATACAAGTCAATTTGATTGAAATCCAACTCGAATGCATACAATCGTGAAGAACAAGTCTATTTAAAGGCAATTTGGGCGTAACCGTCCGATCATTTCGATCGACAGTTACGATGAAACGGTCCATCGTGGACCGTTTCGATTAAGTCCCAGCCGTCCGATCTGGATCGACGGCTCTGATCTTCCGCCAGGATTAGCGTTATAAAAACGCTTCGATTTCGCTCCTTGGATCACGATCCGACGGCTGAGATGCGATCCGCGCCGACGCATCTCAGCCGTTATAACTCTTTTACAAACGCACGTGCTTGATGATCTTCCCGGTATCCGGTGTCCACGCGATCGACGCATCTCGTTTGATCGCTCGTTCGATTTAGCGGTCCTCATCGCGCCACGTCGCTGAAATCTAGCCGTTATAACTCGCCCAATCAAGCACGTGTTTGATCAAGTCCGGTGGTCCACGCGTCTATTTGATCGGCGTCCTTCGATCGCGATCTATCGCTCCTCGTCGTGCCACGTCACCTGCACTCAGGTAAGATTAGTCCCACACGGAAGATGTTTAGGGAAACCGTCGGGTTTATAAGACCCGACGGTTTTAAGGGGTGATAACCCTCCCCATATAGGGCAGGCTAAAGACCCCTTTTATACTATATAAGTAACAAATATATAATATATATAAAACGCTCCACGTTGGCACGCTGCGTGGGTCCGCGTGGCTCTGCCACGTGGCCTTGCATGCCACGTCGCACCCGCGTGGGCCCCGCGCGCTTTTTACATTTTTTTATATTTATTTTTAACGTTTTTAAAATAGAAATTAAATCAGAAAAATAAGGAAAAAATCCAGAAAAATCACAAAAAATTGTAAAAATCATATCTTTTAAAATACAACTCCAAATTAATCCAAATTTCTTTCATTTGATCTGAAATTTAATTATCTATCATTCTAAAAATTCAAAATATTTAAATAACAAGAGATTTAATTTATATTTCAAAAATACATCCATTTCTTTAAGATTTTAACTTTAGAAAATTAAATGAATGTTTATAAAAATGATTTTTCTTATTATTTAACTTAAAAAACCATTTATAATCTCAAGTAAAGATGGGTTATAAAATCTTTAATCTTTAATTCTTCATAATCAACCCTAAATTAATGCATTTTGAGATTATAACATAAAATTGCATAGAATGATAGAAATGCACTCAAAGTATGATAACATGCACATAAATGTAATGTTTTATGCCTTAAATTGTATTAATAATCATGTTTTATCATGTTAAGATTGCATGTTATCAGTGATACGGAGTCAACGGGCTTTGACTTCGTTCTTTCATCTTCACGCAAGTCACCATGGTAGGTCGAGAGAAGGCAGAGGTGGCGATTCTCATCTGCTACGTGAGTGCTTTCAATAATATAGGCTTCACGTGGGGCGGATCACATAAAGTCTGTCTTAATCCCGTGGGGCTTCAAACTTGGGTCTTGCTCTCTTGCGGTTTACCCTGGTAAAGTAAAGAGAGGCTGACATTGAGAAATTCTCTAGACAAGGCGAGAGAAGGATGATGCGGGAGGTGGCAAGGACTATAGCTTCCTTTCCTTCAAGCTGGATGTTAATAGTCGAGGTTGTCTTGTACTCCTTGAGAGTAGTTGGGATTATTTCTATAATCTTCACGGTTCCATAGCACTGGGGATATTGTGATGATGTCTAACAGTTGCAATAGATTTACTTTCATTCTCTGCATGTCTTATGTTTCACATCATTAGGAGGCAAATGACGTGGAATGATCCTGAGTCCACTGACGGTTGAAGACAGTTGCATTCATTATAGTTGTAATCAATAATATCACGTCTTCATTGTCTTCATAATCTGTAAAGGTATTACTCAAGTAGGATGTAATCGTCATTGTTGAAGCTTCAATTGTGTCTTCATAGTCGGATTCATATATCTTCAATGATCTTTTAGAAATCATAATGATATGGCTTCATATGTGTGGCTTCATATGTCGTCGATATTCTCAAGATAGTAAGAAGAATAAGTACTGTTTTCTTTCTTCAATTGTGCTTGACTTGAAATAGAATTCAATGGCTATGCTTCCATATGTAATAATAGTTTAGATCTCTCTTAAGTTCTAACTAAAGGTGGTTTTCAAGGAGGAAGGAATTGGAATAACAAAGATGTTCCTATTTTCTTTTCTTTTGAGATCCTTTATTTACACAAGGTACCTATGATATGGTGGATGTGGTTTGGAAAATTAGGAACCTAAATCAAAGGTAAAAAGGTGGTTGACTTTGTCTTTTCAAAGAGTTCTAAGTATCTAAGGATAAAATTTAATTTTCTTTTGACCAAGTCAATCTTTAGATCAATTTATAAATGGGAGAGGAGGGAAAGTAATTCCCATTGGATCTTCACTTTCTTTTAAAGATTTAGAGAGGTCTTTTTCACTCACTTCATGGATAGTGAGTTTCTCAAATTTTTGGATAAGGAAAAGAACGGTATGTTGTTGTAACAGAGGGTGGGTTCTCTTCCTTAATGTATACCTTGGTTCAATAGGAACCCTTGCGTTCATGTCTTGGGAGAATTCTCCATCAATACCTCTAGCACAAGGAGAGAGGAGGTTATTTAAATGATTTAAGAGGAGTAAACACCATTGTCATCAGATATTCTTACGTGAGAATTATGGTTATCATAAATCCTTATCAGTTCTTCTCCAATGGGATGAAGATTATATGGCTGATAAGCCAATCACACTTTTATGTATCTCGTTTATATTCATTGAAATGAAATTTATTCATTTCCATTCTTTTCTGATGTTTTCTATGAAGTTTATGAACGTATGCAAGGACTAAGTGAATTATGATGAGATCATAATATAGTGATCCCTAGTCTTTGAACATATGTTGTAAACATTCTGATCCAAGGGATATTTGAGAAAGACATAGAATTATCCCAAAAAGAATAACACTATTATGAAAGAAAAGAATTAGACTCATATGATGAGTATGACTGATCTTGTAGCCATCATGGTTGTGACACTAAGGATAGAAGTGGGGGTTCTTTAGAGAAAGAGTTCACTAAATGGATTCGTCGAAATCCTTGAACGGTATTATGTCTAACTATCAATAAAGTTGATTGATTTCACGGTTGTGTATATCATCCTTTGACGTGATACACCAAAGACATCTTGTGGATGAATTATTATTTTTGATTATGACTTACGGATCCTTAGCTGCAAGATCTGTAAAACCTCATATATTAAATTTGGCATGAACTCCTTGAAGATAATTGTGTGGTTCATATGGGATCATATATCCTTAGTATTAAAGAATATTAACTCACCATTTCATTGAGTCATTCCTGAGTCTTGTGCAGACGAAAGGATTATACATATATGATAATTGATGGTGACAAGGTTTTATTGAATACTCAATATCTTGTAGAGTACATCGTGTAGCTTGGGCACCCAACGAGCTGGCAACTCAACTTGTTGATCGGGTAAAATGATCCTTAGTTCATTAATTAATCTATATGTTGATGTAGATAGTTAATATAGGTTAACTAGTGAGATTATTCATATATTTTAGTTTTATTGGGTGTATAAGAATATTAACTAGTGAGATTATTCATACATGTTGGTGTTATTGGGTGTATATAATTATTAACTAGTGACATATATGGATCTAGAGGGTCACACATGACGGAACAAGACCGAGTGGTCGTCAATTGCATATGGTCAAGAGTCAAAACAAAGTCCAAAACTTACCAATTTGATGAAAATATCTCAAATTGAGGGGTATAATGGTAAATAAGGATCTAATCCACAGGGAATTATGAAAATTTCTGATGTTTTCTTCGAACTTGATCAAATTAGATGATGAATCGATGATAGAAATTGGGGAAAATAGTAGATTATGAAAGAGAACTTCAAGATGATTCCATGGAATCAAAAATCATTGAATTTGACTTTGATTTCGTGGAGAAATTGAAGATCGAAGTGGGATGATTTTTCCAAAATTGAAAATCGCAAAAATACCGAAAATAAGCTTGAAATTATTTCAAATTACTAATCTAAACAGAAATTAAACATGAATAGACAAAAGATTAGTGAAAATCGACTCCACTAACCCTCAATTGTGATTGGATTAATGATAACATGCTAAATAAGCATTATAAAACATGATTATTGATGCATATTAAGGCATAAATGATTTCACTTCCATGCATGTTATCATATTTATGTGTATTTTTCTATCATTACACGAAAAATTTATTATAATCTCAAAAATAATTTAAATTAGGGTTGATATGATGATTTAAAGATAAATAATTTAATAACCCATCTTTACTTGAGGTTATAGAGGTTTTTAAAGTTAAAATAATGAGAGAAATCATTTTATAAACATTTATTTATATTTTTTTAAAATAAAACCCTTAAAGAATAAATGTATTTTTGAAATAAAAATTAAAACTTTCGTTATTTATCAATTTTGACTTTTTAATATGATAGATAAATAAATTTCGGATCAAATGGAAGAAATTTGGATTAATTTGGAGTTATATTTTGAAAGTTATGAATTTTCTAATTTTTAGGGATTTTTTCAGATTTCTCTGAATTTATTTTGCAATTTTTAATGTTGAAAATGATTTTAAAATAAGCAAAAAATGGGGTTTATATTCGCGCAGGGATACGTGAATGCGACGTGGCACTCAGGGCCACGTGACAGCGCCACGCGGGCTCACACGAGCGCTTGCGTGGCGCGGATGTGAAATATACATTATATATATATTATTTAGGGTTATAGTACATATAAGCATTCCACCATCAGAATATTGCTAAACCTCATATTTTCACACTCCTTTTAAACCCGATAGATTACTCTAATTTTTCCCGTGTTGGACTAAGTTCCAAACGGAGTTTAAGTGTGCAGGACACGTGGCTAAAGGCGGTGCGTCGAATTGGATGGAGCGCGGATCTTCGTGCGTTGATGAAGTGGATTCGCGAACCACCGGATCAACATCAGTGCACTTGTTGAAAATCAAGAGTTATAACAGTCCTGATGAAACGCGAGGGGGGCGCATCTTGACCGTCAGATCGTAATTCGACGGTAGCGATCGGATGCGTTTTATAACGCTAATCACACGGATCAAATCCAAGCCCTCCATCAATGATCCAACAGATGCGATATAATTGAAACGGTCCATGATGAACCGTTTCATCCTAACCGTTGATTCAAATAAATCGGACTGGTTACGCCCAAAACTTGTATAAATAGAGATGCTCTTCCGATTTCTAAAGCATTCGAGAGCAAATCAATCCAATTGATCTATTTAGACACCAATACTCTTGAATCTCTTGATCCCATCTTCTTCTACACTCATTTCCGCACCTTCGAAGGGTTTGAGATTGAGATTTGGCGAGTAGAGAAGGAGAAATTGACGCTTGAACTCCGCGATTGCGTTCTTCGAATTTTTGACGATTTAGGTGATTAATCGTGTTAATCCGTTCACTATTTGGGGTTAGTGGAAGCGGTTTTCACTAATCTTTCATCCATTTATGTTTGATTTCAATTTATATTAGGAATTGAAGCTTAATTTTTTTTAATTTTAGTTTAAATCGTGATTTACGATTTCAGAAAATTCTCCTTACTTCGATCTTTAATTTCTCCACGAAATCAAAGTCAAATTCGATGATTTTTGATTCCATGGAAACGATTTGAAGTTCTCTTTCATAATTTACCATTTTCCCTAATTTCTATCATCAATTCATTATCCGATTTGATCAAATTCGAAGAGATCATCATAAATTTCCTTATTTTCCTGTGGATTCGACCCTTATTTACCATTATACCCTTCGATTCGAGATATTTTCATCAAATTGGTAAGTTTGGACTTTGTTTTGACATGATACCGTGTGAAATTGATGACCTCGTGCTCACCGCTCGTCAATTAACCCAATTCATTGCGAGGATTATGGCTTTTCATAAAAAAATCCGAAAAATAGCGATTGTCGAGTTCAAGCTTCGATTTCTCTCTCGTCTTTTGCCTAAATCTTAATCATAAGCACTCCGTGGACGCAAAATTGAGTCTAGAAGAGGTTATGATCAAGAGATTTGGTGTCTAAACAGATCAATTGTATTGATTTGCTCTCGAATGCTCTACAAATCGGAAGAACATCTCAATTTATATTGTATTTGGCCGTAACCGTCCAATCGATTTAATCAACGGCTCTGATGAAATTGTTCATCACGAACCGTTACGATTAAGTCGTGATCGTCCGATAGATAACATGCAATTTCATGCATTAATATTGCGCATTTAATGCCTTTTTTCTTTAAATTATAATCATAAATGCATGTTATCATGATTTAAAATGATTAAATGGATCATTTCTATGTTTTAAAGGATATTCTTGATTTTTCATAAATTTGTAGCATTTTATGAGCATTTAGTATATAGATTAATCAAGAATATTTAGAAAAAAATATGGACTCTGCTACGGGTACAACCGGTTGTACCCGAGGAATCAAATACAACCGGTTTAAAGATGCCAAAAAGCCACGTGGCTTTTCGGCATTGGTTAAACTGGTTGTAAGCACTTCGGAGAGAGAAAGTTTCGGAAAACTTTCTCTCTCCGAAAAGTTTTTCGCGAGCACAAAGTTTTTCTCCGAAAACTTTTTCTCTCTCTAACTTTCCCCCCCTCTCTCTCTCTTACTTTACTCTCTCTCTAAACCTCTCTTCCCGGCAAAACTCCGACGAAACGGCGGCGACCTGCGTCCACCGAAGCCACGACTTCGAGCGGCGGAGACGAGCAGCGTCTGGCGAAGCTGTGACGGAGAGCGGCGGAGAGGCGCACCGTCCGGCGAAGCTGCGGTGGAGAGGAGCACCGTCCGGCGAAGCTGCGGCGGCGAAGCTATCTATCTATCTTCTATCTATCTACTATCTATCTACTATCTATCTACTATCTATCTCTCTATCTATCTATCTATCTATCTACTATCTATCTCTTTATCTCTCTATCAGCTATCTATCTATCTATCTACTATCTACTATCTATCTCTCTATCTCTCTATCTATCTACTATATATCTCTCTATCTATCTATCTACTATCTATCTCTCTATCTATCTATCTATCTAATATCTACTATCTTTCTCTCTATCTATCTATCTATCTATCTACTATCTACTATCTATCTCTCTATCTCTCTATCTATCTACTATATATCTCTCTATCTATCTATCTATCTACTATCTATCTCTCTCTCTCTCTATCTATCTACTATCTACTATCTACTATCTATCTATATATCTATCTATCTATCTATCTACTATCTATCTCTCTATATATATATCTATAATCAGGATCCATCCTATCCATCCGAGCAATAGTTCACCCATCGAGCATCTCCCCTGCAGGTTCCTCCTCCATTTCACCATCCTCCTCAAGATCAATCGCCATCAACTTATCCATCATCATATGACTATGATCGATCATCGGAAACCCACCCACAGCACTACCCATCTCATGAAGCATCAACCGGATCGCCATCTCCTTACACTTACACTCATTTTCAAACATACCCTAGCTTTAATGACAGCTGTCTTCCTGTGGCTCCCGCACATCACACGTCTTACTACCAGGGCTCTGAAACTTCCCAGCCAGTATATCAGCTTCCTCCATCTCCTCCACCGGCACCATATCAACTGGCGCCATAGCCAGTTAAGAAGGCGCCCTTGTATGAGTATGATAGCAGCTAACAGCCGCCGGTTGAGAAGATTGCAGAGGCACATAAAGCATCTAGATTTGCAGGTTGAGCTCTAACTTTTGATGACGTCCCCGTGGCTCTTGACTTTCTTCGCCGCTCCCTTGAGTTGCTGACAAATCCTTCTACCGAACATCATTGAACAGTTTTCTTAACTTTTCTTCTATCATCGATGTATAGTTGTATAGATATGGGAAGTTGGAATAAGCTGAATTGAATTTATTCCATTCTTCGGCGGTTTTAATGAATTAATGTAGTCCTGAAGATGATTTTGTCGACCATATTTTGTCATTTAAAAGGGATTCTATTCTGTCACCCTCCGCCCTAATCGATCATTGACCGGTAGTTGAATTCCGCAACCATACTCATTCATCTGCAGGTCAAATCCTACCTGTCTTTCAATCTCGCAACCGAAAAAGAGAGAGAGAGAGAGAGAAAAATTAGGCAAATTAGTCCTCGTAATGGAGGGATACGCAGGGTTTGAAAAGAATTCCATAGCCTTAAATAATTCGATTGAGGATGATCTTACTTCTATTGTTCAAAAAAATAATATCTTTTATTATTTTTTTGAGGAAAAAAATAAGAGGGCCACCCGCATCCACGAAAAATTCTCACACCTTGCGCGAACTTTGTCCAGAAATCAATCGCTCGCAAGATCACATAAAGTAAATTGTGTTTTAATAATAAAATTAATTTTTGAACCAGAAAATTACAATAAAAATCATAAAAGAAGCAATAAGAGAGAAAGAAGAATAACCTCGGGAGAAACCAAGTGCTGATTGTCCGCATGAATAAAGTTAGACCAGTGGTTTTTGATCATGCTCGCATAAATTCAAATTTTGAAAATTTAATAATTTCGTAAAATAAATAAAATGAGAAAATAAAGAATGGTGGAAAAGTACCTCCCGACAAGGGCTTCCGCTGGGGCTCAAACTGACACAAACTTGAAATCAATGGATCCGAGAAAGAGAAAACGATCTACTCAAAATCAGACGATTTTAGCTGCAGATCCAGCCATGCCCGGGAATCAAAGGACACATCACTCTTCCCTGCAACTAAAACACAGAATCCCAGATTAAAAAGATTGAAAGAGATGAGTGAGAAAATCTCAATGAAAACCTAAAGAACACTTAAAAATTAGGAATTACCTTATAATATTCTTTTACAAAAAAAGATCTTTAAAAGAGTAACAAAAAAATTACAAAAAAAAGAGAGAATTACAAAACAGAGTCTAATTATCTTAATGAAAAACCTAAATAACAGCTTTTTAAAAATTAGGATGAGAGAGAGAAAAATCTTAATGAAAAACCTAAAGAACAGTTTAAAATTAGGATATACCTCTTGATAATCTTCCACAAATTGTTTTTTTGAAAAAGCTAAATTGAAGAAACGAGAAATAGAAAGAAATTTAATTTATCATAAATAGATTTTCATTATTAGTGCAATTATTGCAAAATCTCTACAATAATTCTAGTTTCATTATTTTCATTAATCGACTAACCTCGCTTTCAAAGTGATTTACAAGTTCTGGCGTTGTGCCCTTGCTGCCCGCAGCTAGAGCAAGTGACACCCCTATGCATCTTTTTACTTTGCATCTGCTCAGCTAAGCTTTTGTAGCGCTTGTTCCCTGTTTTGGGTCGTCCTTTGCAACGAGCTTGCAATGGATTTCTAATAATATCTTCCTCTAAATCAGACGATGTAGATCGCGATGCATCTAAGTTTTTTTCAATAGTTTGGCCCATAAAGGTCAATGACGCCTTGAAGAACTGAAATGTGCTCTCAGATCCAATCGAATGTTGTACAATGGGCTTCAGCATGGCCATTATTTCAGAGTGCCGTCATTCTTCAATCATTCTCTGTGTAGTCCCCTCTTCATATCTGGGTTGCGGAGCCAATGCGGTATCTATGTAGCCAGACTGAATATCCACAATTTCACAGTCCTTTTTCCAGCGTGGATTTAACATCGATGTAGGGCATGACAATATGTTGTTGTGGCGAAAACAACACAACATGTGTCTGCATACAATACCAAGCCAGATCGCCTTCCTACAAGAGTACTTACTTTGCTCAATGGAGCCAATGGATAATGTCACTGCACGAAATTTGTTCGGAAAGTCTCGGTGGCTGATCAGGAAACATCCCAAACCTTTAGAATAATCTTCAACGCAGGAATACGAAAGCGACATTCCTGATTCATCTCTAAGAAGACCTTGAGCATAATTTTTTAATATTTGCATAGCTTCATTAATAAGAGGATCCATTGTTGGTGCGGTGAATTTGGTGGAAAGATCTGCTACGGAAGACTTATCTTGCGACCGTCTTTCAACTACATCGAAACCATCAATAATGCGCGATAGAGAAGAATTCGATATCAACGCGGATTTGATCTGATAATTGATCATCTCCTGCCGTTGCGTAGAAGAAACCCCTGCAAGGAAATTGTTATGGGTGTAGGTGAATGCCCACATCTTCTTTTTTCCCTCGAGAACTCGAAGATACGATCTTGCTGCTACCCATTTTGACTTCAATGTTGAATATTCCATCTCGAATTCATCAACATCTTCAATGGAGCTAACCCTCTGGAAATCATCCATGAATCCTCTAAGATTGGCCCACAAAGAGCCAGCTAGATTTCGAGTAATATTCTGGAAAATGTGGAATCTGCGCAATAGATGAACTGTCGTGGCCCATACGTCCTTAATAGCTCGGGCCAATTCCACATCGCCATCTGTAAACAAAACTTTAGGATCGAGATTTGTATATGTTCTAAATTGTTGAAGAGCCCATGAGTAGGATTCAAACTGCTCGTTCGACAAAAGGCAACCAGCAATCAATACTTTCAAACCATGGTTATCGATCACTGTGAACAAAACTAGAGGCATGCCAAAGCGATTCGTCTAGTAGGTAGCATCGATTTCTAAAACGTCATTGAGCTACGAGATACTTCTCTTTCCCCTTAGCTGAAAGCCGAAAAACTCTCTCTAAACGGAGTGTGTCATCATTCAACTGGAAATTGAAGGACCACCCGTGCTTGGACTTCTCTTTCAGTAACTTGACAAAATCATTCGTCTCGTGAGCTTTGCTAAAAGATCTCTGTAACAAGTTTTGCATGTCTCTTAATGTCCATGTGACTGGAACATCGGGGAAATGCTCCTGCTCTATCGTGTCTTGATTTGAGAGCACTTGAGCACGCCAAGTTCGTTTAGGTCCACCATTTTCGTTTTCACTTCGTCACGAATGAGGCGATTTTGCGGCATTTGGGCCAATTCAGCTTCAAGTAAATAGATCATGATTGTGCTGATTATTTATCTCGATACACTTCGTATACGCCCGAGGTTTGATTAAGCCGTAGCTTAATTATGAACGGACATTGACACTTCACTGTCCTCTTCTCTCTTTTGGAAATCTCTAGGAGCGAGGACTGCTTCATCGATGCTTCACCACCTGCGAAAACAACAAAACCTAATGAATTTCAACTGCTCGAACTCGTTTGAGAAAGGGGGCATTTGGCGTACTCGATACACTTCTGACGTGTTTGCTCCAGTGATTGAAAGATGTCTCCAACAGATACTTTATGAGTTTCTACAATTGCCGATTCGACAACGGGTGCAACATCTAATACTCTTGTGCTAGAACAACCAACAGCTTCATTCAAGGAGCTACCGGTGACCAACATTGCTTGCGGCAGTGGCGATGCAACTACGTCTTCAGAGATCATAGCAACCCTAACTTCGGCACCCTTAATTTGCGAAACATAGATAGATAGATAGATAGATAGATAGATAGATAGATAGATAGATAGATAGATAGATAGATATATAGATAGATAGATAGATAGATAGATGGATGGATACTGATGTTCATGAATATCAATAACCGATATTCATATTCAGGAATATCAATATCGATTGTTGATATCAGGAGTATCAAGAACTGTTATTGATATTCATGAATATCAATAACAGTTATTGATATTCGTTATGTCAACAATCGATATTGATATTCATGAATATTGATATCAATAGTCGATATTGATATTCATGAATATCAATAACCGATATTGATATTCATGAATATAAGTAAGAGACTGATATTCAGGAATATCAATAATTGTTATGGATATTCATGAATATCAATCTATTACTGATATTCATGAATAATACTAACACATCTTGTTTCATGAATAGATAGATAGAGAGATAGATAGATAGATAGTACATAGATATCAAGATAGATAGATACTACATAGATAGAAAGATAGATAGATAGAGAGATAGATAGATGGTAGATAGATAGATAGTACATAGATATCAAGATAGATAGATACTACATAGATAGATAGATAGATAGTACATAGATATCAAGATAGATAGATAGATAGATAGATAGATAGATAGAAAAATAAAGAGAGATGGATGGATAAATACCTGCATTGGGGGTGGATATAACAAGAGTGAGAGAGATAGCTTCGCTGCCGCAGCTTCGGCGGACGGTGCTCCTCTCCGCCGCTCTATGCCGAAAAACCGGACGGTGCTCCTCTTCGCCGCTCTCCGTCACAGCTCTCCGTCGTGGCTTCGGATACAGCAGCTCGCCGGAGTATCGCCGGGAAGAGAGGGTTAGAGAGAGAGAGTAAAGTAAGAGAGAGAGAGGGGAAAGTTGTATTAGATGCCTTGGGTACAACCGGTTGTACCCATAGCGGAGTCCAAAAAATATATATATAGAAATAGAAGAACTTCTCTCTCTCGCTCTCTCCCTCTCTCTCTCTCTTACTTTACGTCCCGAGAAATCCTTCTCTCCCTCTTCCTCCATTTCTCCTCTTCCCCTCGCTCTCTCTCTCGCGACGGAAATTCCGTCGCGAGGAGAGGCGGGAGGAAAATTCCTCTCCCTTTCTCTCTCTTTCTCTCCCTCTTCCTCTGTGTGTGTGTGTGTGTCTCTCTCTCTCTCTCTCACCTCCGCTGTCTTTCTTTCTTTCTCTTCCTTGCCTTCTCTCTTCTCCTCCCATCTCCAAACTCTTCCGCAGCCTCAATATTTCTTCCGCGACACCCTCTCTCCCTTTTCTCCCTTTTTTCTCTCTTATTCTCTTCTCTTCTTTTCTCTTTTCCTCTCTCGCCCTCACTCTCGCGGCGGAAATATTTCCGTCGCGAGGAGAGGCGCGAGGAGGAAAATTTTCCTCACTCTCTCTCTCGCTGTCTTCCCTCTCTCCCACGTTCTTTCTCTCTTTCCGGAAATGATTCATCTCTCTTTCCCCTCTCTTTCCTCTCTCTCCAGAGCTCCTCTCTCTCGCGACGGAAATTTTTCTCTCAGTTTTCTCTCCTCCGCACTCTCTTTTTCTCTCTTCTTTCTTCTCCTCTGCTTCTCTCCTTCTCTCTCCTCGCGTCTCCTGGCGACGGAAATTACTTCCGTCGCGAGGGAACCGCAGGGAGATTTCATCTTTCTCTCCCGCGCGTCTCTCTCCCCTAACCTCTTTTCTTTCCCATCTCTCTCCTTTCCTTCTTCTCCTTCTTCCTCCTCTCTTTCCCTCTTCTTTCTTCTCGCGACGTCTTCCTTCTTCCTCTTTCTCGCGCGACGGAAATCATGGAGAAGGGTCTTCCTCTCCTTCCTTCTCTCTTCTCCTTTCTCTCCCTCTCATTGTTTCTTCTCTCCTCTCCCCTCTCTCCCTCTCTCCCGCGACGAAAATTTTCCGTCGCGAGGAGGGGCGGGAGGAGTTTCTTCTTCCTCTCCATGATTCGGCGCGACAACTCCTCTATTTGGAGTGGAGAGGAGAGAGAGTGAACTGCTTAAAATTTAATTTTGTTTTTTTAGCGACTCAGCAACTCAGCGAAGTTTGACCGGCGGTCAACGAATTATCCTGATCAAACGGTCAGAAATGATCCAAATTAAAGCCTGATATCTGATGATCCTGATGGAGTTAGGGGCTGAAATTTCGTGGGCACGATCGTCATTTCAAGCTCCACGAATCTGCTGTGAAAGATTTAGGCTCAGAGATAAAAAAAATTAGGGTTATCAATGTTTTGTTGTTTGCTTCTAGCATTGGCTAGCCAGAAGGAAAGAAAGCAGCGATGGATCATTTTTCATGTGTTGAACTTCATTATCAGTGAGTTTCTTCCTTCTTCTATTCATTCTTCGTGTTGGATGCAAGACGCCAAGTCCGGGCGAAATATATGGCTCTCGAAGGTATGTTTTGATTAGGGAGCATCATTGGATAGTATCTTCATCACAAATCTTAGATTAGAACTATCTTCTATCCATTTCTTCTGATTTCGTCATCTGTTTATCAACATTTTCTCATTGAAAAACCCTAAAAATCCCTTTCCCACCATCGATCAAGGGTTTCCAATATCTGAAAAGAGTTTGGAAGCGCTTGTTCGGTTCACTTCATCTCCACACACATTTTCTTCCTTCCATCAATCATTTTCGGTTTCTAAATCTAAAATACCAAAAAAATAGTTTCTGATTTCAATCTTTTAACCTTCCTCTCTGTGGATTCGACCTCGACTTGCCACTGTTCTGATTTAAAAATAAGTTTCGAAGAGTTGAGTATAAATTTTGTTTGATACGTAAAATCGTGCATTCAACGACCTCGGTTTTACACTTATCACCGATCTTCGATGGACGCGCAAGATGAAGCCACGTCGACATGCGTTTTAAAATGCTTTGAAACAATCACCGTTGGATCGCGATCTGACGCCTCCCATGCGTTTCATGTGCGTTTAATCTCGACCGTTATAAATCGTGAGGTCAACGGTGTGGATTAAACGCGATCTGGTGAACTCTTGATTTACCCCACATGGTCCATCGAGCATAAGTGAAGATCAACTGTCAAAATCACACGCGCGATCGGACGTCCACGATGCTGCCACGTTGCCTCCTTATCGCGATAATCAATCGCGATCGATTGGACGGTTGTGAAACTGCCACGTCAACTGTGATCTTAAAATATTCTTAAAAATTGATATTAAATTAGAAAAATTGATTTTGAATTCCGGAAAATCCTTAGAAATTCATTAAAAATTCAAAAATTCTGAAAAAATCCCTAAAATTTCAAAATTCATAACTTTCAAAATATAAGTCGAAATTAATTGAAATTTTACTTCATTTGATCCAAAATTTAATTATCTATCATTCTAAAAAGTCAAAATCAATAAATAATGAGAGGTTTAATTTTTATTTCAAAAATTACATTTATTTCTTAATGATTTTAACTTTAAAAAATTAAATAAATATTTATAAAGATGATTTCTCTCATTATTTTAACTTTAAAAATACTTATAATCTCAGATAAAGATGGGTTATAAATTTATTTATCTTTAATTCATGATAATTAACCCTAAATTAAAGTATTTTGAGATTATAATGACTTTTTCATGGAATGATAGATAAATACCCATAAATATGATAACATGTATAAAAATGAAATCATTTATGCCTTAATATGTATCAATAATCATGTATTATTATGTCTAATTAGCATGTTATCACACCCCCCCAACTTAAATGATTGCTTGCCTCTTAGCAATTTACTATGTAATCTCCCTAGAAGGTCCTTTCATCCTTTGATCCTACTACTAAAAAGGTTAAGTGTATGAATATTTGATTACGTTTTTCCTCATAGAGTAGGCCATAATGATCTAGATTCCATCTCTAGGTTGACTTCTTTAGTGCATGTTAGAGTAATGCTTGAGTCTAATTCTCAATTGTAATCAAGGTGAGCATATCTAAGGTATGATGCTATGGTGATGAAAAGATACTCACTCTCTCATGAGCTGATGTAATTCCTTACCCTCTCCATAGATACATCACTCCTTCCCTCAAAATGGAGGTTACATAATATTTTAGAATTCCCTTCAACTTGCTTTCCTCCCATAAAGAGTGCAATTCAAAAGGATTCCTATCTTTGGATGCATCGTGTGAGGTGGCCGAAGGAAATAAAAAGATACTATTTCTAAAGGTATGACATGGTTAAAAGCAAATATCTTGATAAAAGAAAGTGGTTTTTAAAACAAAGAAGGTACCACTTATGATAATTATACTCCCAAATGAGGTGGATGGTGATGAATAGGGTAGATGGTGGAAATGATGGTGGAGGTAGAGATGAAGGTAGAAGATATTTCCCACTTTCATTTTCCTTCTTGTAACTTCTTATTTCTCTCTTTCTTTTGACTTTTCTCCTCTTTCTTTTCTTCTTTTTTTTTGTATTTCAGAAGACTAGCATGAGGATATGGAGGAGTTTTAGGATTCTTGAAGAGAGTATGTAACAAAATGAAGTGTAGTGTGAAGGTATAAGTACATGTCGGGGAAGATATGGAAGATGTGGTGGATTTGTGAATCACTTGGGAGTGTTATTATCATGAGTGAAGTTTAAAATAAAGTGGTGAAAACTACTTGACTGCTTTGGAAAAGATACCTACATGCCTATAAGGAAAGATAGGTACTACAAAAATTATAGATCATTGCACTCTTTAAAAGGGAAAGTCTAGAATCAAGGAATTCCTTACACTAAGCAATTTTGGTTGATGATAGGTAGGGGGATGGAATTTTATCTTCTCTCAAATACACTCCTTTTCAATCCCATAGAATTTCAACCTCTGATTACTCTTTTTCCTTGGTGCCTGTTAGGTACCCAACCCCAAGGAAGTCAACCACTAAGTATAATCCATGGTTTCTCTAGATCATTTAGTTTTATTACTCAAAATGTAATCATATGGGCTATAAGGCCCTCACTTCTACATCTCTAGTAGGTCGGATCTCTAGATGTCAAGACTTCTAAGGTGGGGTAGAGTAGATCAAATTTTTTAAAAATAGGAGTTTTTAGAATGTAGAATTTTAAAATTTTTGAAAAGAGTAGAAATTTTTCTAAGTCCTCACCCCCCAACTAGAATCTTTCATTGCCCTCAATGAAAACTATATGCTCATGTAAAAAGATAGCAAAAAAACGTCGATCATGGCATGAAAAAGATACGAAAAAGTGGTGAGAGGATAAAAGCTTAGAAAAAGCTCATTAATCCGTGATTGCGTGCAGGCGCGCCCTTTCCTAGTGTAGTTCTCTGATATCTATAAAAACTGAAAAACAAATAAAACTAAAAAGGTAAGATAATCTTGGGGTGCCTCCCAAGAGCGCTAAGTTTAACGTCTTCAGCTAGACAAAACAAGAATAAAACCTACGACTAATGATGGGTCGAGGGTGATACCGTCACGTCCTCGAGTGCTCGGGAAGATGCAGATTTACCTTATCTACCGGTGCGGGTGGCTTTGATGTCAGGTACAGTTTGAGACGATGGTCGTTTACCTTGAATTGTTGACCGGTTTTGATGTCGGAGATGAGTACCGGTCCACCGTCGAAAAACTCCAGAACCACGTAAGGACCATCCGATCGAGAGCGCAGCTTCCCAAGAAAGAGCTTGAGGCGTGAATTGTAGAGCCAGACCTTGTCCTTGACTTGGAATGATCATCGTCTGATGTGTCAGTCATGAAAGGCTTTCGTCTTCTCTTTGTAGATCGCTGCGTTCTCGTACGCGTCGTGCCTTAGCTCTTGTAACTCTTGAAGCTGGAGAAGTCGTTCTTTCCTTGCTTCGTCCAGTGATAGGTTGACCTTTTTGATAGCCCAATAGGCTCGATGCTCTAGCCCAACCGGAAGATGGCAGGCTTTCTCGAAGATAAGCCGAAAGTGAGACATCCCGATGGGTGTCTTGTATGCCGTCCGATATGCCCATAGTGTGTTGGGAAGCTTGTGTGGCCAATCTTTTCCATCTGGATGAATTATCTTCTTTAGTATGGTCTTAAATTCTCGATTACTTACCTCTACTTGCCCATTCGCCTGGGGGTGGTATTGCGTAGTGACGCGGTGATGTACTCTGTACTTCTTTAATAATGCCCGGAAGTGAGCATTATTGAAGTGTGAAGTCGATGGTGCCCAAGTCTTCAGAAGCTCGTGAAGGGTATTTCATCAGCTTGTTAATATCAACCTTCACGGTGTGCTATCCCACCTTGAGAATTACTTCTCCCTTCCCCCAGTCAGTAACGGCTTTAGCAGTAGCTAGGAAGGGTCTTGCTAATATGATCAGGGCTTGTGACGAAACGAGACCGCGAGGTCGTAGATTTCACACGGTCTCATGTCAAAAATAATGCCGAACTTACCAATTTGGGGAATTAAGAGAGAATTGAGGGGTATAATGGTAAATACGGGTCGAATCCACAGGGAATTTAGGCATTTTCGAGATATCTTTTGGAATAAGGTCAAATTGGACGATGAATTGAGGTGAGAAATTTGGTAAAATGGTGTTTTTAGAAAGAAGCTCAAAGATCTATCCGTGGAATCAAAAATCACTCGATTTGGATTAGTAATCACGGAGAAATCAAAGATGGAAGTAGGAAGAAATTTTCGGAATCGCGAAGAACACAAATTGAAATTGAAATGAAATTAAACTTAAATTGAAGTCCTAATCCTAAAATTGATGATACATGACGATAGATAAGAGGATAAACTTGTTTTCTAACTCGAGATAACGATCAAATCGATCCAATTGATCGCCGGATCGACGGCTCTTCATTCCCGAATTCAAACGTGAACATCGGTGTTCAAGAGACAAATTCTCCTCGCTCGATCGTCGAAATCTCTCTTATAAACACTCCGTGGACGCGGAATCTTGTCTAGAAGTGATTACAAGAGAGAGATTCAAGAGAAGATGCAAATAGATAGGTCAATTAGATCAAATCTCTCAAGAATGAGTACATACGACGAAGAACTCGTCAATTTATAGCCCAAATTGGGCGAAACCGTCCGATCAATGCGTTAGGCTTGATCAACGGTCCAGATTAAGCCCCTCATAAATGAAACGTTATGCTTATATCGTGGCTGTTGGATTGTTGATGGACGCTCCAGATTAGGCCACGTGTGAGGCGTTATAAAACGCACGAAAACGTCGTCCTTAGGATCGTGATCGGACGGCTGAGATGCGGTCCGCGCGGATGCATCTCGGCCGTTATAAATCTTTTAAAAACGCCACGTGCGTTTTGCTTGATCGTGGACCCTGCTCACAAGATCGACGCGTGCGATCGTTGTGTCCTCTCGATCCGACGCCTCCGCTTCTACCACGTTAGTAACATCAGCGCCGTTATAACTCGCCCGATCAAGCACGTGTTCTTTGATCTCCGGTGTACCACGTCTTCACTTGATCGCGCCATGAGATGCGGCCACGTCACATCTAATCCGACCGTTATAATAATGGTTTTACACACGTGCGTTGATCCCGATCAATGGTCGGCGCTCACGCGATCGACGCCGTCGATCGCCCGTCCCGCGAGATCTCACGCCCGCTCGTCGCGCCACGTCGCCTGCAAGGTAAGTAAGACACAATTTTAGTCCCACACGGACTTAATTAAATGAAACCGTCAGGTTTATAATACCCGGCGGTTTCTAAGGGTATGACCCTTCCCATAGAGGGGAGGACAAAGACCCATTTTATAAGATAAGTAATATATATATTGTTAAAGCCTCTCCTATTGGGCTGAAGCCCATTCTCCTCTCTCTCTCTTTTCTCTCCCTCTCTTCTCTATATATTTCTCCTATTCGTGCATGTATGGGTCACATCAAACCCTAGCCGTCATATTATCATTTTTTGTCTTCTCCCTCTCTCTTACCTCTCGATCGTCTTCTTCTTCTCCTCTCCTCCCTTTTGACATGGTATCAGAGCAAAACTGAAGAAGAGATCGACCTATTCTGTGAGAGGAACCTGCCCCTCCCTACCGGCGGCTCTCTGCCCCTGTCGTACCTGCCTTACCGTGCTGCTCGCGGACCTGCTGTTATTCCGCGTCAAGTCCAGACAGTATTTCGTCCAGACGGTATTTCGCCGTCCAGACGGTAATTCGCCGTCGTTCCGACGGTAGTCCGCCGTTGTTCCGCGCCCCCCCAGACGCCGCTGCTCCGCGTCGCCCAGACGCGGCTGTTCCGCGCTGTTCCGCGCCGCTCAGACCTGCCGCTGCTGTTCCGCGCCGCCCAGACGTCGTCGTCCTGAGGTTCTTCCGCCTCTCCGACGTCGCCCAGACGTCGCCTTGAGGTTTCGCCGCTGTTCCGCGCCGTCCAGACGCCAGTGCTCCGCGCCGTCCAGACGCCACTGCTCCGCATCGCCCAGACGCGGGTGTTCCGCGATGTTCCGCGCCGCCCAGACCTGCTGCTGTTATTCCGCGCCCAGACGTCGCACCTCCCTTACGGTATTTCGTGCCGCCCAGACGCTGTCTCGTGCCGCGCCGTTGCTACCTGCCCTACCGCCTGTCTGCGGCATGTCCGTTGCCACAACTCTTCGCTGCTTACACATCTGCGCCGCCGGTTCCACTCCACTCCACATGGCCGACACTACTGCCGCATCGTCATCCTCGGATGTTGCTCAGCCCCCTCAGCTTGCAGAGTTGCCAAGGCAATCCGGGAAACACTCGCTTGTGAGTGCACTGGCCAAGCCCGCTTACACATTCGATGGGTCCAATTATGGGCCATGGAGATGCGCCTTCCTCGAGTTTCTCAACGCCCATGGTCTTCGGCATCACTTGACTGATTCCTCGCCGAAGGAATCAGACCCAACATACTCGGAATGGAGCAGACTGGAGTCTACGGTATGTTCTTGGCTTATCTCTAGTGTAGCGACGCAGATCATGGAGCCGCTCAGCATGACCCGTCCTGCTCGCGCTCTATGGCTCAAGTTGGAGACGATGTACGCCAACAAGAGCAACGTGAGCCGGACAGGGTTTCAGCCTATATGAGGAGTTATTTGCATGTCGCCAGGGGCACCCGGACTCTCCGCGACTTACTATGGAGCTGGGCCGATGCCATCTTTACCAACCTCGAGCTCTATCGGCCACTCAGTCCCGGATCTCGATACGCTGAGACGCAGTATCGCGATGAGCTCCGTGCAGGGGAGCATTTCTTAGCGGACTACGTCCCGAGCTGGCAGATATGATTCGGGGGTCAGTGCTTGGGGGATCCGGGTTTTACCCACCGAGGAGATCTTTGCAGCCGCCCTTCGAGTGCAGAGACGCCTGCTCCGCTCGTCCTCCCACATGCCCACCGAGACTTCCGCACTCATCGCATCAGGCGGGGCTCCTCGTGGCATCTCGGGAAGAGGTGCACCTTCCGGGAGGACCCGAACTCCTATCCATCCCGCAAGTATTGGTGAAGACGACTCACCCATCGGAAAAGTGATGGAAGGAGTTTGGGAAGCACTGCCTGGGCTATGGCTGCTGTTGGAGGCAAGACGTCTGCGACTATGTCACTCGACGGACGGATCATCCTCGACTACTCCTCGGCAGTGAACAGCGACACTCACCTATCTCCCTCGAGCTGGCCTATATTCAGGCATCACAGGCCTCCTCACTTTGTCCGCCCACGGCCCATCCATCGGCGCTCTGGTGGCACTCGACGAGCAGCTTGGTGTCCTATGCGCAGCGGACGGGGATCGTCTCCCGGTGCACGCCGTCTATCTCAACTCCTCATACTACTTCTTGGATTATTGACTCGGGGCTTCTTCCCACATGACCGGCCTTTCCACTATCCTCACCTCTTATCGACCTGAAACATCCATTCCCCGACGTCCCGTATGCTGTGACGGACGTTCTGCTCTGTCCTTGGCTCCGGCCGCTCTAGTGCTACTTCGTCCCTACCTCTGCGGAATGTCCTGTATATTCCGGGATTTCCTGCGAATCTGTTGTCCATCGTCACGATCACTAAAGCCCTTCACTGCAGGTGTGTTTTTCTATCCTCATCACTGCGTCTTCTAGGATCTAGACACAGGCCGGAGGATTGGACTGGGCCGTGAGAACGGCCGTGGCATCTACGAGCTGGTGGCTGACTCTCCATCTACGGGACTTCAAGCCCTTTTTGCACTATCTGCTTCTTCTAGCTCCCTTCATGACTCTTTTTTGTGGCACTGCCGATTGGGGCATCCTAGTTTTGTCAAACTTAAAGAAACTCTACCTTGGTTAACCTTATCTGAGTTTCATTGTGAGTCTTGTGAACTTGGGAAGCACCATAGATCGTCGTATCCATCAGCATCTGGTCCACCTACCCCATCGCCCGTTTGACTTGGTCCACTTTGTGACGTTTGGGGTCCGGCCCCGCATTCATCGCCTACAGGAGGGAAATACTACATGGTGTTCGTCGATGACTATACCCGGGCGAGTTGGACATATATTCGAAGAGTCGCAAGGAGGTACTTTCTCGTGTCCAAGACTTTTCTCCTTGAGATTATTACCCAGATGCGCGACACTGGTCAAAGTTCTCCGCACGGACAATGCGCTTGAGTTTACTCAGAAGGCAATTGAGGACCTCTGTTTGGCTCATGGCATCGTTCATCAGACTACCTGCCCGTATACCTCGCAGCAGAACGGGGTGGCAGAGCGGAAGCATCGACACCTCCTCGACATGGTACGCACACTGCTACTTGCTATGAGGGTCCCTCGAGTATCTCCGGTGTGAAGCTGTTCAGCTCGCTACCTACCTGGGTGAACCGTCTTCCATCTACTGCTCTTGGAGGTGCTATCCCCCTTCGCCGCTTGACTCTGCTGCGGATATCTTCTCATTACCCCCTCGAGTGTTTGGCTGCACCGCCTTTGTCCGAGATCACACCCCCGGCCTCTCCAAGCTAGCTACTCGTGCCCAAAAGGGTGTGTTCGTTGGTTACTCTCGGACTCAGAAGGGATACCGTGTGTACTTCCCCGATCGGCACCAGTACGTTACTTCGGCAGATGTGACCTTCCATGAGGATGTTCCCTACTTTCCCTCTACTCAGTCTGCCGAGGATCTCTCCCCTCCATCCCTCTTGTCCTCGGTATCTGCTACTCCTATTACCGATCTCCCTATCCCTGTCCCGATTCCTTTGCCTGAGGCGTCACCCTCTTCGGCATCCCTCTTATCCGATCCATCCTCTGAGCCGGAACCTCCTCCATCGCCGCCATCTCCTGCTCCGGCCACATTGTCACCTCCCCCTTCACCACCGCCTCCCGTTTCCGACCTTGATCTTCCCATCGCTCTTTGCAAGGGCACTCGCCAGTGTACCCAATATCCTATCGCTCATCATGTCTCTCCTGCCCGCCTTTCTCCTTCCTATCAGTCCTTTGCCCTTGCTGTTCTAACCGAGTCAATTCCCAAGTCGTATCTTGAGGCGTTGCACGTACCGGCGTGGAAAGCGGCGATGGATGTGGAGTACGCGGCCTTCCTCCAGCGGGAGACCTGGACGTTGGTTCCTCGGCCTGTTGATGCCAATGTTGTCACCTGCAAGTGGGTGTACTCCCTCAAGTACAACCCTAATGGCTCCATCGCGCGCTACAAGGCGCGTCTCGTGGCTCGTGGCTTCTCTCAAGCCTATGGTCTTGACTATCATGAGACTTTCTCGCCTGTGGCGCGCCTCAGCTCCATCCGTGTCCTCTTCTCCATTGCTCTGGACCAGTCCTGGCCGCTTCATCAGCTAGATGTGTCCAATGCCTTTCTTTACGGAGACCTTGATGAGCAGGTATTCATGGAGCAACCGCCTAGGTATGTTGCTCAGGGGGAGTCGTCTGAGGTGTGTCTCCTCAAGAAGGCGATCTATGGGCTGAAGAAAAGCCTGCGTGCGTGGTTTCACAAGTTCTCGCAGCTGCTCTTTGCGTATGGCTTTGTCTCTATCAGACTCGATCCGACCGTCATGCGAAAACGCACCCCGCATGGATGTGTTATCCTGGCTGTGTATGTGGATGACATCATCATCACTGGTAGTGACGAAGCAGAGGTAGCTGCGACCAAGGCTTATCTGGCTCAGCACTTCGTCACACGCGATCTGTCTCCCCCCAGGTACTTTCTTGGACTTGAGATTGCTTACCGTCAGGGGCAGATGTCCATTTGTCAGCGGAAGTACGTACTGGATCTACTGGAGGAGACAGGGATGCTGGGGTGCAAGCCGGCCTCCTCACCTATGGAGCAGAATGTGGACTGGTGGGACAATGCTACCGCACTTATTGAGGATGCTGGCATCTATCGCCGACTTGTGGGGAAATTGATCTACCTCACCGTGACTCGTCCGGACATCTCCTATGCGGTTAGTATCTTGAGTCAGTTTATGCAGGCTCCTCGCACTATCCATCTGGAGGGCGTCTATCGGCTTCTGGCGTACCTTGAGAGAGCTCCGGGGAAGGGCCTCTTGTATCGGCGACAGGGTCATCTACACATTGAGGCCTACTCTGATTCTGGGTTTTCCGGTGACAAGGAGGATCGAAAGTCACATGGTGGCTATGCCACCTATGTTGGAGGTAACCTGGTCACATGGCGCTCTCAGAAGCAGTCTATCGTGTCCCGTTCTAGTGCCGAAGCCGAGTATCGCGCCATGGCAGATACCACGGCTAAGATGTTGTGGCTACGCTCCTTTCTCATTGAGCTCGGCTTCCCACCAGAAGGTCCTATGCAGATGTACTGCGACAACATAGCTGCTACCTTCATCCCCAGTAATGCGACGTTTCATATGAGGACGAAGCATATTGAGATCGACTGCCACTTCATACGACAGTACGTTGTTAACGGTACTATCTGTACCCCACACGTTGCTTCCGCACATCAGTTGGCAGACATCTTTACTAAGGCCCTACCAGGCCCTGCATATGAGACCATCGGATCCAAGCTGGGCATGTTTGACCTTCACGCTCCAGCTTGAGGGGGAGTGTTAAAGCCTCTCCTATTGGGCTGAAGCCCATTCTCCTCTCTCCTCTCTTTTCTCTCCTCTCTTCTCTATATATTTCTCCTATTCGTGCATGTATGAGTCACATCAAACCCTAGCCGTCATATTATCATTTTTTGTCTTCTCCCTCTCTCTTACCTCTCGATCGTCTTCTTCCTCTCCTCTCCTCCCTTTTGACATATATAATATGTATAAACGCGCCACGTAGGCGCGCTGCGCGGGTCCGCGTGGCTCTGCCACGTGGCCTTGCGTGCCACGTCGCACCCGCGTGGGCCCCGCGCTTTTTGAAATTTTTATATATATATTATATTTATTTTAATCTATTTTAAATCAAAATTAAATCGGAAAAATCAAGAAAAATCCAGAAAAATCCCAAAAAATTGTAAAAATCATCTCTTTTAAAATATAACTCCAAATTAAACCAAATTTCTTTCATTGGATCTGAAATTTAATTATCTATCATTCTAAAAATTCAAAATATTTAAATAACAAGAGATTTAATTTATATTTCAAAAATACATTCATTTCTTTAAGATTTTAACTTTAGAAAAATAAATGAATGTTCATAAATATGATTTCTCTCATTATTTAACTTTAAAAACCATTCATAATCTCAAGTAAAGATGGGTTATAAAATCATTTATCCTTAATTTATCATAATTAACCCTAATTTAGTGCATTTTGAGATTATGATATAAATATGCATAGAATGATAGAAATGCACTCAAAGTATGATAACATGCACATAAATGTAATGTTTTATGCCTTAAATTGCATTAATAATCATGTTTTATCATGTTAAGATTGCATGTTATCAGCTTGGCTAAGCTCCTTAGTCATTTTCATATCGACCACTAGGAAATCTACTGGGAAATAACAGCCTTCTATCCTAACTATGACATCTTCTACTAGTCCATGGGGTTTCCTCACCAATCCATTGGCTAAACAAAACTCTACTAAGAAAGGCGGCAACTCCCCTACATGATGACGGTCAAAGGCGGCTTTAGGGAGGATGTTAATACTAGCTCATGTATCTAGTAAGGATCTAGTGAAGGACATTCCTCCTATCTCACTCATGATCATGGGTGCTCCCGGATCTCTCTTTTTAATCGGTAAGGCATTTATCATGATGGAACTCACCATCTCACTAAGTTGGATCTTCTAGGGTTTCGATGGGGAGTGCATATACCTTTGAGAAATTTTGCATAGGAAGGGATATGCTTGATGGCATCTATCAAGAGAATGGTTATGGTCACCTTCTTAAAGGCGTCTAGTAGATGGTCATCGGTTTAATTATTCTTGGCTTTAGGGAGATTTAATGCTTGAGGATAAGGCACATGGGGCTTGTATTTGTCAGGGCTAGGTTCTGTCCTAGCCTGTTCTTCCTCGTCCTCCAAATGACTGTCTTGCTCGACGATAATTGGTGTTTCTTTTTCTTCAATCGGGCCATGGTGGATAGGACGATCCTTATATGGATCCGATAAGTCTTTTTCACTCCAAAGGCTCGATATTGCGAATGTCATTTCCATAGCCTTCTCGTCGACGTGTATGTGGTTGATGTTGTGTGTCTGGCTCGACGAGGGCCATATATTCATCGGGTTAGCTGTGGCCTGCGAGGGTAATTGGTCAGTAAAAGTTACTTGTTTACCCTTCTTGTCGGTCGTCGGTTGGACGTTCGTCTTGACGAAGTCCTGAATTTCATCCACGCGTGAGTTTCATCGCGTCATTTGTTCCATTAATTGCGTGATTGTGCCGAAGATCGGATCGGATGCAGGCACAGTCTGGTGTGGAGCTTGCGTGTAGGATTGTGGTTGAGTCGGCGGGACGAATGATAACTATCTTTGATTAGGGTAAGATTGTTGTTGTTGCTGACCATTGTATTGTGGAGGATAGGATTGATCGCTGTTCCTGCGAAATCCATTATTCTGCGAAGAATTACTAAAAACAGGGGTATTATAATAGTTAGGGTATGTACCCGGAAAATTTGACCGTCCCTGTTGAGTCGATTATCCCGATGGACCGTGTTTATGCATGCCTTGCCCTTGGATCGCCATCACGGGGCAATCTAATTCGACATGATCGAATCTTGAGCAGTTGGCACCCGGCGACGCCTCTTGAAGTGAGACGGGGCGAGTCCTTCGGAACCGTTGCGGATATTTAGTCGGTCCATTAGCAAATTCTGGACTTCTGCCATTTTATCGATTCTTTCTTGGAGCATCCCCGTCTCTGTTGATTTGGCGTCGATTGTTTTCGACATTGCACCTCTTCCAAATAGTTTATCCACGTTAAGGTGGCTATTCTCAACCACCGTCTCGATGAGTTCCATCGCGTCGTCTTCGTACTTGCTCATGAAGGTGCCGCCACTTGCTACATCTAAAAGATATCTATCTTGCGGGCCTAAACCGTCATAAAATATTTGCGTTAGCTCATGGTTAGACACTCCATGGTGTGGACACTCCCTCGTTAGGTCTTTTTGTCACTCCTAGGCCTCGTGGAAAGTTTCACTTGTGCCTTGGGTAAACTCTCGGATTATTACATAATCTCCGGGCCGTCCGTCGTCTCATGAAGAGTGGATCAGATATTTAGATGGATAATAACTTATAAATACTTATAAAATATTAAAAATTGAAGTCAACCCTACCTGAATGTCGTTATCCGTGAGAGTGACACATTCTCAACGCGAATTTGAAGAAATGATCGCATGTGATCCTTAGAAAAGGGGCAAAATCACTTAATCTACACGAATTGCGGATCTTGAAGATGAATTTCTGCTTCTGATCACTCGGTATACCATTGATTTGCGAGAATTTCAAGAAGTTAAAAGAAAAATCCGCCTTGACCAAGTCAAAATTAACTAAATTGAAAAACAATTTGCCTTAGTTCCCCGGCAGTGGCGCCATTTGACGGAACAAGACCGAGTGATCATCAATTGCATACGGTCAAGAGTCAAAACAAAGTCCAAACTTACCAATTTGATGAAAATATCTCGAATTGAGGGGTATAATGGTAAAATAAGGGTCTAATCCACAGGGAATTAGGGAAATTTCTGATGTTTTCTTCAAACTTGATCAAATCGGATGATGAATCGATGATAGAAATTGGGGAAAATGATACATTATGAAAGAGAATTTCAAAACGATTCCACGGAATCAAAAATCATCGAATTTGACTTTGATTTTGCAGAGAAATTGAAGATCAAAGTGGGATGATTTTTCCGAAATTGAAAATCGCACAAATACCAAAAATAAGCTTGAAATTATATCAAATTACTAATCTAAACGGAAATTAAACATGAATAGACAAAATATTAGTGAAAACGGACTCCACTAACCCTCAATTGCAATTGGATTAACCCACTTAATCACCGAGATTAAGGCTTTTCATAAAAAATCTAAAAATCACGATGATCGAGTTCAAGCTTCGATTTCTCCCTCGTCTTTCGCCCAAATCTTGATCATAAGCACTATGTGGAAGCGGATTTAACTCTAGAAGAGGTTAGGATAAGGAGATTCAAGAGATTTGGTGTCTAAACAGATCAATTGTATTGATTTTCCCTCGAATGCTTTACAAATTGGAAGAACATCTCAATTTATAGTGTATTTGGGCGTAACTGTCCGATCGACTTAATCAACAGCTCTGACGAAACGGTTCATCGCGAACCGTTATGATTAAGTCGCGATCGTCCGACCTTTGATGGACGTGCAGGATGAAGCCAAGTCGACATGCGTTTTAAAATGTGTTGAAACGATCGTCGTTGGATCGCGATCTGACGCCTCCCATGTGTTTCCTGTGCGTTTAATCTCGACCGTTATAACTCGTGAGATCAACAGTGTGGATTAAATGTGATCCGGTAAACTCTTGATATACGCCACGTGGTTCATCGATCTTAAGTGAAGATCAACGGTCCAAATCACACATGACATCGGACGTCCACGATGCTGCCACGTCGCCTGCTTATCGCGATAATCAATCGTGATCGATCGGACGGTTCTGAAGCTACCACGTCGCTTGGGATCTTAAAATATTCTGAGAAATCGATATTAAACTAGAAAATTCGATTTTTAATTCTGAAAAATCCTAAGAAATTTATTAAAAATTCAGAAAAATTCTGGAAAAATCCCTAAAAATTAGAAAATTCATAACTTTAAAAATATAACTCAAAATTAATTGAAATTTCTTTCATTTGATCCGAAATTTAATTATCTATCTTTCTACAAAGTCAAAATTAATAAATAATGAGAGGTTTAATTTTTCTTTTAAAAATACATTTATTTCTTAAAGATTTGAACTTTAGAAAATTAAATAAATGTTTATAAAGATGATTTCTCTCATTATTTTAACTTTAAAAACACTTATAATCTCAGATAAATATGGGTTATAAATTTATTTATCTTTAATTCATCATAATTAACCCTAAATTAAAGTATTTTAAGACTATAATGACTTTTTCATGGAATGATAGATAAATACCCATAAATATGATGACATATATAAAAGTGAAACCATTTATGCCTTAATATGCATCAATAATCATGTATTATCATGTCTAATTAACATGTTGTCAACACACAAATGGTCTATGGATATTGGTGAATATAGACATATCAAAGGTCTATATACCTTTCTAATTATGAGGATTTTTATGAAAAATCTACATACCAAATGTCTAAAATAATGGAGAATGACCACAAAGAAAGTTGCCCATGCAAGACTTGTAGAAATTATTTACTTTCTTCTCTTTCTCTCTTGGTCAAGAGCATTGAAGAGTAGATCCAACTATCCAGTAATCGTGTGGATAATGGTAGAGGTTTGACACTGGAATAGCTTTCTAACTCCTTCAATTGAACCATATAAGCATATTTTCTCATACATACTAGATGATAAGTCACGAGACGAGACTGTGAGGTCATTGAATATATTCTAACTTGTGTCAAAAACAATTCCAAACTCACAAATTTAAAGACATAATCATGAATTAGATAGTATAGTGGTGAATAAGGATCGAATTCACGAAGAATTAAGGTATTTTAGAGGTATTCTTCAAATTTGATCAAAATCAGACAATGAATTGAGGTGAGAAATTAGGGATTTTCATATTTTTATATATTAAACTCAAAGACGAATCCACGAAATAAAAAATCGCTCGATTTGGATCAAGATTCGCTTAGAAATCAAAAAGCAAAATTAGGTAAAATTTCTGAACGGGAAGAGAGAGAAAACCAAAATTAAATCTAAAATTAACTTAATCTTAAATTAGAAAATGAAATCTGATGTCATAGAAGGAGATATTAAGAGTAAAACACAAATGCCAACCTGAGATAGCGTTCAAATTGATCTATTTGATCACCAGATCATAGGCTTTTCATTCCACGAATTTGAAGACAATCGTCGGCATTAAAGAAGCAATTTCTCCCAATTCTCTCAATGAAATCTCACTTTCAAACACTCCTTGGATGCAAAAATTGATATGGAAGACAAAGAATGCAAAAGATTCAAGTATTGAGATGTCTAAATAGTTCGATTACTTGAAACACCAAAGAATATTTAATATCTTCAAATAACATCAACATTTATAGGCAGATTTGGGCGTGACTGTTGGATTTGACTCTTCAGCTTTAATCAATGGCTCAGATGAAATGCTTGGATGCTAATCGTTGCTATTAAGTCGTGTCCATTCAATCAGAGATGAAGTGCTCAAATTTCCCCATGTCGTGTGTGAAGAAGAGTCGTCACGCAATCAAGAATTGATGTCTGAGATATCGTCACACGTCCATCAAAGTCCATCGGGCGCATTTAATCTAATCAATCATAACTCTTCAGATCAATGGATGACATTAAAGCATTTTAAAATGAATAATCGCCCAATCAGATTTTTTTCGTGTACCCCTTCACTTAAGTAAAGATCAACGATCATGATTTAATCACAGTATCGCTCACTCCATGTTTCGCAACGTCCCCTATGCAAAAAAAACTGAAAAACACAATCCCACCTGACAAAAAAATTAAAGGGAATGAGCAGATATATAAGAGGTGAGTGATTAATGAGATATTGAAAATCCTAAGAAGCGTGATTATTCTCATTAATCACACACACACACACATACGTACGCATACACGTGCACGCAGGTGCATACACACACGTGCACACATGCACACATGTGTGCCATGTGGCCTTCTCATATACTGCCATGAGGCGCCACATTTTCGCCCACGCCACGTTGACGAAGTGAATCTGAGAGGTCATTTAAAATGTGCAGATATGCATCAAAATATATTCCGAACTCCAAAATTTAAAGAAATAATCGCTAATTAAGGAGTATAAGGGTGAATAAGGGTCGAATCCACAAAGAATTAAGGTATTTTTTAGGTATTCTTTGAAATTTGGTCAAATCAAACAATGAAATGAGGTGAGAAATTAGGAGTTTTGATATAATTGAAAAGAGAACTCAAAGGCGAATCCACGGAATAAAAAATTATTCAATTTTGATCGAAATTCGTGGAGAAATCGACAAGCGAAATTAGGTAGAAAATTTCCGAACGCAAAGAAAGAAAAATTCAAAATAAAATATAAGATTATCCTAATCTACAATTCTAAATTATAATCTAATTATACAGGATGAAGGATTAGGAGGAAAATCACATAATGTAAACTGAGATAGTGATCGAAATGATCCAATTGATCTTCAGATCAAAAGTTTTTCATTCCACAATTTTGAAGACAATCGTTGGCGTTCAAGAGGCAAATTCTCCCTATTCTTTCAACGAAATCTCACTTTCAACCATTCACTTGACGCGGAAATGAGTCTAGAAGAAGAAAAAGGCAAGAGATTCAAGAATGCTGGTATCTAGACAGTTCAATTACTCAAAACTATCCAAGAATGATTTATATCGTCGAAGAACATCTCAATTTATAGAAAATTTGGGCGTAACCGTTGAATTTGGCGTTTCATCCTTGATTAACGGCTGAGATGAAATGCCAAGCTTTGAATTTTTAATGTTAAGTTGCGTTCATTGGATCGGAGATGAACCGCCGAAAGAAAACTCATGAAATGTCATCCGTCCGATCTTGATCTAACGCTCCGGATGCGTTTTCGTCAGTTTTAAACTCAGCCGTTATAACTCCTTTGATGAATTGTTGAGATTAAATCATTTTTAAAATGATTCGCCGACCAACCGACTACATCATGAACGTCACGTGACAATCAAAGTTTTGATTTAACGCTTGAATCCGACGCCCCACACAATGCCATGTCATGTGCGCATTTTAAAACAAAAACATACTCCCACATGACAAAAAAATCACGAGATTCAACACAAATACAAGATACAAGTGCTTTAGAGAGATAGTGTTATCCTGAAAAGGAAGCTTTATCCCTCTAATTTCACTTGCACACACGTACGCACACGTGCGCACACACGCACACACACACACACACATATGTGCACACACTCGCGCACATACACACGTGCGAATACACATGCGTCGCCACCTGGCGTGTCCATACGCCGCCACATGGTGATGCCCTTTTTCATCTTTGTTACATCATGATGTAGGATATTTCGAAAATAATGCTATGTATGTAGATGAGAATATGAGTGTGAATATGTGAGGGAGAAATGAGTGAAATAGATACGAATATCTACTGATTTAATTATGTAATAATCCTACAATCTAATGGAGGACCTATGAAATGATATCAGTGAGAATAATATAGAATAGATAATTTAAAATAGATAGGATTATGTGTGGGAAGAGGAGTATGGGAGAGAGGATATTCTACTTATGTGATGAAGAGGATAATTGATAAAGAGAATACTGAGGATGATTATTATTATGAATAAGGTATAGATGAATTAATATAGGAAGGGAATAAGGCGTTAGGTGAATGAGTGGATAATGAGAGGAATATTTAAGGATGAATAGATACGATGAGTAGAGTGTTCAATAATTTATGAGGAGAGGAGGAAGAACAGTAGGGATTGTATTTTAGAGTGGATGAGATTATGATTATGAAGAGAAGAGAATAATAGAGACGATGTATGGAATGTATAATGAAGAATATGAATAATGGGATGGAAATTAAGTGAGGATAAATACGGAGAGAAGAGATTAGTGTTGACGGCGATGAGAAGAAAGTACAGAGTACGTGGAGAATACGGTAACAGGGAGGTAAGGAATAGGAAGATTAATATATAGAATAACCGATTATTATATCGGTAAGATCAGAGGAATATTTAATTCGTTTCTCGGAAAATAGTTACGCGACAGAGAGTTAGATAGGAAATTTATCGGTCAACGTTGGACTTAAAACTTTAAAAGACGAACGATTTCACGGTAAAAAGAGAGGATGTTACATGATATTAACGTGAAGATGACGCTCTTTGAGAACACCAATTAATCCAATATTTCCGCCGTTTGTTTCTTACTGTGATATGGATGAAAGTGACAGAATGGGAGGGAGAAAAGGAGAGGGAGATAGACCTCGAAGAGAGAGGTTTCGGGAGACACACGGGAAGCACACGACACATAAAGTTTTCAAAAGAAAACGTTTCATTCTTCAATAAACAACTATCTTTTCTCTGTTACAATCGTCTCCTTTTATAGAGTAAGAGATCAGGGAAAGAGATGAATTAACGTGAAGAAGGGCACTGAGAATAGACGTTACGATTTCGGGCAGTTGCATCGTCTTTTCGTGGATGTTTCACGGTTCTTCAGTTTCCACGTCAGCAGGAGAGGACGGCGAGGAATAAATTAGATCTCCAGTTAGTTGTTGGCAGTTGTGATTGTCGGATCGGTGTTTATTGATCAGTTAGTGCAACCCGACCAAGCCTTCGTAATCCTCAGAAACCGTCGAGGCGTGATTCACCTGAGAGGTAATCCTCCTCGTCGATTTTGTGATGACGTGATTGTTTGAGGAGTTGAAATGATGCCGTCGGAATTCTGATCGCGTTGAAGACGTTCCGATATCCTCTTGTTATCTTTGCTTCTAGTCTTCTTGCGGGTCTCCAAGGTAAGGTGTAGATGTCGTGACGGTAGTGGTATTCAGTTGGTAATGATTCGGCCGAATCCTCATACTCGTCAGGCGCCGTGGAAGCTCCGCTCACGTGACAGGTAGTCTGCCTTCTTTTGATTTTCGTGATCGGCTTTTGAAATCCCATCAAGAGGAGCACTTTTCATGAATAATCTGGAGGATAGCCGGACGTTCGTGCTTTACCTTCCATCGAACAGGTTTCGCAAAACTTGTGTTGCCGAATTACTTGATCCACGACGGGATCTTTGCACCGAGGAGAGACCGAGAGCAACCCGTGAGCTTGATCTCGCAAACTTGGTCAACTTCAGTATCGGTGGAGAGAAGATGTGGACTATTACTGTATCTCCAGACGGTTAGGTGGTAGCTGCCTCATAGTGACGGCTGTCAATACAGTTCCATTGAGTTTATGACGGGCGATAGATGAGATGTAGAATCTCCCTGATTTCGTGAAGATATTTTCGTGGCATATCTCTTGCTCTTTAATGCTATCTTGACAGTCTAGTGTCTTCATTTTTGGGAGGCTTTCCTGCATTGTTGAAGCTTTACTCATGCGTGGAGATGTGGCTCAAAGAGAAGATGAGGAACACTTATCCTCGTGACGATGTTCCTTGATGGTATCTCCCATCATAATCATTTAAATACATCGTGATCTTGTTATTCCATATTATTGCTGAGGAAGATGATCCATGTGCCTTTAATACTCGCATGAGGGTCTTGAAATGAGCTTGATACTGAGATAATCTTCTTTGTTGGAAGGTTTCTTCATATTGATTATCGTCATATGAAAGGCTTTCATGCACTTTAGTAATTGTGAAGCTCTTCTTCTTGAAGTAGTCATCATATTCACTTTGAGTGAATCAGGGCTTTTCATTCTTCATTTATGAGGCCTCTTGCATATTGAATTGTCAATATATAAATGCATGGGTTTATTTATGCAAAGGCTTTAGTCTTCAGGTAGAACCCGTAGATACTTCTTCCATAGGTGATAAGGTATAGATCTCTCCTATAATTCTATCTATGGGTGGTTTTCAAAGAGATAAGGGAATATAACACAAAGGTGTTCCTAATGATTTTGAAATCATTATTTTATAGGGTACCTATGATATAGTGGATTTGGTTTTGGATATTTAGGAACCGATATCAAGGTAGAAGGTGGTTGACTTGGTCTATTAAAGGAATTCTAAGTATCTAAGGATATGGATTAAATTTCTTTTGACCAGGTCAATCTTTGGATCAATGTATAATAGGAGGAGAAGGGAAGATAATTCCCTTGGAATCTACACTCTCTTTCAATGTTTTAGAGAGGTCTTCTTCATTCACTTAATGGATGGTGAGTTTCTCAAACTCATGAGTAAGGAGGAGTATAGTATTTTGTTTTAATTGAGAATGATTTCTCTTTCACAGTGCATATCTAGGTTCACTTGGAACCCTTGTGTTCATGTTTTGGGATAATTCTCCATCACATCACCTGCCATGTCGGCACGTGAGACAAATTTTATTTTTATTCATTTTAATTCAAAAATAAATCCAATTAAATTCATAAAAAATTCAGAACAATTCAAGAAAAATCCATAAAATTATAAAATTCATAACTTTCAAAATAATCCAAATTTATTTTTCTAGATCATAAATTAAATTATCTATATCAGAAAAATTTCAATTATTTAAATAGCAAGATATTAACTTTTTATTTAAAAAATACAATCATTTCTCTTAGAAATAAAAACTTAGAAAAATAAATGACTATAGAAAAATTATTTATTTAACATTGAAACCCAATTATAATCTCAAATATATATGGAAAGAATCTACTCTAAAATATATTCTTAAAAATGCATAATTATCCCTAAAATAGTGCAATTCAAAAATATACTCATTTCCTTTAGAAAATAAAATTTAGAAAAATAAATGAGTGTAGAAAAAGTATTTTGTCTTATTATTTAACATCAAAACCTAATTATAATCTCAAATATAGATTGGAATAATCTAATCTTTAAATATTTTGTCATTAATTATCCATGATTATCCTTAAAATAGTGCATTTTGAGATTATAACTTAAATTTTCATAGAATGATAGATATACACTTAAAACATGATAACATGAATAAGAATGAAATGTTTTATGACTTCAATAATTTTATGAGTTATTGAATAATTCATAAATTATTTTTTTATGCCTTCAATAATTCATGTTTTATGCCTTCAAAACATCATAACATAAATAATTTATGCCTTCAATAAAGAATTTAATTTGCACTAATAATCATATAATTTTATGTATAAATTGCATGTTATCAATAAGATCATCGATTATTGGTGCCTCTACATTTTGAGTATCCCATTCAATATATTGTTCTATGTTCTATGTTTTGATCAAAATTTTGGAAGGCTTATCAACCTTAGATCACAACAGATTTAATCCTACTAATGAAATTTTTTGACTTCAAAGTGTGTTTATACTACTAAGTATAACCGTAGTGTTAGGATCAATGGATAGGAGGTATATTTCATTGATCTAGGCTTCACCCACTAGAATGTTTTACACTCTATTGTAGTGAAGAAAGGTTGGATGACAAGCTGGTATAATGTCCCAAATAGTTTTCAGTCAACATAGATATTTAAGTAGAAGCCTAGAAAATATGCCTCTCACTAGAAAAGGGTAAATTTTCTAATAGTAAATGTCAATACAAGTGTAAGTTGCATGTTATCAGGCACCACATGGGCAAGTAGGCTAGCCACAAGGATTTATACACGCAATACACACGGATTGCACTCATGCGTCAAGGGCTTTGCCACCAAGGGATAGTTGGATTAAGGTGGTCTATGTCATGCATACAAGTTTTTGTGTGGCCTCCCTACGCCGCACTATATAAGTGAGAGAGAGGCTCATAGTTGTAATTAATGTGTAACATGACAATCAAAGCACTAAAGTGGTCCCTAATTTTACAGTTGAGAAAATTTTTAATTTTCTCAATGTGGGGCTAAAGACTTCCCAACGCGCTGTCATCATACACACCTTATTGATGGTGCCAATTAGAGTTGATTGATCTAGCGAACCATGTCTATGGGATTGCAATAAAGGGGAGTGCCACTAGGTTCTTCCCTTGATAACATGCAATTTATACATGAATTTACATGATTATTAATACAAATTAAGGCATTAAATATTCTATTTGTATGCATGTTATCATATTTTAAGTGCATATCTATTACTTTATGTAATTTTAAGTTATGACCTAAAAATGTATCATTTTGGGATAATTATGCATAATTCTAATATTATAATTTTATTTCCAGTTATATTTGAAGTCATAATTATATTTTCATCATTTAATGATAAGAGAAAATATTTTTATTTATATTCATGTATTTTTCTAAATTTACTTTCTAAAAGGAATTAATGTGTATTTTGAAATTAAAATTTATTCTCTTAGTATTTAAATATTTTGAATTTTTTTAATGATAGATAATTCAATTTCTGATCCAAGAAAATAAATTAGGATTAATTTGGTGTCGATTTTGAAAGTAATGAATTTTCTAACTTTTAAGAATTTTCAGAAATTTTTATGAATATATTTAAACCTATTTTAGATTTTTAAAAGAATAAAATGTTTTTTAATCGCGCGCTGACGGGGCGAAGCGTCGCCACGTGACAACACATGTACAAACCGCAAGGCGATGGGTGTGTATGTGTGCGTATGCGTGTGTGTGCGTGTGTGCACATGTGTGCACGTAAGAGTGATTAATGGGTTAAAGCCAACCTTAACAAATTTACGCTAATCCATTAAGCTCCCTTACCTTATATACACGCTAAATGATATGAATTTTTACAATGTGGGAATATGTGCCTTTATTTTTAGTTGCAGGTGATGTGGCGCAATGAGAGACGTCTGATCGTGCGGTTTAACTGCGATCGTTGGATATCACTTACTCGCGGGGGTGCGTGGCAGCATCTGATTGGGCGACAATTTGATATAAAGATGACTTAATCTCATCAACTCATCTAGGGAGTTATAATGGTCGAGATTAAATGCTCTTGATGGACACTTGGACTTATTGCGATCGTCCAATGAAGATGAAACGGACGCGACTTAAAGACGATGATTTTCCAACCGACATTTAATCTCAACCGTTGATCAAATCGAAGCGATGTATCCAATGGTCGCGCCCAAATTTTCCTATAAAATTGAAATGTTCTTCGAGCAAATCGAATTGTTTAATCATGACAAATCTGAGAATCACTTGATTTCTACTTCTTCTAGAATCATTTCCAAGTCCGAGGAGTGTTTGAAATAAAGAATTGGTTGAAAGAATTGAAAGAAACCGCATCTTGAACGCCGAACTTTGTTTTCAAAATCGTGGAATGAAAAGCCTTGAATCCGGTGATTAATTGGATCATTTTGACCAAGACTTCGGGTTGGATTGCGTGTTTTCATCTTAATCTATCTTCTTTAAGCATTAGATTTACATTTTGAATTGTAGATTAGCTTAATTTTAGTTTTCATCTATTTTTGCGATCGATTTTCTTTCTCAATTTGTCCATGAATTCTAATCTAAATTCAGTGATTTTTGAATCTGTAGATTTTTATTAGAGTTATATTTTCTAAAATACTAAAATCCCTAATTTCTCATTTCAATTCATCGTCTAATTTGATCGAAATTTAAAGATATCTACAAAAAAATTTGCTTATTTCTCTATGGATTTGACCCTTATTCATCACTATACTCTTTAATTTGTTATTATAACTTTAAATTGGTGAGTTTGAAACTGGTTTTGACATGATTTGTGTGTATTCAACGATTGCATAAAATCATTTCATCACCCGCTTATTGCAGACACATGGCACTACATAAGCGGTTGATTCGGATCCAACATTGGTGATCATTTGTTTTTTTCTCCTCTCTTTTCCTCCTTGTCATATGTTCAGCTCATATGATTCACGACCATAAATTTTTAGTTTAAAAATCATGATATCTCATGATCTCATGATATCTCATGATCTATTGATCGTTAATGAGAATGCAAATGAGAGAAAATCTCCAAGAGCACAATGGTTGCGAGTGAGTGATGCTTGATTCCTGAAGAGAGAGGGTCATGGGAATGAGTTGTTGTAGGGTTGATCAAGAAGAGCGACATGGCGGGTTTATTTTGTTTTGTTTTTATTTATTTATTTAATAGTACATGAAAAAAAGTGGAACAACTTACCATTAGAAGGTAAGAAAAAAATTAAAATTAATTTAAATTATAAGAGTATGAAGATAAAGAAAATGCAAAAACAAGAAAAAAATTAAAATAAGATTAAAATAACAAGAGAGAATTATAAAGATAAAAGAGTAAATAGCCGGATCTATCCCAACCTTTTTAAACTTTCCCTAATCTATCCCAACCTTTTTTTTTAGCCGGATCTATCCCAACCTTTTTTCTCTTTCCTCAATCTATCCCAGCCGCTGACATGTACTTAAATTAAGTCCAGCTGGCGCCCCCATTGTGTCCACGTCAGCCGCCTCCTTCCATGTCAGCTGCCTCCCTCCCTCCCTCTCTCTCCCGCCTCCCTCTCTCTCCCTCCCTCCCTCCCTCTCTCTCCCGCCTCCGTCTCTCTCCCTCCCTCCCTCTCTCTCCCCGCCTCCCTCCCTCCCTCCCTCTCCCGCCTCCCTCTCCCGCCTCCCTCTCTCTCCCTCCCTCCCTCCCTCCCTCTCTCTCCGGCCTCCATCTCTCTCCCTCCCTCCCTCCCTCTCTCTCCCCGGCCTCCCTCTCTCTCCTCTCTCTCCCTCCCTCCCTCTCTCTCCCGGCCTCCCTCTCTCCCTCTCTCCCTCCCTTCCTCTCTCTCCCGGCCTCCCTCCCTCCCCCTCTCTCCCGGCCTCCCTCTCTCCCTCTCTCTCCCTCCCTTCCTCTCTCTCCCGGCCTCCCTCCCTCCCCCTCTCTCCCGGCATCCCTCTCTCCCTCTCTCTCCCTCCCTCCCTCTCTCTCCCGGCCTCCCCCTCTCTCCCGGCCTCCCTCTCTCCCTCTCTCTCCCTCCCTCCCTCTCTCTCCCGGCGTCCCTCCCTCTGTCTCTCTCCCTCCTCCCTCTCTCTCCCGGTCTCCCTCCCTCGCTCGCTCCGGCGTCCCGCCCTCCCTCCTCCCTCCCTCTCTCTCTCCCTCCCTCCCTCTCTCTCTTCGTATGACTGCATGCAGCCTCGCCTACGCGCCGTTGATCGACAATCACTCGGTCGATCCCGAGGAAATCGCTCTTCAGACGAAGAAGCTGTCCGGCGTTTTGGATGTGTACGAGAAGAGACTGGCGTCTTCGAGATACTTGGCTGGAGACGAGTTCACGCTGGCGGATCTCGTGCATCTGCCCAACTCTCACATCCTCGTCAACAACACGGAGAAAGGACGTTGTCTCTTCAAGTCCAGAGACAATGTGTATCGTTGGTGGGAGGATATCTCTTCCAGGGACTCGTGGAAGATGGTGCTGGAGTTGCAGGGAGAAGGTCCGACGCTCCTCGGAAAGTAGACCGTCTTCTGCGTTCTTTCATGTTCCCCCTCTCTTTTACACCGTTTCTTGTTGATTTCGTTCGGGTTGTCATGTTCCGGTTCGTCTGAAATTCTATCGGTTCTACTTTGCGGAATTTTTATGACGTACTCTTCGGAAATCCACAGTGATGCGAACTTCGTGTTTTTCTTCGCAGGGTAGGGTCGAAAGAGAAAGACGTGGTGGTGTTGGAGAGGGGGAAGGAAAGTGGAGAGGAATTGTAAGGGATTCAGTGGGTCACCTTCTCGGCGACGTGTCGTCGGGTGTCGTCCGCCGACGAAACTTCTACCTCGTGGGATAGCGCTCTCTTCCGAGAATTTTTCCGGAGAACATAACTCTGAGGATAACTAACTCAAGAGATAAAAACTCAAAGGGTAGATTCCTCCTTCCCAACTATCGGGGACTCCTATTTATCGACTCTCCGTCGACTCTCCCTCTTCTCTCTCTACTCGACGACCCCTTACTGCCAATTCTAAAAATAGACGAATTCCGTTGTGCGCGTTGTCGGCTTTGCAGAACGTCGGGGTCGCTCCGTACGTCCTCTTTCTCCTTCGTCCATCGTGTCTGGTCCTGCGGGAATCGTCGTCGGGTCGTCGGCCGTTGCGCCATCGCGGGACCCATCACACAGAATCAAAGAACTCAAAGAAGAATCGAAGAACTCTCTCTCTCTCTCTCTCTCTATCTATCAGACAGAGTTCAAGTTCATAGCCATCTTTTTATCAGAAAACTCTCCGTCTATTGACCACCAAGATGATAAAGAAATTAGGAATTAAATATAACTTACATAGAAGAGGAAACGGTACAAGGAAAATATAACATAGATGGTCTTGCGACTTTCTGACTATGCAAATATTTATCTTTCTAGTCCTTCTCTCGATGCATTGAATTAATGATTATTTTCTACCATTATAATATTTTTTTGCAAAGTTTTCTTATTGAAATTGTATTAGAATTTCAATGACGGGGATGTAAGCCCCTGACTCAGAAGTTTCACAAAATCACCTTGTATGGTCAAAGCTCTGAACTTTTCATGCGTCATGACCATGAAATCAGATCCTAACTCGACATAAACTTTGCCAAACGACGTGTAGAGTTTCATCATGTTATCATTCTACAGACTTGGGAAACAGTTTTAGGGGGGGAACAAGGAACGCCGGCTGTCCTCTATTTGCATTTTGTTCCTTGGCTCGACTGGACTCTCTCTGTCGCTCTCTCACTCTCTCTCACACAAGAAATTCGAAGCAAGAAAGCCGCTTCAGCTTCTTCACTCAGACGCCACCGCGGAAGCAACGAAGCAGCTAGTTCGAGGTAGATGTTTGCGTGACAGAGAGAGAGAGAGAGAGGCCCGTTCTGCCTTAGGTTTCTCCCAAAGCACTGGCTTTCTTCTTTAGTTTTCATCTTTTACTTTACAGAGATTTTGCGTAAGCAAGCAAAGCACAAAATTCCCGACTCTGACCATCGGATATGTATAAAATCCTACACTCTGTCATGCACGCAGAGTCGAAACAGAATACCCTGTTTCATTGATTTATCCCTTCAACGCCATGGCCAGCGTTAAGATCTTCGGTTCTCCCACCTCGACTGATATGGCGAGAGTTCTGGCCTGCGTTTTCGAGAAGGACGTCCACTTCCAACTTGTCCGCGTGGACGCCTTCCACGTTAAAGAGCATCATTTCGAGAAGCTCAAGATCCAAGTAATCCGTCTAACCACCACTAATACTACCTCTACGAAGAGAGAGAGGGAGGGAGGAGGGAGGGCGGGACGCCGGAGCGAGCGAGGGAGGGAGACCGGGAGAGGGAGGGAGGGCGGGAGAGAGAGGGAGGGAGGGAGGCCGGGAGAGAGAGGGAGGCCGGGAGAGAGGGGGAGGGAGGGAGGCCGGGAGAGAGAGGGAGGGAGGGAGAGAGAGGGAGAGAGGGAGGCCGGGAGAGAGAGGGAGGGAGGGAGGGAGAGAGAGGGAGAGAGGGAGGCCGGGAGAGAGAGGGAGGGAGGGAGAGAGACGGAGGCGGGAGAGAGAGGGAGGGAGGGAGGGAGAGAGAGGGAGGCGGGAGAGGGAGGGAGGGAGGGAGGGAGGCAGCTGACATGGAAGGAGGCGGCTGACGTGGACACAATGGGGCGCCAGCTGGACTTAATTTAAGTCCATGTCAGCGGCTGGGATAGATTGAGGAAAGAGAAAAAAGGTTGGGATAGATCCGGCTAAAAAAAAAGGTTGGGATAGATTAGGGAAAGTTTAAAAAGGTTGGGATAGATCCGGCTATTTACTCAAGATAAAAAGGTGAAATTCAATATACATGGTTACATAATTTTTATTTTGAGATTGTTTGAATTTGTAATCTTTGATTTATGAATAAAATGAAAGCTATTTTTAATTATAATATGTAGAAAAAAGGCTAGAAAGGCTTATTCTAGGTTTTTTTGAGTTTCGTTCTTGTTATGATGTCGACGTGCATCCTCTGCCTAAGTTGTTAGTACTTTTAAAGATGAAGATATACCTTCCTCATACAACTTGGCTAAATTTGAAAATATTTCATAACATCAATAAAATAGAATATAAATTATTAAATTCCCGTTTAACTTACATGATTCCTTGAATCTCTTGATCTCAATGTGTTGTAGATCAGTTTCCACACCCATAGAGCCTTCTAAGTCACTATTTCATTCAGAGAATTGGGAGAAATCACTGCTTGAACTCCCAATTTTTGTTTTTGAAATAGCGAAATGAAAAGCGTTGGTCAAACAATTAATTGGATCATTTCAAGAGTATTTTAAAGTTATTACTTGTGTAATCTCTCAAATTTATCATCATTTAACACTAAATTTTAATTTCGTTACTTAGATCAATCAAATTTACATATTTTCATCATTTTATCTCTCTCTGAGAGAGATTTTCTCTCTCTAACTTCACTCGTTGATTTCTCCATGGATATAGATTTGATATGAGTTATATATGATTATGTGGATAGATCTTTGAGTTTTCTTTTCAAATCTCTATTTTTTTCTAATTTCTAATCTCAATTCATTATTGAATTTGATCAAATTCTAAAACATCTCAAGAACACATTGTAATTCTTTGTGGATTCAACTCTTACTTACCTCTATACTAAATGAAACTTGTTTAATTGACCTTTTAAGTGAGTTTAGTTTTCACCTGTGGATGTGTTTATTCAATGACCACACGATCACGTTTTGTCATTGTATAGATAACTTATCTATTAAGTACATATTTGTTTTAAAAGATAATATCTATATTCATTTGTTCACTTTAGAAAATTATTTTTTTCTTTTTTTAAATGCATTAATATCTTTATTTAAGATATGTCATTATTCACTTCTTTGGAGAATTGTATTGGTATAAGCCTTAGAAGAATTTGGATATCATCAATACAAGTAAAAGTAATATTTATTTCATTTTAGCCGAGTATTCCAAAATGATAAAAAAGCCAATTATTGGACTCATCTTGTAATCATGTTAACTCTAGTCAATTATCCAAGATGAAGAAAAATGTCAAACACCCACATCAAGTGGCCTAAACATGTGAAGTTACATCACACCTAGTCAACCCCAATCTAAGTCAAAGGTCAACTGGTACATGTCCAAGGGTCATCTGATCAAGGTCAACAGTAATCAACTAGAGTCATCTGTCACAATCAATGGCCAATAGTCAAATGAAACAGTCACAGATCACCTAAGTAAGATTTTCGCAATTCTTCATCACCTCTCTAACATCTTCTTTTTCCATTTGACCTTAGCTCAAGATAAGGGGAGTAGGGAACACAATCTCATGTGAGATATGATGAAAGACAACTGAATTAGGACTCTTATTGAATTGGAACGACTTCTTATGGGGTTAAAGGTCACCACATGAAATAGAAAATCTCGCATTAAGATAATAGGTCGTCTTCATGAACAAACTGAAGCATCTTTGTGGCAAATCACAGTCATGAAAAGGTGCGACAATCCCAAGATTGGAGTGGAATCCTCATGAACTTGCCTGGTTTTGTGATAACCTTGTGTAGAAAAAATGGTCAACCCATAGACAAGAAGTAGACAAGAATGACGGTGAATGAATAGAGTTTATACGAACAATTGAATAAAACATGTACCCATGCTGGCCCAATTTATGTCTTTGGGGGTGAAAACTGTTGTGGTTTTATCTAGGACTACCATGCTCTCTTATGCATGGAGAAACAAGTGATCGTGGGAAATTAAAGTCCTTTATGTATAGTTTTAGGAAAAATTAGAGAACCTAAATAAAATCAATTCACTTCATCCCCAGTGTCAAATGCCCCCCTCTAGATCTCGCTTCAGAGAACAAGTGAGCCTCAATCTCTAGAGACAAGGACGGGGATTCTCATTCTCCCTCACCACCACCTTCCCCCTCCCCGAAAAAGGTGCATCAGATATGCTGTCACACCCTGCCCGCCAAAGTTCCCTTCCATAGGATGCTCCGTTCGAGGGTTGCTCTCCACCTTGTTAAACTCCATCCAATTTGTTTGCTTGATGAATTCCATACCGTAGTGGAGGGCCACGCCCAGCGCAGTCAGTCCCCCGCTGATGGCGTACACCGGTCGTTTCTCTATCGCCATGATGATGATGATGAAGGCCGACGGCACGAGGCACATGACCACGAGCCACGCAAAGTTGAGGGGCACCCTAATGGCCTCTTCAGCGAAGGTCTCTTACGGCGCAGGCACAAAAGGCTGAGAACTCTAGCAGCATGCTGAGCCCGTAGAGCAAGTTGGCTGAGGCGACGACATTGTCATACCTGACGACGGACACGGCCAGCTTTATGGCGGTGGACCCCAGGATGGCCAGCCAGGGGTTCCCGAACCGGGAGGATCGGACGGCCAGGACGCGGGGAAGGAGGCCCAGATCGCCCATGCCGAGGAGCTGGAAAGCGCACGCGCTCGCTGGGCCTCGTAGAGACCAACCGCGGAGAGGACGGCTCCCACCTCCACCCACACCTTTAGCCACCTCCCCACGATCATGCCTGCAGCCAATATTTCTTAATTAAATCCTGCTGATTGGAAAGTGAGTTCCGTATTCCGTATATACTACAGTTGCCGATAGAGCAAGATAGTGATACCTGATAGAGAGAGACAGAGAGTGAGAAATAGATAGATAGATGGATAGATAGATGGATAGATAGATAGATAGATAGATAGATATAATAGATAAACAGGATAAATAGCTATAGATAGAGAGATAGATGGATAAATAGCATTCCTTGGAAAGACTTGACAAATTTCAGGAGACTTGTGAGTTATGAGTGAAAAAGAGCTATAGAGAAACTGACATTCAATGTCAAAGAGATATTTCACAAACAGTAAACGCTTAGGGCTTGGTGTAAAAATAGAGGGATGGAGAACTCACCAATCTATCTTTCTCTCTTAATCATGAAGGGTTTCTACTCGATCAACAGCTCTACCTCTCCTCTCTTCTTCCTTCTTCATTCTTCTTCTCCAATGGATGATTTATTGAAGAAAGTTTATACAAGAGTTTTCAAAAGTCTCAAAACCATTGACTACTCTTCTAAGTAACGATAAGTATTTTTGATTTCCAAAGATGGTGGAATGCTTTAATAGAGGATTTAATTCTGCAAAGTCCTGATAAGGACTTAGCCTTGAGATCATGTGTAATGCCTCTAATTATGCATTAGATGCAGCTTTGGGATATATGATTGACAAGAAATGAACAACTATTTTCTATCCTAAAAAGATGCTCATTCCTGTCAATAAGTTAATTATTCTAGGATAGAAAAGACCTTCCAAAGATCTTGAAGGTCTTTTGAGCTGAAATGGGGCAAAAGATCTTTTGACAGCATTATATTAAAATGGAGCAATTATGGTCATTGAATCACAATCGAAACACTCCAAATGGCGCCATATGTTGCACTCTTATTGGCTGTAATACGATGTTTTCTAATTTTTTTAAGATGGGTGGAATATGGATCGTGAAATCAGGTTTGGAGATTATAAATAAGGACAAAACTGCCAAGATGTAGCGCCTTTGGATCACAATAGCACGCATTTGCAACACACCAAGTGTTGAATTCTGATTGGCCATGATTGGCTGAAGAGATTGGACAACTCTAATTGGTAGTGAATAACATGCATCATAAACCCAAGATTATAAGATCATTTGCGCATTTTTAGGCATATATCATATCATTCCTATATGCATGTTATCACAGTTGAGTGCATATTCATCATTCTATGCAATTTAGATCAAACAATCAAATAACATTATTTCAAGCGTTAATAATATATAAATCAAGTTAATTTTCAAATAAATTATCCACATTTACATTTGAGACATTATCTTAGTTTTAAATACAAATAATAAGAGAAAATTTTTCATGTACACTAATCTAAATTTTTAGTTTTATTTTTCAAAGAAGATGAGTGTATTTTTGAGTTAAAAATTTATTGCCTTAGTATTTATAAAATTAAATTGCAAAAGATGATCATTTAATTTTCAATTAAATAGAAAAAAATTAATTAAAAAGAGCCCAATTTTCAAATATATGAATTTTCTAATTTTTAGGGATTTTTCTAGAATTTTTGGAATATTTATAAATTTATTTTGAATATTTTTTTATTTTAATTAAAATTATTAAAATTAATATTTATAATTGTGGGCTATAGTGGTAGGTGACATGGCACATGTGCTTGCGCATTGCCATGCGGCAAAGTGTGCACATGCCTCGAGACGCATGTGTGGCGCACACATGGCATGTGTTTAGCTAGCGTCATTAGCAATAAGTGCCCTTAAATGGGTCAATTTTATTAAACAAATCCAAAATTCATTTTATACCCATTGTGTTCCCCTTAGTTTTTCCAATGTGGGAATTTTTGTGTTTTCTTTTTATCACAAGGTATGTGGCACAACGAGGAGCATCCGATTTTTGGAATTAATAATGACTATCAATGATCACTTAAAAGCCGGGGGAACGTGGCACATAGTGATTCGATGGCGATTCGCTATATAAATGGTGTTTAAATCTTAGCCGATAATCAAAGGAGTTACAACGGCTAGGAGTGAATGCGACCGATCAACTCTTGCAAAGCACATAGCAAAACTTGGGCAAACAATCACGGATTCAACGATCATGACTGAATGATGATGATTCGTTTCTTTACAATTCATCATAACTATGGATCAGATTTGAGGATACAACTTGATGGCCATACCCACTTCATACTTAATTTTTTTACTCTCTCTCTCTCTCTCTCTCTCTCTCTCTCTCTCTCTCTCTCTCTCTCTTTGATGATGTATTCATACTTGGATGCTTCAATCAATCAAATCAATTAAACATCTTAATCCTTGAATATCTTGCTTCAATCATCTTCTAGACTCATTTTCGCATACAAGGAGTGCTTAGAATCAAGATATTGGTGAAGGAATAGGGAAGAATTCACTGCTTGAACTCCAAAGATCCATTTTTTGAAATGTGTAAAGAAAAGCCTTGATTTGATGATTAATCGCATCATTTAGAGCATGATTTTAGGTTCGATTAAATATTTTCCTCCTAATATTCTTTTCATACAATATTAGATTTTCATTTTGATGTGTAGACTATAACAATTTTAAAATTTTTGATATTTTCTCTCTATTCATGCAATTTTCTTCTCCTTCGCTCTTCAATTTCTATGTGGATACAAGTCCAAATCGAGTGATTTTTTTTAATCCTCTGATAGATCTTTGAGTTTTTTTCAAGAAATATAATTTTCCTGAATTTCTTATCATCATTTATCATCCGATTTGATCAAATTTTCAAACTTCTGAAAGAAATTCTTCTAATTATCTGTGGATTCAACCCTTACTCACCCCTCTTCTAAATAATTCTTGACTAACTATTAATTCAAGTGAGTCTGGTATTTATTTTGATGTGTGGACGTGTGTTTTCAATGGTTGTACGATCACGTTATGTCAGCACTGCCAATTGGAGTGCCTACATATGCGATCTTTTTACTCCCTACATTAGAAATACTAAAAAAGATTTTCAGAATAAAAGGAGAAATCAATAGAGTATCTCAAAAGTGCATTAGGCACAAGACCTCTCTCTCCCTATCTTTCCCCTATGTGGCACCATGCTCGCCACCTAGAAGTGACAAGCATTCTACATGCCAAACCTCATAATGTGGAGTCTACGATGCAGAGGTGCTACGTGTGCAATCGCACACATTGTTGCATCTAGGTGGCCTGCACGGGTTGAGCCATGTGGAGGCTGATAACATGCAATTTTAACATGTTATTATATGATTCTTAATGCAAATTAAGGCATAAAACTTTCCATTTTTAAGCACGTTATCATGCTTTGAGAGCATATCTATCACTTCATGCAATTTTAAGTTAAAATCTCAAAATTCACTATTTTAGGGATAATTATGTATTTTTAAATAATATATTTTAGATAAGATTATTTTCATCTATATTTGAGATTATAATTGGGTTTCAATGTTAAATAATAAGAGAAAATACTTTTTATGTACTCATTTATTTTTCTAAGTTTGCATTTCGCAAAGAAATGAGTATATTTATGGAAAAAAAAATTATTCTCTTGTTATTTATTAAATTTGACTATTTAAAATGATAGATTATTTAATTTCTGATCATACAAGACAAATTTGGATTAATTTCGAGTTGTATTTTGAAAGTTTTTAATTTTTAATTTTTAGGGATTTTTCCTAAATTTTTTATGAATTTAATTCGACTTATTTCAAATTAAAATGAATAAAAAATAATTTTATTCTCGCATGGTGACGTGGCAGCTAAAGTGGCACAGAAAAAATTACGGCACCATGGGCGGCGTATGAGAGTGCCACGTGTCACACATATGTATATGTGCGCACGCGTGTGAGTGCACGTATGCGCTCGCATGTGCGCGCATGTGTGTGATTAATGGGAAAGAACCATTTCTAGGATTTTTGCTATCTCCTTATTAAACAACACTTATATGCTGCTTGAATCGTTTTTCATCATGTGAGATTATCTTTCTATTTTTATATGCACACGTGATGTGTGATAACACACAATATTATTATTTTTAAACTCTGCATATCATTGAATAACTAGCTTAAAAAAGAACATATTTGTGTGTTATCATGATTAAATTGCTTAAATTTGCCTTCAATACGATTCGGTGATAATTCCTAATTTTTGCAATGATAGTACAAATTTTTTAGATTATAAAGTCTCACAGGAATGAGTTTCTTAAGGCAAAAGACATTTATTTGGATTTTATATGGGGTTTAAATGAATTTTTGGAACATTATTTTAATATATCTCTAATTATCTTAAGGTTTTTCTGCATATTTATCACTAACAGGGGCATAAGTGCAATTTTGGGTCTTCAAAGGTAAGTCAGACAGCAGCCACCAGATCGCGACACGTGTCGCGATCTAGAAGCTCCACGTCTGCTAAGTGATGTTCTTGTTATTTTAATTTTTTAATGATTATTTACTGACGTACCCATGCAGATGACGTGGGTGGCGCCGTCATCTTTGACGTCAAGGAGGAAGGAGAGAGAGCGACGTGGCGCTCTCTCATTCACTGCAAACATCCCTTTCATCGTTTAGCGCTAATCTTTTGTCGTTTTCCACTTGCGTTTTGTCATTTCTTTATTTATCTTTTTGTCGTCTTCCTCTTAAGCCTAATAAGAGAGCGACGTGGTGCTCTCTTATTTGCGCTAAATGAGGAATCTGCGGCGAAAGTAATCGCCGCAGATTCCTCTCTTTTGACTATTTTCTTATTAATAGGGGCATAAGTGCAATTTTGGGTCTTCAAAGGTAAGTCACACAGCAGCCACCAGATCGCAACACTTGTCGCGATTTAGAAGCTCTGCGTCTGCTAAGTGATGTTCTTGTTATTTTAATTTTTTAATGATTATTTACTGACGTACCCGTGCAGATGACGTGGGTGGCGCTGTCATCTTTGACGTCAAGGAGGAAGGAGAGTGAGCAACCTGGCGCTCTCTCATTCACCGCAAACATCCCTTTCGTCATTTAGCGCTTATCTTTTGTCATTTTCCACCTGCGTTTTTTCATTTATTTATTTATCTTTTTGTCGTTTTCCTCTTAAGCCTAATAAGAGAGCAACGTGGCGCTCTCTTATTTGCGCTAAATGAGGAATCTGCGGCGAAAGTAATCGCCGTAGATTCCTCTCGTTTGACTATTTTCTTATTAAAATATTAATTTAACTTTTACTTACCTGCGCAGGCTTGGTGCGCCGTCATTTTTGACCGTGAAGTGAGAATAAGAGAGCGACATGGTGCTCTCTTATTCGCACTAAATGAGGAATCTGCGGCGAAAATGAATCACCGCAGATTCCTCTCATTTACCCTTTTTGGATGTATTTAATGGTTAATTACCTTGCAGGTTACGTGGCTAAAATCCGATGGCCGCCGTGATGACGATGTGGCACGATCTCAGGAGCTGGATGACGGAGGACTGCTGACGCTAGAGGACACCCGATCGACAGCTAGAAATGCTCGGAAGAGAAAGGTTGATATCTCACGATCTAACCGTCCGATCGAGATGAAATTTTCGAAGATAGGCTAATCTCACCATGCTCTTCCCATTTGTACGGTTGAGATTTCCATCGGACTCCCAAAGTTCTTGAAAATCAATCTCAACCATTAGATTGGGAGGAAGCCCTAACTCCTAAAAGTTCTCCTCCTCCACTCCAAATTCTCTTGTCTTTTGGCTCTCTCTTGACACCAGGTCACCAGCAGGAAAGGGGGAGAAGCTTAGGCCCAAGCTAGGCATCATCGGATGCTCGAGTTTGATCTGGAGAAGGAGAACAAGAGGAGATCGACGTCGTAGCGAATCAAGCACCACCCGGCCTAGGATTGGCACCAACACGGGGTTTGTGGGAAGATTCTGAGGAGGGATTCTCTTGTAAGCCTTTTCCATGGATAATGTAGGACTTTTTATTCTATTTTAATCGTAGTTTCTTGCATTTGTTTCCACAAATCATACCCAAACCATCTCATTTATCTCTATACTATTTCACCTCTCTTTTCTCCCCTTCACCTCTCTTTTCTCCACCTTCAATCAATCTCTACGCTTCTAATTCTCATCTCTTCCCCTCTCATCTCTGCCAATTACATCCATTGTCTCTATAAAATTCCTCTTATAACTTCTAATATTCTCCACTATAGGAATTCATCCCTTCTTCTACTTTCGTCTCAACCCTCATTACCTAGATTCCCTGAGGATCGACCCTTGCTTACTACTGTCCTAAAGTGAGGTATTATAAATGTATTGCATGAATTAGAACACACAACAACGATATAATCAAACCGAGTTTTAGTTCATCAATGTGGCCTCATGCGGAGCGTCTGATCACATGATCAAATCGCGATCGATCGTCACTTAAGTGAGGGGTGTATGCAGCGCACTCCTCTTGGGCGACGATTCAATCTATAATGTTTTAAATCTCAAGTGTTAATCTAAGGATTTATAACGACTGAGATTAAATGAGATTAAAACCGCCCAATTGACACGTCGATGAATGTGGAGCGTCATCAAGATCAGACGGGGAGCGTTTCATGGGTTTTTTCTTCATGCACGATGAGGCAAAATCTTAGTTGTTCATCTTCAATCAAACAGACAAAAATTAACCGTAACAATACGCATCCAACCATTTCATTAGAGCCCTTGATCAAAGATGAAACGACAAATCTGACGGTTACACCCTAATTTGTCTATTCATAAGAATGTTCTTTGGCAGAAAATGTAGTCGTGGATGTTTTCGAGTAATCGAGCTATTTAGACACCACCATCCTTGAATCTCTCGCTTTCTTCTTCTTCTAGACTCATTTCCGCGTCTGAGTGATTGAAAGTGAGATCTCATCGAAAGAATAGAGAGAATTTGCCTATTGAATGTTGATGATCGTCTTCAAAATCGCGAAATGAAAAACCTTTGATCTATCAACCGATTAGATCATTTCAAGCGCTATCTCGGGTTAGAGTATATGTTTTCCTCCTAATATTTTTTTGTGTATCATTACATTGTAATTTAGAATCGTAGATTAGGTTAATTTTAGATTTTATTTCAGATTTCTCTCTCTTCGCGATCGATTTCAATCTCATATTTTTGTGTATCATTACATTGTAATTTAGAATCGCAGATTAGGTTGATTTTATATTTTATTTCGGATTTCTCTCTCTTCGCGATCGATTTCTATCTCATTTTTTCTCGTCGATTTCTCCGCAAATGTTAATCCAAATTCTGTGATTTTTGATTCCGCATATTTGATTTTTGAGTTCTCCTTCCAAATCTACTACAATCCCTAATTTCTCACCTCAATTCATCATCCGATTTGATTAAAGTTCAAAGATTTTCTCGAAAATACTTTCATTCTCCGTAGATTCGACCCTTATTCACAACTATGCTATCTAATTTGAGACTAATCTTTAAAATTGGTAAGTTTGGATTAATTTTTGACACGTCTCCATGTGTAATCATCGAACTCGCGAATTCATCTTGTCAGTGGCTTGCCAAATCAGCAGTGCTAAATCCCCTTTTTAAACCCCTTTTAATTTAAATAAATTTCCAAAACATCCCAAAACCTTAAAAATTGATATCTATTAAAATATGAATCATTTCTCTACCAAATCATGTCTAGAACATATTTAGTCAACAAGAAAAGGATATTCATGTTGTTTACCCAGAAATTGATACCCACATATGGCATTTTTTATGCATGAATATACTCTCAACTTAATGCTTATCCAGTGACATAAATTGTATGTTGACACTTTATTTCAATGTCACTATTTTTCTTCACTACAAGGCATGCAAAACTATTTATTCTTTGTATCATTGAAAACTTGATGATGAATGATGTTAAATTTATTATTCAAAACTCAAATGCATGTTCTTTGGAAAGGCCTTATCAATGAGTATTGCATATCATTTTCCAAAGCAAAAGCTTTCACCACATAAATTTTACATTCATATTTGATCAAATAAGCCCAAGATATTATACATAATTTATAAAAATCAATTGATAAAAAAAATCCCAAACCATGTGGTGAATCAAGATTTCAAACATCCCAATAGATTAGATGAAGTGGTCTTCTATGCCCTAGACGATTAAGCTAGTGACAATAAAATGATGTCAACTTAACCAAAGGATTTAAAATAAAGGTAATTTGACACATGTGAAAGTTAGTTTTGAAGTCCTAAAAAGAATGATCACACGTGTTTCATTATCATGACCCCAATTAAATGTTTTCACTCTTTGCAAGTGCTCAAAGACAATGGAAATAGAAATTTAATAAATAAATAAATTTCCCATGCAATGGAACTAACAAGATATGGTTTAGGGGGGGAATCAAGTTCAAATAAGTCATCTTCTAGGAAATTATATGCAATTTTAAATGGATTTTATGAGCCATATCTTAAACACATGTATTTTTGTAAATGGTTATGAATGGAAATTTATGGACAAGGATAATTAAGAAAATGAAGATAGGAAATCATCCAATGGATTTTCCTAAATCTAAATAATGAAACTTAGTGCTGGAAGGGGCTGTTGGGTTCTGAGGTTGATAAACTTTCAAACTTTTGATAAAAACATCGAATGCAACAGAATAAATTAAATCGGCTATTCAAAATACCAAGACACCTTGTAGGAGATAATTTATGTAAGGCTTGTATGGGCACCTTCAGTTGTTGTCCTTCTCCCCCTATTTATAGACATTTGGTATGAGGTTTTTTCATAAATACCCTCATAATTATGTCTATATCTACCAACATTCATGGACCTTATGTGTGTGACCCTCTAGGTCCATATATCTCACTAGTTAATAACTCTATAGACCAAATAATACCTTATTTTTAAACCTTAATTAATTATCCACATCCACATATGGATTAATTAATTAACGATCGATTTAACCCAATCGACAGGTTGAGTAGCTAGTGATGGAATCTGAGGTCGATAACTTTTTGAAATTTTGATCAAAACATCAAATGTAGCGGAATTCATTGAATCGGATATTCAAAACATTGAGGCACCAAGAACAGATGATCCTATCATCTAATATGTATGATAAAACATACTTATATGTTTCCTTGAAGGAGTTCTTGAAGCTATTCAAGTGTCTAGCCTCTAGCGGTATCCACACAGTCTCCGGATGGTTGGATCTCCTCTTCAAAGCTCTTCACCAAGAGAGAAAGAGAATAAAGGAGAGAATTCCCACAAGGCTTACATGGGCACCTGTAGTTGTGGTCATTTTGCCTCCATTTATAGACATTTGGAATGAAGTATTTTTTTCATAAAAACCCTTATAATTATGTCTATATCCACCAACATCCATAAATCCTATGTGTGGGACCCTCTAGGTCCATATATCTCACTAGTTAATAACTCTATAGACCAAATAACACCTTATTGGTTAACCTTAATTAATTATCCACATCTACATATAGAATAATTAATCAAAGGATCGATTTAACCCAATCGATAGCTAGCCCCTTGGGTGCCAAGCTACACCACGTACACTAGGAGATATCGAGTATATAAGAACTCACTTATGGAACCTTTCCGTCATCGATTACCATGTATGTATAATCCTTCATCCACATTAGACTCATGAATGACTTAGGGTATGGTCAATTGTCAAACCCTAATCGGTCACTCACGCTAGTACTGATGTGTGTAGAAATCATCGAGAACTCCTTCTTCGATATTTCTACTACCTTGGCCAAGGATTTCATCGCATCTCATTCATTGAGTCAATCTCCTCAAATACCAAAGGTGGATCATCCCATCTTCATCACACAATCACCTTCGTGGACTTCATGTCGTATCCAATATATGACATTTTAGATATCCCATGACTAGGGATTCGTAAGTCATAATCAAAACACAATCATCCATCCACAAGATGTCCTTGGTATCTCAAGTCAAAGGACCACATACACAACCATGACATGAATCAACCTGATTGATAGTTAGGTATAATACCATTCAGGGATTCATACGGATCAATTAGTGAACTCTTTCTCCAAAGAGCACCCACTATCTATCCTTAGTGTCTCCACACCGATGGCTATAGGATCAGCCATACTCATCATATGAGTTGGATTAGATAGTGTTATTCTTTCCGAATAATTCGATGTCCTTCTCGAATATCTCACGAATAGGAATATTTAAAGACTAGTGATCACTATATTATGATCTCATCATAATTCACTTAGTCATTGCACATGCTCATGGACTTCATTGCAAACATCACACAAGAATGAAAATGAATAAATTTCATTTAAATGAACATAAACAAGATACATGAAACAAGATACATGAAAGTGTGATTGGCTTATAGGCCACATAATATCCATCTATCTCCCACTTGAACTGAAGCCAATTAAACTTGTGCATCAACCCCCATCGTTGTGCAATGACGCTCAAAGACTTCTTGAGCTAAAGGCTTAGTTAGTGGACCTGCAACATTGTCGGTCGATGGAACTCTTTCCACCACTACATCTCCTCTGGTAACGATCTCCCTAATCAAGTAAAAGTGTCTCAGAATGTGCTTAGACTTCTGATGAGACCTTGGCTCTTTCACTTGTGCTATTGCACCATTGTTGTCACACAATAATGGAATAGGGTCTGAGATCGTAGGGATGACGCCAAGGTCTGTGATGAACTTCTTCAACCAGATTGCTTCCTTGGCAGCATCACTCGTGGCAATGTACACGACCTCTGTCGTCGAATCTGCAGTGGTGGGCTGCTTGGAACTTTTCAAAAACAATGCTCACCCATTCAAAGTGAACAGGAATTCAGATGTAGATCTACTATCATCTGGGTCTGATTGAAAACTCAAGTCAGTGTAACCCTGGAGCTTAAGCTCCTCTCCTCCATAGACTAGAAATAAATCCTTAGTCCTTCTCAAGTACTTAAGGATGCGTTTCATGGCTTCCCAATGACTCTCACCTAGGTTAGCCTGAAATCTGCTCGTAACACTTAGAGCAAATGTCACATCTGGTCTTGTACATATCATAGCTTACATGATGGATCCAATCGTCAATGCATACGGAATCTTTTTCCACCAACGCTCTATCTTCAGGAGTCTTAGGCGAATGCTCCTTAGATATCTTGGTGGCGTACGACCCCCGTCGCCACCAAGGCATGACACTACGGCGCCGGTGGAGCCGACACCTACGCGCGTCCAGCCCCCTCTACAGGCGAAGACGAAGGATCCCGAGTTTCACTACACCAAGTGAGACCCTCTTCTCGCCACGAGCTCGCGCGCGTGGAGCTATCTTTTCCGTTTTCTATTTTATTATGACTTTTATTTAGCCCGCACGTGTTTAAGCGGGCCTTTGCATGTCTCTCTCTCTTTTTAGGCCTTTGGGTGGGTTTCCCTTTGTTTCGGGACCCTAGCCTAAGGCCCTTTCCCTTTTGTGAACCTCTTATTCTATTTCTATGAGTATGGGTGTGGGTTGTGGGCCTCAAGTGGGCCCTTTCCTCTCTTGGCGCGCCAAGGGCTCTATAAGAGGGGAAGGGACCCCCCCACAAACCCTAGCCGTCATTTGAGAAAAGAAGGAATCATCCTCTCAAGTGGTTGCTCAAGGAAGGTTAGGGAAGGAGTCCAACCGCCGACGCCGCCGCCGCCGCCGCACCGATCGTCCCGCCTCCGCCGCCACCCCTTGCCCTAGCCCCCGGGCCGCTTCACGCCGCCGCCACTGCCGCCGCCCAAGCCGCCGTGCAGCCGCCGCAGAGGACCGCCGCCGCGTACAACCGCGCGCCGCCCACAGCCGCGCTGCGCTAAGCCGCCACCGCTCGCTGCTGCCGCCCAGCCGCCGCGCCGCCGAACCAGGACACCGTCGCCGCCGAAACCGCCCGCCGCTGCCGCCGCCTCGCCGCCGTAGCCGCCGGCCGCCTCCGCCGCGATCGCCGCCCATTCCGCCGCCGCCGCCGCGCAAGCCGCAGACCAGGGAGGGAATCGACCGATTCCCGCTGAGCCGACTCAGCGGGAATCGTTCCCACCCCCTCACTCAACCGGGCCGCCTGACTCACCTAGACCGCCCAGGGCCGGCCCGAGCCAGCCCGAACCGGCCCGGACCGCCCTGACCAGACCAGGCCGCCCAGACCGACCCAGCCAGGCCGGTCCAGACCGCCCCCAGGCCTGACCCGGTCCAAGCCGGTCCAGACCGGCCCCGACCCCGACCGGTCCAGACCGCCAGGGCCGCCCCAACCGGCCCAGAACCGGTCCAGACCGTCCGAACCGGCCCAGACAGCCCAGACCGGCCCAGACAGCCCAGACCGGCCCAGAACCGGCCCAGACCGCCCTGGACCGGCCCAGACTGCCCTGAACCGGCCCCGGACGCCGCCACCCGCCTTCACCGCGTCCGCTACGATCCGACCGACTCGCTGCGATTCGTCATCGCCCCGCCCCGCGCCGACCGCTCCTCCGCGCTCCCTCGCCGACTCGTTCCGGCGTCCGACATCGCTGCCGCGCCCGACGACCTCCCTCGCCCCGACCGACCGGGCTCGCGCCCCGCAGGTTAGGCATTCACTCCCCTTTCTCTACTTTGAAGTTCTATATTTCCTTCAGTACTTTCCGCACTTGTCTCCACCGCCTTCGGACCTAGTTAGGCTGAGTGACGTCAGGGTACGGGATTGGGATCGTGGATCCGGCCGCCGGGTTGACGATCGAGCTTTCCCCGACGGCCCGAGACTGTTCTCTCTCCCGCATCGACGGATCCGGGAGGACTTCCGCTCCATCCTACTCGGCGCACCCCAGGAGCACTGTGACGACGCGCCGGAAGGTTGGCTGCTTGAGGAGATTTTAGACAATATTACATCATTTAGAACACGTAGTTCTTCCATTCCTAGTTTCCCCTTAGAGGACATTAGCGCCGGACCGAATCACCTCGTCGGTCCTGCATCATATCTGAACTCCATGTCTCATCTGTATGAAACCTCTCTTAGAGTTTTCCATGCCAAACCTTTTGACAATGGTGTCTATGTACATGGATTGGGATAAGTCAAGCAACCTCCTCGATCTATCTCTATAGATACGTATGTTAGATCTAATCTCTATTAAGTGGACATAGTTATGTATTATTGTGGATTAGCTATCATTTTAATCCCATTAAGTGATTCAATTATGTTTAATCTGGGGATTACGACATTCATTTATGTGTGTGGAAGTTAATTATGTGTAGAGGCAGTAAATCAGTCATTAGTCATTAATGGGCTTACTAATGATAGATTAGAGGCTTAAGCTTTCCTCTATCTCTATAAATAGGAGGCCATAGTCCACTTGCATAACCTGATGCTCATAACCCTCAAGAGATAATCCCATGTCCTCTAGAGATTAGGAGGTTACATCGGGGATATTCAAGAAGACTATTCTCCGATTCAGTAATCTACTTTGATGAAGATCAATCCGGTGAATCCAGGTATGAGTTTAATTCTGGTTTACCAATCTCATTATTCTGATGAATCATGATGCATATTCAAGTTCTAACAACGTATTCCCAATATGTAGGTTGCTTCTCCCAAATCCTTCATGGAGAAGTTCTTTGACAGACACGCCTTCACTGATGATAACATACCTACATCATTCCCAATGAGTAGGATGTCATCCACATAGAGGACAAGAAAAGTGATCGCGCTCCCACTGATCTTCTTGTACACACAAGATGATTGGAAAGCTAAGGTGATTGGATCCCCCATTTCTATATCTCGATTATCAAGGCCAATCATTGTAGTGTGGCAATCAATAGTAATTCATGGAAAATCTTGTTTAGATTGTTTTTGTCTTCTAGTTTGCCTCTATTGTCTCATGATCATTTCATTATTTCATTTTCTCTTGTTGCCCTTATGTGCCTCTATGAGACAACCCTTGAATTTAAACTCTTTATCTTTGCTATTGTTACTCTTCCATGTGAATACATTTACTCATTTAATCTGTAAATTACTCAAAAAGGTTATTTTTTATTTACTACATGAGGATAAATTTTGACATTTTTTACTTATTGTGATTCCATGCCCTTATGCTATTCCTGTCTTGAGTTCAACTGAAGATGTTCATTCTAACTCTAAAAGTGTCTGTGTCAAAAAGATCACCAAAAAATATTAAATTTTGTGAGTGTTGTGACTTCATGGACATAGAGATCTTCTGTGAAAATTTTCATCTTTACATCAGATATTTCTACATATTTTAGTGATTAAGGCAAAAAAACCCTGCTAGATGTTCTTGGCACATACCTTGGAGGAAACCTGATGAGTAATGATGTATTAGAGTTTGTCTAACATCTTATTCTTACAAGATCTTTGATTATTTCATTGTTGGTAATGATTGATTATTCTGAAAATTGATAATCTTATCACATTTCCAGTAGAGATTTCATGCCTTCTATGGATGAAAGGTCCAGGTTTTTTTTCTAAATAATTTACCAGATGTTCTTGGGAAATTAATCACTTGATAATCATAATCTTGGAATAAGGGGATGATATTATGTGATAGAATTTGGTCAGTATTAGTAAAATTTCACCCAATCCATATTTATTGATGACAGCATTCAAACATTTTGGGGGCCTTTAAAGATAAATAGAAAATATAGATGAGACGAAGAATCAGGAGAATTCCAAGAATTAGAAAAAAAAAACTGTCTGTTGATGGTTTTAATAAGTACTATTTCATTTTAGTTCATCTTACAAATGGGGGTCAATGGAAAGCCATTCAAGCAAGATGGAACTCAACTTTATTTGAAAGAAGTAATTTAATCATCCTGTAGTCATTCTTAATTTGAAAATTTCTCTAAAGGCGATATCTAATTTAAATTATCGTTGTGAAAGAAGTGAAAGGATGTTCGTATTCCCTTTCTAAAATAATCGAAGAATATTCCCAATAAATACCTGACGTTATAAAAGTGCCGTCCAAATTTGGACATCTCACGTTACCCATTCTCACAATAGCAGAGTTACACAACAGAAAGGGAGAGAGGGAGTCTAAGGCCGGCCATGGGGAAGAGGCGATGAAGCCAACGCCGAATGTGCAGCTGCAAAAGGTAAACACGCTTGATTGGCCGCCGGCAAGCCACAGGAGCTTAGTATCAGGCGAATATCACAGGGAACAGTCGTACTCATAACCAGAATATTAAACCGGGCAAGAATACAGAGACACTGGAAAGCATTCAACATAACTTGATTCGCAAAAGACCTGAGAAAATTGCAGCATGTTGACGTGAGAGGATTTGTGAATGACCCTCCATTGATGAGGCTTAACCGAGTGCTGCAGTCGAGAGACTGAGTTAGTCCGGTCATGCAGGCGGTAATAGGATTTACTGGGATAAGCGGATTTGTGGGGAATTGGCTGGAGACGAACCCCAAAAAGAGGATACTCAAAAGGAGAAGTTTCAGTCGAGCTCGAGATGGATTCGCCATGGAGGTGGCCGGAAACTGTTGGGAGAGAGTTTTATAGAGCCCGCTGAGTGAGGGCATTGACAGTTAGGCTCTTCTTTAAGGTGGTGGATTCGGAAATTGGCTCCCCATTAAAGGAGCTGGCAAAAGTAGATTCTTAGTGCCTTAACCATTAATAGTTTCCAGTTTTGGACATTACTCGGACGATGGGTGTGCTGAAACTCTAGAAAGAATTTCGGTGGAGCATGTTTCTTTGCCGAGATAGTCATCATTCAAGGGTAAGGATTAGGGAAATAGGCATTCCCTTCTTTCCTCTGATAAACTGGGAAGAATAAGTGGGTGCATTGGTAGGATTCGATGAACTAAGGCAAAACTGATTAAATAAATGAGTGGTTGAACTGTGATTAAAATTACTTTTTCATCTTAACAAAAAAATCCGATCGATATTTTTAGCTTCGACATTTTTATGAATAGTAATTATTTCTGCTTCAAAAAAATAGTAATTATTTCTTATTAATTCTAACCAGTATTGCAATATTTAATAGCAGTAATATTGCAACAAATAAATTCTTGACAACTGGCAAGGAACCACAAATAATTTCTATTTATAATGTTGCGATCGAGGGAGTTTCTTCCATTGAGAAATTCAATGCGTGGGAATTAGTATTTGTCTCCGTTGAGTGATGCAACAAGAATTGAATGAATTTAGGAAATCAAATATTCCGATTTGCAAGATTTTTCAAACAACCTTGCTTTGCAATCAATATTGAATTTACGAACTGGAATGTTCAATTGAGTCATTGTACTCAGGTACGACTTTCACCCTTCCGAGTTCCGTCCAACCTCCATCCACATATTCTTTATCCCCAGGTGAGTACCCTGGTAAATCCTGCAACTTCTCCACAGAGAAGGAGAAAGCAAAAAATTGGTTCTGAAATTTTAAGGATTTTCCTCTATCTTATTGAATAAGGATCAACGACTGAATATCAATGACTCATTCATGTGGAATTTTCTTATGAGAACGATCATGAAGACATTGAAATAATCACCTGATTCTGTTCTATAATGGTAAAATCGAGTAAACGAGTAAATTAGGGCTGAATTACAGAGAATCTGCATTGACCTCCACAATCAGGTCATATTAGAAATTCCACAGTAATGGTAATGTAATCCTCCTATCCAAGCCCGGATTTGGTGTATAACACCATGGCTAATGAAAGACAGGCATAGGATGTATCTATTTGCACGGGTCAAAGGCTCCTTTTCAATTTCCGGCTGGCAGACATCAGTGTTCAAGTTGGCTATTTATCTGAGGAGCTTTATGTCCTGAAGATATTTGTGGGTCGGGTTATTTCAAAAATGCCTAAAGTTTTTTGGGAATCAATTCGAAGGCTGAACTGTTTTGGGCAACTTGACAGTAATGGCGAGAGATCTGCCATAAGCGCCGACGACTCTGGTGCAGATCTGTCATGAGTGTCGCAAGTGACGGCTAAGATGGGCAATTGGTTTCTGCAACGTCCTCATGCCGTCAACAGTGCCTTGATCCAACGGTCTTAATAACTTCTCTCCATAAGTGCTCACATTCTTCTCCATGCACATCCAACGTTTTCTTTTCTTGCTCCTCATGTCATCTGAATAAAAAATTAAAGAGTATTTAGAGAGGTTAGCTCACATTGTTTCTTTGACTCGAATTTCAAGCTTGTTCTCTTCTTCTTTCTTCTTCATTCAATTTAACTATGTCATGCATCCAATAACACTCAACAGATGAGTAACTCGAGGCCTTTGACTCTGTTTGAGGCAAAACAAGGCTAACATACAAATTATGTCTAGAATAATTCAGCTCCAACCTTGTTTCTTGTTCCTCCCTCTAAATCAGCTCAAATCAAAAGGATCCACCCTTGATTTCTGTTAATCAATTACTATAAAGACCACATTTTATGAGATAATTAGGTGACACGCGCATCCAAGTATTGGAAATTCGATGAGTTGATACTTGTCTTCAAATGACCAGCGAGAAATATCTTCACACTAAAATGTAAATGAACCGTAGTTGAAGTCATCAAAAAATCTATCCATACTACTGAGATTGGCCACATATTCCTTAACCTTGATTTATTGTATCTAAAAATCCAATAGCCCGAAAAGAACCAAAAAGGTTTAAAAAAAGAGTGTGATTGAAGATAAATTTGCCTCCATTGAGCGAATAATTTGGCCCAAGATCGGCATCCATGCCATCCGTTGGACACCTTGGGCGATATATACATAATATCAACGTTAATCTTCTAAGTAAAGAAATTAGATGATACTCAAAACGGAAGAAGAAAATGCGACTTCCAAAAATCATCATATTCTCTTATGAGGCAGCACTGTCAAGAATTGCAGACGTGAAACCAAGAATTTTGGTGATGAGAATCATAGAATCGTTGGAGTGAGCGAGAATGATGGCATGTGACAGGCTTCGGAAATTCTCACACGGATAATGAAAATTATAATAGAAAAGTTAGTCAATGATCACATTTCTGATTGGCTTTAAATTATCCATCGATTGATTTAAACTCTGGAACATAATTTGAATGATTTTGGTGCTCCCTAGGAGTCATAAAACACGAGAAAAAATTGAGGTGACACCATGAGAAAATATGTGAAAGGCATTTGGATGGTGGCCTCAACGTCAAATATCTTATTTTCAATTTTAAGATGGAAAATAAATCTCAAGAAATTCAACCAGTCGTGTATGTGTCGGAATATCATAGAAATTTGGATAAAAAGAAGATCTGATGATGGTGAATCAGATTTGATATTCAAGATTTCTCAGATAGCGTAATCCCCAAGGTTGAGAGGGAAGCATTGAGAGAAGCGTAGAGAGGAGGCATGATAATTGAATGAAAAAATGGGGAGGTCACAGAAAGAAAATAGGAGAAAGCAGATGTATGACTGAGGTTATACTGGGGATAGATTTAATCTTTGGCAGTTGGATGTATTCATGAAACCTGAAAAGTTTGATTACACAAAATTAAATCTTATTTTCCTTTTTGTTACACCGGAGCACTTATGTTCCATTTTATATTTAAAAGAAAGAGATGAATCTCGAAAACAAATGATACATTTTTTTAGTTATTAGTCGTCGCTTTCATCAGACAATACTCTTCTGGATAACTTTTCATCATCATCGATTTATTTTTTATCAAGCAACAACGTGATTGTGATGGATACATTTCAGGTCATTTTAAACTGTGGAAAAGAAAAGCACAGTAAAAACTAATTTTTTGTTCCAAGTACAAGGCAAAATCAGAATTTATAGGGTATGAAATACTAAATTGAAAATTACTGCACATCTGCGCGATCATGCTTTTCATAAGTTTCATGTCAGGTATCTTTGACATTCAGTTTTAGGTTAGATAAACGATGTCAATGTCAAATCATAAGCCATACGAGTCTTTTCACTTTACTGATTTGTTCAACTGAAGGCGGGATTTAAGAGAAAAAGGTTTTCATTAACTGCAACGTTTCCTCCAAAATCCATGTTTTAGGTATTATCGCCCATCTCATCAAATAATTGGTCTTCCGTCCATTAAATAATTTATCATCCTCCCTCTTTCTCCGTCCTTCCCAACGCTGATCTCAATCCCCAACTTCCTGTCAGAAGCGAAATGCAGTTCATCTTTTATCTATTCTTCATCCTACTTCTTGGAGCTGCAGCACCTATTTCAACAGAAAGTACAGCCAACAAGAATATCCATGAGCTCCTTCCGAAGTATGGTTTACCTGTGGGTCTCCTCCCTGGTAACGTAGTCAACTATACCCTGTCAGCGGATGGAGAGGTGACTGTGGAGCTCTCATCTCCCTGCTATATTCAGTTTTCTTTGCTGGCCTATTATGACAAGATCTTTAAGGGGAAGGTCTCTTATGGGCGCATTTCTGATATCTCTGGAATACAAGGGAGAAAATTCTTCGTGTGGGCATCCATCAACAACATGAACCTTAATGTAGATGATGGAACCATCCAATTCAATGATGGGATTCTCTCCGAGAAGCTTCCCGTCTCAGAGTTCAACAAAGTGAGGCCATGCGAGAATTGGGTATCCTTGATGGAGGAGGGGAAGAATGAAGTTGAAGGTGATGTCTGAGTTATGTATCATCTCTCTGTGTTGTCTCTCCCTCTGTCTACATTTCTAGTCTTCATCATTTCTTTCATCTACTGATTTCATTTTAAAGTCCCTCGTGTGATTATCATTATTATGGGGTGGATTAAAGGCATCTTCAGTTCCATGCCCGGATCATTTACCTACGAATATACAGAATGTACCCTGAACCTTCATATCTCGTATATGGAAAAAGATTTCTTCTTTTACTTGAATTATTTTTCAAGAAAAGAATATCGATTTAGTAAACCTAAAAATTCTTGATCATACTTAAGAACGTTTTATGATTTGTTTTACGTTTTATGGCTTTGAAATAATCAAACCATAGGGCTATTATGAATGTCCGAATAATGTTTGACTATAAATAATCTGTTTCCATTTTTATCATAATTCAGATAGAATTATAAATTTTGAGTTTTTAATGGAAAATCTATCTATTAATGAAATCATGGCTTGCACCAATAGTAATAAAGGCAGGTTCATTAAATCTAATTTGGCCAATATAGCAAAGTTAAACGAAGCGAAAACAGAATGTATTTTGTTTCAATATTTATGAATGGAAGAAACAATCCTCTGTTTGCATCTGTATTATTTTACAACAATGGAGACAAATGTCTGTATGAGATGAATCATGCATGTACTCTACATATTTATGTCAACTCAGTTACTTGATTTATCCAATTATCACTAGTTTTAGTCTATTACATCAAATTATCTGCAAAATATTTTCTGGCTTGGAAGTTAGACATTTAGATCGGTTTAAGAGATTAACATTCGGCATTCAAGAGGCGATTTCTCCCTGTTCTTTTTATGACATCTTGACTTCAAGCAATCCTTGGATGCCGAAATGAGTCTAGAAGAGAATGAAATCAAGAGATTCAAGGACTGAGTTGTCTAAATAATTCAATTTACTCAAAACATCCAAAATAATATTTTTCGTTGAAGAACATGGGTATAAATAGGCACATTTGGTCGTAACCGTAGGATTTGGTGTTTAATCTTTGATCAATAACTCTAATAAAATGCGTGGATGTGAATCGTTACGTCTAAAGAAGATGAATCACTAAGATTTGGTCATGTCATGCGTGAAGAAGAAATGTCATGAAACGCCTGTCGTTTGATCTTTATCTGACACTCTGGATGCGTCCACATGTCCATCGAACAGTTTTAATCTCAACCCTTATAACTCCTCAGATGAACGGCTAAGACTAAACCCTTTTAAAAAAATTCATCGACGAATCGTTATGCGCCAAGTACCCCCCCTGACTTAAGTAAAGATTGACGGCTTCAATTTAAATAGGTGAATCGAACGCTTCTTGTCGTGTCACGTCACTTGTGCATAAAATATAATTTTTTATTCATTTAAAATTCAGAAATTTTCTAGAAAAATCCCTAAAAATTAGAAAATTCATAACTTTCAAAATATAACTCCAAATTAATCCAAATTTATTTTTTTGAATCACAGATTAAATAATCTATCATTTAAAAAGTCAAATTTAATAAATAACATTAGAATAAATTTTTATTTCAAAAAATAAACTCATTTATGTTAGAAATTAAATACTTAGAAAAATAAATGAGTATATAAAATATTTTTTCTTATTATTCAACATTAAAACTCAATTTCTAATCTCAAATATAGATGAGAATGATATATTCTAAAATATATTCTTTAAAAATGCAGAATTATCCCTAAAATATTAGATTTTTAGATTATAATTTAAAATTGCATGAAATGATAGATATGCACTCAAAGTATGATAACATGCATAAGAATGAAATGTTTTATGCCTTAATTTGCATTAATAATAGTATAATTGCATGTTATCAGCACATGTCGTGACATGTGGCTTAGGGAAAGTTGGCTGCATTAATAATATTAAGATTTGTTTCCCTTCATTGCTTTCCTTAATAGGAAAAATATGTTTAGGTTTATCAAAACACATGTCTAGATTCATTTAACCATTTTCCTAGAGCAAGGCTTCATTCCATTCAATAAAAATTATCTCCATTTAATATTGAAACTATTTGAATAATGTGAGTGTATATGACCCATAATGGCACTTTTGTAATTCTAAATTTGTTACTCTCTCTCCTCTTCCCTATATGTCTCTCTTCTCCTCTCTTCTTTTCCTTAATCAGTATCATTATCTCTTCACTTTTTTTACATGGTATCAGAGCCCTAACCTAGGGTTCCTCATGGCGGCACTTGATCTTCCCATCGTCGCTCGTACATCGACTCTCCATTGCTCTGGTGGATCTCTCCGTGCAGTCAGCTAAAATCAATCATATCTTTCTCATTTGAAGTTGGATCAACCTGAAACTTGTTGCATTAGATTCAAAAACATAAAAAATGTTGGCCTAACGCCGTCAATCTTGCCTTTTTTGTAGGAAAATTGTTAATTTTTTGTGCGTCATCTTCAAAAGTTCATATCTTCTTCTTCTTTGCTCTAAAATATTTGTATGAGGTATCCTTGGAAGAAGATTTTTATGATCTACCAACTTTTTTTGAAAGAAAATTGGACTTGAGACTTTTTCAATGACCTAAATCTAATTTCTTTATGTAGAATATGTTTTGTCCGTGAAAATTTACACGGAATCTTTGTTCAAACCTTTCTCTCTCTATACTTAATAAAATAGATTGATTTTATATATCACTAGATAAGGAATCTTGAGATATACATGTTTTCTTGTGAAATGTTTTTTACCCAAGGACTGTACAAGGGAAAAATGAATGATTTATCCACCTAACTTTGTAAGGCACATCATAGTACATGCTTATTGATTTCTTAGCCGGTCCCTAGCTTATTGATTTGGGGAACACCACCTTACGATTATGGTGAACGAGGACTCTCCATCGGAATCTTTGCCCATTCCTCCCTCTCCTATTGTCATGCCGCCCCTAGAAAATCAATCGATCCCTACTTCTACACATTGGTGTTACCGCCGATCTTTACACCTGGCCAAGCAGTGCAACCGATTGTTGTTTCCTCATCTTCTTTGATGAATACATGTACTATCTTTGATAGGACAAACTATGTCAGTTGGTCTGCTAGCTTCCGCATTTTTTTTAAATATTCATGGTCATCTCTCTTTTCTCAAAGATGCCCCTCCCCCATTTGGGGATCCTAGTCGTACAACGTGGTTCGTCGAGGATCAAGCCATCATGGCGTGGCTGCTCAAGCTGGAAAATTCCTTCAATTTGTGAGCTTATGCATATCATTACACCGACCAAAGCTATCTGGGATGAATGGGCTTCCATTTATAGATATGAGTCTAACATTTCTCGAATCGTTGAGGTATATGAGCAATTGTTCAAGGTGAAGCAGTCAAGGCATCGCCTTCAAGACAATTATGCCAACATTTCTGGACTTCTCACTCAATTAAAGTTGTATCAGCCGTACACAGCTGATCTAATTAATCAAAGCTGTTATCAAGAGGAGCTTGATTTTGCTATCTTTCTTGGAGGCCTTGATACATCGATCTCCTCTCAGATCTGAGGATCTATACTGAGCGAGTCTTGCCTTCTGACTCTCGCCACAACCTTCTCTTCTGCTCTCTAGGTGTCAAACAAGACTCCTCTTTTACCATCACTTGCACCTCCCCCCTTGCATTATCTAACTCTACGGCATTGCTATCTTCCAATTCCAAGGGACAAGGGTACCACGCAGATGGTGGTCAAGGGCACAGTTGAGGGCATGGTCGAGGGCGCAGTTGAGGGCGCGGTCGAGGGCGTGGTCAAGGGCATGATGGCTGACGAGACGAGACCGCGAGGTTGTCGATTTCACACGGTTAATCATGGTGATTAAACCGATTAATCGCGAAGAACATCAAGAACGCCTCGACGAGCTTCAAGCTGCGATTTCTCCTTCGATTCTCTACCAAATCTTGATTTCAACCCCTCCGTGGATGCAGAAATGAAACAGGAAGAGGATGGAATCAAGAGAAACGAGAGGAATGGTGTCTAGACAGTTCAATTTGATTGAAATCCAACTCGAATGCTTACAAATGTCGAAGAACAAGTCATTTTATAGCAATTTTGGGCGTAACCGTCCGATCGTTTTGATCGACGGTTACGATGAAACGTCCACGATGGACCGTTTCTGAAAAAGTCACAGCCGTCCGATCTAGATCAACGGTCTGGATGATCTCGCGTAGATGACCGTTATAAAACGCATAGAATATCGCCCCTTGGATCGCGATCGAACGGCCGAGATGCGATCCGCGTCGCGTTATCACAGCCATTATAACGCCCCAATTAGACCATGTGCGCTGATCATCTCTGGTGGACCGCAAGCGCACGCGATCGACGCACCGTATTCTGCGCCTCGCGCGATCCGACGCCATGTGTAAGTCCACGTCACCTGTAACTTAAAACTGTGTGGGACTTTAGTCCCACACGGAAAAGATTAGAAAACTCCGTCGGGTTTATAAGGCCCGACGGATTAAGAGGTCGAATACCCTCCCGATATACGGGAGGCTGAAAACCTCTTATTATATATAGTATAAATAAATATATATGTACAATGCGCCCGTAGGTGCTGCGCGGGCCCGCGTGGCTCGCCACGTGGCCTTGCGTGCCAAGTCGCACCCACGTGGGACCCGCGCGATTATTAGCCCCTTTTTACTCTTTTTTTTATTCATTTTAATCGATTTAAATTGAAATTAAATCGGAAAAAATCCATAAAAAAATCCTTAAAAATGTATAAAAAAATCATCTTTTAAAATACAACTCCAAATTAATCCAAATTTCTTTCATTTGATCTAAAATTTAATTATCTATCATTCTAAAAAGTCAAATTATTTAAATAACAAGAGATTTAAATCTTATTTCAAAAATACATTCATTTCTTTAAGATTTTAACTTCAGAAAATTAAATGAATGTTCATAAACATGATTTCTCTCATTATTAAACTTTAAAAACCATTTATAATCTCAAGTAAAGATGGGTTATAAAATATTTAATCTTTAATTCATCATAATTAACCCTAAATTAACGTATTTTGAGATTATAACATAAAATTGCATAGAATGATAGAAATGCACTCAAAGTATGATAACATGCACATAAATGTAATGTTTTATGCCTTAATTTGCATTAATAATCATGTTTTATCATGTTAAGATTGCATGTTATCAATGGTCACCCATTCCCTCTATGTGACCATTGCTGAAAGACTAATCATTGTTCTGATTGTTGTTGGCAGAAGTTTGGCAAACCTGATTTAGTAATCAATTTTTCCCTCTACCAATGCTTCTTCCTCTTCATCCTTGGGTATGATGACTATATCTTAGGAGGACTATGATCATCTTATAAATCTTCAAGAGACACCTACAGCTCCTATAGCTCACTCATTGCATCATGCATCCACCTCCAGCTCAAGTACTGCCTTACTTGCCTCTTCATCCGACTCTTGGATCATTAACTCGGGGCTGACGGAGCAATTTTTGTGCGTCGTTAAATCACAAAAACGCCGGTCAAACAAAATTTATAAAAACCGAACTCGACAGAGATAAGATATAAAATCAAATAATGTGTAAGTATCGGGTCGATCCACAGAGAGCAGCGTTGCCTTTAATCGCAGAGTTGACTTGGTCAAACTTAGGTTTAAAAGGGGTTTTCAAGAAGTACAAATAAGATGTAATGATTGTAAATGATATAATTAGACTAAATAACAATTTTTAAGAATTTAAATATCGGATTTCACAGAGAAAAGTCCAAAGTCAAAGTCACAGCATTGACTTTGACCAATAGTAGGTGTTCTATAAAATCAGAGAATCAAACAGTGTCAAAAAATTATGAGAATTATATATTTGGAAACTAGAGAGAAAATACAATTTATTGATATATAATTCATGATTTTTGGATAAGAATTGGATTTACTATGAATTATTGAAAATCAAATATCACAAAATCTCCCTGAAATGAACACCTCAGACGAAATCTTCAAATTGACCGGCCAAATGAAATTCAAATCTAACAACCAGAGCAATTTATATGTCAATGGAAAGCTAAGAACCAAAGGAATCTAACAAGACCAAAATTATCGAATTCTGATTTGTGAATTAAAAGTAATTGACCTCGAAAACTCAACGTTTGACTTCTGATGAAACATGAACAGTCCTAAGTCAAACGTCAAAGTTGAGAGTCAAATGAACTCAGAATTCAATGAATTTGCTATCCACGGAAAGCTGATGAAAAGAGGAATCCAATGAAACCAAAATCCAATTATTTGGAATCATAATCAGAGAGATATCCTATTTTCAAAACCAGAAATTTTTCAAACTAAAAATTGGGGAAAATGAAGAACACTAAGAACTAATTTGCAAAATTAAACTTCTAAATCTAGTAAAAACTCAAATTACCTCCTGATAATCGATCGAATCGCACTACTAACCCGATTTCCGCAAGAATGGGGCTTCAATTCTCGTGGATTGAAGCGAATTTGCTCGGATTCTTCCTCGTGGACGTTTCGGAATTCAAGGGGAAATTTTGATGAAATCAAGGAGAAATTCGTGATCAATCCCGCTCCAATTTCTTCGCAATCGAGTCTAAACGCGGGGGGATCACGATGAACTAGAGATCTTCCACGAAATTTTCTTAATTTACTTGACGAATCGATCAAAAGTTGAAGAACAAGAGAGAAATACATCGGTTTTTAAAGAGGATTTTGGCCCAAAATCGTGGGCAATTGACGTGATTGTGGGAGCGATTTGCAGGGGTCGTGGGAGCGGTTCCTTTGGGTGACAATGTGGCTTCAATCTCGCGATGAATCCTCCCCAATTTTGGCGATGAATCCTTCAGGGCCACGATCGCGTGGCGATCGGGCTTTGATTGCATGGCGATCGAGCTGCGATCGTGGAGCTTCCATATATGTGGCTTCTGACGCGGCAATCGGCGACGATCGTGGGGCGATCAGACCACGATCGCGCAACGATCAAGCCACGATCGCGCAACGATCGTGGTTCTTCGTGAAAGAACGCCAGCCGTTCGATGAAGATCAGGTGAGCCATCCGATGTTGATGAGGTAAGCCGTCCAATCTTTATTTGTTTTGATCCACTCGCAGCGGCCGTCTGATGGAGATCTGGCAACTCCAGAATCGTCCACGTGGTGCTCCCGAATCGCGAAATATCACGACCGTTCGATGAAGCCACGGCCAATGAAGATCGGACCCTCCTCATGGCGCCACGTGGCGATCGGTGAGCGCTTCGATCATAGTCCCTTAAAGTTCAAATCACGCACGTGCTGTGATTTCGATCGCGTGGACTCGGGTCCACGTGATCGACATCATGCGATCGTCGCTGACCAAATCCGATGCCTGTCAAGCATCCACGTTGCCTGCACATTAAGAAACGTGTGGGACATAGTCCCACACGGAAGAAATTTTGAAGAACAATAAGTATAAATTGTGGGGCGAGTGTAACACTTTCGCGTTACCGCCCCAACTATCTTACCAGGCCCACTAACCCGTGGGCCCTTCACCTGCCGACCCCACCGGCCATGTGGCGCCTCACACGGGCGTCCGCGTGGACACACGTGGCCTCCTGCCACGCGTCCGCGCCATGTTTGCCTTGCGTGGGCCACGCGCGGCCCTGCTACGTGGCCTCAGCGCCACGTCGCATCCGCGCACTGGTCCCACGTGCCACGTCAGCTTGCGTGCATGCCACATCAGCTCCCCGGTGCTGCGGTAAGTTCACCCCCTTTTTTTCCGATTTTTTAATTAACAAAACTCGTTAGAAATTCAGTATAAATGCAAATTAAAATCTAAAAAAGGATAGAAATTTCAGAAATTCATAACTTTAAATATACAACTCCTTTTTAATCCAAATTTTCTCCATTGGATCAAAAATTCTTTTCTTTTTCATATCATGTCATATAAAATATATTTTCAAAGAAGAAATCAAGATGAATTAGAATTTACTTAACTCATTTCTTAATAAATATTCTAAATCATAATTTCATCTTGAATTTATCTTTCAAAACATACATTAAAGTCAAAATCATTCAATAGAAGAGATTAACTTCTATAAATTTAAACTTAACAAAAGATTAATCATCTATTAAGCATGAAATTATCCCTAATTTATGCATAAATATCAAATTTAGTGAAATGACATACCAATGGAGAAAATTCCTAAAAATTATGATAACATGAATCCTATTCTCATAAAATAAGCATGAATATGAGTCAATTAGGATAAGAATTTAAGTTATAAATACATGTTATCACTGGCATCTGCCCATATGTCAGTTACATAATCCCTACTTACTCGCTTATCCAAATTATTGCAACCTTCTTTTGTTTCTATTGCGGATGGTCATGCATTTCCTATTGTGGGACATGGCGAGGTCAATCCTACCTCCTTACTCTAGTTATGTCAAGACTTTATGTTCCCAATTTCCCAATCAACCTCTTATCTATCAATTAATGACATGCAATTTATCAATGAATTTACATGATTATTAATGAAAATAGAGGCATTAAATATTTCATTTGTATGCATGTTATCTTATTTTGAGTGCATATCTATCATTTCATGTAATTTTAAGTTATGATCTGAAAATGTATCATTTTAGGGATAATTATGCATAGTTCGATAATATAGTATTATTTCCATCTACATTTGATATCATAGAAATATTTTCATGATTAAATGATAAGAGAAAATATTTTTTATTTACACTCATGTATTTTTATAGTTTTATTTTTTGAGAGAAATGAGTGTACTTTTTAATTGAAAATAATTCTCTTGTTATTTAAATATTTTTTAGTTTTTAAAATAATAGATAATTTAATTTCTGATCTAAAAAAATTGGATTAATTTGGAGTTTTATTTTGAAAGTTATGAATTTTCTAATATTTAGGATTTTTCTATGGAATTTTTTTTGAATTTATTTAAACCTTTTTAAAAAAATTATGTTTATATATCATGAGCTAACATGGTGAGTGTCACCACGTGTCGTTGTGTGTACACGCCACGTGGCGACATATGTGTATGTATATGCATTCGCACATGTGCGCACGTGTGAGTGCGTGTAAGCGCGTGTGCCCGCATTTGTGAGCATGTGTGCGCTTGTGTGTAACTAATAGGGTAAGCATCCTTTTCCAGATATAAGTTAAACCCATTAATTAGTATACACTATATACCTATCTAATTTATGTCATGTGGGACTATTTATCTCTATTTTATTTTCATGTGATATGGCGCAACGAGAAGCATCCGATCGCGCGATTTAATTGCGATTGTCAATTTTCACTTACTCGAGGGGGTATGTGGCTGCATCAGACTAGGCGAAAATTCATTTAAGATGATTTAATCTCAGCCACTCATCTGTGGAGTTATAACGGTTGAGATTAAATGCACCCTGATAGACATGTGGACTCATCTCTATCGCTCGATGAAGATCAAACGGTGGACATTAAGCGACGCTTCTTCTTCACGCGCGACATGACAAATTATGGGTGCTATCATTATAAAAATGAACATGACTTAAAGATGACAATTCGTATATCGACCTTTAATCTGAGCCATTGATCAAAGATGAAGAGACGCATCCAACAACTGCACCCAATTTCTCTATTGTAGTTCCCAAGGTGGTGGTGGATTCACCTAAGAGGGGGGGGTGAATTAGGTTTATGAGTTAATTTTTAGAATTATCAAACTCTGATTAATAGTTAATTACGATTCATGGATTAATCACTCACTCTTTCTTTTCTCTGTGCTCTTGATATTATTATACTGGTTGGGGGACCTAATGTCCCTTAATCCAGTCCCGAGTACTATGGACTCGGAGCCTCCTCCTCACCAAAATGAAACCTAATCCTCTCACCACTCGAGGGTGAAGGACAATGTTTAAATACAAGGTTTTAGCTTTGCCCCCTACGGCAAACCTAACTCTCACCTTTACCTGTCCCTATGGCACTACCCACTAGGCCTCGACCTCCTCGGCTCCTGGACGTCCTGACTCCCTCAGCCTGACCTCCACGCGATCGCTCGTCCCTTCCCACCTTGTCGTACCTCTTCAGCTAATGCCACGGACCACCAATAAACTGAGACCTTGTCTTCTGGCTTCACCCGGTCTTCCCGCTCCTCAAGTGTAGACTTCTTCTTGTCTCAACGAATGAGACTCACTGATCCTCTGCGTATGTGTGAATGCAGAAATGACGTTTCTGACTGCTTCTTCCTAGAAAGTGATCCTACTAACTAGGGATGACTTTTCTGTCAAATGTTGACTTAATGCTAAGATTGACTCTGTCTGACGACAGTTGACTTTCTTGACTTCTGTTGACTCAGGGTTGACCATTGACCTAGAGTTGACTTTCTGACTTCTGTTGACTCAGGGTTGACCGTTGACCTAGAGTTGACTTTCTGACTTCTGTTGACTCAGGGTTGACTGTTGACCAATAAGGTTTGACTTGACCTAACTAGGGTTGACTTGACCTAACTAGGGTTGACTTGACTTAACTAGGGTTGACTTGACTTAATTAAGGTTGACTTGACCTAAACAGAGTTGACTCTACCTAATCTCACTGGATAGACTGAGCTTAACACTCACTGATTTAACCTGAGCTCAGTGAAGAATATTAAGATAATGTAGCAGGTATACGGAGCTTAGTAAACAATTAAGATGAACTAAACTAGATGTGAAGGACAAGCGTTAATTAAAACCACGAGACAACTGGATATGCAATGAAATGAGAAAATCTAATGATATAGAATACATACCACTGCTCCTTTTCTGTCAAACTTTAAGCAGTTCAAATATTTAAGCAATTAGGATATGCAAATTATTTATAAAGTTTAGAGGATGACAATCTGTACCTTGATTTACCTTCGTCGATACCACGTTGTCAGATACGGCAGTTATCAAGTTAAATGATAAGAGGACTCCAGGGAAGATTAATGAAAATTGCAGTAAACAGAAAATGATACTCAATTTAATATACCTTTGCTGAATGACTGATGCTGCAATAATAACTTAATAATGATGCTTCACTGTTACTGAAAAGACTTGAACTTGATGAATATAATTTACTAAAAAAATTGATTAACAGAACCGATTTTCAATCGTAATACAACTTATAATAACCAACTGAGAAATGATCACTGACGGCAGATACCTAGGTGAGACACAATCTATATTGTATTTGAGAAACAGTTCGCTGAGAGCAGAAATTAAAAACGAACCACAGTATGAATATCCTATGATAAGGAGCTATACTTAAAATTAATTTATTCAAAAAAATCGAGCTGAGAATAAGATATGCAATTGCAAGACAGAACGTTGAAATCGATTCCCTTTAAACACGTAATGTAAGTGGACCCCAAAAAATTAACCGATGAACTAGGTAATTGATTCAGAGGATAAAAGGATCGATATCAGATTTTTAAAACACAGTATGTATAGCTGAACGATTAAAAATTATTCGGATTGACAAACTGAGACCTAAAACAGCGAGACGGAAAAACTCCGAGATTGGATTTTACCTCACGAAGATTTGAAGGAGACACAAAATAAATAATACCGTTAGAAATGGTTCCTCTTCATGGTGGTCACTATGAAAGAGGGCCAGAATCAGATGCCAGATGAAACTTTCTCTTCGCACGTTCTTCCGTCTTCACAAAGATCGCAGGAAGGAAGGTGCCAGATGAAGATCGCTCTTCGCACGTTCTTCTGTCTTCACAAAGATCGCAGGAAGGAAGGTGCCAGATGAAGATCGCTCTTCGCACGTTCTTCCGTCTTCACAAAGATCGCAGGAAGGAAGGAGAAAATCGCAGATCGCCCAACAGAACTTCGTTTTTCTTCTCTATTCTCGGTTACTTTTTTTCAAAAACCCTAACTTCCTTATATACTATCGGGTTAGGGAGAGAGAGAAAAGGAAATAACAAAAATAGAAACACCCTCAATATAGTTAGTATATATCGACATAAATATTTAACTCTTAAGTTAGTAACAACAAACTTAAACTATATGAATAAATGAGATAATGCCTTGCCCCATATCAACTTTGCCTGAAATCAGACACAGATATTAGCCTTACTAAATGTATAATTAAAAATACGAAAGAGTTAAGTTAAATACGAAAGACTTAAACTGAATATCATCCAGAATTAAGTTAGATCATCTGATTGATTCGTGGCAATTCAAGATTAGTGTTGATGTCAAAACTATCTCTCCCACATCTATAAATTGAGATGTTCTCCGATGAAAAGACTTATTCTTGGATATTTTGAGCAAATCGAATTGTTTAGACAACTCAGTCCTAGAATCTTTTGTTTTTTACTTCTTCTAGACTCATTTCCACGTCCGTGGAATGTTTGAAATCAAGAATTGGTGGAGAGAATTGAAATAAATCACCTCTTGAATGCTGAAATTTGTTTTCAAAATCGCAAAATGAAAAAGCCTTGAATCCGGCGAAATCAAAAGCCTTGAATTGGATCATTTCGAGCTCAACTTTGGGTTAGATTACGTGTTTTCCTCCCAATATTTCTTCATGTATCATTAGACTTTAATTTTGAATTGTAGATTAGGTTAATTTTTATATTTAATTTTAGTTTTTATCACGAATCGCGATCAATTTTCTTTTTCTATTTCAATCCTCGATTTCTCCATGAATTTTGATCCAAATTTGGTGATTTTCTATTCCATGGATTCTTCTTGGAGTTATCTTTATTAATATTCTAAAATCCATAATTTCTTACCTCAATTTATAGTCCAATTTGATCAAATTTCAAAGATGTCTCAAAAATTCCCTTATTTCTCCATGGACTCAACCCTTAGTCTCATCTATACTCTTTAATTAGTGCTTTGATATTTCAATTGGTGAGTTTGGAACTTGTTTTGACACCATTCAATGACCGCACAAAATCGTTTCGTCATTAGTGCCATCACCAAAGCATAATTTTGCTCCATCTCATTCTTTCCCTACGATTGCATCTTTCAGGATTTGCGGATGGGGAAGAGGATTGGTTTGGGGCGTGAGACTAGACGTGGACTTTATGAGCTTGTGCCCGATCATCTTTCAGCTGGCCTCTCTTGTCTTCTTTCCTTAATTGATTATGCACTCCAGTGGCATCGACGAGTTGGCCACCCTGGTATCTCCAAACTCCACCAAGCTCTCCCATGGATTTCTATTTCCTCCTTTGAGTGTGAGTCATGTCAACTCGGCAAACATTTTCAGGCCTCCTACCCCCACCTAGACTCTATTCCAAGTAAATCTCTTTTTGATCTTTTTCATAGTGATGTGTGGGGACCTTCTTGGGTGCCATTTATCCTGGGCTTTTGTTATTATATAGTTTTTGTAGATGATTTCTTTCGTGCCTCTTGGGTTTATCTTCTCAAAGACCGCACAGATGTTATGTCCTCTATTAATCAATTTCTTCAAGAGATGTCAACTCAATATTCTAAAACCCTCAAAATTCTCTGCACCGATAGTGTTGTTGAATTTTTTTGGACTGCTATACAAGATGTATGCATCTCCTGTGACATCCTCCACCATATACACTCACAAATGAAAAAAAATAAAGCATAAACAATTAAATATACATTCAAAAATATAAATTGCGTCTCCATAGAGGTGAATGAAAACAATAAGAAATTTTGAAATAAACAAATGGACACATCTACTTGTGTACAAAAATTTATAAAGCATTTTATTATTGGATACTATGATACTTTATATTTAAACACACATGCTAAACATTCCATACATTTTATTACAATCATATAAGTCCTTTTTAGTGTATATGGTAATTACTAATATCCAAAGATATATGCATGAAAATTCCATATCATATTACTAATATCCAAAGATATACATAAAAATCTATTGTATGTAGTTTTCTTAAATAATTGCTCTTATTTTGAGTTACACAGGTGACGAGACGAGACCGCGAGGTCGTTGATTTCACACGGTCTCGTGTCAAAAATAATTCCGAACTTACCAATTTGGGAAATTAAGAGTCAAATTGAAGGGTATAATGGTAAATAAGGGTCGAATCCACAGGGAATTTAGGTATCTTTTAGAATTTGGTCAAATTGGACGATGAATTGAGGTGAGAAATTAGGGAATGTTTTTAGAAAGATAACTTCAAAACGAATCCAGGGAATCAAGAATCATCGAATTTGGACTTGATTTCGCGGAGAAATCAAAATTTGAAGTGGAGAGAAATTTTCGGACGTTAAAATCGTGATTTAGAATGAAAATCTACGAAATTGAAATCTAAAACCTAATCTAAACGAAAATTAAAGATAATAGGAAGATAATCTAGAAAAAACCGCTTCCACTAAACCCGTTTAGCGATCGAAACGAGGTGATTAAGCCGATTAATCACCGAAAACGCCAAGAACGTCACGCCGAGCTTCAAGTTGCGATTTCTCTTTCGATTTTCCACCAAATCTTGATTTCAACCCCTCCATGGATGCGGAAATGAAAGAGGAAGAGGATGGAATCAAGAGAAACGAGAGGATCGGTGTCTATACAAGTCAATTTGATTGAAATCCAACTCAAATACATACATCGACGAAGAACATCTCTATTTAAACAAAATTTGTGCGTAACCGTCCGATCGTTTTGATCGACGGTTACGATAAAACGGTCCATCGTGGACCGTTTTGATTAAGTCGTGACCGTCGGATCGTGATGGATGGCCATGATTTGATCCGTAAATAGACGTTATAAAAACGCTTGAAAATCGCCCCTTGGATCGCGATCGAACGGCCGAGATGCCTCCGGGGAGATTAAATCTCGTTCGTTATAACGCCTCAATTAAGGCACGTGCTTGATTGATTTCTGGTGCACCATGCCTCCACGCGATCGACGCGTGTGATGCTGCCACGTCGCCGACGATCTAACCGTTATAACTCCCTTTAAATAGCACGTGTTCATATGATGAATCAGTGGTCCGCTCGTCCACGCGATCAACGCGTGAGATCCTACGCTCCGCCCGATCCAACGGCTCTCCTCGCTCCACGTGTCCTCGCTCCACGTGTCCGATCCAACGACTTTAGTCCCACGGAGAAAATTAGTGGAGTCCGTCGGGTTTATAACGCCCGACGGATTAAAGGGTTAATAACCCTTCCCATCTAGGGAAGGCTGAAGACCCATTTTATATATATTAAATAAATATACTATAAATATAAAAATGCGCCACGTAGGCGCGCTGCGCGGGTCCACGTGGCTCTGCCACGTGGCCTTGCGTGCCACGTCGCACCCGCGTGGGACCCGTGCTCTTTTTGCTTTTTATTTATTTATTTTAAACATTTTTTAAATAGAAATTAAATCGGAAAAATCAGGAAAAATCTAGAAAAATCCCTAAAAATTGTAAAAATCATATCTTTTAAAATAAAACTCCAAATTAATCCAAATTTCTTTTTCATTTGATCTGAAATTTAATTATCTATCATTCTAAAAATTCAAAATATTTAAATAACAAGAGATTTAATTTATATTTCAAAAATACACTCATTTCCTTAAGATTTTAAGTTTAGAAATTTAAATGAATGTTTATAAAAATAATTTCTCTTATTATTTAACTTTAAAAATCACTTATAATCTCAAGTAAAGATAGGTTATAAAATTATTTATCCTTAATTTATCACAATTAACCCTAAATTAACGTATTTTGAGATTATAACATAAAATTACATAGAATGATAGAAATGCACTCAAAGTATGATAACATGCACATAAATGTAATGTTTTATGCCTTAAATTGCATTAATAATCATGTTTTATCATGTTAAGATTGCATGTTATCAACAGGTAATCCCCTAAAGTGTCCTACCTAAGTGAGAAATTTATGTTGCATATCATTGTTTGTAATCATACTTGTTTTTTCCATTAAAATATAAGAAAAATATCATTATGAACATCTAGAAAAATCCAAAACATAGAGTTCATTATGTGAAAAAATTTATCATGCTTTTTAAAATGTAAAAACAAGATCATTGGATCAAAAAAGACTACTAACTAGTGCAAAAAATTAATGAAATAGATTAAACACACCATACTCCCATAAAATTTGCTTTAAGATTTATTTAATGGGTCAAAATTCAGCCAAAATTGTGAATAGACCCCAAAAAATTTCAAAAAAACCTTCATAGTGGGCTAAATTCAATAATACTTGGAAAGGGGCACATCTTGACTAGCAATAAAAGGGCTGGCCCAAGCCTAGAAATCAAAACAAGCAGGTCCAAATAGATACACCTAGGTAGGCGGCCCAAATAGGCAAGTCTAAGAGGAATTGGCTATAGAATTTGGGAAAAGGTGGATCCAAGAGTTTGAACATCTGTTTTTCAACCATCCATGCAAGAGAAATGATGATTTAGATGTTTTGGTGCATTAGAAGCCCTTGAACCTTTTGACTAATAAATTTTTCAAATATTTATATACATTGAAGTCATATATTTACTTTCATAACCTTTTCACAATCCTTCCTACCTACATTAATAATCTAGTGGGTTGATATGAGTTTGTTATCACATCATGAACTCTTAGTCTTCACCAGAGTATATGCCCATAAAGAAAGATCATTAAAACGAGAGTATACCACCCTTATTCTTTTTCAATCAACCCTATTTTTTATAGTTTCTCTTTCACAGTGATTACTCATAAATATATGTGCTAGTCATTGGTGGACAACGTTATAGTACTCCTTTTCAGACCATTTTACATAAATTCACAATAGTTTGACTAATTAGATGATGCCAAAACTATTAATAGGGAAAATAAAGCCAAATGACAATTGATGATTTAAGAAGAGATTAAAGCATCTATTTATAAAGGAGAAAGAGAGAGAAATAGGAATATGGCCCATGTGGGACTAAAAGTCCATAACAAGGGCTAAACCCTTTAATAGGCTACATTTAACACTCCCCCTCAAGCTAGATCATATAGTAAACCTTCCCAACTTAGATCTCTAATTAGCATCTTCATGAGAATTCCGGAAAACTATTCCTTTGATGACACATGTGGTCTTGAAATAACTCCCATCAACACCTTGTCATAGATAAAATGATCACTGATTTTAATGTGTAGTTCTCTCATGAAATTTAAGGTTTCTTTTAATAAATATAGTCGATTGATTATCGTGGTACATGGCCATATACATCATAGTGATACCCTGGTCTTGTAGAAAAGACTATAGACATACCATCGTATAAGTAATAGCAGCCATAGCTCAATACTCAGCTTTCATGTTGAAACAAGAGATGACCTCTATTTTTTTCCAGGAATGCTTGGTGACCAGATTACCTTCAACATTTGTACAATAACCCCTTATTAATTTCCTCTCTCCTGTCTCCATAGCATATTCAGAGTTAGAAAAAGTTTCGATAAATCATGGTGCCAATAGATAAGCCCTTTGTTAAGAGCATGCATGATGTACAAGAGAACCCATAATACACCCTCCTTGTGCACTATGTAAATCTCATTGATAACATCCAATTTATACATGAATTTACATGATTATTAATGCAAATTAAGTCATAATATATTTTATTTGTATGCATATTATCATATTTTGAGTGTATATCTATAATACATGTAATTTTAGGCTATGATCTAAAAATATATCATTTTAAGGATAATTATGCATAATTCAAATAATCTAGTTTTATTCTCATCTATATTTACGAACATAATTATTTTTTCATGACTAAATGATAACAGAAAAATATTTTTTTATTTACACTCATGTATTTTTCTAGTTTTATTTTCGAAGAGGAATGAGTATATTTTTGAAATAAAAATGTATTCTCTTGTTATTTAAATATTTAACTTTTTAGAAATGATTTAATTTAATATCTTATCCAAAAAAATAAATTTAGATTAATTTGGAGTTGTATTTTGAAAATTATGAATTTTATAATTTTTAGGGATTTTTCTAGAATTTTTCTGAATTTATTTAAACTTATTTTTTAGTTTTAAAAATAAAAAAATATATCTTTTTTTATATCGCGAGCTGGCGTGGTGGAGCGTCGTCACGTGGTACCACATGTACACGCCACATGGTGGCGTGTCTGTGCATATGTGAGTGCGCACATGTACGCATGTGTGCTCGTGTGTGTGCATGTGAGTAATTAGTGGGTTAAGCATCCATTATAAATTTTTGCTAACCCATTATACTCACATACATTATATACTCATCAAATCACCTGAATTTTTTTCATGTGGGACAATTTATCTTTGCTTTTTTTCTCAGCTGACGTGGCACAATTTCGATCGGACGATCATGCAATTTAATTGCAATCGTCGATTTTAACTCGAGGGGATACATGGCTGCCTCTGATTAGACGAAACTTCATTTTAAGATGATTTAATCTCAGTCGCTCATCTGGGGAGTTATAGCGGTCGAGATTAAATGCACCCAATGGACACGTGAACTCGCCTTGATCACTCAATGAAGATCAAATGGTGGACGATAAGCGACGCTTCTTCTTCATGCGCGACATGACAAAATATGTGTGCTTCATCGTCGATCAAACGGATGCAGCATAATGATGGCGATTCGTGAAACCGACGTTCAACCTGAGCCATTGATAAAAGATGAAAAGACGCATCTAATGGATGTGCCCAATTTCCTCCATAAATTAACATGTTCGATGAAAAAATCATTCTTGGATGTTTCAAGCAAATCAAACTGTTTAGACAACTCAGACCTTCAATCTCTTGATTTCTTCCTCCTCTAAACTCATTTCCGCATCCACGGAAGGTTTGAAATCAAGATTTGGTGGAGAGAATCGGAAGAAATCACCTCTTGAACGCCGAAATTTGCTTTTGAAATCGCAGAATGAAAAGCCTTGAATCCGGCAATTAATTGGATCATTTCGAGCGCGACTTTGGGTTAGATTATGTGTTTTCCTCCTAATCTTTCTTCTTGTAGCATTCTATTTTAATTTTAAATTTTAAATTATGTTAATTTTATATTTAATTTTAGTTTTTCTCTCTCCTCACGATCGATTTTCTACCTAATTTTTGCTCTTTGATTTCTCTACGAATCTTGATCCAAATTTTGTGATTATTGATTCTGTGGATTCATCTTGGAGTTATTTTTCTAAATCTACTAAAATCCCTAATTTCTCACCTTAATTCATCATCGAATTTGATCGAATTTCAAATATGTATCGAATTTTCCCTTATTTCTCTATGGATTCAATTCTTAATCACCACTATACTCTTTAATTTGTTATTATAACTTTAGATTGGTGAGTTTAGAACTGGTTTTGACATGAGTTTGTGTGTAATCAATGACCGCACAAAATCATCTCATCACTCATGCATGAACAAACTAAAAACATTAATAGTATAAGTAATATCAAGGCGTCCTCTATCATAGGTCAATTAGCATCCCAAAAATTAGGTCATGCCTCCCAGATTGATAAAACTGATTGATATGCGTAAAAATGCGGTCGTTAAATGTGCAATTTTACGTATCAAACAAATTTATACTCAACTCTTCAAAATCTGATTTTTAAATTAGAACAGTGGCAAGTTGAGGTCAAATCCACAAAGAGGAAGGTTAAAAGATTGAAATCAGAAGCTGTTTTTTTGGTATTTTTAGATTTAGAAACCGAAAATGATCGATGAAAGGAAGAAAACATGCGTAGAGATGAAATGAACCAAACAAGTGCTTCCAAACTCTTTTCAGAGAAGATCTAGTGCACACCTCCTCAAAGATAGTGCTAATTTGCCTCTCTTTTTTGCAAATTGCGCATCACAAAGTGCATAAGAAGATAAGCTTTGGGATTAGAGATACAAACCTCATCAATACTAGTCAAGGGAATGTCATCCACATATAGTGTAAGTACCACAAAGCCTAAAAATGTGGTCTTACACATCATTGTTGAATGAGTCTTTATAATGGGGTCAATGTATAAGATGTGACTCTATTTGAGCCCATACATAACACAACAAAGATACAGGATATGTGGGGACAAATTGGGAGAAAATTAGAGGGAAGGGAGTCTAAGAAAGTTGAATTTGTGAGTAAGAGGTTAAAGCAAAAGATGATATGTACATTTGTGCCACCCACAAGCATCGACCCGCCTAATGAAGGTCTAGTTGATCCCTTAGTTGCCCACTAATCTCACCACCAATGAATCCTCAACTCAATCAACTACAAAGAAAAGGCAGAAAATAAGAGGGAAATTAGCGTAGAAAATGTTTCTCAATCTGATGAATCTGGAAGAAATTAAGGGGAACAGATGAGGGAGAGGAGTAGAGAGCTCTCCCCTTCTTGACTACTTCGTAGGGAGATACTTTTTCTAATTCCTATAGATCAGTTCTATACAACTCTTGAACTATCTATTTTGGACTCAAAGGTTAAGAGTCTAGATCTCAGAAGCTGCTGGTAGGAATTAAGAGCCAAAGAACGACCTGATAGAAATTATACATTGGATTGTGAAATTTTTCCACTGTTATGTGCACCAAAAAAAGGTCCTTGATCCTTGCAGTCTAAACCAGCTCCTGCTAAAATTATAAAGCACTTGGATGTAATTCTATCTCTTCAGTGTAAACAGGTATACCCTTCACTCATTTTAAAATTGATTAAATTCAATTTTCTTATCCGCAAGCTTGCCATTTTATGTCAGTTTGGAATGTATGATATTCAATAAAATCATGATAATAACCTGAAGGATCTCGTGGATATTAGTCATTAGTACTTTTACAACGATAAAATAGCGTTAATCAAAAGTAAAATATACAGAATGATGAACTCATCCGCCTATGGATAATCAATAGGCACCCTTCCCTATTGAAATAAAAATCAACATCCCGTTGATCTTCCAACTCTTCCCACTGTACCTGTCTTTTCAAACAAGATGTGGGATAGAAACCTCAAAAGTGAGAATATATCATAAAAATGGGAAATATTCTGCTCAAATGCTGGTGCTCAGCCTAGGTTAAGCTTTGTAGAGCTGCAGCACTGATGGGGATTGTGCCAGAGGAGGAAACAAGAGCATCAACAGGAAAATCATGAAGATCTGCAGGGATGACCCCTTCATCCACTATCTGAGCTGAGTATGCCAGCGCAACTGCCATTGCCAAATATAGAAAAACGCACATTAAACTATAATAAAAAAAACATGATCTGGTTCTCCCATTCTCCCTGTCGGCCCCTAGGGCTAACTCAATGATGGAGATGAGTCAAATCAATGCAGGCCAACTCAAATGGATATTAGTAGACAATAATGATGGTAAGATACTAGATGCAAATGCCAAATAGAGCAAAATCAGATGTTATTATATTAACTATGTACAAGCCCGATTGGACACACAGTACAGCCCAACCAAAATCAAGTCAACAATGCAGGGAGAGGTCAACCAAAATGAATTTATTTTTATTAAAAAATAGCCGTAAGAATACATTGTATGGAAGAACTATAAGTGCAAGGGAAGATGAGGGTTATTTCTTACTTAAAAGAGGTCTTCTCCACTGCTTGTCAGTGCAGAGCTCTAAATATCTACTCAGGAGAGTGTCATAGTACCTTCCAAAATAAAGCATGCCAAAGGAGCAACGCAAGTCCATGAAAAAGGTGATGAGTCACATTATGAGAAAAAAAACTCTGAAAAATAATCCTCGGGAGAGCAAAATGATACAAAAGAGTCAAAATTATGAGCTGAAATTAAGATAACTGAGCTAGAGAGGTATGCTGACAGAGATGAATTCAATATTTCTATGAGCACCTTTCCTGGGGCTACAATATCAAGCTCCAAACGGGATGGATTAATAATATAGAAAAGTAGAGGAGGAAAGATGATCAAAAGAAAGAATTAAGGACTTGAGGTAGAGGTAAATCAGATTGATTGTATAAAGAAAGAGAGGCCTCAATGGAGACAAAAGAGGGATAGAGAGATGCACACAGAGGGACAGGTAAAAGGGGGTAGGGACAAACAATATGAGAGACAGAGACAAGACTTTTTCATAAAATCTGAAAGAGAGAGGGAGAAGACCAAAGAGAGAACTCATTGACCTTAGAGATAAGATATTATCGTCCATATTCATGGTGAAGTTAATTACTTTGAGCCAGAAGATAAGAAATAATTCCAAAATTTTCAAAATTTTAAAAACTTACCCTCCACCACGCCCTAATCTTTGACCAGATCTGTCAAATGCCAGTCCTGACATTAAATGAAGAAATAAATGAAATGAATTTCCAGAAAGAAATATCAATATGATCTTACCTGGCACCAGAAACAAGTCCACTGGATCACGTGCCATCATTACTAAAAGGGAAATAATATGCAAATAAATAAAAAGATCTATGAATGAAAATATCTTTATATGAAAAATAATTAAAATCTTAGTGTGATTTTTTGCCATGATGAGTCACGTCAATGTCTAGCTTTAAACTTCGTGATTAAACTTTTATCCACAAGGTATCTGTTAGAATTATATGACCTTTCTTAGAGAGTTCCATTATATAGTTTTTTTTTCTGAAAATCATAGTATAATGAGAGGGAACATAAAGATAACAGAATATTATCTATCCCATGTTTTCTTCCTCTTCAAATTTTCACTCTTCAAGAAAAACCGAAAGCTAGGGTATTATAAGCACAAAGAATAGTCAAATTATCTAAAATTAGCACAAGTACCTTCAATTCGTTGTATGCATCAATTGAAAGAATATTTCTTTATTCAAATAATTTAAATGAACGTGATGCATACAGGAGCATTACTTTGTTGAAGCAAGATCTTTCATTTTACTCTCTAGAATCATCACCGGGAAACCTTCATTTTGTTTTTCAGACCAATAAATGAATGAAGAACAAAAATAACAAGTAAATGGAAACAGATGGATACCATCTTCTCGTGGATCACCGTCATCGCCAGTAGGAGATGGCTCCAAAATGTTCATCGAATTGGCCACCAGATCGTTGAGCTGGGTTATATGGAGCATCCGCATGTGGCTGTTCTTGTCCTCTACACGAGGAACATAGAGCTTCTTCTTGGTCGAAGAATCTCCTACAGAAGTTTAAATTAGAATATCAGAAACCACTACGCAACTAAGAATTTCTGGTGATAGTTCAATCAAGTCAATTATTCATGGAATACAAATTACTAAATTTTCAATGAGTGGGAGACCTCAATCTTTCGATGTGTTCATGTTGAACATCCTACTATCACAGAGTTTTTGTTGCAATTCTAATCAGAGTCAGGGACAAGAGATAGACAGAATACTATAGTCATCATTATAGGAAGTTTTAAGGGCATCTGGTATTTTGCCCCCCGATAGAGGGTATAAAGATAAAGGATAGCATGTCCGGGAAAAAATATCCAGAAGACCATCAACTAGATACATTTGGAGATTCTCCATTTGACCTATCCCTCCTTCAGCAGACATGTCAACTATAACTTCTACTTCTCTTCGTTGAATCCAATTCTCAGAGGTCACTAATAAGAGGACCTTATCACTGCAATTTTTCTATTTTTTTCCCCTCTTGTTTTCTCTAATAACCTTAAGTGGAACCAATATCACATGTGAAGTTTCATTAGCCAGGGCCAAGTTAGATTTAGTAGCCTACATTTAAGCATGACATGAGTTGGCAATAAAGTAACTTGTTATTTTGGGGACTAAAATACCACAAGGGAGGTGCTGGCAAAATTTGGCCTCTCACGACACGCAATTGGACAGTTCACATATGCAAGAAAGCCCAATGATCACATAAGTGAGAAAGAGGAAATGTTCTCACATATGTAATCACATATGTGAGGACAGTTTGTCTAATTGACGACAGGAACAGCCGCATATGTGATAATATGGGGCAGGAATAACTATGTGAGAAAGCCCAATGGTCCCATATGCGACAAGTATTCCAGCCCCATCGTCCACTTAGTAAATGGCCGAGGGTGGGCCACATCAATCTCTTTTTAACAAACTGCTAGTGGGGAAACCAATAAATAAGGAAGGTGGTAAGACCTCAGTTATTGTCTATTTTCAGAGTAAACATAAAGAAGATGCCTTCATAAGATATGGCCAATCACTCGGGGCCAGATTATGTTCAGGAGTAAGGCTGAAGCAGCAGCCTATGGCGAGTCATATAAATAATAAACGAGACGAGCAAGGCAGCCAAGAGTTAGTGAGGAGGAGAGCAAGGGGAAGTAACGCTCGAATTCCACCTTCCCAACGTTGCATAGGCATAATACTTGTCCTTTCCTTTTTTGTATCATCGCTCTTGAAATGAAATCTTGAATTTCCTTTTTACACTATTAATCCTCCTCGGTAGGTCTTGGGATCTGACCAATGGGTATCAGCTCAAGGAGGGGCATTCAAGCATCGATTATTGGCCAGGGATAGCAAAGGGAGGAGGCTCTCGAACTATACTTTTGACAGGGAGAGGAGCATCTTGTTCTTTCTTTTTCTTCTTGGACAATTTCTTCAATTGAATCTTCTCTTGAAATCTTTCATCAAGATTCCAGTCTAGGAATGTGGCGGTGAGATGTAGGATTTTACCGCCAATTCGGTGGCATTGCATGATCCATGAAGCCATGATATGAAGACTGTAGATTTTCTGGCTAATTCTCTAGATTCCTTGAAGAAATCATGGCCAGTTCCAAACAATCAGTCAAATGATAAATTACATATTTTATTAATAATAGGTGAGATTGAGAGTTAGATATTATTAAGGATCAATGAAATGGCTAAATTTGAAATTGGCAAGGAACATGCCAACTAGAATGTGATGTGGCGACTGTTAGTCGATCACTTGAATCATCTTCAAGCCGTCTGATAACAGTTGAAATTTGACTTTTCCAAAAACATGCCAACTAGGAGCTGCCGTAGAAACAACCAGCCAGTCACAGCCCAATCTCAACATCTGTTGACCATATGATTAGAACGGTCTAAGGCAACATCTTCAAGCCATCTGATGACATGTGAAAAAGTTGACAACACGCTGGCTAGGAGCTGATGTAGCACCAACCAGACAGTTACAGGTACATGTCACAGTTTAATGACTATATTATTGGATGAGTCTACTACTACATCCTGAAGCCATCTGATGGCAGGTGAAAAAAGGATGACTTGACCAAGATTATGCCAACTAAAAGTTTACATACCAAGTCATGCAGTTGCTGGTCAACCTCTCCATTGTTGACAAGATGATTGGATATGTGAAAAGCAACTCCATCAAGTCATTTGATGCGATTATATAGACCATAAAACGCCCACAAGTTTATATGATCATTACCCAGAAGATGTTGCAACGCTAATGGCCCCCAAGATGAGCAAAGCTTACTAAAAATAGAAGTTTCGGGATATTTTCAGCAGCATGAAGCATAAATAACGAACAGTAATGCAGCATCATCTCTCGAGAAAATTGAGCAAGAGTATAGCCAAATTTACCGGGAGAGAGGATTTCAGAGACAATTCTTGAAGTGTCAACTTCACGGAGGGAATCACAGCTAACATAGGCACATAATCTGCTGCTCGATTTGAACCATGGAGAATTCAGAACAATTTCCTGGACTGCAGCATCTGCAGAATACGGTGGTCTTTAGCCAAGTCAGAAAATAGTATTTGAGATGTAATATTACAGGCCAGAAATATAGAAGAGATAGATGATGTAGAAGATAGATGATATAGAAGAAAGTGATAGAGGTTTTGTAAGTGAATCTGTCTCTTACTCAGGGAGAGAGACTCGATGAACAAAATCTATGTCACTTTGAACTAAATCATCTCCCTCTCTCATTCTACATGTATGTGTCTCGTATATGAAGAACAGCCGAAAAGTACATAGATTTTGAAAGGCATCTGCCAATCCTCGACAGCTCAGTAGATGGGAGCAAATATCACATTGCCTCCGTCAATAACATTACAAGTCGATAAATAGACTGATAGATCGATTGATTGATTGATTGAGAGAGAGAGAGAAATAAAAAAATAGGACCTTCTTGGCTTCTCTGCGAGGGGGAAAGGGCCCGCAGGGAGGAGCGTATCCTGGTCCGCAGAGCACGCTTCTGGGCTACAATGGCGGCGGGATCGGACGGCGGAGCGGCGCCGGCCATGGCGGAGGAACTGGAGCGGCGGCTAGTTTCGGCAGAGAGAGAAAGGAGAGGAGCGAGAGAGAGAGAACGAATTGCAGCCTTCCCAACCAATTTACCGTTTTTTAGCAAGATCTCTGATATCATCGCCACTGCATCTCAGAAATCTCTCTTACTATTTGGGATAAATAAATCTAGAGATAAGAGGGAGATGGATAGAAGCTTGAAAGTGGAAAGGGGCCCTATGTACAAAGAATCTTTCACAAAAAGAGTCAACTTCATACACTGCCATGAGAGAGCCACTTTCTCCCTCAAAAGATACTATATTTATTGGATTGCCATGAAACCATGTTACCAGCTAGATATGATCATCACTCTCCAAAAAAATGTGCAGAAGACTATCCTTCGAAACATAAGAAACCATGCTGCTTCAACATGATTTCCTTCATCAATCCAATGACAGAAAAGTATTGTCCAAATGCATTCATGATTGAATAAATCTACACTGCAATATCCAAATGATTCGCAATCTAAAAGCCCCCTTGAATACTATCTAGCATCATGAATTATATATCAACTAGTGCCCCAAAATTTTCCCCAAAGTCCACCGATAATACTTTTGCTTTGTTGAACAAAAGTCATCTCTCTTGAATTAAATCCAGCATTCATATCCTTCAGGATAACGATATCATATCTGAATTCTAAGTAATTTTAATTTTAATACTTCAGTTTTCCTTTGCTTGAGAGAAAAATAGTGTGGACAAATTGTTCATTTTATATGAAAAATCGAAATTCCTCTTTGTTAATGAGATATATTCCTAGATTTTCCCTCTCTATACTATGATTGATGAAGATAGAAGGATTCACAAAGAAACACTTGAAACCAGAGGTTGACACAGTGCACTTGAACTTCTCAAATCAAGCCAATAGACTTGTTGATGAGATCAAAGAATGCTAGATTGAGATTTAAACTTTGCCAGACTCCCGGTGACTAGAAAAATAAATGAAGTAAATAAATGAAGCTGCTTTGATAGCATTGTTGGTATCAATTTGGGTTCAAATTTAACTTTTGTTGAACATAAAAGCAAAATTCCAATGAAATCCTCTCCAGAGTAAAGAGGATGTTTATTAGTAATTGTTAGAGCGATAGTTCTGATGTAAACCGTATCTTGAATTGCCACTGATACAGTTAAGGACTTAAGACTCATTAAGGTTATCTTACATTATTGATACCTTTTTATGTTATCAATATAAATCATTAATATCTTATTTTTTCCATGAGTATGTTGGACTAACCCATTAATAATCTTATCTAAGGCTAATGGGTGTGTTTGGTTTCAGGAAAAGTAATGGGAATCTCATTATTACGCACTTATATGAAGATATATATTCTATTAGATTGTCTATGTTTACTTAAGGCTCATATTATAATATCTCTACTTATAGTTTTATTCATTTATATGTTAGATATCATATATAGAGTCCTAATATCATTGATGGCACTATCATAATTTTCTCCTCCTAAACTGATTCAATATAAAGCATTAGGGTTTTGATCGGGGGATTTTTTCAAAAGCGAAGAAAAGCGTTCTCTGGTGATCGTGATCTAGAAGACGATGATTCCATCGGTTTCAGTCTTCCTTCATAGTGGCGGACAAGAAAAGCTTCCTGAAATCTTCTAACCACGACTTGTTGAAGCACATTCACTCTTTGATCAATCGCAAGTTCTTCCTATCTTTTGATCAATCTTATTGTTTCGCCCATCTGTCGTTTAAGTTTTTCTTTGTTGCTCAGTCACTCATTAGCATCCAGAAGCGCATTATTCTGAGGTTTTGTTTTTTTATTTTTGTTCACTCGTCCGATTCGGTTCATCCTTTATTGTCGTTCAGATTAATTTTGGTTTCATATTCTTAAAATTTCAACTGTATTGAGTTGAGTCGTTCAAAGTATTAATCAGTTAATTATAAGTGATTTATTTTTGGTTAAAAGGTGTCCTCATACGAATTGTATTGTTGATCTATAACTCAGGTTATTGATTTAACCTTTCTATTTTGAATATATCTGTTTTCAGCTTTCGATATAAAACCATTCAGATTTAGTTTACTATCGTTATAAATTTGATTGTCGGTCATTCATACAAATTGATTAAAACGTGACTTAAATCTCGTCTTCAATATCTTTGTCTTCACTCAGTCGTATAAATCTAATCAGATTTAATTTTCTCTATGCTCTTTTTAATTATGTTCTTGAGTCGTATATATATATATATATATATATCTGTTCAGTTTTAAATTTCTTTCGTTATCAATATCTATCCTTAGTCATTTCCAGAAATCTATCTATTCTTAATTCTCGGCTGTGGTAAGTTAATATCAGTGAATTATGATACACTCACAAGAGGTATGTCAATTTTAAAGCTCTGTTGTTTAGAATTTTGCTCTCAGTAATATATAAGTTCTACTATCTTAACACTCGGTGGGTTAATACTATCAGTCAAGATCAAGAGGTATTTCATTTCAGTTTTGGTTAGTCTCTATTTACTTATATATTATTGATTGTCGTAGCGTTCTGCAGTCTAATATTAACAGTCGCAGTTAAGAGGTACTCTATTTATTTCATTCAAATATTTCATCTCATCGGTTACCTAGTTTAAATTAAAGTCTAACATATTTATTGATTAAAATTGTTGTTATGTCTACATCGAATTTATCCTCAATTTAGTTACTTGTATGTTAGTTTATTAAGTCGTAATTAGATAGCGGGCTAATTGTAATCAAAGTCAACCTTACAGGTACAGGTCAACTTGGATAACCCAAAGTCATCTCTCACAGTCCAAAGTCAACCAAAATTTAGAAAGTCAACCTTAAAGGTCTAGGTCAACCCTGATTGATCAAAGTCAACTATATTAGTGAAAAGTCAACACCTATCAGACAGAGTGAGCTTAGTCCTTTAGAACTCAACTTAAATAGCAAAAATCAACAAAAATCAGAAAATCAACTCTAGGTCAAAAGTCAACCTAGAGTCAACATAAGTCAAAAAGTCAACTCTATGTTAAAAGTCAACCCAGAGTCAACAAAAGTCAGAAAGTCAAGTCTAGGTCAAAAGTTAACCCATAGTCAACAGAAGTCAGAAAGTCAACTCTAGGTCAAAAGTCAACCCAGAGTCAACAAAAGTTAGCAAGTCAACTTTATATAGAAAGATAACTTTTGTCAGAAAGTCAATCTCAGTCAAGAGTCAACCTTGGTCAGAAGGTCATCTCTTATAGATAGCAACAACTAGATAAACACTGTCTCATATTCACATACGGAGGTCGGGAAGTGTCTGATTCGTTGAGACGAGAAGTAGTCAAGACTTCGCCAGCAAGAAGACCAAGAGGAGCCTGAAGATAAGGTCTCAATTTATCGGTGGTCAGCGGTACAAGTAGGAGAGGCACGACAAGGCATGAAGGGACGAGCGATCGTGTGGAGATTAGCCTGAGGGGAGTCGGGCGTCTAGGAGCCGAGGAGGTCGGGGCCTAGAGGGTAGTGTCGTAGGGTCAGGTAAAGGTGAGTGTTAGGGTTGCCATTGGGGGCAAGCCTAAATCCTTGTATTGAACATTGTCCTTCACCCATTTGAAGGGTGAGAGGATTAGGTTTCTTTTGGTGAGGATTGAGGCTTCGAGTCTACAGTACTCAGGACTGGATTAAGGGATATTACGTCCCCCAACTAGTATATTAATATTTGGTGCATCGAGAGGATGAGAAGAGAGTGCATAACCAACGAATCTTAGCAAACAAAAAAGTAGAGATTAACAATTAAAATTAACACATAAACCTAATTCACCCCCCCTCATAGGTTAAACCTACCACCCTATTGGGACTTACAGTAATCAATAACTTTTAAGATTGAGAGAAGCCCTGAGCCACCAAACATGTATTGTGTCAATTCACTATGTTACTCTGGTTACATTCTTGTATAAGATAATTGTAAATCATGTCCAATGGTCACATTCATCAAGGTTCATCATGAGAGTGACAAATGAGGTCAGTGAAGTAGACTTAGAAGGGGTTGAATGAGTGACCTCCTTTACATTGACATTTTTTTCGGCACCATTCTGACCAGTATCCATGCTTTCCACAAACCTCAATGAAGGATAAGAATATTCACCACCTTGTCAACCCCCCCTTTGATATCATGCTATATTGACATAATAAAACATTGATTTTTATTGCATATTAAGGCATAAATTGATTTCATTTCCATGCATGTTATCATATTTATATGTATTTTTCTATTATTCTCTTAAAAAGTCATTATAATCTCAAAACACTTTAATTTAGGGTTAATTTTGATAAATTAGAGTTTACTAATTTGATAACCCATATTTTTCTTGAGATTATAACTGTTTATAAATTTAAAATAATAAGAGAAACAATTTTTATAAACATTCATTTCATTTTTTAAAGTTTAAAATCTTAATAAATGAATGTATTTTTGAAATAATAATTTTAACTCTTATTATTTATTAAATTCAACTCTTTAGAATAATAGATAATTAAATTTTGGATCAAATGAAATAAATTTGGATTAATTTGGAGTTATATATTGAAAGTTATGAATTTTCTAGTTTTCAGGGATTTTTTTGGATTTTTTTATTATTTTATTTTCGATTTTTAAAACGTTTTTAAATAAATAAAAAAATTAAAAAATGGTTTTCGCGCGGGGCCCGCGTGGATGCGACATGGCACGCAAGGCCACGTGGCAGCGCCACGCGGACCCGTGCAGTGCCTACGTGGCGCATTATCTATAAATTATATTTATTTATTTAATCTATATAATAAGGGTCTTCAGCCTTCCTTATAGGGAAGGGTTATTAACCTTAGAGATCGTCGGGTCTTATAAACCCGACGATTCTCCCTTTTTATTTCCATGTGGGACTAATCCACACGGCCTTTTATAAATGCAGGTGACGTGGCTTAATGAGGAGCGCCGGATCTCGTGGACGATCGATCGACACGCGTCAATCAAATGGACGCGCGGTCCACCGATAAAGATCAACGCACGTGCTTGATTAGAGGCGTTATAACGGTCCAGATCAAATCTGGCGGGAGACATCCGGACCATCGGATCAAGAATCAAGGGACGTGATGTTTAGCATTTTTAAAATGCTTATCTACGGATCAAATCGTAGCCGTCCATCACGATCTGACGGCCACAACTTATTTGAAACGGTCCACGATGGACTGTTCCATCGTAACCGTCGATCGAAACGATCGAACGGTTACGATAAACAATCCTTTAAATAGAGATTTTCTTCATCATTTGTAAGCATCTGAGTTGAATCTCAAGCTAATTGAGCTGCTTAGACACCGTTCTTCTCGTTTCTCTTGATTCCTTCCTCTTCGTCTTTCATTTCCGGATACACGGAGGGGTTGAAGTCAAGATTTGGTGGAGAATCGAGGGAGAAATCGCCGCTTGAAGCTCGTCGTGACATTCTTGGTGTTCTTCGCGATTATTCAATTTAATCACGATGATTCAATCGCTAAATGGGTTTAGTGGAAGCGGTTTTTCTTAAATTATCTTCCTATAATGTTTAATTTCTGTTTAGATTAGGATTTAGATTTCAATTTCGTGAAATTTTATCTAAAATCGCGATTTTCTTCACCGAAAATTTCTCTCCACTTCGAATTTCGATTTCTCCGCGAAATCAAGTCCAAATTCAACGATTCTTGATTCCGTGGAATCAATTTGAAGTCTTCTTTCTTAAAATACCATTTTCCCCAATTTCTATCATCAATTTCTCGTCCGATTTGATCAAAATTGAAGATTACGTCAAGAAATTCCTTAATTCCCTGTGGATTCGACCCATATTTACCATTATACCCCTCAATTCGAGTGAATTTCCTAAAATTGGTAATTTTAGAATAATTTTTGACGCGATACCGCGTGAAATCGATGACCTCGTGGTCTCGTCTCGTCACCCTTTCAATCTATCCATTTCAAAATTGAGATGCCCTAAAAGAGTGACTTTTGGTGAAATAATAACTTTTACAAACATCTTATAACTCCAAATTAATCCAAATTTATTTTATTGGATTAGAAATTAAATTATCTATCATTATAAAAAGTCAAATTATTTACATAACCAGAGAATAAATTTTTATTTCAAAAATACACTCATTTCTCTTAGAAATTAAAACTTAGAAAAATATATGAGAATAGAAAAGTATTTTCTCTTGTTATTTAACATTAAAACTCAATTATAATCTCAAATATAGATGAGAATAACCTATTTTAAAATATATTCTTAAACATGCATAAGTATCCCTAAAATAGTGCATTTTGAGATTATAACTTAAATTTGCATGAAATGATAGATATGCACTGAAAGTATGATAACATGCATAGAAATGGAATGTTTTATGCCTTAATTTGCATTAATAACCATATAATTGCATGTTAAGATTACATGTTATCAATTTTATAATGAATATAAGATCATAAACTCTCAATATTTGTGGAGAGTAACGTAGGGAGCAAGATATGATGAAATCTTTGGCCAAGGTGGTTGAAAAGTTAAAGGAGTTGTCGATAATTTCCTTCAGGCATGAGTACTAACTTGAGTGACTTATAAAAGTTTGAAAATTGAACATACTATAGGTCATTCATGAGTCTTGTGTAGATAAGAGATTATACGTACACAATAACTAATTACATAGATGTTTTCTTAGGGATTTATTATTCATTCCATATCTCTTAAAGCACACGAGGTAGCTTGGCATCCAACAAGTTTACGACTTAACTTGTCACTTGGGTTAAATTGATCATTGATTAATTGATCTATGTGTTATTATAGATAATTAAGGTTAAAAATAAGTATTACTAAGTCTATGGAGTTATTGACTAGTAAGATATATGGACCTAGAGGGTTACATGATAAGGTCAATAGATGTTAGTAGACTTATATATAATTTTGATATATATTAAATGCTAAGATCATTAATTCCTAGTACCTCATTATTTTGAATGTTTGTTTCAACCTCTTCTATCGTATTCCATGTTTTGATAAAAATTTGAAGACTAATCATGTCTCAATCTTAGCACTAGCATGTCGTTAATCTTTTAAGAAGATCTTTGTACGAAAAAAACTTGAATAGATCTACAATCTCTAAAAAGCATCATGGGAAACAAAGCTGAAGCCCTTTCAAAGATCCCTCTTCATGGTTGCCCCGTCGCGCTAGATGTTGGAGAAATGGATTCTTGAAACTATATACATAATTGCCTCATGTATCATGAGACCAGCAGTTGAGAGGTTATGTTACAAATGAATAAATTGGATAGAAATTCATAAAGAGATAAAAAAAACTAAGCTACCCTCTTTTCCTCTAAGTTATATCATCACAATGTGAATTCCATTGCGAAAAACATGAAAATTTGATGCCATTTGATATATTTTTTAGACACTTTGATTGACTGAAAATGAAGCCAATATGGTTCTTATGCAGCCAAATGAGGATTCCAAAATGATTATTGGTCTTGGATTAAACATCTTATATTACTCCAAAATGAATCCTAATTGACCAAAAAATTCAATTGATTGAATCCAATTGGTTGAAGCCCCCCTTATTCTAGTTGGCCCAAACCAAAGTCAGATAGGTTGGTCCAACAAATTTGTTCAAATGGGCCTAAGGTACGAAAATGCCACCAAAATGGTTTAAATAAAGCATAATGATAATTTTGACCTCATGAAAATTTTAGCCATAAGATCAAGGGCACATTGTATAATGAAAGGAAATGATTATTACGTAATAAAGATATCAATTGGGACTGAGATAATGCAAAAAATGGCTTGATATTGATTAGATCAACATTTTGTTCCATCTAAATGGTAGAAATACATACTTTTTAAGAATTAAATGTTTTAGAATGATTGTAATCATGATCATCATTAAGAAGACGATGAAAGCCATGAAAAGGGTAAAATTGATTGTAAAGTGAATGACAAGTACTAAATCAAAAAGATATTGGGCTTCAGAAAAGGAACCATGGCACAAATGATTGCCCTGGTGAAAAAGGTGATCCTAGCCTTATAGACAAACAATTTTCTCTTCTTACTTGTTTTGATTACAGGATGGCACATGGAGAGAGAGAGAGAGAGGGCAAGAAAATAGGAAATGAGAGTGAATCAGAAGTGAAGACGATGAGATGGGTTCTTGGGATATACCAAGCTACAATAGCAAGCAAAGAAAGATAAAAATGAGTGTTTGATTTTGATAGGAGAGAGAGATATCCTATACGCAGAAGTATAAATTGGTCCAACAAGGGACATAAAATACACATAGATATGCTCATTATATTCACCAATGTTCAAATTGAATATATATATATATACATATATCACCTTCATCCTTACCATTTTCCGATGAGCCTCCTTTGAAAGTATAGATCAGATATGTTCTTAAGAATTAAAATAAAATTTAATGATTTTTATAAACATCCCTTTAATTACTAAATAGTTATTTAATAAAATCATCAAAATTAATATCTAGCCTCAAAATGACATCGGGCATGTAGATGGAGAAGATGGAGGGGAGCAATGCTTTCAATGAAGCTCACTACTAAATTTGTGGCTTACCCCTCATGGCATCTACCTTGGTTTGCATCTCTCTTTCTTCTTATACATTCTTCACTTTGTGTCCAATCATGGAGAGGAAAGTCAATCGCAATCTAGTTTGTCCCCTTCTCATTTCCCTCTTTAGCAACAAAAAGCTCAAATACGTGAGGAAAAGTCAACCATGGTCTGATGCCACTTGTCATAGAGAGAGAGATCCGCCTTCCAGTCACATCACCATGGATAGATGCTTCTCTCTCGGCAAGACAGCTATGTGGTCCCTCCCTCCTCCCTTCAATCAATACGTACCAGCGAATCCACAGATCACCTGGCGCCCTGCCCTTCAATGTGTATACTGGATTCGAAACAAAATCAACTGATTGGAGGGTTTTCTGAAACTGGGAACTTGGAAGAGGACGAATGTGAAAACTTGGGGAAAGAAATGAATGCGGCTTCGAATATTTTATTGTTTACTTGCCGACCGGCCAGCGGCGAGATCCTGAAGGTTTTAGACCACAGAACTAAAAATCCCACGATGCGACCATGATAGCCCCTCACGATCCCACCTCCGGACTAGGACAGCTCATCCAACTCCCTCACCCTTTCCTCGACCGACAGCCCCACCGACACTTCTCTCTCTACCTCTGCGATTCTCCGTTTCCACTTGTTTTCCACACTCTCTCTCTCTCTCTCAGATGATTTTCCAGCGATGAGAGGACAAATTTCTCAAGGATCTTTAGTCGTGGAGCTTTATTTTATTACCCTTTCTCCCTCTCCAGCTTTTTTTTTACAGCCAACGGGAGGTCAAAGTTTTTACAGCCTCATTTTCAACTTCTCTCTCCATAACTGTGGCGGCGACGCGGTAGAAATTCCCAGTAATTCTTTCTCTCTCTTCCACTCTGGGAGGTCAAATTGCCCGAGAATTTCTCTACATTGATCCTAAATCTCTCGTTCCAGAGATCAAATTGCCCCAGAATTTCATGTACATTGATCCTAGATCTGGGGTTTCTCTCCTAAATCCATTTCCCCAACTCCCTCCCTCCCTCCAGGAAGGCCAAACTACCCCAGAATTTCATCTCATTGATGATGGATCTGGGTCTCCTTTCCTATTTCTTTCCCCTTCCTCCCTCCCTGTCAAAGAATTTCACCCGGGTTGGTACGCCGTTGCAAGAATAACGCGGATCTGGCCGAAAAGGAAAGAAGCTCTTCACTTACCTCTCACTCCACACCCACGTGACACTATCCCCGTCGCTCCAAAGCACCCATCCCTCTACAAACAAACGATCCACGAACGAACACGAAGACGAACAAAAGCGAAAACACCAAGACCAAGACGACTCAACGATCAAAATTTTACCTCATAAAAAAGAACAGCGCAGAGGTCTCCATCTCCCGTGAGGCAGCCTCTCCCCTTCAGCAGAGAAGCGACCCTCCACCCACCACCTCCTTCTCTCTCTACTATCACCAGAAGAATAAGAACTACGATCATCGGAAGAACAGGAATTCTAGAATTCCAGAATTCTAGAGAGGAACAATGTTCGGGAGAGATCCATGGGGAGGGCCGCTGGAGATCTCCCACGCGGATTCAGCCACAGACGATGATCGAAGCAGAAATCTTCAAGATCTCGACAGAGCTGCTCTCTCTCGTCAGCTCGATGAAACCCAGCAAAGCTGGCTTCTCGCCAGACCCGATCAACCCGGGAAGAAGAAGAAGAAGTACATCGACCTGGGTTGCATAGTCGTCAGCAGAAAACACTTCATCTGGACCGTCGGATCCATCCTCGCCGCCGGATTCCTAATCGGAATCATCATTCTGATCGTCAAAACCGTCCCACGCCATCACCCCCACCCTCCCCCTCCAGACACCTACACTCAAGCTCTACACAAGGCGCTCATGTTCTTCAACGCCCAGCGATGTAAGATCTCTCTCTCTCTCTCTCTCTGAAATTACTAAACATTGCAGAAAAGTGATTTTTTGTGTGTGTTCTTGTAGCTGGTCCTCTCCCCAAGCATAATAACGTGACGTGGAGAGGTAATTCGGGGATGCGAGACGGGATTTCCGATTTGGGAGCGAAGAAGAACCTCGTCGGAGGATATTATGACGCTGGAGACGCCATCAAATTCAATTTTCCGATGGCCTACTCGATGACCCTCTTGAGCTGGAGCGTGATCGAGTACAGCGCAAAGTACGAGGCTGCGGGAGAGCTGGATCACGTAAAGGAAATCATCAAGTGGGGGGCTGATTACCTTCTCAAGACCTTCAATTCATCGGCAGACACCATCGATTCGCTCGTGGCCCAGGTGAGAATAACACAAATAACAGATCCCAGATCTCCGACTTTTCTAATTTCCGGATTGATCTTCCGCAGGTTGGATCAGGAACCACTGGAAAGGGCGAAGATACCCCAAACGATCATTATTGCTGGACGAGACCAGAAGATATGGATTACGCACGACCAGTATACCAATGCGGCTCGTGTTCAGATCTAGCGGCAGAAATGTCGGCATCTTTAGCATCAGCTTCGATCGTCTTCAAGGACAGCAAAACCTACTCGGACAAGCTAGTCCACGGCGCGAGAACGCTGTACAAGTTCAGCAGGGAAAGGAGAGGAAGATACAGTCCGCGTGGAACAGAACAGTCTAAGTTTTACAATTCCAGCGGTTACTTTGATGAATTCGTCTGGGGAGGCGCCTGGCTGTATTACGCCACAGGAAATTCCTCTTACTTGGAGCTCATCACCAAGCCCGCCATGGCGAAGAACGCTGGAGCTTTCTGGGGAGGACCTTATTATGGAGTAGGCAGTTGGGATAATAAGCTCCCTGCAGCTCAGGTACTTGAAAAATGAAAACCCTAAAATCCGAATCTTCAATCTCTTCTTTAATAAATGTGTTATTTTTGCTTCTGCGAAGGTTTTGCTCAGTCGGCTCCGGCTCTTTCTCAGTCCTGGATACCCATATGAGGAAATCTTGCAAACTTTCCATAATCAGACTGGAATCGTGATGTGCTCGTTTCTTCCCATGTTTAACACGTTCAACAGGACTAAAGGTATGTAGATTTCGTGCTGGTTCTTCTCGATTATTCCTGCTTTGCCCTAATCTGGAGAGGAAATCTCTGCAGGTGGCTTGATTCAGTTGAACCATGGAGCTCCTCAGCCGTTGCAGTACGTCGCTCATGCCGCTTTCCTTGCTTCGCTTTTCAGCGATTATATGGAAACCGCAGGGAGCCCCGGCTGGTTCTGCGGCCCCAATTTCTTTTCCATTAATGTTCTCCGCGATTTCGCCAAAACACAGGTTCGCCATTCGTATCTGCGATCTTTCAATTTGAATGGGAAATTCGGGGTTTCAAAATTCAAATAGCCACTAGGAAATGTGCAGATCGACAAAATTTAGGGGAAATTACGGATTTGTCCCATTCAGAAAAGAAAATTTAACTCTCGAGAGAAGCTAAGGGATTCGTCATATTTCAGCAATAAATAGGAAAAAATATGAAGATACGGCAAAAAATTTTAGGAATTTAGCGCGAACGTCGCATTCAACAATTAAAATCAGAATGTACAGATCGACTAAATTTCGTAGAAATTAGGGTTTTATCACGCTCACTGACGAAATCAAAATATGCAGATCGACTACATTCTGGGGGACAATCCGCTGAAGATGAGCTACCTTGTAGGATTCGGGAAGAAATATCCGAAACACGTCCACCACCGCGGAGCATCGATCCCTAAGAACGGCGTCAGATACAGCTGCAAAGGGGGCTGGAAATGGCGGGATACCAAAAATCCTAACCCTAACATCATTATCGGCGCAATGGTTGCTGGACCGGACCGTTTCGACGGATTCAAGGACGTGCGCTCGAATTACAACTACACGGAGCCAACTCTAGTCGGAAATGCAGGCCTGGTAGCTGCTCTCGTTTCTCTATCTACCGTCCAGACTGGGCTCGACAAGAACACCATCTTCTCCGCAATTCCTCCAATGTTTCCTACACTATCGCCGCCTCCCGCAAAATGGAGACCATAGGGAAAACGCGACTCTTGTTTTAAAGATCTGGATCGTGAGATATTGTTTTGTATAATTTCTCCGGGGAGGAGATCCGCTTTCTTTCTCTCCCACACTTCACGGATTGGATTTTCCCCGCGGGAATGACGAACCGCAGATTGAATGTTTAAAGAAACTGGAAACATTGATCTACCGAGCAAAAGCCATGAATCAGAAACTTGAGGCCGACAATCTTGTTTACGGATCTCCCGAGCGAAAGAACATGATTAGGGAGAGTTTCTCGTTTACAGACGACAATCTTGACGACAGGGTCCATTCGCATTATTCGTTTTTTGAATATCGGATTATGGCGGGAAAACAGTGACTAATTCGACGGCGATGAAGGCCCATTATGGTGATAATCGATGAGAGGCCCATTATGGCCCATTATGATGATAGGATGATAAGATGATAGTGAGTTCCTTCCAAGGGGTAGCCTATTCAAGATTTCTTGCCGAAGATAATCAGTCACTGATTGAGAAAGAAGTGAAGTTCGAACCAAATAAACTTGTCATTGGTTGACTCTTTGACATCAGAATTATCATGATTATGATGACATTTCCATGATCATCATGCCATTTGGCCTAAGTCCACATCTTTCATTGTTCTAAGACTAGTAATGTGCATTCTTCATGTTTGACCCTTCTCAAGACCGATTGGTTTGAGATTCCTAATTTGATATTCGGAGTGGTTTGACGATGTTTGCTAGAGAATAAGCGAGTGGGGATAAGACAAGATTCTTATGACATAGATGATCCTGACCATTGACTTGCGGTCATCTACTTGAATGATGGGATCTTCCTTTTTCTCCTAATAAACTACATCATCCAAGCCACCAATGCCCTTTTAAGAAATATGGCAGCAATGATTTAATTATAAATGGTTACTCGCCAAAGATGGAGATCCAATGGCGTGACTTCATTTCATTAAATCATTTATAAATACCTCTCAGTTTTTTATCTTCTTGCTTAAAGGAGATCCAACCATGTGACTTAATGTCATTAAATCGTTTGCTCTTGCTCGAAAATCAAACACTCTAAACCTTGCTCTTGCTCAAAATCGAAGATTAGGTGCATTATTCTATGATTTATGCATGGATTGAGTTCAAAGTTTTCATTGATTGACCTTGGTTTTGTGGGCGAAATCATTGCTTGAACTATGAACCTCTATTGGAGAAAATGTTGGCTTAAAAGCCTTGAATAGGTTTCAACATGATCATTTCTTATATTGACTCAAGATAGTAATATTCATTAATTTAATTTTAGATTCAATTAATATTATTAGATAATTTTATTATTTCTACCCTAACATACACGAGTTGAATTCTATCTCATTTTTCTCTTTTTATTTTCCTCCAATTTTCCTGGAGATTGATTCATTGGATTCTTCATTGCATCATGTAAATATATTTTTCAAAAATTTTAATCCTATTTTCATCATCCAAACTGACCTATGTGCTCATCATTCTTCAAAGTAAACTTAGTTCCCTTTTGGATATTCAGGGATTTTCAATATTTTCTTTGACATGAAAATTATAATTTTCAACAAATGATCATATAGCGCTTGTCAAAAGTCAAATTCAAGAACCATTCAATACTCTTAAAAATTTAAAGTACATATATACACGTATATATATTTGCAATTAACCATGGTAGTTCCAATTTACATTCGTAGAGAGTTATTTGTGCATACTAGACATATTATACCAAATAACCGATATGCGTATTTGATAAAATGCATTCATACTTAAAAATATATGCTTAGTTGTCACCTTTTCACCACAAATTATTTCATTTCCATACATGTTATCATCTTATTTGTCTACTCTTATGCATGTCATGCCATTTTCAACCAAGTATTTTGCATGATTTTAATGGTAATTTTAGTTTAGGTCTATTTGATCTAGTAAAAAGGAGAATTTTTTATTTACTTTTGATTAACTTTGGCTTTTAAATCATACTAAATTGAAGAATTAATTTTCTCCTTGTTCGTACTTTTATTTTGAGTTTATAAATAACATAGAAATTTAGGGAATTAATCTGATAGAATAATGCTAAAAATTTCATGTAAGGGCCTTTTATTTTGATAGATAGGTATTTCCTAAGTTTTCCCTATTTTTATAAAAAAATTTATAATTATCTTTTTTTGATTTATTGAAGGCTTAAAATTGATAAAAGGAAAGCCCACCTAGGCTGGTCATGTGGCAACATTTTCATGGCAGTGTGTGCATGTGGTGCTACGTGGCAATGGCCAAAGGCACCATGCAGCATGTAGGCTGCCCTTACATTGCATCCATATAGGGGAGGGTGAAGCAAGAGAATCTGACAACATGATTAACTATCATAATTTATCTTCAATAAAGAGGCATGAGGTCTTGACAAAGTTTGATTGGCCAACACAATGTGGGTCATGGCTAACATGTTTTGTGGCATGTGGCAAGAAAAAATTTAATATTCATGATATAATAGATTTATTTAACATTGTAAAAAAGAGAATCGTTGATTTACATATTTAATGTTGATTAAGTTCTATTTTGAAATCAAACTAGGTCATAGAATTCATTTCTCCTTATTTATATTTATATTTTGATTTGATTAATGAAAAGATAATTATGGGAATTAAACTTGTAGAATAATGCCCAAACTTTCATAGAAAAGGCTTTATATTTTGAAGGATAGGTTTTTGCTAAGTTTTCCCTATTTTTTGAAATTTTTATAATTATCTTTTTTGATTTATTGAATGCTTAAAATTAACAAAAAGGGGGGTCCACCTTGGAAAGCCATGCGACAATGTTGACATGGCATTGCCCACACATTGTGCTACATCACAGTGGCCAATGGCACAATGCGGTATATATATTACACTTGCATCATGTTGATAACATTGAATTTATACTAGTAATTATATTATTATTAAAGCAAATTAAGGCATAAAATAGTCTATTCTTATGCCTGTTATCATACTTTGAGTGCATATCTATCATTCTATGTAATTTAAAGTTATAATCTCAAAATAGATTATTGTGAGGATAATCATACATAATTAAAGTGATATTTTAGACTAGATTATTCCCATTATCAAATTTGAGATTATAATCAAGTTTTAAATGAAAATAATGAGAGAAAATATTTTTTATGCACTTATTCACTTTTTAAATTTTCATCTTTCAAACAACATGAGTGTATTTTTGAGATAATAGTTTATTCTCTTGTTATTTATTAAATTTAAATATTTAAATAATAGATTATTTAATTTCTGATAAAATAAAAATATTAGATTAAAAATAAGTTTTATTTTTAAAGTTATGAATTTTCTAATTTTAAAGGATTTTTTTGAATTTATTTCAAATTTATTTTAATTAAAAACATTAAAAAAATGTTTTAAGTTCGTGCTAATGTGGCAGCTGATGTGGTAAATGCACTTACATGTCGTCATGTGGCACACGTGTGCCCATAATTAACATGCATGGTTAGTGGTTAAGCACCCCGTTAAGGGCATAAGCTAACCACATAAAACCCTATGGCCTTATATACACGTGATTTCACTTTGATTTTTTCCATGTTGGACTATTTTTTTGTTTTTATCTCCTTGTAGGTGACGTGGCACATTGTGAGGCGTTTGATTCATGGAGTGGATCATGGCCGTTCATCTTCACTTACTAGAGTGGGTATGTGGCACACTATGACTGGATGTCGATTCGACTGATAACTTGTAAGGAATTCTGGATGTTCATCATGAGAGTTATAACGATTAAAATTAAAAGCGACAGATGGACTCCCTTGGACGTGTGGCGACATCTTAGGCATTCAATGAAGATCAAATGATAGACGTTACGTGATGCTTCTACTTCATGCGCAATGTGGCAAAATCTGAGCGCTCCATCTTTGATCAGACGGATGGGACATAACGGTGATGATTCGCATTGTGGCATTTTATTTAAACCATTGATCAAAGATCAATCGCCAAATCCAATAGCCTTGCCCAATTTTGCCTATTTATGCTCTCCTTCTTCGACGATGTAAATTATTCTTGGGTGTTTCGATTAATCGATTCGTTTGCACATCTCAATCCTTGAATCTCTTGTTTTATTCCTCTTCTAGACTCATTTTTGTGTCTGAGGAGTGTTTGAAATAGAGATTTCGTTGAGAGAACAGGAAGAATTTGCCACTTGAACTCTGGATCTTTGTTTTTTGAAATGCAAAATGAAAATCCTTAATCTGGCGATAAATTAGATCATTTCGACCGCTATTTTGGGTTAGATTACATGTTTTCTTCCTAATCTTTTTTCCTATAGCATTAGATTTCCATTTTGAACAGTATATTAGTCAAATTTTACGCATTTTTAGTGTTTTCTCTCTCTTCGTGATCGATTTTTCTACCTTAATTTCGCTCTATGATTTCTCCACGAATAATGATCCAAATTGATAAATTTTTTTATTCCGTTGATTTATCTTGGAGTCTTCTTTCCAAAAATACTAAAATCTCTAATTTGTAAACTCAACTTTTCATCCAATTTCTAATTTCTCAACTAAAATTTGATCAAATTTCAAGACCATCTTGAAAATTCCCGTAAATCTCAATGGATTTGACCCTTATTCATTATTGTATCAGTAAATTCATGGTTAAACCTTAAAATTGGTGACTTTGGTATTTATTTTGAGATAAATTCATGTGTTTTTATTGACTGCGCGAATTGATCTCATCAAATGTCTAGATGGGGGAGGGTGAAGTGAGAGCATTATATGACATGTTTAAATATCAAACATTGATCTTCAATAAAGAGGTGTGGGGTTGTGGCAAAGTTTGATTACTCAATATAAATGTGGGCCATGATGCCCACGTTTGGTGATGCATGGCAAGGCCAAAAGAGCCTAATTCTTATATGTGGAAAAGGAAAAGCTATAATACTAGAACAAGGAGAGGTACATGTGTTTATATAGGGAGGAACAGAGAGAGAGAGAGGTATTATAATACTGCCATCACACTCCCCCTCAAGCTGGAGTGCAAAGTTTGAATAGGCCACCATGTGCAAAAAGTGTCAAAAAATTGGATACTGAGCCCTTTAGTGAGGATGTCTGCCAATCGATTGGAGGAGCCTTCATGTGGAGTAGAAATGATACCAGAATTGATCCAATGTGAAATAGCATGATAATCAATCTCAATGTGTTTGGTACACTCATAAAATGTACGGTCATTTGCGATGAAGATGGCAGCATGGTTGCCATAAAACATAGGCATAGGACTTAGAAATGAAAAACCAACCTCAATATAAAGTGAATGTAACCATAGCATCTTAGAGGAAACTTGTGTCATGACTTTGAACTCAGCCTTAGTACTCATAAAGAAAGAACCCCCTCTTCCTAACTCTATCAAGTCGTTAGGTGGCTGGTAACATGCATATTTAAAATAAATTCTTATCTTATTTAACTAATATTCAAGCTTATTTTATGTAATTATGATGCATGTTATCATAGTTTTATGAAATTTTTCCATTGGTATGCCATTTTACTAAAGCCCATATTTATGTATTATTTAGGGTTAATTATGTGTTTTATTGATGTTTGATCTTTTCAAGGTTAAATAATTGGAAATAAACCACTTTCCTTGAGTTATTTTGACTTTAGTTGATAATTAAAAGAATTAATTACAAGAAGAGAGTGATTGAATAATATGAAGTAGAATTTTTAAGGCATTATTTAACATTATTTTGAATTCACCCTATTTTCTTGTTAGAATTTATATTTTTAAGGGATTATTTAATATAATATTAGAGATGAAGAAATTTGTGATCCAACGGCAAAAATTTGAGTCAAAAAGGAGTTATATAAAGAAAGATATGAATTTTTAGATTTTATGGAATTTTCTGGATTTTATTTTGATTTTTCAGGCATTTTTCTGGATTTAAACAAGGCAAAAATTCAAGAGATCGTGGGATCGTGGCCCACTTAAATTGTGAAACCTCAGCCGTTGAATCATCCTTCAGCGAATCAGATGGTCCGCAATTTTCGCAATGAAATTTACTATAAAAATGATGTTCTTCCTTTGTAAACTCAACTCTTGATTGAATCGTGAAGAAATTAAGTGATTTTGAAGGAAGATCTTGAGTTCTTTTTGATTCTCTTGCATCCTAGACTCCATTCCGCATCAATCAATGCAAGTTAATCATAAATTCATTGCAAGAACAAGTTGGATTCTCCCCTTGAACGCCGAACGTACGTCGAAGAAGGTTCCACATAAATTCTCCATAATGAAGACACTTTGGGGCTCAATCTTCACATCAATCGGGTTAGTAGTGTCAGTTCTTCCTAATCCTTGAAATTTATGTAGTTTATATTAGATTTATATAGTTAATTCAATTTTAGAAATCAAATTGTTCATCGTTTCGCCCAAATTTGGGTGCGGATTTTTTCTGATTTTGGAACAAGGATTTCTCTTTGATCTTAAGTCAAAATTATTTGATTTTGGTTTTATTGGATTCCTTATTTCATCAGCTTTCTGTGGATATCTAATTCGTAAAATTTCATCATCATTTAGCCCTTCAATTTTACATTTTACCATCGACTATTCATTTTCAATCCGAATTTGGTTGTAGACTTAAGGGGACAATTACTCTTAAAATGTAAGGTGAAAATCGACAAATTTGATCTCATTAAAATAATCTAGTTGTTATCTTTCTATTCATATGTGAATTAAAATATTTGGATATCATTTGGTTACTCAATTTAATGATTTTCACCAAGGTGTTCATTTTGGGATTTTTCTATGATCATTGTTTTTCAATAAATCATAATAAATCCATTTCTCATCTAAAAATATCATGAATTCTATATCAAAATTTTTAATTTTCTCTCTAATATCTGAAAATATAATTTTTGTAATATTTTACCCTATTTTTCTTCTGTGATTTTACAAAAAGTCAATGGTTGGTTAAAGTCAATGCTTTGACCTTGACTTTTGACTCTTCTTTGTCAAATCATTTTATAAATTCTTAAAATATCTTCTCTCATATATTTATATCATTTACATTAATTAAATATCACTTTCATTTCTTAAAACTCTCTATTTAAACCTAAGTTTGACTAAGTCAACCCTTTCGATCAAAGTCAATCGTGTTCTCTGTGGGTCGACCCTGATCTTTACACTATACTTGATTTCATATCTTTGTTATTGTGAGTTCGGAATCATAAATTTGTTTGACTTACGTTTGTGTGTTTTCAAGGACCACATAAATTATTTCATTAGTGGCCACCAACATATGTGCATAAATTGAAATTAGATTTATGGTCCCCTTAATCACCTACATTGCTAGAATCAAAGTATTATTCTACTCGATGTTGACCTTGCTGTGAGTAAAGAAAACCATGAGCCAAAGCATATTTCAAATATGCAAGAAGTCTTAAGGCTGCTCACTGGTGAAACTCTTGGAGAGCTTGTTTAAATTGGCACAAGAATCCAAAAGTGTGGGCAGTAGGTGAGCATGTCATAATAAATATATGAGTTTCCCAACCAAATGATGATAAGCTTGGGAATATTTAAGTAGAGAGGAAGATGAATCCCAAAGAGTGGCTTGTTATCAATGGGAGAAGATTGAGGCTTGCATCCCAAAAGGCTGATCTCTTAGAGGAGATCAAAGAAGTATTTCATCTTATTGAGGACCAATTGACTAGGTCAGTAGGCAAACTCAATCCCAAGGAAGTACTTAGGGTGTCTTGATGTGGTTGGTACTAGTGCAAGAATGATTTGGCATCGTTGATCTTGGAGAGATTACTACATGTAATCACAATATCATTGCCATATATGACAAGAATAATGCAACCAATAAAGGTAGTCTTCTAAAAGACTGTGGGGTCTAGCTTGCATGTTGAGAACCTTCCTTGATAATAGGTACAATGAACTTGTTTAACCATGCCCACGGACTATGCTTAACACCATAAAGAGCCCAATGAAGAGAATATCCCTGATGGGACTTCTCCTCAACCTCAACTAGGAGGTTGCTTCATATAGACCATCTTTGATAAATCGTCTATGAAGGCAGTGGAGATGCCAAGCTATTGGAAACTCCATCATTGGTTAACAATAATAGAAAAAATAATGTAGGAGGAATTGAGGCGAATGAGGGAAGCAGTGGTCTTGTGATAGTCTACCATGTACTAATGTGAAAACCCACAAGCCATCACACGTGCCTTATACAATGCATTGTGCTACAAGGGATTATATTTAGGGGTGAAAACCCATTTGTATTAAAAAAAATTTGTGCCTCAAGGGCAAGAAACAGGCACTTGAGTACAACGAGAAATAAGAGCCACATATTCCTCGTCTACAATAGTCTTCCAATAAGGCACCACCATAAGATACACACGGATATAGGGTATTGATTGATGGATATTATGTCAAATATAAGCCAATCACACTTCCATGTATCTCGTTTATGTTCATTAAATGAAATTTATTTATTATCATTCTTGTGTGATGTTTGCAATGAAGTCCATAAGCATATGTAATGACTAAGTGAATTTGACAATTTGAGACCACGAGGTCGTTGAAAACACGTGATCAAGAGTCAAAATAATTACCAAACTCACCAATTTTATCAAATAATCACAAATTAAGGAGTATAGTCACGAATAAGGGTCAAATCCACGGAGAAATAAGAAAATTTTGAGAGATATTTTGAAATTCAATCAAATCAGACAATGAATCATGGTGAGAAATTATGGATTTTGAAAGAAGACTCTAAGAGGAATCCACAAAATCAAAAATCACTAAATTTGGATCAAGATTCGCGGAGAAATCATCGAATGAACAAGAGAGAAATTTCCGAAAAATAAAATCGCAAAAATTCAAAATTGAAATTGAAATTGACTCAAATTACGATTTGAAATTGAAATCTAAAGCTATACAAAGAAAAATTGGGATGAAACATGATCCTTAACCCAAAATTGTGCTTGAATTGATCCAATTAGTTGCCGGATCAAAGGCTTTTTATTCCCAAATTCAAAAATACGATTGTTCATTTTCAAGCTCCAATTTCTTCCTATCCTCTCAACGAAATCTCACTCTCACGCACTTTGTGGATGCGGAAATGAGTCTAGAAGCGATTAGAAGCCAGAGATTCAAGGGATTTCGTGTCAAAACAAATTGATTACTCACATTGCCCTGTAATGCTTTACAATGTCGAAGAACATCTTAATTTATAGGGTTAATTGGGCATAACCGTTCGATCAAGCATTTAATCTTCGATCAACAGCTCTGATAAAATGCATAATTACGAATCGTTACGATTAAGTCGTGGCCGTTGGATCTCCGATAGACAGTTAAGATGATGTCACATCGTGCGCGTTATAAGTAACGCATTGAACCGTCACCGTTTGATCTTGATCGAACGCTCCAGATGTGTTTTGTCGATTTTAATCTCAGCCGTTATAACTTCTGAGACCAACGGTTCAGATTAAATCATTTTTTAAAATGATTCCCCGGCCAATGAGATTGTGCCACATAGTCCGCCTTTAACTGACGATCAATGGTCATGATTAAATGCACGATCGGATGCTCCAGATTTGGCCACATCACCTTTGCACTTATAAAATCAATTTTAAATTAATTAAACCAATTTTAGAATCAGAAAAATCCCAAAAATTCAGAAAAAATTCTGAAAAAATCAGACAAAATCCCTAAAAATTAGAAAATTCATAACTTTCAAAAGATAATTCCAAATTAATTGAAATTTATTTCATTGGATTAGAAATTAAAATATCTATCATTCTAAAAAGTAAAATTTAATAAATAACAAGAGATTTAATTTCTATTTAAAAAATATACTCATTTCTTTTAGATTTTAAAACTTAGAAAAATATATGAGTGTATATAAAATGATTTCTCTCATTATTTAACCTTAAAAACTAATTAGAATCTCAAGTAAATATGGGTTATGCCTTAATTTATCTTTAAGTCATCATAATTAACCCTAATTAATGTATTTGATATTATAATGACGTTTTCATAGAATGATGGATAAACACTAAAAAATATGACGACATGTATTAGAATGGAATGATTTATGCCTTAATTTTCTTTAATAAGCATGTATTTTTATGTTTAATTAGCATGTTATCACATCCCCACAACTTAAATGATTTATAGTCTCTTAGCAATTTACTATATAGTCTCCCTAGAAGGTCCTTTCATCCTTTGATCCTATTACTAAAGAGGTGAAGCGTATGAATGTATGATTACGTTGTCTTCATAGTGTAGGCCATTATGATCTAGATTTCATCTCTTGGTTGACTTCTTTAGTGCATATTAGGGTAGTTCTCATCAGCTAATGCTCGAGTCTTATTCTCAATTGTGATCAAGGTGAGCGTATCTAAGGTTTGATGCGATTGGGATGAAAAGATAATCACTCTCTCATGAGCAGATGTAATTCCTTACCCTCTCTATAGATACATCACTCCTTCCCTCAAAATGGAGGCTACTTAGTGTATTAGAATTCCCCTCAACTCGTCTTCTTCCTATAAAGAGTGCAATTCAAAGGGATTCCTATATTTGGGATGCAACGTGTAAGGTGGCTGAAGGAAATATAAAGATACTATTTCTAAGGGAATGACGTGGTTAAAAGCAAATATGCAGATAAACCAAGTGGATTTTCAAAAGAAAAGAGGTACCACTTATGATAATTATACTCCCAAATGATGTGAATGGTGATGATAGGGTAGATGGTGGATATGATGGTGGGGGTGGTAGAGATGATTGGTAAAAGAAGATATTTCCCAACTTTATTTTCCTTTTTGTCACTTCTTATTTCTCTCTTTTCTTGATTTTTCTCCTTTTTTCCTTCTTTCTTCTTTTTTTTTTGTTTCAAAATTCAGAAGAATTTATATGAAATAAGGAAATGGAGGAGTTTTTGTTTTTTTTGAAGAGCGTATGTAGCAAATGTGAAGTGTATTGTGAAGGGATACATACATGTGAGGGAAATATAGAAGAAATGTGATGAATACGTGAATCACTTGGGATTGTTATTATCATGAGTGAAGTTTAAAAAAATAGTGTAACTACTTGACTGCTTTGGAAGAGATAAAACTACATGCCTAACAGGGAAAGATAGGTGCCTCAAAAAATTATGGAGCATTGCACTCTTTTAAATAGAAAGTTCGGAAGCGAGGAATTCCCACACTAAGCAGGTTTGGCTGATGTCAAGTAGGGGATAGGAATTTGACATTAACTTCTCTAAAAACCTCTCCTTTTCAGTCCATAGCATTTCAACCTTTGGTTACTCATTTTTCCTTAGTTCCTGTTAGATACCCAGCCCCAAAGAATTCAACCACTAAATATCATCCATTGGTTTCTCTAAATCACTTAGCTTTATTACTTAAAATGTAATCATATGGGCTATAAGGCCCTCACTTCTATGTCTCTAGTAGGTCAGATCTCTAAATGTCAAGACTTCTAGGGTTGGGTAGAGTGGATCTAATTTGGAAAATAGGAGTTTTTATAATGTAGAATTTTAAAATTTTTGAAAAATGGTTGAGATTTTTCTAAGTCCTCACCCCCCAAGTAGAACTTTTCATTGCCTTCAATGAAATCGTCATGCTAATGAAAAAGATAGTGATAAATACTGAGCATGGCATGAAAAAGATACAAAAATATGATGAAAAGATAAAGGGTTAGAATAACTCATTGATGCGTTGATGCTTGTTCATGGGATTTCTTCCGCGTATGCCCTTTCCATAGTGTAGTTCTTTTTCGACATCTAAAAAAACTTGAAAAAAATATACAAAAAGAAAACTAAGAAGTGAGATAATCTTGGAGTGCCTCGATGAAGCATTTTGTGCGGTCGTTTAAAACACACAAACGTCGGTCAAACAAAATTTATAATACCAAACTCATAATAAGAAAGATATAAAAGTCAAGTAAAGAGTAAGTATCGGGTCGATCCGCAGAGAACAAGGTTGACTTTAATTGTAGAGTTGACTTGGTCAAAATTAGGTTTAAAAGAAGTTTTAAAGAGGTAAAAATAAGATTTGATGAATAGAAGTGATATAGATATACTAAATAAGAAATTTTAAGAATTAAGATCTCGGATTTGACAGAGAAAAGTCAAAAGTCAAAGTCAAAGTATTGACTTTGACCAATAATCGAAGTTCTATAAAATCAGAGAACCAAAAGATGTTAGAAGATTACAAAAATTATATATTTGGAAACTAGAGAGAAAATGGAATTTATTGATATAAAATTATTGATTTTTCAATAAGAAATGGTTTTACTATGAATTATTGAAAATCAAAGATCAGAAAATTCCCGAAATGAATACTTCAAAGAAAATCTTCAAATTGACTAGTCAAATGATATCCAAATATTTCAATTTATATATCAATGGAAAGCTAAGAGCCAAAGGATTCTAAAGACACCAACATGATCGACAAATTTATATTTTGAAAGTAATTGACCCCGAAAGTTAATGCTCAAATTTGGATTGAAAATGAACAGTGCTCGGTCAAACGTTAAGCTGAGGGGTCAAATGAAATCGGAATTCAACAAATTTCCTAGCCACGGAAAGCTGATGAAATAAGGAAATTGAATGAAACTAAAATTAGATGAATGAGAATTATAATCAGAGAGATATCCTTTATTCACAATCAGCAAAATTTTGGACTAAAATTGGGTAAAATTGAAGAACACTAAGAACTAAATTGCAAAATTAAAGATCTAAATCTAATTATAACTCAAATTACCACCTGATAATCAATCGGATCTCACTACTAAACCGATTGCCGCAAGAATGGGGCTTAAATTCACTCGGATTGAAGCGGATTTGGCTTGATTTCTTCCTCGCGGACGTTTGGCGTTCAAGGGGAAAATCCGATGAAATCCGATGGAATTCGTGATCAATCCTGCACCGATTTTGATCGAAATCGAGTCTAAACGCGGGGTGATCACGAAGAACTCAAGATCTTTCTTTCAAATTGCATAATTGCTTCACGAATCAATCAAGAGTTAAGAAAAACAAGAAGGGATACATCGGTTTTTAAAGGGGATTTTCGCCCGAAATTCTTAGACCGTTTGATCCGGTGAGAGGTTGATCTGATGGCCCCGATCGCACACGGATCGTGGCCCATCAATTCAAGGCGATCGTGGCCATGATTGCGTTTCGATCGGGCCACGATCGCGTGGTGATCACAGACGTCGATCGTGGACCACTTCTCCTTTGATGTTGATTCCGCCGTCCGATGAAGATCGCCACGTCGAGATGCATCCATGAGTCCTCCCTTGATGATCTTCAAACTGGTTTAATCTTGGCCTTCTGATCGCGATCAACCGCTTCATTTAATGTATTTGATTTGATGAAGATCGGGAGCTCCTCGTGACGCCACGTGTCGTAAGGTAAGCCGTTCATCTAACTCACTTATATCTCCTTTGGCGCACGTGTTCTAATTTTCGATTGCGTGGACTCGGATCGACGCGATCGACGCTTCGCGATCGGATCCGACGCCTGCGATGTCGCCACGTCGCCTGCATATGTTAAACTCTGCGGGAACCTAGTCCCACATAGAGGAAAAAGAGGGGAATTGCGAGTATAAAACATAGAGGGGTGGTAAGCATTTGCGTTACTGCCCCAATATAGTTACCAGGGCTCACTAACCCGTCGGCCCTTCACCTGCCGATCCCTTGCCACGTGGCGCCCCTCACGAGCGTCCGCGTGGACCTGCGTGGCCTACTGCCACGTGTCCGCGTCACCTGCGCCTCTCGTGGGCCATGCGCGGTGACGAGATGAGACCGCGAGGTCATCGATTTCACACGGTCTCGTGTAAAAAATAAAGCCTAATTTACCAATTTAAGGAATTAATAACGAATTGAGTGGCATAATGGTAAATAAGGGTCGAAATCCACATGGAATTAAGGTATTTTTGAGAGATCTTTTAGAAATTGATCAAATTGGATGATGAATTGAGGTGAGAAATTAGGGAAAATGGTAGATTTAGAAAGATAACTCAAAGATCTATCCACAGAATGAAAAATCGCTCGATTTGGATTAGTAATCGCGGAGAAATGAAAGAGTGAAGTGGGACAAAATTTCCGGAATCGCGAAGAACATAATTTGAAATTAAAAATGAAATTAAACTAAATTGAGATCCTAAACTAAAAATTGATGATACATGATGATAGATTAGAGGAAAAACTTATTTTCTAACCCGAGATAACGATGTAATCGATCCAATTGATTGTCGGATCGACAGCTATTCATTCCGCGAATTCAAACGTGAACATCGGTGTTCAAGAGACAAATTGTCCTCGATCGATCGACGAAATATCACTTTTAAACACTCCGTGGACGCGAAATCAAGTCTAGAAGAGATTAGAAGTGAGAGATTCAAGGATTGAAGGGTTTAGATGGGTCGATTAAGCGAAATCATCCAAGAATGCTTACAAAAGTCGAAGAATGCCTCAATTTATAGGCAAATTGGGCGTAACCGTCCGATTGATGCGTTTAATCCGCATCAACGGTCCGAATTAAATGCATCAAATTGAACCGTTATGAATATATCGTGGCCATTAGATCGCGGATGGACGCTCCGGATGGATCCGCTTGATATGCGTTTAAAAACGCATTGTTTTGTAGCCGCTGGATCGCGATCCGACGATCACGATGCTCCCCGCCAGAGTGAATCACGACCGTTATAACCCTTTCTTTTAACGCACGTGCATTGATGATGTTCGGTGGACCTTGGGTGCACGCGATCCACGCTCCACATTTCAATGCTCCGTCGATCCGACGCCTAACGTTGCTCCACGTGGCCTGCATTTAAAACTAACTGTGTGGGACTTAGTCCCACAAAGAAAAAATTAAGGAAAACCGTCAGGTTTATAAAGTGCGGCGGTTATGAGGGTTGAATACCCTTCCGATATACGGAAGGCTGAATAATATATATATTATAAACTATATAGAAAATAAATATAATTATACGCCGCGTAGGCGACGAGTGGGCCCGCGTGGCGCTGCCACGTGGCCCTGAGTGCCACGTCGCATCCACGTGGGACCCGCGCGAAAAATGAAACCCCTTTTTTTGCCTTTTATTAAATAATTTTAATCATTTAAAAATCAAATTTAATTCAGAAAAAAATCCAGAAAAATCCCTAAAAATTGTAATAATCATAACTTTCAAAATACAACTCCAAATTAATCCAAATTTCCTTCATTTGATCTGAAATTTAATTATCTATCATTCTAAAAAGTCAAATTATTTAAATAACAGGAGATTTAATTCTTATTTCAAAAATACATTCATTTCTTTAATATTTTAACTTTAGAAAATTAAATGAATGTTCATAAAAATGATTTCTCTTATTATTTAACTATAAAAACCACTTATAATCTCAAGTAAAGATAGGTTATAAAATCTTTAATCTTGAATTTATCATAATTAACCCTAAATTAACGCATTTTGAGATTATAACATAAAATTGCACGGAATGATAGAGATGCACTCAAAGTATGATAACATGCATATAAATGGAATGTTTTATGCCTTATTTTGCATTAATAATTATGTTTTATCATGTTAAGATTGCATGTTATCACGCGGCCCTGCCATGTGGCCTCAGTGCCACGTCGCATCCGCGCGGGTCGCGCGCGCCACGTCAGCATCCGTGCCACGTCAGCTCCGCAAGGTCTGTGGAATAAAAACCCCCTTTTTTGCAATTTTAGGTAAGAAAAATCAATATAAATTTCAATAAAAATCAATTTAAAAATCCGAAAAAGGGTTAAAACTTTAGAAATTTATAACTTTTAATATAAAACTCCTTTTTAATCCAAATTTTCTCCATTGGATCACAAATTTATTCCTTTTTAACATCATGTCATCTAAAATATAATTTTAAAAAATAATCAAAGATGAATTATAAATTAACTTAAATCATTTCTTAAGAAATCTTCTTAATATCATCATCACATTTTCATCTTGAAATTTATCTTTCAAAAACATACACTAAAGTCAAAGTAATTCAAGAAAATAGATTAACTTCTATTATTTTCAACTTTGCAAAAGATTAATCATCAATTAAGCATAAAATTAACCCTAATTTATGCATAAATATCGACTTTAGTGAAATGACATACCAATGGAGAAAATTCCTAAAAACTATGATAACATACATCATATTCACATAAAATAAGCATGAATATGAGTTAAATAGGGTAAGAATTTAAGTTATATATGCATGTTATCACACCCCCCAACTTAAATCATTGCTAGTCCCTTAGCAATGGAAAGACAAAGAATGTGTAATAGGACTAACAAGCTTTAGAAAATCATGGGTTGAGTATTAATAGAATCTAAAATGAATGTTTTACCTTAAATGATACCAAAGAAGAAAGTAATGCACCAGAAACTTACGGTCACGGCATTCCTCCAGCAAACAGTTTAATCCACCAAATGAACTAAGAATCCTCTTGCTCTACATACTAATAGAAATATACATAATTAAAAAAAATCATCATACCAAACCAATCGTCACTTCCTCCTTGCACTATGAACATGAATGATAAGGGCACAAGAAGTAGAAACAAGCATCATCCTTTTCATACATAATGGCTATAAAATAGAGTCGGTTAAAACACATGGGAGGTAGCTTACCATTCTAATTCTACTTTGTTTTTTATCTTTTTCTTTCATTCATCCTAATTCTACTTTTTCTTCATTTTTCTTTCTAATTCTACTTTTTCATTTATTCATCCTAAATCTACTTGCTGCAAGCCTTTTTGAAGAAAGAGATAAGATAATTCATAATTTGAAATTTACAAGGCTTTTTATGCAACTTTATTGAAAATAACATACCTCATTTCATGGTGCTCATCCTACCCATGTGTCGTCCTTAGTAGACATGCAGCTTATTCCTCAAAAGAGGGTTTGGTATCTCTATGGATCAGGGAGCTTCAACAAAGGATGATACAAGCTACGACTTGCTATGGAAAGCGGAAGGATGTGCGTGCAAGGAATCTTTAACTCAAAGTTTAGAAAGAAGAATGAGTAGATGAGAAGTATAGAAAGTTTTGAAAAATCATACTATGAGCTTGAGTAAATCCTTAGATTGGATTTTATGGTTCCCCGAAGGAATACCTAGATCCATAATTCCATCGACTCTACCATCTCCTCAACATAACACTTAAGGTTGCTCTTCCCACAACTTTCTAAACAAGTGGAGGTGTTAATGTACTCTATGCTTTACTATTTCATGTGGTTTTGGAAAGATCATGTTTCTTTTCACATGTATAAAAATTAGATCATACATAGAATACCAAATGAAGGAACGCAAAAATTTTAAAATTTTTTTCTAGAAAACTCCCCCCATGCTCATTCCTTTTATTGTTCTCAATAAAAATCAGCATGCTCATGGAAAAGTGATGAAAATCATTATACATATCATGCAACACTAGTAAAAAAGAAAAGAGACATAAGGGATAAAAGAAAAACTTAGCGAGAATTTGCATCGGTTGCATTCTTCTCTTCATTTGTGGAGTTTTTTGGGGCTAAATTTCTTCTTTTTGATGTTCCATTCTCCTTAGAACCTAATAAACTTATAGAGAAATAACGGAAAAACATCAAAGCAAAACAGCAAATAGAAAAGTAAAAATAAATGCAAAAACAAGAAGAAAAGTAGAAAATAAATGCAAAAATAAAGATAAAGATGGGTTGCCTCTCAACAAGCGCTAAGTGTTTCGTCTTTAGCTAGACATAACTCACTCTAACGACTAATTAGTGGCTGAGATCTCAAGGGATTGCAGCTCTTCACTATGGGGAGGTGGGGTCCTTCTTCACCAATATATGGTTTCAACCTATGTCCATTTACCTTGAAGAAATTTTTGGTCTTGGGGTCTAAGATCAAGACCGATCAATTATCAAACACTTCAAGGATTTCATGCGGACCATCCCACCTTGAGCACAATTTCCCTGAAAAAAGTTTAAGACGAGAATTATAAAGCCATACCTTGTCATGAACATGAAAAGTTTTCCTATTAATGTGCTTGTCATGAAAGGCTTTATTTTTAGATTTATAAATCTCGGCATTTTGATAGGACTCATTCCATAGTTCTTGGAGCTCTTGAATCTGTAGAAGTCTTTCTTTTTCAGCTTGATCAAGAGATAGATTGAGCTTTTTAATGGCCCAATATGCTCTATGCTCTAACTCGACAGGGAGATGGCAAGGTTTGCCATAAATGAGCCTAAAAGGAGACATCCCGATGGGTATCTTGAATGTAGTGTGGTAGGCCCATAGAGCATTGGGTAGCTTCGCTGCCCAATCTCTTCCATCCGTGCAAATGATCTTCTTCAAGATGTTCTGGACTTCTCTATTGCTGACTTCTACGTGGTCATTTGCTTGGGGGTAATACGGGATCGTGATGCGATGGTGAACTCCATATTTCTTAAGTAAACTCCTGAAATGAGAATTAGTAAAATGAGATCGACCATCACTAATAATAGCTCTAGGGCAACCGAATCGAGAAAAGATATTGTTGACAATAAACTTATTAACCACTCGATGATCGTGTGTCCTCGTTGGTATCGCCTCGACCCATTTGGACACATAGTCCACTGCTACAAGAATGTACTCTTTTCCCTCCGACGGTGGAAATGGTCCCATAAAGTCAATCCCCCAAAGATAAAACTTTCTACCTTAAGGATGGTTTGCAAGGGCATTCATCTCACTTTGAGATGTTCAATGCGGACTGTCACTTTAGACATTCCTTGCAATACTTGATTGCATCCTTGAATAGAGTTGGCCAATAGAAGCCACTTTGTAGCACCTTCGCTCTAATCTTTCTCGACGCAAAATGTCCTCCACATAAAGATGAGTGACACATCGATAGAATATGCTCTTGTTCCTCCTCTGGAACGCATCGCCGAATAATCTGATCAGCCCCTACATGGAACAATTGGGGTTCTTCCCAAAAATAATATCGAATATCATAGGAAAATTTCTTCTTTTGATGCGTGTTCTAATAATTGTGGACAGATTTTGTGACTAAGTAATTAACAATATGCGCAAACCAAGGTACCTTAGTCGCAACGGCGAGGAGCTGCTCATCAGGAAATGTGTCACAAATCTCGCTTGAAGATGTAGTGTGTAGTCGAGAAAGGTGATCAGCCACTGAGTTCTCACTTCCTTTTTTATCTTTGATCTCCAAATCAAATTCTTGAAGAAGGAGAACCCATCGAATCAGTCATGGTTTGGCCTCTTTCTTGGACAACAAGTACTTCAATGCGGCATGATCTGTATATACAATGATCTTGCTGCCCAAGATATACGGCCTAAACTTGTCCAAAGCAAAGATGACCGCTAACAACTGCTGGGATTTGAGGCTCGAAAAGCTCTCCAAATCTTTGTCCAAAATAATGGTTGTAGCGGAAGGTGTTGAATCAAAACATTCAACATCATTGAAGCACCAAGAATAGATGATCTCATCATCCATTCTAGGTGATCCTATCATCTAGTATAGAATAAAATTCATACTTGGATCATTTGAAAGAGTTCTTCAACCGTTCAAGCGTCCGGCCTCTAGCGGTATCCACACAGTCTCTGGTCGATCAGATCTCCTCTTGAACACTCATCACCACGAGAGGCGGAGAAGAGGGAGGAGAAGTTCCACTAGGTTTGCATGGGCACCGCTATTATGGTCGTTCTCCCCCTATTTATAGACTTTAAGAATGTGAAATTTTCACAAAAACCCTTATTATTATGTCTATATCCACCGACGTCCATTGACCTTATGTGTGTGACCCTCTAGGTCCATATATCTCACCAGTTAATGACTCTATCAAGCCAATAACACTTATTGATTTTCCTTATCAATTAACTATATCAGCATATAAATTAATTTTCTAAGGATCGATTTAACCAATCAAAGGGTTGGGTCGCCAACCCGGTGGGTGCCAAGCTACACCACGTGCTCTAGGAGATATGGAGTATACTAGAACTCTTTCATGGAACCCTGCGGTCATTGGTTACCGTGTACGTATGATCCTTCATCCACACGAGACTCATGAATGACTTAGGGTATGGTTAATTGTCAAACCCTAATCGGTCACTCAATTTAGTACTGATGCGAGTAGGAAATCATTTAGAACAACTTCTCTATTATTTCCACTACCTTGGCCAAGGATTTAACAACATCTCATTCCTTGAGTCGATCTCCTCATATACCGAGGGCGAATGATCCTATCTTAACCACTCAATCACCTTCGAGGACTTCATGTCGTATCCAATCTATGACATCTTAGAGATCCCGTGGCTAGGGATTCGTAAGTCATAGTTAAAACACGATCATCCATCCACAAGATGTCTTTGGTGTCTCAGGTCAAAGGACCACGTACACAACCGTGACATGAATCAACTCTGATTGACAAATTTGGCATAATACCATTCAAGGATTCATACGGATCAATTCAGTGAACTCTTTCTCCAAAGAGCACCCACTATCTATCCTTGGTGTCTCAACACCGATGGCCACAGGATCAGCCATACTCATCATATGAGGCAGATCAGATAGTGATATTCTTTCAGGATAATTCGATGTCATTCTCAAATATCCTACGAATAGGAATATTTATAACATATGTTTAAAGACCAGCAATCACTGTATTATGATCTCATCATAATTCACTTGATCATTGCATATGTTCATGGACTTCATTGCAAACATCAGACAAGAATGACAATGAATAAAAGTTCATTTCAATGAATATAAACAAAAGATGAACGTGTGATTGGCTTGCACGCCACATAATATCCATTATCGACTTAGGGAGTGCAAGGTCTTGGATTACCTCGACCTTTGCCTTGTCCACTTCCAAACCTTTGCTTGAGACTAAATGCCCAAGCACTATACCTTCTATTACCAAACGTCGAGGATTTGGAAGTGGGACTTCTCCCATCTAAGGACTAGGCGTTTCTTAATGCAAACATCGAGGATTTGCGTTAAGTGCTCTAAGCACGCATCGAAACTCGTCCCAAAAACTGAAAAGTCATCCATGAAGACCTCCATGCTCTCTCCTCTAAAATCGGAGAAGATAACCATCATGCACCTCTGAAAAGTGGTAGGAGCGTTACATAATCCAAATGGAATGCGTTGAAATGCATATGTGCCAAATGGACATGTAAACGTTATCTTCTCCTGATCATCGGGATGTATTTGCTAACTGATTATACCCGGAGTAGCTGTCTAGGAAGCAATAAAATCCTTGACCTGAAAGCTTGTCAAGAATTTGGTCAATAAATGGCAAGGGGAAGTGGTCCTTTTTCGTCATCGCGTTAAGCTTTGGACAGTCAATGCATACTCTCCACTTCGTCGGAAGACGCGTCTGAAGTTCTTCGCCCTTGTCATTTGTCATCACGGTGATCCCCGCCTTCTTGGGGACAGCATGCACCGGACTGACCCATGGACTGTCGGAGATGGGATATATGATACTTGCATTAAGCCATTTAAGGATTTCATCCTTAACGGCATCCCATACCTTAGGGTTTAGCCGTCTTTGTGCCTCTCTAGTGGGATGAGAGTCCTCCTCTAGGAAAATGCGATGTGTCTTAGTTTTTTGTTTCAGACTTAATCAAGAAAATTTATATAAAAGAATTTCCCTGAACAATTGCGAATATCAAAATATATGCTGCTTAGTAAGGGGTCGAATCCAAGGGAGGTTGCGACAATAATCTTCTTTTTTATGTATATATTCAAAACAGAAATCTTTAGTCACTTATATGGAGCAAAAAAATTATATTAAAGGAAATGTGTTTTCAAATTATCGAATCAAAATCAAGAAATAGCATGAGTTATTTATCAAATTTATCAAGAGCATTAATCTCCTGATTCAGTTTCTGCAGATAACTCTAGACGGATTTATCGAATTTTATTTTTCGCAGAATCTTCAATTCAATCTAAATTCTATTATTTAATATTTTGTTTTGCCTTTCTTAATCTTTTTAGATGTATCTGTTAATGACTTAATCTCGTTTAGGAATTAATCTCACTGTTTCATGAATTAATGCAGCATAGAGAATTATTCAATCTACATCACGACAATCTACAAAAAAATATGTCTATTAAATCTCTTTTGTAGTTTTAAAATTCTTAGCTAAAAAAAAGAATCAAGACCAAGACTAAAAAGAGAAGCAATTTCATTTATCACTTTTTTTTACCTTTCTTTTATGAGAAAAACTAACTCTTCTGAAATCAGTTAACTAACATAAGCGATTCAGACTTACAAATTCAATCAAGCTCACTGATTAAACTAATTACGAACCATAGAAATTATGAATTAAAATCTTAGACAAGCAATTTACACAAAATTGTTCATTTCCGAAGACAGGAGAAAGATCAACAAGAATATACGGAATTAAAAGTGAGTTACGAGTTCCTACACTAAATTTTTCAATTCAGAGAAGAAACGAAAAGAATAAAAAAAAGAAAAAGAAGAGCAAGAACAACAGAAACAAATGAATTAAAATGTAACTTCAAATGTCTATATTGAAGATACAAATCAGAAGATAAAAGGACAGAAAGATCAAAAAAAGAAAACAAAATAGAAATTCTGAGCTAAACCTACTTCAAATTGGATCTTCCTTCTCGCTGTGTCCTCCAGGCCGAATGATTTCGGGCGAGAAATCAAGAACGGCGCTTCCGTCTCCTCTCCTCTGCTTTTAAAGAAAATCGCAATCCCCTTCAAATCGCAACGATTTTCCCCCTTCTTTTGCGAATTTGTTAGGTCCTCGGTGCGGCTCGCTCCACGCGCACGTCGGTGCTAATCGCTGCAGTTGGTCAGCGCCTGGTCTGCCTCCACCTGATTGGTGGGGAGTGACTTGCATAATTTGGTACTCTTACTCAACAGATGAGCTATTCGTTAGCTGTGTACACATCGCCGTGTACACAGCCCAGCATCTCTTCATGTGATTGGCTCCCACGATTTACATGCAAATCCTGTATACATGCTCCGAAATTCATTAGCAACAATAAGCCCATTAAGGGCATGAATAAAATTTATTGCATTTAAAAGACTTAAATGAAGGTGTTAATTGCTCAAAAAGAAAATAATATGCTTCATTTAAAGTAAATGCTACAAGAACATGAATTATCCTGTCCACAGTTGCTATTAGAGTATTTATTTTTTAGAGTAATTCTTACTTACAATTTCTTATAACAGCCCTAGTTAATTGTTATTAACTCATCCATGTTTAAGTGCAATAAATGTGTTTAATTCAGGCATGACATCATGATAATATGAAAAATCCTTGTTGATTTCAAACTTTTAATAATCAAAATACAAATAAAAAGATGTTTTAGAGCATATTTTTGTCTGTTATCACCTACATTAAGCCATTTAAGGATTTCATCCTTAACGGCATCCCATACCTTAGGGTTTAGCCGTCTTTGTGCCTCTCTAGTGGAATGAGAGTCCTCCTCTAGGAAAATGTGATGTGTTCACAAAGAGGGGTCAATTCCCTTAAGGTCTGACAAGTTCCATCCAATCGCTTCCTTTCGTCTTTGCAAGACCACCAATAATCTCTCTTCTTGGTCTTGATCTAGCTGTGGGGATATAATAACAGGGTTAACACAATGATGATCAAGAAAAGTAGATTTCAACGTAGAAGGGAGTGGTTTTAGCTAGGGTGCCGTCTCGCCGGAGGGAAATGGATCATCCTCGGGCTCCTCGAAGCTCCTATCCTCAATAGCCACCATCGTCTTCTTGATACAACTCGAGATCTCTGGATCCTCATGAATATCGACGGCGCCTACCTCATCGGACTCATGTGAAGGATGTTGCATCAATTTGTTGATGCTCACCTTCATCGTGCTATCTCTAACCTAAAATATAACTTCGCCCTTGCCCGCAATCTGTGATTACTTTCGCGGTAACTAAAAATGGTATCCCTAGTATGATGGGAGAGTTGGTGAAGTCCTTCGTGAATTTCATATCCACGATAATAAAGTCTACTGAAAAGTAAAAGTTTTATACCTTAACTATCACATCCTCTACAACGCTGTGAGGTCGTCTCACGGATCCATCCGCTAAGCTCAACTTGATAAATAAAGGGTGCAACTCGCCAAGTGGACAAATGTTATACACTCTCTTCGGGAGAATATTGACACTAGCCCCTGTGTCGAGGAGAGATCGAGTGAAAGTCCTACCCCCTATCTCACAACTTATCATGGGAGCTATCGGATCACGTCGCTTACGATGAAGCGTACTCAATATGATAGAACTAATAGTCTCACTCATATGGATACGTTTCGGCTTCCTCGTAGGGGTGCAAAGTCCTTTTAAGAACTTTGTGTAGGATAGAATATGCTGGATGACATCTACTAATAGGATGGTAATAGTAACTTGTCTAAAAGCCTCTACCAATGTATCATCACTATCACTCGTAGAGACTTTAGGCCGGCTCAATAACTGAGGATATGGCACTAGAGGTTTGTAAACCTCGGGATTGGGCTCTGCCTTATTCTCCTCATCCTCAGAGTCCTCCTCCAGAATAATTGTGGGAGATGGACAATCGTCCTTCTCCTCAAGCGAGTCCTTGCGGCGCTTGTGGTTCGTATGAGGATCCACTAAGACCTTGCCGCTACGTAGGCCAGATATGGCATGTGCCTCATCCGATGCAGTATCAATGCGAACTTGATAACATGCAATCTTAACATGATAAAAGATGATTATTAATGCAATTTAAGGCATAAAACATTACATTTATGTCCATGTTATCATACTTTGAGTGCATTTCTATCATTCTATGTATATTTATGTTATAATCTCAAAATGCACTAAATTAGGGTTAATTATGATAAATTAATGATAAATGATTTTATAACCCATCTTTACTTGAGATTATGAATGGTTTTTAAAGTTAAATAATAAGAGAAATCATTTTTATGAACATTCATTTAATTTTCTAAGTTAAAATCTTTTACAAATGAATGTATTTTTGAAATATAAATTAAATCTCTTGTTATTTAAATATTTTGAATTTTTAGAATGATAGATAATTAAATTTCAGGTCCAATGAAAGAAATTTGGATTAATTTGGAGTTGTATTTTAAAAGATATGATTTTTAAAATTTTTAAGGATTTTTCTGTATTTTTCTGGATTTTTAAAACTGTTTTTCTTATTTTATTTTTGATTTTTAATAATAAATAAAAAATTAAAAAAAGGGGCGCGGGACCCGCGTGGATGCGACGTGGCACGCAAGGCCACGTGGCAGCGCCACGCAGATCCGCGCAGTGCCTACGTGGCGCGTATATTTTATATATAGTATTATACTCATATCTAATATAATATAAATGGGTCCCCCGTGTCTAAGGGGACAGAATTTCGAAAGCCGTTATACGACGTACGTTTTAAAGAGCTAAGGCTCTATAATTGTTTCCGTGTGGGACTAACTCCACACTCTACTTACCTTGCAGGCGACGTGGCGCGACGACGGGCGTTGGATCTCGCGGACGGGCGATCGACAGGCGTCGATCGCGTGGAGCACGGACCACTGATTGCGATCAGAACACGTGGGATTTAAATTTATTATAACGGTCAGATTACCTGCGACGTGGCGGCATCAGACGCGTCGATCACGTGGCGCGCGGACCATCGATCACGATTAAGCCCACCTGTTAATTAAAAGTGGATTATAACGGTCCAGATTAAATCATGCGTTATTCATCTGGACCGTTGGATCGCGATCCAAGGGGCACAAATCAAAGCGTTTTTAAACGCATATCATCCGATCAATCTGGAGCATCCAAAGAAGATCTGACGGCCACGACTTATTCTTACCGTTTGGAATTGATGCGTTTAATCTCGGCCGTTGATGCGGATTAAACGCATCAATCGGACGGTTTTCCCCAATTCGCCCTATAAATCGACGAGTTCTTCGTCGTTTTGATGTATTCTTGAGAGTTTCGATCTAATTAACCTATCTATTTGCATCTTCTCTTGAATCTCTCTCTTGTAATCACTTCTAGACAAGATTCCGCGTCCACGGAGTGTTTATAAGAGAGATTTCGACGATCGAGCAAGGAGAATTTGTCTCTTGAACACCGATATTCACGTTTGAATTCGCGGAATGAAGAGCCGTCGATCCGGCGATCAATTGGATCGATTTGATCGTTATCTCGGGTTAGAAAACAAGTTTATCCTCTTATCTATCGTCGTGTATCATCAATTTTAGGATTAGGACTTCAATTTAAGTTTAATTTCATTTCAATTTTAATTGGTGTTCTTCGCGATTCCGAAAATTTCTTCCTACTTCCATCTTTGATTTCTCCGTGATTACTAATCCAAATCGAGTGATTTTTGATTCCACGGATAGATCTTTGATCTTCTTTCCAAAAACACCATTTTCCCTAATTTCTCACCTCAATTCATCGTCTAATTTGACCAAATTCCAAAAGATATCTCGAAAATAACTAAATTCCCTGTGGATTCGACCCGTATTTACCATTATACCCCTCAATTCTCTCTTAATTCCCCAAATTGGTAAGTTCGGTATTATTTTTGACACGAGACCGTGTGAAATCGACGACCTCGCGGTCTCGTCTCATCAGAACTTCGCGCACATTGTGGGTGCGGCTCGACGATGCTTGACCTACATTCCTAGGATTTACCAAAGGTGGGGAAGGTAATTGATCTATAAATTCATACTCGCTTACCCTTCCTTTGCTCGGTAGAAGCATCAAAGCATTGGGCTTTAGTCCCCTTGGACTCGGTCTAGTTGGTTGCTAGCCTCATTCAGTTTACTCATCATTTGTGCTAATGCACTTATGACGGGATCAGCTGAAGGTGCTGGAGGTGGGACTGCCTGTGGTGGTGTGACCGCTCGGGGAGGACCGAGGGCGAAAGATGTCGGCCTCTGGGTTCCCCATATGTTGCGGCGTGGATCCGTAGGGCTGATGATAGGGAGTGTGCTGCCCATTCCGCTGCTGCGCATAAGAAGGGTTATGAAAACTAGAATAACCCTTATTCGGGTAATTTGACCTACCCGCCTGGCTCAAACCTGGATATGTAGTAGGGTTTAGCCGAAATGGAAATGGATCTTGGATTGCCATCACGTGACAATCCATCTCTACGTGCTCAAAACTAGAGCAATGCAAACACGTAGAGACATCAACATGTGAAACTGGTCCGAGGCCATTAGAACTCGGTCGGATCTTAAGCGAATCCATGATCAAGTTCTGTGCTTCCGTCAGTTTCATAATCTTATCTAAAAGCATACCTGTCTCTGCCGCCTTCGCGTACAACATCCCTCCTTAGCGGGAGCGCTCCATCCTCCGAAGGATTTAGCCTCATGATGATGGCTATTCTCTGCCACCAACTCGATCAACTCGAGGGCTTCATCCTCATATTTGCTCATGAATGTGCTTCCACTAGTAGCATCGAGCAAATATCTGTCAAGCGCACCTAAAACGTCATAAAAAATTTGAGTAATCTCATGATTAGGTATACCATGATGCGGGCACTGTCTCAAAAGATCTCTAAGTCTCTCCCATGCCTCGTAAAAAACCTCACCCCACCCTTGTGAGAACTTGCGTATGGCTCGTCTCACGGCGCTAGTCTTACCTACCGATTAGTTCTTACGCAAAAATGCGTCTTCCATATCTCCCCATGAATCAAACTCGCGGCCCAAGATGAAAAACCACTCCTTTGCCCTTTCCTTAAGCATGAAAGGGAAGAAGCGCATCTTGGCCGTCTTGGATGGGACATTGTGGAATTGGTTGAATTCGCACACTTGACTGAACTCGTCCACATGTCGATACGGGTCCTTGATGAGACGAAACTGCGAGGTCGTCGATTTCACACGGTCTCGTGTCAAAAATAATTCCAAACTTACCAATTTGATGAAAACATCTAGACTTGAGGGGTAAAATGGTAAATAAAGGTCGAATCCACAGGAAAATAAGGAAATTTATGACGATCTCTTCAAAATTGATCAAATCAGACAATAAATCGATGGTAGAAATTGGGGAAAATGATAAATTATGAAAGAGAAGTTCAAATCAATTCCACGGAATCAAAAATCATCTATATTCATCTTGATTTCTCGGAGAAATTGAAGATTGAAATAGAGAGATATTTCCGAAATCGTGAAGAGCGAAATTGACAAAAAATAAGCAAAATTAAACTTTAAATCCTAATCTAAATCGAAATTAAACATGAATGGATGATAGATTAGCAAAAACCGCTTCCACTAATCCCAAATTGCGCTTGGATTAGCTCGATTAATCGTCGTTAATCGAAAATCCGAAGAAAATACGATGTGGAGATTCAAGCGTCGATTTCTCCTTCTCCACTCAACCAAATCTAGATTTCAAGCCCTCCGTGGATGCGGAAATGGATGTAGAAGAGGACGGAAACCGAGAGATTCGAGAAGGGAGGTGTCTAAATAGATCAATTTGATTGATTTCTAACTCGAAATGCTTACAAATCGAAAGAACATGCCTTATTTATACACTTTTTGGGCGTAACAGTCCGATCAAAATGATCGACGGTTACGATGGAACGGTCCATCGTGGACTGTTTCGAACATATCGCAGCCGTCGGATGTGATAAAGGGATCATATGAGATGCGTTATAAAACGCTTTAGACTGGTGCCGTTGGATCACGATCGGACGATCCAGATGCTCCCCGCGCGATTAAATCACGGCTGCTATAACGCTCGTATTTATGCCACGTGCGTTTGATGGATCCGGTGGACTCGCGAGTCCACGTGATCCACGCGCGATGATTGTTGATCGCTTGATCCAACGCTCCTCCTTCGGGCACAGAGAAAATTAAAGAAGATGAATTGGTTTATAATATGCGACGGAATAAGAGGGGTAGCGCATTTCCGATAATCGAAAGGCTTATATCTACTATAAACATTATACTTACGATATATATCAATAATGCACACGTCACATCGCGACATGTAGGCGCCACGTGGGCCCGCGTGGCTCTGCCACGTGGCCTTGCGTGCATCGTCGCATCCATGTGGGTCCCGCACAAAAATAAACCACTTTTTTCTTTTATTGTAAGTGTTTTAATTGATTTAAAATCGAAATAAATTTAGAAAAATCCGGAAAAATCTCTAAAAAGTGGAAAATTAATAACTTTTAAAATATTACTCCAAATTAATCCAAATTTCTTTTCATTTGATCCGAAATTTAATTATCTATCATTCTAAAAGGTAAAAATTGACAAATAATGAGAGTTTTAAATTTTATTTAAAAAACATAATTTTTTAAAGTGTTTTCTATTAAGAAAATATAAATAAATGTTTATAAATTGATTTCTCTCATTATTTTAGCTCTAAAAACATCTATAATCTCAAGTAAAGATGGGTTGTTAAATTATATATCTTTAAATCATCATATTTAACCCTAATTTAAAGTATTTTTGAGATTATAATGAGTTTTTCTTAGAATGATAGAAAAATACACATAAATATGATAACATGCATGGAAATGAAATCATTTATGCCTTAATATGCATTAATAATCATATTTTATAACATTTATTTAGCATGTTATCAAGCCTCCGATGGTAGTCCATGAAAAGTGGGCAAAAGGCCAAGAATATGTGAGTGAATTTGAAAATTTACGCACCTCTTTGAAGAGGGGCATTGACTCGCATAGTCTGTCTTTGGACGACCGGTCTTGCATAATCGCTAAGACGTCGTCTCACTATCTCGGCAGGAAGAGGGGCGTCTATCGGCTCTCCTCACCCTGGTGTGGAGATGGCTGGAAGGAAATCACAAGAGGCCTCTGATGGAGCTTTGGATGTGTCAAATAGGTCGTCATACAAGGGATTATTCCTTGTATGCCTCGTGGGTCGCTGATTATGGTGACCTTGTCATCCTCCTCGGTTCCTATGATTCCTATTCATATCTAAATAAAAAGATCACCAGAAAAATAGATATATATATATATATATATATAAGAAAGTCAAAAAAAGAGTTAGACGAAAATGTGATGTTCAAAATGCAAACGCTTCACTCTACTCCACCAAAAGGATAGATCAAGCTACACACTATCACAAATTACATCAATAAAGATAATAATACTAATAAGTCATTCATAACAAAGAATAAATCTGAGATATATCATTATCCTCGTCTCAAATGAGTGAAAAATACAAAATAGACTACTAAATTTGCACCAAAACTGTCAAATAATGGGCAAAATTTTGTAGTCTTACCTCGTTATACCTTTTTTCACCACTTAGAAGGTCTGATAAATTCTCTACAAGTCACTAAACAATAGAAGACAAAAACCTAAATATAACCATGATATCAAGCAATAAAATCAATAACGCATGCTCCCCTGGCAACGGCGACATTTTGACAAAGCATTTTGTGTGGTCGTTTAAAACACACAAAGGTCTGTCAAAGCAAAATTTATAAAGAACAAGGTTGACTTTAATTGCAGAGTCGACTTGGTCAAACTTAGGTTTAAAAGAAGTTTTAAAGAAGTAAAAATAATATTTTATGAATAGAAGTGATATAAATATACTAAATAAGAAATTTTAAGAATTAAGATCTCGGATTTGATAGAGAAAAGTCAAAAGTCAAAGTCAAAGCATTGACTTTGACCAACAGTCAAAGTTCTGTAAAATCAGAGAACCAAAAGATGTCAGAAGATTACGAAAATTATATATTTGGAAACTAGAGAGAAAATAGAATTTATTTGATATAAAATTAGTGATTTTTTTATAAGAAATGGATTTACTATGAATTATTGAAAATCAAAGATTAGAAATTCCCGAAATGAACACTTCAGAGAAAATCTTCAAATGGACTGGTCAAATGATATCCAAATCTTTCAATTTATATATCAATGGAAAGCTAAGAACCAGAGCATTCTAAAGAGACTAAAATGATCAAATTCTGATTTATATTTTGAAAGCAATTGACCCTAAAAGTCAATGCTCAAATTCGAATTGGAAAATGAACAGTGTGTTCGGTGAAACGTTAAATTGAGGGGTCAAATGAACTTCGAATTCGACGAATTCGCTATCCACGGAAAGCTGATGAAATAAAGAATTCATTGAAAAAAATCAAATTATTCAAGATTATAATAAGAGAGATATAATTTTTTCAAAATCAGCAAAATTTCGAACTAAAATTAGGGTAAAATTGAAAGAACACTAAGAACTAAAATGCAAAATTAAAGATCTAAATCTAATTAAAACTGAAATTACCACCTGATAATTGATCGAATCTCACTACTAACCTGATAACCTGATCGTGGCCATAATTGCATTTTGATCGGACCTCGATCGTGCGGTGATCAGAGACATCGACCGTGGACCACTTCTCCTGTGAGGTTGATTCCGCCGTCCACTGAAGATTGCCACGTCAAGATGCAGCCATGAGTCCTCCCTTGATGATCTTCAAAACTGGTTTAATCTTGGCCTTCTGATCGCAATCAACTGCTTCATTTAATGCATTTGATTTGATGAAGATCGGGAGCTCCTCGTGACGCCACGTGTCGTAAGGTAAGCCGTTCATCAAACTCACTTAAATCTCCTTTGACGCACGTGTTCTAATTTTGATCGCTTGGACTCGGGTCCACACGATTGACGCTTCGCGATCAGATCCGACGCCTGCGATGTCGCCACGTCACCTGCCTATGTTAAACTCCGCGGGAACTTAGTACCACACGGAGCAAAAACACGGGAATTGCGAGCATAAAACATAGAGAGGCGGTAAGCATTTGCATTACTGCCCCAATATAGTTACAAGGGCTCACTAACCCGTGGGCCCTTCACCTGCCGACCCCGCTGCCACGTGTCTGCGCCACCTGCGCCTCGCGTGGGCCAGACGCGGCCCTACCACGTGGCCTTAGTGCCACGTCGCATCCGCGCTGGTCCTGCGTGCCACGTCAGCTCTGTGCGCCACATCAGCATCTGTGCCACGTCAGCTCCACCGGGTCTGTGGAATAGAAACCCCCTTTTTCGAGATTTTAGGTAAGAAAAATCAATATAAATTCAATAAAAATCAATTTGAAAAATCTGAAAAGTGCAAAAACTTCAAAAATTTATAACTTTAAAGATAAACTCCTTTTTAATCCAAGTTTTCTCCATTGGATCACAAATTTCTTCCTTTTTAATATCATGTCATCTAAAATATAATTTCAAAGAAGAATCTAAGATGAATTAAAAATTAACTTAAATCATTTCTTAAGAAATCTTCTTAATATCATCATCATTTTTTCATCTGGAAATTTATCTTTAAAAACGCACTACAGTCAAAGTAATTCAAGAAAAGAGATTAACTTCAATTAATTTTAACTTTTCAAATGATTAATCATCAATCAAGCATAAAATTAACCCTAATTTATGCATAAATATCGACTTTAGTGAAATGACATACCAATAGAGAAAATTCCTAAAAACTATGATAACATGCATCATATTCACATAAAATAAGCATGAATATGAGTTAAATAGGGTAAGAATTTAAGCTATAAATGCATGTTATCAGTGCCTCCCAAGAGAGCTAAGTTTAACATCTTGAGCTAGAAGAAACTCTAATAAAACCTATGACTATTGATGGGGTGAGGGTGGTATCGTCGTCACATCCTTGGGAAGATGCTAGATTTATCATGTTTGCCGGGTGCAGGTGCGGGTGGCTCTGATGTTAGATAAAAAAATATGGCTTGAGACGATACCCGTTTACCTTGAATTATCTGCCAGATTTGATGTCAGAGATGAGTATGGATCTGCCCTACAAAAACTCTAGAACCATGTATGGACCATCCCATTGCGAGCACAGCTTCCCAGGAAAGAGCTTAAGGGAAGAATTGTAGAGCTAGACCTTGTCGTTGACCTAAAAGGATCATCTTTTGATGTGTCAGTCGTGAAAGGCCTTCTTCTTCTCGTTGTAGATCGCTGCATTCTCGTACGCGTCATGCCTTAGCTCTTGCAACTCTTGGAGCTAGAGAAGTTGATGTCTCCCTGCTTCGTCTAGAGATAGGTTTAGCTTTTTGATAGACCAGTAGGCTTGATGCTCAAGCTTTTTGAAGGTGGTAGGCTTTCACGTAGATGAGTCAGAAAGGAGACATCCCGATGGGTGTCTTGTAAGCTGTCCAGTATGCCCATAGTGTGTTAGGACGCTTGTGCGCCCAATCCTTCCCATCTGGTCGAATAATTTTCTTTTAAAATAATTTTGACTTCTTTATTACTAACCTCTACTTGCCCATTTTCCTGGGGTGGTATGGTATGGTGACACGATGGTGTACTCTATACTTCTTCAACAATGCCCGTAAGTGTGCATTATTAAATTATGAGCCACCATCACTAATGATGGCCCTTGGACAATCGTATTGGGAAAAGATGCATCTCGTAATGAATTTGAGTACCTCCTGATGGATGTTTGTCCTAGTGGGGATTGCTTTGACCCACGTGGACACATAATGCACTGCTAACAAGATATATTCTTTCCCATCTGAAGGTGGGAAAAGTCCCATAAAATCTATCCCCCATAAATCAAAGACCTCCACTTCCAAGATTGGTCGCATCGGCATTTCATCTTGCTTGGAGATGTTCAATGCTTATTGACATTGTAGGCATTTTGTGTAGAAACGGTGGGTGTCCTTGAAGATGTTGGGTCAATAGAAGTCGCTCTATACGATTTGTCCACAGTTTTTCATGTCGTGAAATGTCCTCTGCATGCCGATGAGTGACACATCACTAAGATGTCTTCTTCCTCCTCCTCTGGGATGAAAAGTCCCAATAGGGCGGTGGTTTAACCTAAGAGGGGGGGTGAATTAGGTTATGTGTTAATTTTAATTATTATTCTCTACTTTTTCTGTTTACTAAGATTCGTTGGTTAATCACTCACTTCTTGTCCTCTCGATGCACCCGATATTATTATACTGGTTGGGGGACCTAATGTCCCTTAATCCAGTCCCGAGTACTATAGACTCGGAGCCTCCTCCTCACCAAATGAAACCTAATCCTCTCACCACTCAAAGGGTGAAGGACAATGTTCAAATACAAGGTTTTAGATTTGCCCCCTACGGCAAACCTAACACTCACCTTTACCTGTCCCTACGGCACTACCCACTAGGCCTCGACCTCCTCGGCTCCCGGACGCCCTGACTTCCTTAGGTCGATCTCCACACGATCGCTCGTCCCGTCACGCCCTGTCGTGCCTCTTCCGCTAGTACCGCCGACCACCGGTAAATTGAGACCTCGTCTTCCGGCTTCACTTGGTCTTCTCGCTCCCGAAGTCTTGACTCCTTCTCGTCTCAACAAATGAGACCTTCTCGTCCTCTGCGTGTGTGTGTGAATATGTAGATGTGTATCTAAACAATGCTACTTAAATGAGTGACTCTCCTGACTAATAATAACTTTCTGCTAAAGTTGACCCCTTTCTAACAGAGTTGACTTTCTTGATTCTAGTTGACTTTGATTAAACTTTGACCTACAGTTGACTTTTCCGAGTTCTGATAACTCTAAGTTGACTAATAAACTAGAGTTGACTTTCTGCTAAAATTGACCTTTTCTGACAGAGTTGATTTTTTGACTTCTGTTGACTCAGGGTTGACTTTTGACCTAGAGTTGACTTTCTGACATAGGGTTGACTTTTGACCTAATTAGGGCTGACTTGACCTGACTAGGGTTGACTTGACCTAAGGTTGAGTTCTGAGGTAATAGTTTTGACTTCTAACTTATACTAAGTTTGAGTTGACTTTTGTCCTACAGAGTTGACTTTCCTCAAATGTTTGACTGGCTGTCTATAGTTGACGTTTAGGATAGGCTCAAGCTAAGGAGTCACTCTTCAATCACATCTCAATGTGTACTATCCTTTTCAACTACGGAATGCACTTTCCTGTCTATATAACAAGAGAGAAACTTAACACAAAAAGAAGAAGCTGCAGAAAACACAACTGGTATGATTGAATTTAAATTGAGATAAGATGCTGAAATCAAGTTATGATGAAATAGATTAACTGTATATAACTTGAGCCAATTAATCAAATGAGGACTTCACTGCAATCAATGAAACATAACACGAAGATAGAAGTATGATTAAACTAATTTACTCTACCTTGAAATAAGCTAGATAAATGGAACTACTTAACCTTCACTGTTTATCCAAAAAAAGCTCACCAGCTTCAAGACTACTTCACTGCAGTGAACTAAATTAAAGCAACACGTAGATATTTATCCAAGCAAGATTTGATATGCGTTAATGCAATCTGACTTAATAAACAATCAAGACTTCACTGTTTCTGATTATATATTAAAAATACTCACCGATTTGGAAATAGGACCACTGCATAGAATGGGATTAGACCAGCAAAACCTAATTTTACTCAAGTCTATATAAGCAATAAAGAAAAGCACAACCAAAAATCTGAAGATTAAACAGATTAGTTATGGACACTGACTTAAAATTTAGACAGATATATTGATTTTATTTCAATGGTGGAGTAGACTGAATATCAATTAATTAAGATATATATATATATATATATATATATATCAATTACTAGATCGCAAGTATTAAAGGAAATCAGACAATGGATTTAAAGAAAATAACCTCGATTCACAAAATATACCTAAGATAGAACACTTTTAAACTGAACCAACAGAGATTTAAATCTTAATGTTTTTATATTAACTACCTGAGATCTCAATTAACAGAAAAATTAAGTAACAATATATTTGTGAGAATCACAATAGATATCACAACCGATTTATGTAATGACCCAGATAAAACAACTGGAAACACTAGAAAATAAAATACGAGAGACGAATACAGATCAGGAGAAACAGGATGAAATAAGGAGAGTAAATTAAATACAGATTTGAGAAATGCTTGAGTATGACATGAAGAAATAGGAAGATTAAGTTTATGAGTATCGACGATTGATAATCGATTCAGACAAACAGAGATGGAGAGAGCAGAAACGAAAGAGAATAAACGACTGACGATAGAGCTTGGAAAACAACTACAAGAACGCGCAAGAGAGAATGACAAAGATTTCCGAGAGATAGATTTTCAAACCTGGGTGACACGATCAACGAAACACATAAAGACGATTTATTCCTTGAAGGGTTTGATCCACAACACCAGGTTGGGAAAGATCGCCCTTTCTTCTTGAAGCGTTCGCAGATCGTTCGTAGAGCGTTTGCTGAGCTTTGTAGATCGATTTCAGGCCGTGTGGGGAGCGATTTGGAGAGCGATTTCCACGATAGCAGGGCAGAGCGTTTGCGCTGCACTTTTCAAAAGAATATTCGAAAAACCCCCCAACCAAAACCCGAAAAACCTAGTCTTCTATATATAGAGGAAAGATTACCTTACTACCCTTATATATGCTAGTAGTAAGAGATATGATGAGGAATATGTGTATATGTATATATATATATGTATGTATATTTATGAGAATACCCTAATAGGTATTTATAGGGAAGAGCAATGATATATATATTGAGCTTATATATATATATATACTGAACTTATGTATATACTAATCCTATATATATACTAAGCTTATATATATGCTGTAGTTACAATAATATCCTAAATAACTATTATATATATATATTGAACCTATATGTATATATATATACTGAGCTTATATATTACCAAGCCTGAATATATATATCTATCTATATATACTAACAGTGATAATATGAAGTTAACTCCATTCATTCATGATGCATCCATAAATGAAACGATATAAATGGATATGCATGATAGAACATAAAAATGATTGTGACTGCCAGAGGCAGTAAATTCCTGAAAGGATAAGTCTTCATAGATACATTAGTAGATTAGTGGAAAATAATCAATATGATTAAAATTAATAACATACAAACGACAGGATGACAATTCAAGATAGAATGCTTACGTCAAAACTAGTGCTCTAACATGGGATGCATCGCCTGATGATCTAGTCATATCTGAGATGGAATAGAATGGGTTCTTCCTAGACGTAGTATTTTAGATCATTGAAGAACGTATCTTGTTGATGACGATTCCAATGCTCCAAAAAAATTATGTCACGATGAAGTTGACGATGTCGGCAAACCAGAGAGCATGGCTCAAGATGGCAAGGAGATGCTCATCGGGGAATGTGTCACTGATGTCTTTTGCACCTGGAACGTAGAGACGGGATAAGTGGTCTGCCACCGAGTTCTCACTGCCCTTCTTGTCTTTAATCTCCAAGTCAAATTTCTTGAAGGAGCAACACCCATCTTATGAGTCGTGGTTTGTCCTCCATCTTGGAGAGCAAGTATTTTACGGCCACATGTATGGCAAGAACTCCTATAGTGTGTAGATCACTGCCCAAAGCTCTTTCTCTATTGTTGTGTAGTTTATTTGAGCTTTGACAATGGTCTTGCTTGCATAGAATATTGTCATTGGCTGCTTTTCTAATCGTTGCCCCAAGACCACTCCCACTGCGTAGTCTGAAGCGTTGCACATAACCTCGAAAGGTAAGTCCCAATTAGGACTTTGAAGAATTGGTGCCTTGATTAGTACTTGCTTCACCATCATGAATGTGTGCTTCCCTTCCTCATCGATGATGAAGTCTTTGTCTTTGCAAAGAAGGGTGGTGAGTGGCTTGGAGGCTTTCACAAAGTCTTGTATGAATCTTCGGTAGAAGCCGACGTGCTTGAGAAATCTCCTCAAATCTTGTATGATAGTCGGGTGAGGAAGGTTTTGGATGACCTCTATCTTGGCCTTATCCACTTCTAGTCATTTGCCTGAGATGATATGCCCAAGCACTACTCCCTCTCGTACTAGAAAATGGGATTTCTCCCAGCTTAACACCAGTCTTTTCTTGACAGAATCCTCGAGGATCTTAGCCAGGTGAGTCAGACAGCTGTCGCAGTCGTTTCCACAGACGGAGAAATCATCCATGAAAACTTATGAGCTGTCGCCAACAAAATCAGAGAAGATTGTCGTCATGCATCGTTGAAATGTCGCGTGGCCATTGCATAGTCCGAATGGCATACATCTAAAGGCTAACATGCCAAAAGGACATGTGAATGTCGTCCTCTCTTGATCATGAGGATGGATCAAAATCTGGTTGTAGCCCGAATATTCATCCAACAAGCAAAAGTAACATGATCTTGCTAGTCGGTCTAGGATTTGGTCGATGAACGGTAAAGGGAAGTGATCCTTCTTCTTTGCGGAGTTCAGCTTCCGATAGTCAATGCAAACTCTCTATTTCGTAAGAAGGCGTGTCTGGATGTCCTTGTCTTTCTCGTTCATCGTCATCGTTACTCCAGCTGCCTTTGGAACAACATGCACCAGACTCATCCATTGGCTATCGGATAAATTCATGGTCGTTAGATCCTGATGGAGCGTCTAGATTATGTCACGTCATTGCTTTATGAGCGATCGATGTGTAACGGTTACTATTCAATTTCAATTGAATTCTTGAAATAATGCCATGTGTCTACAAGAATTGATCGAGCACATTCAATCTAGACAATTATAACTCCCAGATGAAAGGCTAGGATTGATCAATGTTTAATAAAGTGAATCGTCATGCAATCAAAGCATGCTACATACCCCCTTCACTTAAGCTAAAGTGGAGGGCTGAAATCAAAACACAACAATCATATGCTTCTAGGTGTGCCACGTCACTTGCATAAAAGAAATAAAAACATAGTCCCACATTGGAGAAATCACAGTGAAATGACAGGTATAAAAGAGAAAATGTCTTTAGTGGTTAGCTTATGTCCTAAACAAGGTGCCTAACCACTAATTACATGCTAATGACACACATGTTCGCCATGAGGCGCGCATACACATCACCACATGTCGACATGTTAGCACTCACCACCTCACCTACCTTGCTAGTGAGATAAATTTTTTTATTGTTTTAAATATAAATAAATTCAAAAAGAATTCAGAAAAATTCCAAAAAAATCCCTAAAAATGAGAAATTTCATAACATTCAAAATACAACTCCCTTTTAATCCATTTTTTGTTTGTTCAAAAATTAAATATCCATCATTTTAAAAACTAAAAATTAATAAATAACCAGCAAATAAATTTTTATCTTAAAAATATCTCATTTATTTTGGAAAATAAAACTTGAAAAATAAATGAGCGTCTAAAAATATTTTATTTTTATTATTTGCAATTAAAATTTAATTATAATGTCAAATATAAAATGGGAATAATATAATCTTAAATATCTATTTTGAATTATTTATGATTATCCCTTAAAATAGTGTATTTTGAGATTATATCTTGAAATTGTATAGAATGATAGATGTGCACTCATATTAAGATAACATGCATAAGAATGAAATGTTTTATGCCTTAATTTGCATTTAGAATCATATAATTACTAGTATAAATTTTATGTTGTCAGTGGCCTATTTAAAGAATGAAGTAGGAAAACTAGGTTTTGTAATGTTTCTTTCGAGGCTTCTAGCATTGGCCAGCTAGAGGAAAGAGAGCGTTGATAGATTTTTCTGTCTTATATTGAAAATTATTTTAGTGAAATTATTCTCTTTTGTATTCATGCCTTGTGTTAGATGCATGCCACTAAGCCTGGTCATGATGTATGGGACCCCAAATGAATGATTGACGAGGGAGCATCATTAGAGTGAGTTCTCAATCATGAATTTTTAAATTAGGATACTTTATTTTTGATCTAGGATCATAATTCCACATTTTCTATTTGTAAATTTTAGTTTTCAACCCTAAGCCATAATTATCTCATTCAATCAAGAATTTTCCATCTTTGCTAAGAGTTTTGGAAGTAAACGATCAAATTATCACATCTCTAGTATTCTTCTTACTTCTTCCATTGGTCTCTTCCACTTTCTTTTTCAAAAACACAAAAAATACAAATTTTAATGTTTTAAACTTCCTCTCTATTGATTAGATCTCAACTCGCCACTTTTCTATGCACAAAAAAACAATTTCAAAGAGTTCAATAAAATTTTTGATATGTGAATTATTTGCCTTTTCAACAATCGAAATTTTACTCATATCAAATGGTGCCGCAGCTGGGAAGGTAGAAGTCTATAAATTGAAAAAAAATAGTCTTTAGAATCATTGAATCTCTCAAAACAAATAGTTTTCATCAGACATTCAATTATTTTCCTTTTCTATTATTTTTTATAAAACAAACTTGGTCTACCTTTTTTTATGAGTTTTATATGCAAGAATTGAAGAGGATCTCTCCATCCTCTTATCCTTGGACCAAAATTTAGATGAAACCTCTTCTACATCAGAGCCTAGGATTGATTATTTTGAATTAAAAGATCAATATCTAGAAGAAAATAAGGAGGAAAACGCTAGTAAAAACCAAAACTTACCCATAGATCAAGTAGTAATAAGGATGAAGTTAAGAGAATACTTTGATCCTTTTTAAAGTCAAACATACACTAGGTTCTTAGCACCCTTAGATCAATCATCATATGTCTCAATTAGACCTACTTCTATGGGAGATTTAATGAGGAACCATAAGATAAGGAATTTACTAATATATTGACAAGACGAATTGCTGCAGTTGTTCAAACCACACGGAGATGTGTCAAAAAAATTTCTAAACTCACCAATTTAAGATTAAAATCAAGAATTTAAGAGTATAGTGATGAATAAGGTTTGAATCCATGGAGAATTAAGGTATTTTTGAGGAGTTCTTAAAATTCGATCAAAATTGGATAAGGAATTGGGGTAAGAAATTAGGGATTTTAGTAATTTTAGATAGAGAACACAAAGATGAACCCACAAAATAAAAAAATCACCCAATTTAGATTAAGAATCATGCAGATATTAAGGTTCAAAAATTGATCGTGAAGAGAGAGAAAACCAAAGTTAAGTCTAAAATTCGATTAATCTATGATTCGAAATTAAAATCTAATAAAACAGGACAAAATATTAGGAGGAAAATAGAAGATCGAACCTGAAATTGCACTCAAAATGATCCAAATGATCATCAGATCAAGGGCTTTTCATTCTGCAATTTTGAAGACAAAATTTGGCATTCAAGAGGCAATTTCTCCAAATTCTTTCGACGAAATCATGATTTCAAGCACTACCTAGACGCAAAACTCGATCTATATGAGGAAGAAATCAAGAGATTCAAGGATTGAGATCTATACAAAGTTTTATAGCTCCAAACATCCAATAATACATTTTTCATCGAAGAACATACGTATAAATAGGCAAATTTATGTGTACCCGTTGGATTTGGTATTTCATCTTTGATTAATGGTTGAGATGAAATGTAAGGATGCAAGTTGTCATATGGAAGTCACGTCTGTCCGATGAGAAATAGAGTGCCCATAAGAAGTCGTGTCATATCGTGAAGTTTGATAGTCGTGTAATCTCCGTTGTTTGATCTTGATCGAACGCCTAAGATGTCGCCACGCATCCACGAAAGTCCATTAGTTGTATTTAATCTCGACCGTTATAACTCCTCAAATGAATGGCTGAGATTAAAACATTTTAAAACATGAATCGTCGCCCAACTAGAGTGCACCGTGTACCCCCTCGCTTAAGTGAAGATCGATGGCTTCGATTAAGTACGCGAATCAGATGCTATCTGTTGCACCACGTCACTTGCAGATAAAAATAAAGAAAAATAGTCCCACATGGCAGAAATTTAAGCAAATTTAACTCCAAATGAATCTAAATATTTTTTTTGGGATTAGAAATTAAATAATCTATCATTTTATAAAGTCAAATTTAATAAATAACAAGAGAATAAATTTTCATTTAAAAAACATATATTCATTTCTCTTAGAAAACAAAACTTAGAAAAAGTAAATGAGTGTATAAAAAGTATATTCTCTTATTATTTACCATTAAAACTCAATTATAATCTCAAATATATATGGGAATAATCTACTTTAAAATATATTATTTTAATTATGCATAATTATCCCTAAAATAATGCATTTTAAAGTTATAACTTGAAAATTGCATGAAGTGATAGATAAGCACTCAAAATATGATAACATGCATAAGAATGGAATAATTTATGTCTTGATTTGTATTAATAATCATATAATTAAATGTGTAAATATCATGTTATCATATATGCATGACTTATAATTATCGTGGAGTGTCTCAAGAGCATTGAAGATAGAATATTTCCTCCTGTATTGAAAGACAAGGCCAAAGAGTGGTTGAAATCAGTATGTAAAGAGCTTAATTGTTGGAGCGACATTGAAAATTTTTCTTGAGAAAATGTTATTGTTTAAGAAAAAAACACTTTTCCTAGAGCAATTAGGGAATTTATGCAATGTAACAATAGTTTTAGAGAGGTTGGGAGAGGTTTATGGCATTAACTAGAAGGTTTTGTGTCATAGAATTGCATCTTGGGAGTAAATTAATTTAATGGTATTTGAATGATAATGAGATAAACATAGTAGATATAGCTAGAAAAGGCACCTTTGTATCTTTGTAGAGGCTATTGTTGATGAGTCTATGAAGTTTATGAAAAGGTTAGTAGAAAGTTGGCCTTACTAGCAAAGCTTTTCTAATTATGATAGGGATATAGGACCTAAATGAGGAGAATTCATTGATATAAAGTTAGAGGAGCCAGAGTACCACATGGATTGGTAGAAAGAGATATTGGGAAACTAAGACAAGCAACATAAGAATTAAAAAAATTTAATTATTTTATTCAGAGATCACAAGTGAAGCCACCAATCTATGAGGCTAAGATGGTTTCTAATTCCTTTTGTTTTATTTTCTCATCTAATGACCATTTGGAAGAATTTTTTCAAATGAGTGGATGAATTAATGCCTTTGGAGGAGCTGACAAAGCTCAATAGCATTGGAATTCAAAAGGCAATTATGGATGAAAAAAATGGAATAAAGGAGGGGGAAGTAACTTGCAGCTGAAACCCTTCATCCCTAAAAAATGTCAATAATTTTCTCAATTTTTTAAACCTTTTGTTGCTCAAAACTCCTATAATGAACAAACTAATGAAATTCGAATGGAACTTAGCAATTTGAAATTTGTATTTTCAAGGATTTGAAAGAGGAAAAATAAAATTAGCGAATGATTATTAGGCAAAAAGAAGCTTTCATGAAATAGATAATGGTGGAGATGGGGAAGCATAAAAGATGGTAAGGAATCCAAGAACTCTACCAAAACTCAAAAAATGAGAAGATGAAAGGTAAATTGGGTGAAATTAGTCAATATGAACACCATGTAGGTCAAATCCCAACTCAACCTCTTGTGGATCCTAAAAATATATGTTCTATGAATAGTCATGAAGATAATCATGATGAGAGTGTGGTGAAATCCCACTGAATGATGATGAGTTTTGGGGAACCGAGGATATGGATGCCATTTCCTAACTTAGAAGTGGGAAGAGATTGAGAGATCCATATGAGCCTAGTTTACAAAAAATATATATTAAGAGAAGATTCAAGGATAGTCACAAATTCTAGAAGGCTAAAGAGATTGATTAAAAGCCAAATATAGTATCCCCAAGTCCTAAGGAGTTCATACCACCTATTCCATTCCTGATTTCTTTGAAATCAATTATAGAAAAAGCTAATGATCCTCGCCTTTTGTGAACCCTAATTTCAATCTTTAAACCTTTCTCCTTCTAGATTTGACCTCGAATCTCCATTGTTCGAACTTCAAGACCAGTTTTAAAGATTTGAGTGCAAATTTTTTATGCATGAATTTTCATTTTCAATGATTGTGATTTTACTGAAATCAATGACCATGATTAATGAGGCCCAAAATAACTATAAAGCTCTATCTCCATTCTCAGAACAATTAAGCTATCAAGCCGCATTGATGCCTTGGCCATTAAATCTCTTGATTTGAATTGATTCTAGATAATTTTCCACTTCTATTGAGTTATATAGATAAATATTTGGAGATAGACTGAGATAGGATTTGTACTTTATGTGTTATGATATATATTATGTAGACTATAAGCCAAATCATACTTCCATGTATCTCGTTTCTATTCATTAAAAATGAAATTTATTCATTGTCATTCTTGTGTGATATTTATAATAAAGTCCATGAGCCTATGCAATGCTTGAGTGAATTATGATAGGATCATAATACAATGATCACTTATATGTAAAGATAATCAACATTCTTATTACTAGGATCTTCAAGAATGACATTGAATTACCCAAAAAAAATAGCACTATCCAACCTAACTCATATGATGAGTATGATTGATTATGTGGCCATCGCTGTGGAGGAGCCAAAAATAGATCATGGATGCTGTTTGGAGAAAGACTTCGCTAAATTGATCTATGTAATTCCTGAATGATCTTTGGAAAAATGGTTGTGTGGTCGTTGTCACACAATCTCGTGTCAAAACAAGTTTCAAACTCACTAAATTAAATATTAAATCACTACTTAAATAGTATAGTGGTGAATAAGGGTAGAATCCACGAAGAAATACGGATAATTTTGATATATCTTTCAAATTCAATCAAATCGGAGAATGAATTGAGGCGAAACATTATGGATTTTAGTATATTAAGAAATATAACTCTAATATGAATCCACAAAATCAAAAATCACTTAATTTGGATTAGAATTCGCGGAGAAATCGAAGATCAAAATTGAGAAAGAAAATCGATCACGATTCATAATTTAAAAACTGAAATAAAATAAAAAATTAATCTAATCTACGTTTCACAATTATAATCTAATGCTATAGGAAGATAGATTAGGATGAAGACACGTATTCAAACCTGTAGTCGCGCTTGAAATGATCCAATTAATTGCCAGATTCAAGGTTTTTCATTCCACGATTTCAAAAATGAAGTTCGGCATTCAAGATGTGATTTCTTCTAATTCTCTCCACCAATTCTTGATTTCAAACACTCTTCAACCACAGAAATGAGTTTAGAAGCAGTAGAAATCAAGTGATTCCAGAACGAAGTTTTCTAAACAGTTCAATTTTCTCAAAACATCCAAGAACGAGTTTTTTCATCGAAGAATACTTCAATTTATAACAAAATTGGGCACTACCGTTGGATGTGGTTCTTTGTCTTTGATCAACAGCTGAGATTAAACACTGATTCACAAAACATCGTCTTTAAGCCACGTCCGTTGCATTGATGATGAAGCATTTAGATGTTACTGATAACATGCTAAATACACACGATAATACATGATCATTTATGCATATTAAGGCATAAAAGATTCCATTCCTATGCGTGTTATCATATTTATGAGTGTTTATCTATCATTCTATGAAAAAAATATTCTAATCTCAAAATACATTAATTTAGGGTTAATTATGATGAATTCAAGATAAATAATTCATAACCCATCTTTAATTAAGATTATAATTAGTTTTTAATGTAAAATAATGATAGAAATTATTTTATATGCACTCATATAATTTTTCCAAGTTTTAAAATCTTAAAGAAATGAGTGTTTTTTTAAAAATAGAAAATTAATCTCTTGTTATTCATTAAATTTGACTTTTAGAATGATAGATAATTTAATTTCTTATAAAATGAAATAGATTTAGATTAATTTGGAGTTATATTTTGAAAGTTAAGAATTTTCCAATTTTTAGGGATTTTTCTGAATAAAAATCAAATTTTCTAATTAAAATTGATTTTTCCATATTTTTTTATAAGTGCGCCAGTGACATGGCGCAATCTGGAGCATCTGATCACGCGAAGAATCATTTTAAAATTATTTAATCTGAGCTGTTGATCTAAGGAGTTATATCGACAGAGATTAATACCGACCGAAATGCATCTCAACGTCCGATCAAGATCCAACGGGGGTGTTTGATGCGTTATTTATAACGCACGCGACGTGGCCTCATCTCGGCAATCCATCTGCGATCCAACGGCCATGACTTAATCGTAACGATTTGTATCCGAGCGTTTCATCAGAGCCGTTGATCAAAGTTTAAATGTCGATCTGACGGTTAGCCCCGATTTTCCAAATAAATTGAGATGTTCTTCAACATTGTAAAGCATTCGAGGGCAATTCGAGTAAATTGAACTATTTAGACACCAAATCCCTTAAATCTCTTGCTTTGAATCGCTTCTAGACTCGTTTCCTTCAGATTTCATTGAGAAAGGAGGAATAAATCAACGCTTGAACATCAACGATCGCGTTTTCTGAATTTTGGATGAAAACCCTTGATCCGATGACTAATTGGATCAATTCAAGCGCAATCTTGGGTTGGGGAGCATGTTTCATCCTAATATTCCTTTTTATAGATTTTGATTTCATTTTTGAATCGTAATTTGATTCAATTTCAATTTCAATTTCAGTTTTTCACCATTTTATTTTTCGGAAATTTCTCTCATGTTCATTTGATGATTTCTCTGCGAATCTTGTTCCAAATTCAGTGATTTTTGATAATGTGGATTTTTTTTTCCAAAAATCCAAAAATATCAAATGGCCTAATTTTTATTCACATTTCATTGTCTGAATTGATCAAATTTGAAAAGATCTTCAGAAAATTACCTGAATTTCCTATGGATTCGGCCCATATTCACCACTATACCCCTCAATTCTTGTTGATTTCTTTAAAGTGGTGAATTTGATACTAATTTTGACTCTTGAGCATGTGTTTGCAATGACCTCGCAGTCTTGATTCGTTAAATGGCGTCGTTGCTGGGGAATTAAGGCTTACTTTTGATCAATTTAGTCAATTTTGACTTGGTCAACTTAGATCCTTAATTCAATAAGATTAAGTGATTTTCACCCCTTTTCTAAGGATTACGAGTGATCCTTTCATAAAATTTGTGTTAAGAGCGCTTCACTTTTACGGATAGCGACAGTTAGGTACGATCGATGTCATTATTTGATAATTTATCGTAATATCTACTATTTATATTCATCTAAATATTCAATCCACCCTTCAATGAGACAGCAGACCACCTGGAGATTTACAGAATTATCCTTTTAAACGTAGATCTTTTTTGAATGATCTTCGCAATTGCCCAACAGACTGAGACATCTTCCACCGTAGAACCAATAGAACCACTAGAAATGGTCTGGAATGATGAGGAAAATGCAAGGAAACGCCTTAGTGACTACGCTAGGCCTATCCTCCAAAGACTAGTCACTCGAATTCATACGCCCCTAAATAGAGGGGGAAATTTTAGAATAGATTCCCATGTTATGACTATGCTTCCTATCTTTCATGGTAAACCTTCTGAGGACCCATGTAGACACGTAGATGAGCTATCCCAAGTATGTGAAGTCAATCATCTTTAGAATGTCCACACCGTTACAATGAAAATGAAACTCTTTCTCGCTACACTTAGAGACTGAGCCAATGATTGGTTTTTAAAATTAGGGAACTAATTCACTAGTTGGACTGAGATGGAGAAGGAATTTTTAATAAGATATTATTACGTAGGGAATACTACCTCCGTTCGAAAAAGTCATCCGCAAGTTCACCCAAGGCACGAGTGATACCTTTCATCAATGCTATCTAGCTGACAATGCTATCTTATTGATCAAACAAAACCCAAGCAAAAATGAGAGCTTCAGCTGAGTAGAGATTGTGGAAAACACAATTAAACAAGGGCTGACAAGAAAACCTAGGTTCACTACTTGGGAAGAAATGAAAGGTAGACTTAGAACTAAGTATGTTCCCGTGTATTATAAAATTCAACTTATAGATACTTGGCAAAGGATTGAGGAGAAACGATAGAAGTGTAAGAGATTATAAAAATGAAGTTAAGGAATTAATGATTGGCTAGAGAGGAGTATAGAAGCGCGGACCACGTTAGTCGCCATCCGGCGATCGCCCTACCGTGTCAGATGTCGTGAAGCATCTCTCTCTCTCTCTCTCTCTCTCTCTTCCCTCTTTAATGGACATATGCTCATGAGAGTGTAAGAATCTTTTCATTCTCATAGCATCAAACCTTAGATATGCTCACCTTGATTACAATTGAGTATTGACTCAAGCATTAGCTAATGAGCACTACCCTTATATGCTCTAAAAAAGTTTCGGCATGGCCGATCCGGGTGGAGTATTGTCAGGTGGGGAGTTTGGCTGGGGCGTCACATCTGTTAAAAGATAACACAACTATCCTAAGATGAGCTCAACGAGAACAGAAATCTCATGTGGAACAAAAGGGTAAAAGCTTGATATGCTTCAGGAGACATGAATTCTTGGGTGCAAGCTGGAGACTCACCTATGGAAGCTTTCCCTCAATCCTGAGATACCTCATCCCCACTCCTTGAGGATGCTAAACTCTATTGAAGATTATTTTTTAGTCAGAATCAAATCAAATCACGAGGAAAAATTATGCTACTCTAAAAATTCGTACTTTTAAAAGATTCTCATAAGTCTAGGAGAAACTTTTAGACCTCACTAGGGAGTGTCCACATCATAGAGTGTCTAACCATGAAATAACGCAAATATTTTATGATGGGTTAGACCCACAAGATAGATATCTTTTAGATGCATCAAGTGGCGGCACCTTCATGAGCAAATATGAAGATGAAGCTATGGAAATCATCGAGACGGTGACGGGGAATAGCCACCATAATGCGCCTAAGCTATTTGGAAGAGGTGCAACGCCAAAGGGACAATTGATCAACACAAAATCAGCAGAGACGGGGGTACTTCTTGAAAGAATCGACAAAATGGCGGAAGTGCAGAATCTGCTACTAGATTGACTCAACGGTTCCAAATGATTCTCCCCGTTTCACTCCAAGAAGTTTCGTTGTGTGCCAATTGCTCAAGATTCGACCACTTCGAACTAGATTTCCCCATAATGGCGATCCAAGGGCAGGGCATGTTTAGACAAGGTCCATTAGGAGGACAGACTCAATAGTGACAATCGAATTTTTTGGGTGCATACCCAAATTATTGTAATAACCCTATTTTCAATAACAATCCTTCGCAACATGCAAGATTTAGGAGGAACAATGATTAACCCTATCCTCCATCATACAACGGTCAGCAACAACATCAACAACCCTACACAAATCAAAGACAGTCGTTGTTCATCCTACAAACACAACCGCAAGCTTACACGCAAGCTCCACGCCAAACCACACCGGCATCAGATTCGATCCTCGTTGCAATCTCACTACTGATGGAGCAAATGATACAGATGAATTCATGCGTGGATGAAATACAAGACTTCGTCAAGACGAATGTCAAACCAACAACTGATAAGAAGGGTAAGCAAGCATCTTTTTTTGACCAACTACCCTCGCAGGCCACAGCCAACCTGAGGAATCAAGGGGCCTCGTCGAGCCAGACATATAACATCAACTATGTACACGTTGACGAGGAGGCTGTGGAAATGACATTAGCAAATATCGAGCCTTCGGAGTGGCAAAGACCTATCGAATCCATACAAGGATCATCTAAGCCACCAAGGCTCGATTGATGAAGAAACATCAATTATCATAGAGCACGACATCGATTCAGAGGATGAGGAAGAACAGGCTAAGGCCGAACCTAACCCTGATACATACAAACCCCCTGTGCCTTATCTTCAAGCACTTAATCGCCCAAAAGCCAAGACAAATGAATTTGATGATCATCTACTAGAAGCCTTTAAGAAGGTAACTATTACCATTCCCTTAATAGACGCCATCAAGCATATCCCATCCTATGTCAAATTTCTCAAAGGTAGATACACACCTCATAGAAACCTTAGAAGGATCCAACTTAGTGACACGGTGAGTTCAATCGCGATGAATTCCCTACCTATTAAAAAGAAAGATCTTGGAGCACCCATGATAACAAGTGAAATACGAAGAATGACCTTTACTAGATCCTTGCTAGATACTAGAGCTAGTATTAACATCCTTCCTAAAGTCGTATTCTACCGTCATCATGTAGGAGAGTTTCAGCCTTTCTTTGTAGAGTTATGCTTAGCAGATGGATCGGTAAGGAAACAACATGGAGTAGTATAACATGTCATTGTGATAATAGAAGATTGTTATTTCATGGTACTTTTTCTAGTTGTCGATATGAAAATGACCAAGGAGCTTATCCAGGCTCCAATTATCTTAGGACGACCGTCACATATTGGGGGAAAGGAGAAGTAATTCTCAAGGTGGGAGAGCACTCCGTAAAGTTCGTCATCAACAAGCTTATGAAATACTCTTCATGGGCTTCCGAAGAATTAGGCGCCATCGGCTTCTCCGACAATCAGGATATCGACGCCTGCATAGAAGAAGTGATGATGATTGATGAGGAAGCAAGATTTGAAGAGCTACCAATGGATGAGCCTAACTTGGCGCTCAAGACTCTCCCATCGACACTCAAGTATGTCTTCCTTGATGAAGAGAAAGCAAAGTCGGTGATTATTTCGTCCAAGCTAGATATAAAGCAGGAGGAACAATTACTTGAAGTACTAAAGCAGAATGAAGACACAATTGGTTGGACCCTGAAAAACCTAAAGGGGTTGGACCCCTCACTATGCACTCATCACATCTTCCTAGAGGATCAGTCAAGACCTGAAAGAAGAAATTCTTAAATGGCTAAATACATAAATTATCTACGCCATATTCGATAGCCAATGGGTGAGTCCGGGTCCAAAGAAAGCTTGAATAATGGTCACAATGAACGAGAAAGGCAAGGAGATCTAGACACGCCTTCCAACGAAGTGGAGAGTCTGCATCGACTATCGGAAGCTGAAATCTTCAACAAAGAAGGACCACTTCCATCTACCGTTCATTAACCAAATCCTGGACAGACTAGCAGGATCAAGTTACTTTTGCTTCTTGGATGGATATTTGGCCTACAACCAGATTGCAATTCATCCCAACGATGAGGAGAAGACGAGGTTCACATATCCCTTTGGCAAGTTAGCCCTTAGACGCATGCCATTCGAACTATGCAACGCCTCCCCGACATTTCAACGATGCATGACAACAATCTTCTCTGACTTTCTTGGCGACAACTGATAACATGCTAAATATACATGATTATTAATGCATATTAAGGCATAAAAGATTTCATTCCCATGCATGTTATCATATTTATGAGCATTTATTTATCATTTTATGAAAAAGTCATTATAATCTCAAAATATATTAATTTCAGGTTAATTATGATAAAATGAAGATAAATAATTTTATAACCCATATTTACTTGAGATTATAATTAGTTTTTAAAGTAAGATAAATCATTTTATATACATTCATTTAATTGTCTAAGTTTCAAATCTGAAAGAAATGAATGTATATTTAAAATAGAAATTTAAATCTCTTGTTCTTTGTTAAATTTGATTTTTTAAAATGATAGATGATTTAATTTCTGATTAAATGAAAGAAGCTTGGACTAATTTGGAGTTATATTTTGATAGCTATGAATTTTCTTTTTTTGGGATTTTTTCTAAATTTTTTTCCAAATTTTTCTAATTTTTTCTGATTGATTTTTGATTTATTATTAGCACGCAGGTGACGTGGCGCAATCTGGAGCATCCGATTGATCGCAAATTTTTTAGGGATTTTTTGAATTAAAAATGAATTTTTTCTAATTTTTTTCCAAATTTTTCTAATTTTTTTCTGATTGATTTTTGATTTATTATTAGCACGCAGGTGACATGGCGCAATCTGGAGCATCCGATTGATCGCAATCGACGATCAAGAACGGGATGTGATGTGGCGCAATGTGGGACATCCGATTGCGCGATTAACTTGCGATCGTCGATCTTCAGTTAAGGTGGGGGGGTACGTGGTGCATCCTCATTCATCTGCGAATCCTTTTCTAAACAATTTAATCTAAGCCGTTGATCAAAGGAGTTATAGCGAGGGAGATTAAACCTACAGAAACACATGTGAAACGTCCAATCGTGATCCAACGGCGAGCGTTTGATGCATTTTTACAACACAAGACACGTGGCTTCATCTAGGTGGTTGATCAAAGATCTAATGGCCATGACTTAACAGTAACAATTCTCAACTGATGTATTTCATCAGAGCCGTTGATCGTGGATTTAAATGAAGATCGGATGATTATGCCCAAATTAGCCTATAAATTGAGATGTTCTTCGACGATGTAAAGCATTCGAGAGTAATTTGCATTAATTGAACTGTTTGGACACAAATCTCTTAAATCTCTTGTACCCAATCACTTCTAGACTCATTTCCGCCTCCACGGAGTGCTTGCGAGCAAGATTTTGACGATCGACGAGGAAGAAATTGACGCTTGAACTCCACGATCGCCTTTTTCTGAAATTTGATGAATAGCCTTGATTCCGGCAATTAATTGGATCAATTCGAGTGCAATTGTGGGTTAGGGATAGTGTTTCATCCTAAACCTGTCTTCGTATATCTTTAAATTTTGTTTTAGAATCGTAATTTGAATCAATTTCAGTCTTAATTTTGGTTTTTGCGATTTTTATTTTTCAGAAATTTTGACCTCTGTTCATTCGATGATTTCTCCACGAAATCAAATCCAAATTTAGTGATTTTTGATTTTATGGATTCATCTTTGAGTCCTCTTTCTTAAAATATTAAATAGCCTAATTTCTATCACCATTTCATCGTCTGATTTGATCAAATTCAAAGAGATCTTAACAAATTTCCCTAATTTTCCTATAGATTTGACCCTTATTTACCATTATACCCCTCAATTCGTGATTTAATCTTGAAATTGGTAAGTTTGGACTTTATTTTGACTCTTGACCATGTGTTTTCAACGACCATATAGTCTTGATTTGTCAACAGCTTGGCAGTTTTCATGGACGATTTCTCCGTTTTTGGAAACAACTTTGACAGTTGTCTCGATCACTTGACCAAGATTCTTGAGGTCTGTGTTAGGCAACAAGTGGTGTTGAGCTGGGGGAAATCCCATTTTATGGTATGAGAGGGAGTAGTTCTCAGGCATATCGTCTTGGGCAAAGGACTAGAGGTGGACAAAGCCAAGATAGAGTCATCCAAAACCTCCCTCGCTCAGCTACCATACGAGATTTGAGGAGCTTTCTCGGCACGTCAACTTCTATTAGAGATTTATCCAAGCCACTCACCACCCTTCTTTGAAAAGACAAAAATTTCATCATCGACAAAGAAGGGAAGCGCGCATTCATGATGTGGAAGCAAGCATTGATTGAGGCACCGATTCTTCAAAGTCCTAATTGGGACTTACCATTCGAGATCATGTGCAACGCTTCGGACTACGCACTGAGAGCGGTCTTGGGGCAACGACTAGACAAGAAGCCGACGGTCATATGTTATGCAAGCAATACCCTTGTTGAAGCTCAAATAAACTACATGACTATGAAGAAAGAGCTTTTGGCAATGGTCTACGCACTCGAGAAGTTCCGGACATACATCTCGGGGAGCAAGATCGTTACGTTCACCGATCATGTGGCCTTGAAATACTTTCTCTCCAAGAAAGAGGCCAAACCACGACTTATAAGATGAGTGCTACTCCGTCAAGAATTTGAATTAGAGATCAAAGACAAGAAGGGCAGTGAGAACTCAGTGGCAAACCACTTATCGTGTCTCCACGTTCCAGGTGGAGGAGACATCGGTGACACATTCCCCAACGAGCATCTTCTTGCCATCTCAAGCCACGCCCCTAGTATGCACACTTCATGAACTTCATCGTGACTAGATCGATCCCAGAGCATTGGAATCATCATCAATGAGATAAGTTCTTCTACGATCTCAAGTACTACTTCTTGGAAGAACCACTTCTATTCCATCTAGGATACCATCAGATCATCAGGCGAAGCATACCAGAGGATGAGCAAGGAGACATCTTAGAGATGTGTCACTCATCGACGTGCGATGGACATTTCGTGGCACACAATACCATGGATATAATCCTGTAGAGCGACTTCTAGTGGCCCACTATCTTCAAGGATGCCCACTATTTCCACACGGAGTGCCTACAATGTCAAGCAGCATTGAACATCTCCAAGAGAGATGAAATGCAAATGCGGCCGATCCTTGAAGTGGAGATTTTCAATCTTTGGGGGATAGATTTTATGCGACCTTTCCCACCTTCTGATGGGAAAGAGTATATCTTGTTAGCGCTGGATTATGTGTCTAAGTGGGTCGAGGCGATCCTCACTATGATAAACGACCATTGATAACATGCTATATTAACATGATAAAACATGATTATTGATGCATATTAAAGCATAAGTGATTTCATATCCATGCATGTTATCATACTTATGTGTACTTTTCTATCATTCCATGAAACAGTAATTATAATCTAAAAAATACCTTAAATTAGGGTTAAATATGATGATTTAAAAGACAAATAATTAATAACCCATCTTTACTTGAGATTATAAATATTTTTAAAGTTAAAATAATGAGAGAAAATGTTTTATAAACATTTATTTATATTTTCTTAAGTTAAAACCTTAAAAAATAAATGTGTTTTTAAATAAAATTTAAAACTCTCATTATTTATCAAATTTTATCTTTTAGAATGATCGATAATTAAATTTCGGATCAAATGAAAGAAATTTGGATTAATTTGGAGTTATATATTAAATGTTATGAATTTCCTATTTTTAGGGATTTTTTTCGGAATTTTCTGATTAATTTTACAATTTTTAAATGTTAAAAAATAATTTAATAAAGGCAAAAAAAGGGGTTTTCCGCGCGGGACCCACGTGGATGCGACGTGGCACGCAAGGCCACATGGCAGCGCCACGCAGGCCCACGCGACGCCTACGCAGCGATGTGACGGATGCGCAATATTTATATTTATTACTATATAGTTTATAATGTATAGCCTTGTGTTTATCGGAAGGGAATTATTACTCCTTAATTTTTCCCGTGTGGGACTAAGTTCCACACGGTTTTTATAAATGTAGGACACGTGGCGAAGGGAGAGGCATTGGATCGACGTCACCTTGGAAATCCGCGCGTCGATCACATGGACGTGCGGACCACCAATTATGATCAAATCACGCGTGCTAATTAAGGGGATTATAATGGCTCTAATGAAACGTCTGAGGAGTGCATCATAACCGTCCGATCGCAATCCAAGGGGCGCAAATCAAGGCGTTTTATAACGCATTTCATCAGAGCGCATCCAGACCGTTGATTGAGATCCAACGGCCACGATATTTTTGAAACGGTCCATCGTGGACCATTTCATCGTAACCGTCGATCGTTTCGATCGGACGATTACGCCCAAATGTACTATAAAAAAAGATGTTCTTCGATGTTCTAAAGCATTCGAGTTGGAAATCAAGAAATTGATCTGTCTAGACAACTCCCCTCTCATTTCTCTTGATCTCATCGTGTTCTATTCTCATTTCCGCACCTTCGGAGCCTTTGAAATCAAGATTTGGTGGAATAGATTAGGAGAAATCGGCGCTTGAACCTCATCCTCGCGTTCTTCGTGTTCTAAGCGATTAATTGGTTTAATCGCATCGATTTGATCGTGATTTGGGATTATGGAAAGCGGTTTTTCATAATCTACCTTCCTATTATGTTTAATTTCAATTTAGATTAGGATTTCAAGTTTAATTTGGTTTAATTTTAGTTAAAATCGTGATTTCTACGTCCGAAAATTTTCTCTCCACTTCGATCTTCAATTTCTCCGCAAAATCAAGACCAAATTCGATGATTCTTGATTCCATGGAATCGATTTGAAGTTCTCTTTCATAATTTACCATTTTCCCCCATTTCTATCATCAATTCATTGTCTGATTTGATGAATTTTGAAGAATACATCAAGAATTTCCTTATTTCCCTGTGGATTCGATCCTTATTTACCATTAAATTGGTAAGTTTGGAAAGATTTTTGACACGAAACCATGTGAAATCAACAACCTCTCGGTCCCGTCTAATCAACCATCAGGAGGTGCTAAAGATTAATTATGAGATGCATATTCACCCGATACGGTTGTCCGAGGGTCATCATCAACGACGGAGGTAAGGTTCTCCGGTTCCGGTGTCGGTACCGGTTTTTTGTGAAAACCTAAACATATTCCTAACTTCGGTTCGATGTCGGTGACGGTATTGTCTGGTGTCGGTTCGGTGAAACCTACACTTTTGGTGATTTGTCATTTGAAATCAAAATAAATTGTATAAAATTTTTATGACTCCATAATATGTAAATATAAAAATATATGTTTCACAAACAAATTGATAATAGATTAACACTTCTCAACAACAAATATACAATATAACAATAATTAAAAATAAAAATCATAAATTTATAAATTTCAACTTTTAAAAATATTTAAAAAAATAATAGAAACAATTTAGTTTTAAATAATCATCTCTCAAAAGTTTAAATGTCAAAATCATCTATCTCTCTCTATCTTTCTATCTCGACCCTCTCTCTATATTTCTCTCTCCATCCTCTCTCTATCTTTCTCTCCCTCCCTCCATCTCTCACTCTCTTTTCCTCCCTCCCTCACTCTCTCTTCCTCCCTCCCTCACTCTCTCTCTCCCTCCCTCTCTCTCGCTCACCCTCCCTCCCTCTCGTCTCACTCCCTCCCTCCCTCTCCCGCCCTCCCTCCCTCTCTCTCTCTCTCTCTCTCTCTCTCCCCCGCCCTCCCTCCCTCCCTCTCTCTCCCTTCCTCCCTCTCTCCCGCCCGCCTTCCCTCTCTCTCCCTCACCCTCCCTCACTCTCGTCTCCCTCCCTCTCTCTCTCTCTCTCCTCTCTCTCTCTCTCTCCCTCCCTCTCTCCCCTCATCTCTCATCTCCCTCCGCCTCCCTCCCTCGATCTCTCTCTCCCTCCCCCTCCCTCCCTCTCTCTCTCTCCCGCCCTCCCTCCCTCTCTCTCTCCCGCCCTCCCTCCCTCTCCCTCTCCCGCCCTCCCTCCCTCTCTCCCTCTCCCGCCCTCCCTCCCTCCCTCTCTCTCCCGCCCCTCCCTCCCTCTTTCTCTCCCGACACTCCCTCCCTCTCTGTCTCTCTCTCCCGCCCTCCCTCCCTCCCTCCCTCTCTCTCTCCCGCCCTCCCTCCTCCCTCCGCTCTCCCTCCCTCCCTCTCTCCCGCCCTCCCTCCCTCTCTCTCTCCCGCCCTCCCTCTCTCTCTCCCTGCCCTCCCTACCTCCCTCTGTCTCTCTCCTGCCCTCCCTCCCCTCTCTCTCTCCCTCTCCCTCCCTCTCTCCCCACTGCGTTGCTTTCTTGAATTAAATTCTATTACTCCCCCTCTCCCTTCCCCCCTCTCTCTCTCTCTCTCGCGCGTGAAACCAAAATTCTATCTCGCGAGGGGAAGAAATTCTATTTCGCGCGTGAAACCGAAAGCTTCTGATGACACCGGAAGCAAAAACCAAAACTGAACCGAAGCCTTTGGTTTGACTTTTTTTTTGCCACCGCTGGTGTCAGTTCGGTTCGGTTTTTGGTTGTCCGGTACGGTTTTGGAGAACTTGAGACAGAGGCTCAAACTTCAATAGTGCGCATTTTTAGGCACTGTTCAAGAAGTACGGTACCCCATCACTTCATCACACCATACCATCCCCATGCGAATGGGCAAGTAGAGGTAAGCAATAGAGAAGTCAAGAGCATTCTAAAGAAGTTAATTTGACTAGATGGAAAGGATTGGGCACACAAGCTTCCTGACGCACTATGGGCATACTAGATGACATACAAGACACCCATCGGGATGTCTCCTTTCCAACTTATCTTCAGGAAAGCCTACCACCTTCCGGTTGAGCTTGTGCATCGAGCCTATTAGGCTATCAAAAATCTTAACCTATCTGTGGACGAGTAGGGAAACAATGACTTCTCCAGCTCTAGGAGTTGCAAGAGCTAAGGCACGACGTGTACGAGAAGAAGACAAAAGCCTTTCATGACCGACACATCAAACGATAATCCTTTTAGATCAACGACAAGGTGTGGCTCTATAATTCTCGCCTTACGCTCTTTCTTGAGAAGCTACTCTCTCGATGGGATGGTCCATATGTGGTACTAGAATTTTTTAATGGTGGATCGGTACTCATCTTCGACATCAAATCCGGTCGATAATTCAAGGTAAACAGCCATCGTCTCAAGCCGTACCTGACATTAGAACCACCCACACCAGTAGATAAGGTTGATCTACATCTTCCCGAGTACTCGAGGACATGACGATGGTATCACCCTCGCCCATCAGTAGTCGTAGGTTTTAATAGAGTTTCTTCTGGCTGAAGACGTTAAACTTAGCACTCTTGGGAGGCACCCCAAGATTATCTCACTTTTTAGTTTTCTTTTTCTACTTTGTTTTCAGTTTTTAGATGTCAAAGAAGAACTACACCAGGAAAGAGCACACTTGCAAGAAATCCTGTGAGCGAGCATCAATGAGTTTTTTTTAACCCTTTATCTTCTCACCACATTTTTGTATCTTTTTCATGCCATGTTTGGTGTTTTTTTCTATCTTTTGCATGACCATGTAGATTTCATTGAGGGCAATGAAAAGTTATTGTTGGGGGGTGAGGACTTAAAAAAATGTCAACTATTTTTTCAAAAATTTTAAAATTCTACATTTTAAAAACTCCTATTTTCTAAATTTGATCCACTCTACCCTACCTTAGAAGTCTTGACATTTAGAGATCCGACCCACTAGAGATGTAGAAGTGAGGGCCTTATAGTCCATATGATTATATTTTGAGATAATAAAGCTAAATGATCTAGATAAACCATGGATGATATTTAGTGGTTGACTTCTTTGGGGTTGGGTATCTAACAAGCACCAAGGAAATGCTATGGGATTGAAAAGGAGGAGTTTTTAGAGAAGTAAAAATTCCTATCCCCTTCTTGACATCAATCGAACCTATTTAGTCTGGGAATTCCTTGCTTCTAGACTTTTCATTGAAAAGAGTGCAAAGATCCATCATTTTTTGAAAGTACCTATCTTTCCCTGTTAGGTATGTAGTTTTTTCTCTTCCAAAGCAGTCAAGTAGTTACACCACTTTGCTTTAAACTTCACTCATGATAATAACACTCCCAAGTGATTCACGCATCCATCACATTTCTTCCATATTTCCCTCACATGTACGTATCCCTTCACACTACACTTCACCTTTGTTACATACTCTCTTCAAAAATAAAAAAACTCCTCTATATCCTTATTTCATGTAAAGTCTTATGAAAAAAAAGAAAAAAAGGAAAAAAAGAAGGAGAAAAATCAAGATAAGAGAGAAATAAGAAGTGAAAAGAAGGAAAATAAAGTTGGGAAATATCTTCTTCCACCATCATCTCTACCATCTCCACCATCATCTCTACTATATATCCTATCATCCATCACCATCCACCTCATTTGAGAGTATAATTATCATAAGTGGTACCTTCTTTGTTTTTAAAATTCACTTTGTTTATCTGCATAATTGCTTTTAACCATGTCATTCCCTTAGAAATAGTATCTTTTTATTTCCTTCAGCTACCTCACACATTGCATCCCAAATATAGGAATCCCTTTGAATTGCACTATTTATAAGAGGAAGACGAGTTGAGGGAGAATTCTAATATATTCAGTAGCCTCCATTTTGAGGGAAGGAGTGATGTATCTATAAAGAGGGTAAGGAATTACATCTGCTCATGAGAGAGTGAGTATCTTTTCATCCATATAGCATCAAACCTTAGATATGCTCACCTTGACCACAATTGAGAATTAGACTCAAGCATTAGTCTATGAGCACTACCCTAACATGCACTAAAGAAGTCAACCTAGAGATGAAATCTAGATCATTATGGCCTACATCATGAGGAAAAGGTAATCATATATTCATATGCTTCTTCTCTTTAGTAGTAAAATCAAAGGATAAAAGGACCTTCTAAGGAGACTATATAGTAAATTGCTAAGAGACTAGCAATCATTCAAGTTGGGGCGTGTGATAACATGCTAATTAGACATGATAATACATGATTATTTATGCATATTAAGGCATAAAAGATTCTATTCCTATGCATATTATCATATATATGAGTGTTTATCTATCATTCTATGAAAACATCATTATAATATCAATATATATTAATTTAGGGTTAATTATGATGAATTAAAGATAAATAATTTCATAACCCATATTTACTTGAGATTATAATTAGTTTTTAATGTTAAATAATGAGATATATGCACTCATATAATTTTCTATATTTAAAAATCTTCAAGAAATGAGTGTATTTTTGAAATAGAAAATTAATCTCTTGTTATTTATCAAATTTGATGCTTGAATATCAACAATTGTGTTTTCCAAATTTTGGATGAAAACCCTTGATCTGGTGACTAATTGGATCCATTCAAGCACGATCTTGGGTTAGGGATCTTGGTTCATCATAATCTTCCTTCGTAAAGCTTTAGATTTCATTTTTGAATCATAATTTGAGTCAATTTCAATTTTAATTTTTGTTTTCACGATTTTATTTTTCAAAAATTTCTCTCCTGTTCATTCGATGATTTCTCTATAAATCTTGATCCAAATTCAGTGATTTTTGATTCGATGGATTCTTTCCAAATATATCAAATTGCCTAATTTCTATCCACATTTTATTATTTGATTTGATCAAATTCGAAAAGATCTTCATCAATTACCTTAATTCCTTGTGCATTCAACCCTTATTCACCACTATACCCCTTAATTTGTATTAATTTCTTTAAATTGGTAAGTTTGATATTCATTTTGACTCTTGACCATGTGTTTTAAACGATCTCGCGGTCTCAATTCGTTAGTTACCACGTTGCGTGTGAAGAAGAGGCGCCGCTTGATGTTCACTGTTCGACCTCCGTTGAGCGATCGAGATGAGTCCCAAGATCGGGGTGCATTTAATCTCAACAGTTATAACTCCCAAGATTAGCGACTGAGCTTAAGTCATCTTTAAAATGAATCGTCGCATTAATCAGATGTAGCCACGTACCCCCTTGAGTAAGTGAAATCTGACGATTCTATCATTCTATGAAAACATCATTATAATATCAATATATATTAATTTAGGGTTAATTATGATGAATTAAAGATAAATAATTTCATAACCCATATTTACTTGAGATTATAATTAGTTTTTAATGTTAAATAATGAGATATATGCACTCATATAATTTTCTATATTTAAAAATCTTCAAGAAATGAGTGTATTTTTGAAATAGAAAATTAATCTCTTGTTATTTATCAAATTTGATGCTTGAATATCAACAATTGTGTTTTCCAAATTTTGGATGAAAACCCTTCAAGAAATTGATCTGGTGACTAATTGGATCCATTCAAGCACGATCTTGGGTTAGGGATCTTGTTTAATCATAATCTTCCTTCGTAAAGCTTTAGATTTCATTTTTGAATCATAATTTGAGTCAATTTCAATTTTAATTTTTGTTTTCACGATTTTATTTTTCAGAAATTTCTCTCCTGTTCATTCGATGATTTCTCTATAAATCTTGATCCAAATTCAGTGATTTTTGATTCGGTGGATTCTTTCCAAAAATATCAAATTGCCTAATTTCTATCCACATTTCATTTTTTGATTTGATCAAATTCGAAAAGATCTTCATCAATTACCTTAATTCCTTGTGCATTCAACCCTTATTCACCACTATACCCCTTAATTTGTATTAATTTCTTTAAATTGGTAAGTTTGATATTAATTTTGACTCTTGACCGTGTGCTTTAAACGATCTCGCGGTCTCAATTCGTTAGTTACCACGTTGCGTGTGAAAAAGAGGCGCCGCTTGATGTTCACTGTTCGACCTCCGTTGAGCGATCGAGATGAGTCCACGTGTCCATCGGGGTACATTTAATCTCAACCGTTATAACTCCCAAGATTAGCGACTGAGCTTAAGTCATCTTTAAAATGAATCGTCGCATTAATCAGATGTAGCCACGTACCCCCTTGAGTAAGTGAAATCTGACGATCGAGATTAAATCGCGCGATCGGACGCTTCTTGTTGCACCACATCACTTGTGAATTTAAACAAAAAGAAATAGTCCCACATGTTATGAATTTAAGATATTTGATGGGTATATAAGGTATACGCGTCTAATGGGTTAGTGTCAATCCTAAATGGATGCTTTAACCCATTAATCACTCTCACACACACACACGCACACAGGCACACACACGCGCACACATGCGCACACACGCGCACACGTGTGAATGCACATACGCACGCATACGCTGCCAAGTCAGCTTGCAACATATATAAACATTTTCTATTCTTTTTAAAAATAAAAAATAGCTTTAAATAAATTCTAAAAAATTCTAAAAAATCCTAAATATTAGAAAATTCATAACTTTCAAAAGACAGCTCCAAATTAATCCAATTTTTTTTCTTGGATCGAAAAATAAATTATATATTGTTATAAAATTTAAAATATTTAAATAACAAGAGAATAAATTTTAATTTAAAAAAATGTTCTCATTCCTCTTATAAAATAAATTTAGAAAAATACATGAGGGTAAATAAAAATATTTTCTCTTATCATTTAATCATGAAAAATGTAATTATGATCTCAAATATAGATGAGATTAAAAAAATTTATTTAATTATGCATAATAATCCCAAAAATGATATATTTTTATATCATAACCTAAAATTACATAAAATGATAGATATGCACTCAAAATATGATAACATGCATACAAATGGAATATTTAATGCCTTAAATTATATTAATAATCATATAAATTGTATGTTATCAGTCTTACACGTAATTATGAATCAAGTTGTGTATATGGTCCTTTGACTTGAGGTACCTGTTAACATGTAATTTATTCATGCAATTATGTGATTATTAATGCAAATTTAGGCATAAAACATCCCATTCTTATGCACGTTATCATACTTGTGCACGTTTTAATCTCAAAATGTATTATTTTAAGGATAATCATGAATAGGTAAAGAATATATTTTAGAATAGATTATTTCCATCTAGAATTGAGATTATAATTAGGGGAAAATGTTAAATAATAAGAGAAAATACCTTTTTATACAATCATTTATTTTTCTAAGTTTTTACTAAGAGAAATGTGTGTGTTTTTTAAATAAAACTTTATTCTCATGAAAGTTATGAATTTTCTAATTTTTTAAGATTTTTTTAGAATTTTTCCAAATTTTTATGGATTTATTTTAGGATTTATTTGGATTTTTAATCATTAGACAATCAAGTTTTTATTGCGCGATGGTGGAATGACGTGTCTCCACGTGTCAACGTGTGTACTCGCTACGTGGTGCACGTGTTTGTACGCATGTGTGCACGTGTGCGCGCAAGTGTAATTAGTGGGTTAAGCATCCATTTAGGATTTTCACTAACCCATTATAGACACCATATATACTTGTTCAATTGCAATTATTTTTGTCATGTGGGACAATCTTTCTTTTTATCTATTTGTAGGTGACGTGGCATGCTTAGAATCATCCCGTTGATGAGAATTAATACAATTTAATCTCAGGCGCTCATTTTCACTTAAGTGAGGGGTACATGGCAACATCTGAATGGCCATGATTTAAAGTGCCATATGAGAATTTGAAACGTTGATTCACGATCAGACGAACAAGATCTCACATCGCTCTCTCTTCAAGCAATCAGGTGGCGTGATCCTGGTGCTCCGATGATGATCTGACGGTCTCGACTTAACCCTAACGATTTGCCACTTCAGATTTCATTGCGATCGTTGATCTCATCAAGCAGAAGATCCAACTGTCACACCCAATTTCAAATATTATAAATTCTCTCTCTTTGATAGGAAATGTATTCCGGGGTGTTTCGAGTAATCGAACTATTTAGACATCTTAATCCTTGAATCTATTGTTTTCTTTCTCTTCTAGATCAATTCTGCGTCTAAGGAGTGTTTGATAGCGAGATTTCATGGAGAGAATCGAGAGAAATCGCTTCTTGAATGCCGATGATTGTCTTTGATCGTGGAATGAAAAGCCTTTGATACAACAATCAATTGGATCATTTTGAGCGCTATCTCGGAATAGAATAAGTCTTTTTCTCCTAATATCTCTTCTATAACATCAGATTTCATTTTTCAAATAATAGATTAGGTTAATTTTAGATTTAATTTCAGTTTTCTCTTTCTTGTTCATAAACCTACATAATTTTTTCTCTTTGATTTCTTTGTGAATCTTGATTCAAATCAAGTATTTTTTATTCTATGGATTTGTGTTTGAGTTATCTTTCTAAATTTATCAAAATCCCTAATTACTCACCTCAATTCATTGTTTGATTTGATAAAATTTGAAGAAATACCTAAAAATATCGTAATGCTCCATGGATTCGACCCTTATTTACCACTATACTCTTTAATTCATGATTATAACTTTAAATTGGTGAGTTTGGAATTGTTTTTTACACTTATCCGCGTGTATTCTACGACCATGCGAATTTGTTTCATCAATACTAGAGACACTTTTGTGGATGAATGGCTATGTTTTGATTATGACTTATGAATCCCTAGCCTAAAGATCTCTAAAATGTCATATACTCGCCACAAATTGAAGTTGCCGAAGGTGATTGTGTGATCAAGATATGATTATTATGTCCTTGGCATCTAAGGAGAGTGACTCAAGGAATGATAGACAATGAAATACTTGGCCAAGGTAGCATAAATATTAGAGGAGTACTGAATGATTTCCTTCACGCGTCTACACTTGAGTGATCGATTAGAGTTTGACAATTGACCATATTCTAAGCCATTCATTAGTCGCGTGCAGAAAAAGATTACATATACATGGTAATCGATGATGAGAAGGTGCTACATGAGAGTTCTTATACACTCCATATCTCCTAAGGTACATGGTGTTTCTTAGCGCCTAATAGGCTGTAGCGCGACTTGTCGATAGGGTTAAATTGATCCTTAATGAATTAATCTACATGTTGAATTAGATAATTAATAAGTTTGAACAATAAGTTGTTATTTGGTCTTTGGAGTTACTAACTAGTGAGATATAGGGACCTAGAGGCTCAAACACATAAGATCTATGGATATTGATAGATATAGACATAATCATAACAGTTTTTGTGAAAATTTCATATGCCAAATGTCTAATAGTAAGAGAAAAATGACCACAACTCAAGATGCCCATGCAAGTCTTGTGAGAATTCTCCTCTTTCTTCTCTTTCTCTTTGAAGAGGAGATCCAATCCTCTAATAATTATGTGAATATCGCTAAAAGCTAGACACTTAGAAAACTTTGAGAACTCCTTCAAGGGATCCCTATAAGTATAGATTCTAATCAATACTAGATGATAGGAAGATTGGTTCTTGGTGCATTGATGTTTGAATGTTTGATTCAATGTATTGCACTGTGATTGATGTTTTGATAGAAGTTTTGAAAAACTTATCAACTTCAAGTCCCATCATGGAAAACTTGTTGAGTGCCGATGTCTATCTATATGAGAAATACTAGAGGTGCTACTCCCACTTCTTCTTTGATGCCTTTGTATCTCTCTATTCAACAACATATCATCAACATATGTGACACAATAATTTGAGCATCTATCAATCCATCATATACTTGGCATGCCACACATGGTGTCACTCTATGATGTTAATTGTTTGGTTTTAGCTTTCAATGTTATGATCCAAGCATATATGTGTATTTGATAGGCACAAAATCGCAGTCATTGAAAGTGCAAGCTCATATATTAAAAAATTATACTTAACTCATCGAAATAGATCTTAAATTTAGAATAGTGACGAGCCGAGGTCCTATTGATAACTCTAAAATAAAAGTCATATTCATGCATCATTTATCATGTTTGTGTTGATAAAGACTATAAGAATGAGAATATCTATTATATATGGTTGAATGTGATGAAAATGTGACTAAGTCCTATCATGCATCATTTCTTATATTTTGATTATGTTCTGAGAGTCACCCCACTTGACTTCTTGGAAGCCATATGGTTGAATTCTTAGATTTTTATGAGTTATATAGATGCAAGGACTTAGGTGAAATGTAATGGGAGCATGGATGCAAACTATCTAGAAGAAGAAGAAAATAGGTACTCTACCTTTTTAGGAGGTTGGTCAACCTTTTCCAACTTTTTAAGAGGTTAGTCATACCTTTCCACCTTTATAGGAGGATGGTAGATGGAGTGAATCCCTTCGTTCGTTGAAAACACGTGGATAAGCATCAAAAAAATTACCAAACTCACTAATTTAATATTAAAATCGTGAATTAGATAGTATAGAGGTGAATAAGGGTCGAATCCATGGACAATTAAGGTATTTTTATGTATTCTTTGAAATTCAATCAAATCAGACAATGAAATGAGGTGAGAAATTATGTATTTTGATAGTTTTAGAAAGATAACTCAAAATTGAATCTACAGAATCAAAAATCCTAGAATTTTGATCAAGATTCGTGGAGAAATCAACGAGCAAAAATTAGATAGAAAATCAGATCGTGAAGAGAGAGAAAATTAAATTGAAATTGACTTAATCTATGATTCGAAAAAAATCTAATATTATACGAAGAAAGATTAGGACAAAAACACGATTTCTAACCCAAGATAGTGCTTGAATTGATCCAACTTCATTTTCGAAGATGATTGTTGGCATTCAAGAATCAATTTTTCCATATTCTCTCAACAAAATCTCACTTTCAAACATTTCTCTAATGCAAAAATGAGTCTAGAAGCAAAGGGAAGCCAGAGTTTTATGGATAGTGGTGTCTAAACAGTTCGACTACTCAAAACTATCAAGGAATGCTTTATATCGTCAAGGAACATTGCAATTTATGGAGAGATTTGGGCATAACCATCGTATCGATATTTAATCTTTGATAAACTGCTCTAATGAAAAGCATATATGCCAATCATTAGGCTTAAGTCCTGTCCATTTGATTGAAGATTAACCATTGAGATTTTTCCACATCGCGTGTGAAGAAGAAACACATGAAACGCCCACCGTCTGATCTTGATCTAACGCTCTTGATGCGCTTGAACGTTTTTAATATCAGTCAGTATAACTCCATAGATGAATGGTTGAGATTAAACTATTTTAAAATGATTCGTCAATGAATCGTTACACACCACGTACCCCCTCACTTAAGTAATGATCGATGATCACAATTTCAATCGCTCAATCAGACTCTCCGGATGCCACGTCACTTGCGCATAAAAACATAAGCAAATAGTCCCACATGACATAAATTATTGAAATCTGGACAGGTATATAAGTAGTATGCGATTAATGAGATATAGAAAATCCTACAAAGGGTGTTTTCTCATTTATCACACACACGCACACGCACACATATGCACACCCGCACACACGTGCACTCACACACATGTGCACATGTACATGTGTGTGACACATGGCATTCTCATATGCCGCCACGTGGCGCCATGATTTTGTCCACATCACGTTAGGTGCCATGTTAGCTCGCAATAAACATATAATTTTTTATTCAGTTTAATTCAAAATAAATCAAATTAAATTCATAAAAAATCATAAAAATTCTAGAAAAATCCCTTCAAATTAGAAAATTCATAACTTTCAAGATACAATTCAAAATTAATCCAAATTTATTTTGTTAGATCAGAAATTAAATTATCTATCGTCGTAAAAAAATAAATTTAAGAAATAACAAGAGAATAAATTTTTATTTCAAAAATACACTCATTTATTTAGAATTTAACTTTAAAAAATAAATGAGCGTATAAAAAGTATTTACTCTTATTATTTAGCATTAAAACTTAATTATAATCTCAAATACAAAATGAGGATAATCTAATCTAAAAATAGTTGTCTTAATTTATCATATAGTACATTTTGAGATTATAACTGAATTTTCATAGAATGATAGATAAATACTAAAAAACTATGATAACAAGTATTAGAATGGAATGTTTTATGCCTCAATTTGCATTAATAATCATATATTTTCATATATAAATTTAATGTTCTTAATGGTCAAACCTTATCATATCGTTAGGAATTTAGTCAGACCTTTCCACCTTTCTAGGAGGTTAGTCAACCACCTTCTTAGGAGGGTTAACCCATTCCACCTTTTTAGGAGACTAGTTATTTCATTTCTCTTGGAAGTCAATGATAGTCAAAGGTCAAATTTCTTGACAAGTCAAAGGTGGTCAAATATATTCTTGAAGGGTCAAAGAGGTCAAATTTCTTCTCTTTTATTTATTATTAATTAATTTAGATCTTTCCTATTTTTTAGGAAAGATCAATATTTATAGGAGGAGAAAAAGGTAAGCCCACCTCCTTAGGGAAGTGGCAAGGTTACGACCTCTTAGAGAGTGGTCAACCCACTCCCTAAGGAAGTGGTTATGGGGACCATCTCCTTAAAATTAACTCTCTCACCTCTTTAAAAAGTGAGTATGGTCGTGACCTATGGATTTAATTTAACCATTCATTTGGTTGCACCCAAAAAGACTAAATCTCTACTATTGATTCAAAGGAACCTCTTAACCTAACATATAAAAGAATATTTTTATTCCTTTTTTGTTGGTTTTTGTCTCTGTCTTAGAATCAAGCAACCAGAAGGAAAATGAGAGGCTTAGGCCCAAGCTTGACATTGTTTGGCGTTTAAGTTTGTTTTGAAGGCAAGATCAAGTGGAGGACCAGATCCTAACAACTCTAGCATCACCCGACCTAGTATTCGCATCAAAAATGGGGTTTGTGTGAGGATTTAGATATGATTTTCTCTTTTAAACCCCTCCATAGATAGTGGAAACTCTATTTCTCCTTTTATATTTTAGATATTTTTTACTTTTCTTAAAAAAAAATTGGCCTAGGACTAGCATAAAAAATGGGGTTTGTGTGAGGATTTGGATCTGATTTTCACTTGTAATCCCCTCTATGGATAGTGTAAACCCTATTTCTCCTTTTATAATATAGATTTATTTTCTTTTCTTCAAAAAATCTCTCATTATTACTAATTTCTAATTACCCGATTTCCCCATTTTTCACCATTCTTCATCATCTTCCATTTTATCATCTCTCCATTACATCACTCCATTCTCAATCCTTTTCTAATTATTTCTCATAGAATATAAATATAAATAAATAAATAAATATATATATATATTTCTAATTTCGTTCATACCATATTCCATTTCTTAGTCCTTCCACATTTCTCCAAAGATCTCTTCTATCGTTGTTTTTCCCTATAATAGTATCTCTACTCCCTAAAAGTACTAATCTCATTGACTAGGCTCCTTGAGGATTCAATCCTTACTTTACCATTATACAAAGTGAGGAATTATAAATTATTTGTTGCATGAAATCGATTCAAAACAACGATTAAAAATCTCGAAATCAAGTTTATCATATGTTCACAAGGAAGATGGTTAAAAGATTAAAATAAGGAATATTTTTGGTATCTTTTGGTTGATAAAGTCGAATTAATTGATGAAAAGAAAGATATTTGTGCGAAAAGTACAATGAACTGATTAAATGCTTCTAAAATCCTTTCAAAGATAAAAAAACCATTGATTGGACTATGGAAATGTTATTTATGGTTTGAAATATGAAAATATGGATAAAAAGATTGAGAAAATTGAAACAATTGAAAAAATGAACCTTAATCGAAAGGTTCACAACCAAAACTCACGTTAGCGATGCGCTGGAATCAAACACTCCTTCGAGAGCATTTACATCTTTCTCGGACTAGTGGCTTGTATTCAACATGAAGAATGAATAAAAAAAGAGAAGAAACTCACTAAAAGTGATATTTGTTACACAATGAATGATCGAATGGGGCGCTTTTCCTTGGAGTAGCCAATGCTAGAAGCCATCAATGAAATGTTAAAAAACCTAACTTCTTCAACTCAGATTTATAATTAGAAACATCAGGATGTAGAGCATGAAATTATGGCCATGGCTACATAATTTCAGCTCCAAAATCCGTCAAGATCGTCATAAATCGAGAATTAAATTTGGAGAAATCTGGACCATTAATTACCTTTCTCTCTCCTCATTAGCCTCCTCGAATTTCATGTTGTATCATAAACTCCCACATCACAATAAATTGGGCAAGTAAAACATGAAAAATCTCAAAAGATTTTCTCCTAGTCTTAGTAGAGTTAAAATTTCAATGGTGCTCAAGAAAGGCAACACGTAAAAGAAATGCAAAAGAGAGAGAGGATTAATATCCTCTCTCGTGGCGAAACCAACACAAGGAAGATGTGGCAAGAGATGTGCGGCAGAGAGAGGAATAGAAGGAGAGAGGAAGACAAGGAGGAAGAGAGAAGAAGAAGAAGAATATCTTTTTTATGAATCAATGTCATTAAATCTGATAAAATGTTATCAAATCATGAAAAATCAAGAGTATCCTTTTAAATTTAAATATTATCACTTTAATAATTTCAAAACAAGGCAATATGCATTTATGATCATATTTCTAGAAATAAATGTATAAATGCATGATATGAATGCATGAATTTGTATAAATTTTCATATGGTTTAAAGCTACTTTGTCTACTCCCTTTGTTATGTTGCCCTAAATAGAGCATTCTTTTGTAACCCGCATTACACTTTGGTCACTCTTCTCATTTGCTAGTATCACCTTTCCACAATGGTTCAAATTTGATTTTTCCCTTATAAACTTCTCTTCTTCTGAAATTGGAGGATGAAAATCTTTGATGAATTCAAACATGTTTTCTAGGATTTTTTTCCCTTACGTCATGTTGAGAAAATCAATTAATCTATATGTTTTGATGAGAAATTCTTCGTTTGAAAGGCAATAGCTCTACCAATGAGATTTTAGACAAATAACCTAAATTAGATATCATTTATGGCAATCTCGCACAAATTTTAGGTTAATTGAAGGTTAATCCATCTAAAATATGCTTAAGATAGGAGACAAAATCGTGCTTATATTTAATAAAATCATTCTTTGTCATTTTATATCTCCTTTTTAATAGGTGGTTTAAGTGAGAGACGTTACCCTGCCCCCTAGATTCTAGGTCCAAGAGAAGTGGAGTAGATGAGATATGTGTTTATTAAAAGTTTTGACCTGCTGGGATCGATATGAACACACACAAACCCAAAGTATCACACCAAGCCAGAGAGGAAGGGGTGAAATGCATTGTACCTCAGCATATGTGATGACCATCTTCACTAGGGAAGATGGTTGGAATACAAGACTTTTTTTTTTGTTAAGTAGCATCACTATAAATGAAATATCGGGTGGAATTGATATTAGCATCTCAGCCTAGGACGAAGGAAATCAGTTTGAAAGCTTAGAGCATTTAGGGTCAGCTTACACCCACATCGGTAAGTAACCTAATATGATGTGCCAGTGGAAGATCTTACACGGGAAAATCCAAAATCACGCTATTGCAGCCGTTCACCTAGATGCATCTATCTATCTATCTCTTCAACTCCTTTGCAACTTTTCACCTTCTCACCCGTTCACCTCTTAGTATCCATGCAACTTCCGTCCTCTCCACTATTTAAAGGGCTATATTTTCATGGATAAGATGAATCAAGAAATATCTCATTCTCTCTCTCCTTCTTCATAGTATATATAAATGTTTCCATGAGCACACGTTATCACATAAAATATCTCTAATGGACTTTTTCATTTGTATTCGTCTTTCTCAAACCATGCTCAATACCTTCATTTATCTTATTAAACATGGATTTTTTTCAATTAAATAAAATGAGAAAAACGAAAGTTTACATAAGTGAGGTCAATGATGGAAGCCTTTAATCTAAAAAATGGACGGTCAAGATCCATATATTCTGCTGGGGGACCCATATATTTGCGAGGCAGCAGAGTTTACTCTAGATTCTGCCACGTGTTGGACCGATAAGGATCCCAAATCTGCGTGGACTCCTTAAGCTAGTAGAACTGTTAGTTTAAATCCACGCGGTGTTATAGACCGGAGAACTCCACCGATAAGAATCCGACCCGCGAAGTTCCGATATCGGATCTCAACGGTCAGAGGCCATTTTCCTGCCTGAGCTTTCCAGAATGAAGCTCGATTTTTATTTCAATCGATTGTGCGATCGTTGACTGTGCGGACAATGTGGGACCCTTGCTGACACGGCGTTGGACCAATAGAACGCGGAGCTTAGAAACAATTGCCGCGCAGCGTGCGTAGCAAATTACAGGGAGACTCTTTCCTTCAATTGGAAGGACTATCTTCCGACGTCAAGGGTTTCGAGCAAGCGGGGGGATGACCGGGTCATAGATGAGGGGCAATCCGAAAACTCCATTAATTTAACCGGCCAGGACAGTATCGAGGTATCGAGATTTGCAGATCCGAGCCGAGGAAGGCGGAGACCGGCGTCGATCCGCTTTCACCGGCCAGGGAGGGACGAAATGAGAGGAGGATGGGGGAGAGTGAGAGGATCGACGGCGCGGCTGGGAGGGGAGCAGAGCGGCAGCGGTAGAGGATTTCTGAGCCAGGCGTCATCTCGGACAGTAAGGCTGGGGCGTGTTCAGCCGCAGGCGCCGGGGCACCGGACGATCTTCTGCAATGATCGCGACGCTAATTTACCCGTCAAGTTTAAGGTTCTGTCTTCTCCGCTTTCCGTTCATCTTGCCTTTGCATTTTTCTATTGCTTATGTTTCTTGTTCACAGATCTCTTGAAGCTAATTTATGTGATACCTTTTGTGTTTGTCTATTTAATATTTCATGTTGATGATATCTTTAAGCGACTTTATAGTACCGTTTGTCCACTTCCATTACTACGGCCATTTTTATTTGTTTATTCGGCTTTTTAGATATGGATCTCTCAGTGTCGAGCTTCTGCTATCATGCATCAGCATGTTTTTGCTGTTATTGAATTGTATTAGGATGATTAATTCGCTAGAATTTTTTTATTGAACCTGAAGGGATGAACACCGGAAATCAGTGAGCACCTGGTACAAGTACTTCTTCCCACCCTAGAAGTCATCCATCCCTCCACTGCCCAAGCCTACGCACCCTTAACCCTGGAGATCTTCTTATCCGGGTGTCCCTTTTTGTACTTAACAAACAGTTAATTCTTTCATACAACCTTTAATAACAAATTATTGAATTGTGATAATTCGATCTTAAAATGATGTACTATTGAAAAGCTTTTTCTCTAATCCATGGAGTTCCGTTAATTGATTACTGCTTGTTTTTGTGCCACGTGCTTCCCTATTAAGTGCTGCTCAAGCAGGCTTCATATTATATTGATGGTATATTTTTAGTGAATTTTCTTCATTCCATTTCAGGGCAATTCTATTTCAACAACCAAGTATAATCTATTTACATTCTTGCCAAAAGGGCTATTTGAACAGGTAAAGTCATTAAACTATAATCTTCTTACCATGAGTTTTCTGACATGACTGTTTCTAATGTACATTTCTATTCCGTAATGCAGTTCAGACGTGTAGCTAATTTATACTTCCTTATGATATCAATTTTGTCCACCACACCAATCAGGTTACTTTCAAAGAGTCATCATTGACCATATTACATTTTTTATAGTTCTCTCTTTCATTAAAAATGCGCTTTTTTGAAGGTTTTATAATTGTTGTCTTTTCTCTTCTTTTACTTGGAGAGTAAAAAGATGTCATTATTTTTGACAGTCCAGTGCACCCTATAACAAATGTGGTTCCTCTGTCTCTCGTGCTTCTAGTGTCACTTGTGAAGGAAGCGTTTGAAGATTGGGTTAGTATTTAAAAATGGCCTTATGTTCCGGTTTTGTTTGGTTCAAGGATTGATTTTATGAGCACTCTTATACATCCAGATTGTTTTTTGTTCAAGACCTTATGCAATACTTCTGACAATATTGTGTATTTCACTGCCCAGAAACGGATGCTCAATGATAGAGTTATAAATGGGACACAAGTGGAGGTTTTGCAAAATGAAAGATGGGAAAGCATTCCTTGGAGGAAGCTACAGGTTGGGGATGTTGTAAGGGTAAGTATTTATTTTGGATTTTATTTTGAGAATCTATTGCAATGATCTTTTCCGAGCTTCTGCCCTGGTTGCTTAACACAGAAGAAAAGAAAGAATGGAAACATTCACATCTAACAGTCTTAGGGTTTCATCCATAAACAATCAATCAATGATCATGTGTTGTTGAAAAAACAACTTGTAAATCTATTTTCTGTCCCTCCATTGAAAAAAAGAACATTTCTCTCTCCATGATAAAAAGAACTCCTGTGAACACTTTCGAGTTTCCATGATCTGGCAATGCCCATATATGTTTTAAGCTTTATTCTCTGTGAGATGCTGATTTTCTTCTCCCAGTAATACTTATTACAATGTCAAGAGGACCTATATGAATTGATTTTTGCATCTGTCATGAACCGCTGTTAGCATTCCTAGTTCTGGTATAATTTTGACTACTATATGCTATAATGAAGGTCTTGACTCTGTGGCTCTGCATCTCTACGTTGTAAGGCAAAAAAGACAGGCTAACTGACACATAATCAAGCATCTATGTATGATAACATGTTATCCAGCATACTGACACTAGTAGGGCACTAAATACGGTTGTGACAGTTGCTTATGAACTTAAAATCTACTACCATTTTATTTTTGAGTTACTTGCTAATGAGAAAGTTTGTTCCTTATGGGCTTGAAGCAGAAAGCTCATGGGCCAGCAACATCAGTGGGCCTGTCCATGAGAGATGCTCTTAAGCTGCTAGAGGCTGTTCTGTCTTCCATCCCCATCCTTGTCTATGCTATCATTTTAATCTTTTATAGCACCTGTGTTCTATAAATTGCCGTTGACTGGACCTAAATTGTCGTTTAAGTGGACACCTTGTGTACATTTAACACACATATAGCTCCATTTCACTATAATCTCTTTTCTCCTGATTCTGCCATGTGTAACATTTGCATTGTCTTGTATTGTCATATTTGAGCTAATATAGACTCTTCAAATTTCTTTGCAGGTCAAACAGGATGGTTTCTTCCCTGCAGACTTACTTTTCCTTGCTAGCACAAATCCAGATGGTGTATGTTATGTTGAGGTCAGTTTTCTTTGCTCGTGTATCCACAGTTTCTCTTTGTTTTTGGTTTTCTGTTGATTTTTATTTATATAATCAATCTCAGTCATCAATTTGTAATGTTTTATTTTATCCCTTATATTTTAACAAAAAGATGTTTGCCTGATTTGGTTACTGATTACCAGTTCTGGTTATAGACTGCCAATTTGGATGGAGAGACAAATTTGAAGATTAGGAAAGCGCTGGAAAGGACTTGGGACTACTTGCTCCCTGAAAAGGCAGCTGAATTTAAAGGTTCAAGTCTTTTATTACTTCTCCCTCGGTGAATTTTGCTACATGGTAATATTTGATTTATAATTCTCATTTTTCCATTGTGCAGGGGAGATAGAGTGTGAACAACCAAACAATTCGTTGTACACTTTCACGGGCAATCTTAACATTCAAAAGCAGACATTGCCCCTTTCTCCTAATCAGCTTCTTCTGAGGGCGAGTTATTTTTCTCTCATATTTTTACTCTTGCCATTTTAGATTCTCGCTTATTATTCCTATATATATATATATATATATATTATTTAGTATGTATACACACACACACACGCACACACACTCAACACATTTTATTATCCATGTCAAATATCTGTTGCAAGTTTTAAATTTTCATATGCCATTCATTTTGAATCTATAAGGCTATATGTTTAAGTTAGCATGGCATCTTAGACAATTAGTCTGACTTGCAAATTACTGAATATGTTTTTGAGGCCAACAAATTACAAGGGCATATAAAGTTATTTTTCCTATTCTAAACATCATCCCTCCGCTAATTTTTTGATCTTGCAGGGTTGTAGTCTCCGAAACACTGAATATATTGTTGGGGCTGCGATATTTACTGGGCATGAAACGAAGGTTGGTGTGTTCTATCAACATTTCTCCATTACCATTTGCTATGTTGTTTATGAATAATTTAACTATGGTGAATTAATTTTTTCTTGTGCTATTTGTAGGTCATGATGAATTCTATGAATGTCCCTTCAAAGAGAAGTACGTTGGAGAGGAAACTTGACAAGCTTATTCTTACTCTTTTTGGCGCTCTTTTCTGTATGTGTCTGATTGGAGCATTTGGCAGGTCCATAATCTTCCTATTAACTTTTGATTAAATTATATTTCTCTTTGTTATGTCAAATACTGGTGTCTAAATAATGCACAACCGAGTGTACATTAGTTCGTGGTAATATTTTCAAGGCAATGTAGATTTGATTGGGTAAAGTGTGCCTGGAACCTCGAATATATGTGTATTTAATGTTTATTGCCTCCTTAGACCTCTAATATTTCATGGAATATTGACTTTACCCTTTTTTTCTCAGCGGTGTTTTTATAAATGAGAAGTACTTATTCTTGGGTCTGAAGGACTTGGATCTGGGTGAAAAAGTAGAAAAGCAGTTCAACCCTAGCAGCAGATTTGTGGTATAGTATTAGAAAAAATTATGGTTCTTTGGAGTAAAATTCAATCTAAACTAGAGCTGTATTTACTCTTAATCCCTTCCTTTTTCTCAGGTCGCTGTTCTGACCATGTTTACCTTAATTACTCTGTATTCAACCATCATTCCGATTTCTCTATATGTTTCAATTGAGGTCAGCTGATTCAAAAAAACGTTAACCTGATTGTGTTGTTGTTTCTTGTTTATTGAAAAGTTTTATGAATGATGCTGATATCATTCTTTATTGTCATCTTTATCCCTATTTTAGATGATCAAGTTCATTCAATCTACCCAATTCATCAACAAAGATCTCCATATGTACCATGCTGAAAGCAACACTGCTGCATTGGCTCGAACATCCAATCTGAATGAAGAGCTTGGCCAGGTATTACTGCAAGGGGAGAGATAGGGTGATTGATATCTGTCCATTCTCTGGGGAATGTTGGGAAGACACACTCAATATAAGAAATACACTCTTAATATGCATTCAAGAGGGAACTTGGCCTAATACTAGAATATGCCTTGCAGCTGCTCTCTAATGAGGGCTTAGTCATTCATCATCGTCTCTGGAAGTCGGATCATAATCAAACAATAATTATGAGACTAATGAGATAGAAATAGAGTCTAATTTGTTTCATCTCTCAAGGGTTCTTTCCCAATAATAATGCTACTCTTCGATGCAATGCAGGTTGAATACATTTTTTCTGATAAAACTGGTACATTAACGAGAAATCTAATGGAGTTCTTTAAGTGTTCCATTGGTGGCGTTATGTACGGAAATGGAATTACAGAAATAGAGAAAGGCAGAGCTCAGAGGATTGGTCTAAAAATCAACGAGGCAAGTTTAGACTTTGATTTTTCTATCAGTAGGCTAGGAAACTGACCATTTTTTCTATGTTCAACCAGGAGAAAAAGTCTGATGGCTACGTGCTTGAAAAAGGATTTAACTTTGAAGACCCCAGACTAATGTGTGGTGCTTGGCGAAATGAGAACAATCCCGACATTTATAAGGTATATCCAGTTAGTCTTTTTTTATTTTTTATTTTTTGAGGCCAGGGGATGGTTTGCCGAAAATCAGTGACCGACCCACCTCAGTTGCTGTCTCACCTATCTTATTTCTCTCTCTCCTGCTTGCACACATGCAAATATATCCTCCATTATGTTAGAAGCTTATTTTCTATATGGAAATTTTTCTGGTAGTGACAGGAATAAGCAATGTTTGTGTCTTTTAAAATATATATCATATATGTGAGTGATTAATTAGTTATGAAGCTATATCATCACTTGGAAAACTCCAACTTGGGTGACATACTTTGTAAAAGCTGTAAAGTTTATAAGTAGCATTGCATCGTGTTCGGATAAAGTTTCATTCAGGGGCATTCTAGTCATTATTCTTCCTGTTATAACTGAACCGTCGGAAAAATGAGCTTCATCCCTTAAAGCCACCTCAGTGAACTTCATAAAATATCGTAAAGAAACCCTACTTGTTCTTTTTATGCTAATTATTAAAGATTGTAAAGAAACCTTCAGTGAACTAGAATGTTTTTTTCCATTCTTAGATCGATCTTGTACTATCCATCTTCACTCCCTTGATGTTGACTGGATGTGATTGTGAGGCTGAGACTTCGCCAACATATTCTTACTTTTGTTTTTATGTCCCTGGTCATGAGCATTACAAAAATAAAATGGATATTGATTCAGTTATACTTAAGAATTTTCTGTAAGAAAACAGGTAGAATGTTTTTCTTGAAAATTTCTCAGGCAGCATAACTGCTTATTGCGGTACGGATGTTTCAGATTATTTCTCTTATCATCAGTTCTTACTATAAATTATACACATTTCATAAATGAAAGCAAGGTATGTCTTTGATTTGGAGAGACTTGCCCTCAATTTCTTTGCCATATTATCTATCAAGATCTAAGACAGTTTACAGGGGTTTTTAAGTGGAAATCATTCCAGCGAGCAGTTTTCTTGTCAAATGAGCTTTTATGAAATTTCAAGTGTTGATGTTCTAGAAAAAGATAGTTTCTGTTGCATCTACACGTTTCCCATAATTTCTATTGCTCTTTAGGAATTTTTCAGGTGCCTTGCGATTTGTCATACTGTGCTTCCTGAAGGAGATGAAAGCCCAGAAAAGATAGTTTATCAAGCTGCATCTCCGGATGAGGCTGCCTTGGTCACTGCGGCAAAAAATTTTGGATTCTTCTTCTATAGGTAACATATATTTTCATTTTTCCTGTTAATTTATCTTCTCCGGAACCGTAAATCACCAGATATGCCAAAAAAAAGAAAGACTCTCATGGCTTCCATGTCCTTCTTTTACTGAAACAATTGTTTAAATACTAGTCTGGGACCCAAACCCTAATTCTCTTGTGCTCATATTAGTTCGCTGCAGTTACCTTAAAGTAGCATGGTGTAATGTGAAATGAAACAGGAAAGTACTGATATCACTGGAACTATTAAATTTAAATCCTGTAACCGTTGGTCAACCATAAAAACCTTTTGCTGTCTTTTAAAATTGGCAATTAATGTTCAGTTTTGTGTTTGAAATTTACATTTGTTCATGATCTTCATAATTTTCCTTTTAGGCGCACACCAACACTGATTAAAGTACGAGAATCCCACGTTGAAAGGATGGGTAAAATAGATGAAGTCTCTTACGAGATTCTAAATGTTCTGGAGTTTAATAGGTAATCTTCTAACATTTTTCCTGCATGCTCAAGGAAGAAACATTGTAACATGATTCAATATTCTTTTCAGTACAAGGAAACGCCAGTCTGTAGTTTGTCGTTACCCAAATGGAAGGCTTGTTCTCTACTGTAAGGTGAGCATTACTTGACTATTCATTTAAATTTTTTTTTAATGATTGAGTATATTGATTAAAAATTTGATTCCCAGGGTGCTGACACAGTTATTTTTGAACGATTGGTGGATTCTAATGCTGAAATGAGAAAGATAAGCAGAGAGCACTTGGAAAATTTTGGCTCGTCTGGATTGCGAACACTTTGCCTGGCATACAGAGACTTGAATCCTGAAATTTATGAAAGCTGGAATGAAAAGTTCATTCAAGCCAAATCCTCTTTGCGGGATCGTGAAAAGAAGTTAGATGAGGTTTCTTCTTCCAGAGCTTTCTTGTCATGCTTCTTGAGAATCTTTTTGTCATGATAGATTGTTACATTTATAATGTTTGGATATGAGCACATGTTTCAAAGATAGTTTTTCTTTAGCTTTGTTGAGAGAATAGATTATTACTATATGTCTAACCCTCTCCTAATCTCAAGAAAATTTGCTTTTGAACCATTTCCTTCCTTTCTTTCATTCAATTTCCAACGTATTCCCTTCTTAAAGAGTTAGAATGTGCAGTTATATCCTTTCTTCTGTTCATCCTTTCATTTCAATCCCATTATCTACTGGAGGCAGAAAATATGCTTCATTATATATCCCATTTTGTATTCACTTCAAAGCTCCATGTAGGTTGCGGAATTGATTGAGAAGGAGCTTATACTAATTGGATGTACTGCTATCGAAGATAAGCTTCAAGAGGGGGTTCCTGCATGCATTGAAACCCTAGCCGGAGCTGGAATAAAGATTTGGGTGTTGACTGGGGATAAACTAGAGACTGCAATAAACATTGCCTATGGTAGAGCATCTTCTCTCCTGATGAATCTTTGTTTCTATTTGCCTATATATCTATCTAACCATATTTAGCATATTCTTTCGACATCATATCTTTACACAGCCTGTAACTTGATCAACAACAGCATGAAGCAGTTTATCATCAGCTCAGAGACAGATGAAATTAGAGAGATTGAAGATAGAGTGAGTCTTCCCTGGAACTTTGAATTCTTTTCTTACTGTGACCTAACTTGATCCATTTCCTTGTTACCAGGGCGACCAGGTGGAAATTGCCAGGTTCATCAGGGACTTTGTGAAACAGCAACTTACCAAGTGTCTCGAGGAGGCAGACAACATGGAGAATGCAGAATCTGAGTCTAAAAGAGCGCTTATAATTGATGGGAAGTGCCTGATGTATGCCTTGGATCCCAGCTTGCGTGGAAAACTGCTGAAGTTGAGCATTAACTGCGATGCAGTTGTTTGCTGCCGAGTTTCTCCGCTACAAAAGGCACAGGTGTGAACTTGATCCAATGCTGTCTAATTTTCTCACATGATTTAGGTTTGATTGCGCTGTAGAAGATTGGTCGGTTTTCTTGGCTGACTTATAGAAGTTGAATGAAGAAATATAAAGGGGTATCAAAAGAGAACTTATGGGGGTTATTCTTGTCTTCTCCCCATTGTAACATGTGCAATTACAATCCCCATTGACTTACATATATGATGACATATTAATAAGGCCCTGTAGTGAAAGGTACTTATGGGGGAACATTTTTCCTGTACGCATTCTAACACGCATAGGGTTGATAAAAACGTGGGGATCTAAAAGGAAAGACCTTTATGACTAAAGATTTGCATCACTTTTCAATATGATGGAATCTTATTTATTGAAAAAAAATTACAATGGAATCCTTTTGATAATTACTTTTAGTATAATTTATGACCCCCTCCTAAGTTCAACGGGATCTCTAGGTGTTGTAGACCCATTTTGAAGTGTGGATTATGTGCTTGCTCATTACATGAACTTTATGTGTTATGTACTTAAGAGGCACCTTCTGGACGTTGAGTAACTTGAGTACTAGGATGCAGGGTCTTGTTATGGGTTCCAGGGCAGATCCAACCTTAGTTCAAGTTCCTATTTCCTCTTTTTTGGGCCAGAGGATGTGACAAAACGATTTTACAGCATGATTACTATCACGCCAACTGTTGCCAGTACTGCAGTCATCTCTGCCTAGATTACCGCTGTCCCAAAACTACAATTTTCTCTACCACTGGTGTTTCCGTTGTCAGTGCCAACCATTGCCGGCACGACCAGCATGGCACGGCTGCTCTGCCTATATAGCAAGGCTTTCCTGCAGCTGCCATCCTTGTCTACTGCCAGCCTGCCTACGTCAACAGCACTGCTGCATATTTCCATCTGTGTGCTGCAGTCCCTTAAGTACTGCCATCACTGCAACCACCATTACTGGCCACCATCAGCCAGCTGGAAACACTGCGTCCACTGAGCAAGACTGGCAGGGAAAGATGAGTCCCATGAAAGAGGAGTGCCTTAAGACAGTGGAGAGAGAAGTTGTGACTGGGCAGGACTGATGTGGCAGATGGTGCAAAGCCTCGTTTACATGCTTGTACAGTTGGCTAAGTGGTTGAATGGTGTAGGAGGCAACCAAACACAACTTCGCACTGGTGAGTCCAGCCACAACTGCCACCAGTGGAGTCACCCATAACCCCAAGGCTGAGCCTGGTGTACCCGACCTGCTTTTGACATATCTATCGTTATTTGAGTAGTATTCACTTCTTTTGGCTTCTATTGAATCTGACCTAAAGGTCACCATGTCCCTAACAGCAATGGGAGAGCAGGTCACAAGGAAGGTGTACCCAGCCTACCAAATGAGCTACCCATCTTCATGGGAGACAACCTGGTGGAATGGTTCATTTTCAGATTTCCTGGCCTTGCAACAACAGGGTTGCACAAGCAGTGATGGGGGCCAATTGGGATCGGCCGGAGATTCATAGAGTAGGATATTTTCCAACACAAAGAGGTGAGCTGCAACTGCAAACTGGCTGCTCAATTTGAGGTTTATCAAGTCAACGAATGCCACCCCTAACATTCAGCAGACCATAATTTGAAGAGAAGCCTTCGCCTCACCAGGGCATAGATTATGATCCTGAGTTTTCTCTGTGATGAGCAGTATTTCTCCATGTTGCTGTTGCTACAGTGAGCTCTGGATATTGGTGGTGCATGATGAGGAGAAGAACAAGGAGAGGGAGTGCTGAGATCACACCAATAGGAAAGATAGAGGAGCAATGCAGGCCCCAGAGTATGTTGCCCTCAAGCCATGGATAACCACAAACAATTTGTCCAAGTGTCCACCACACCTTGATAGGTGTATTTTGAGGAGGTGTGGATGTCACAGATCCTTTTTTATTAATGAAATGGCCCATTGCATGAACTCTATATAGACGATACCCTAAGAGGCATCTTTGGGGGTTAGAAAATGAGAGGACTGTGACTCCAGGAGTTTTTCTATGGGCTCTGGACAATAGCTAAGTCTAGTTCAAGTTCTATTCGTCTGTGTTGAATCAGGGGTTCTGACAGCATCCAACTCGTTGCCTGGCTCTTCTTTCAATAACTCAGCTTGGTCTTTTCCTTATCTTGAAAATTTGAAGAAGAAAATGAGTCAGCTATGGATGAATAAGTCTGATCCAGTTCTTCCCTGTTCTTAACATTATTGGTTAGATTTTAAATTATTATTTTTGTAAATTCGTAAATTTCATGAAACTATCTTTATTTGCTTCTCAGAAACCTTAAATCTTCTCAATATGCTTTGCTAAGTTCTGCCTCTGTCATATATCTCTTTCTTTCTCTCTCTAGGTGACAAGTCTAGTAAAGAAAGGTGCAAAGAAAATAACACTGAGCATAGGTGATGGGGCCAATGATGTCAGTATGATCCAGGCAGCTCACGTTGGAGTTGGTATCAGTGGGCTTGAAGGAATGCAAGCAGTCATGGCTGCTGATTTCGCAATTGCCCAGTTCCGCTTTCTCACTGATCTCCTTCTTGTGCATGGCAGATGGTCATACCTTCGGTTATGCAAGGTTTTTTCTCAACAATTGCACCTGTTTTCTGCTTTTCTCGTTATAATTTGACCTTTCAACTTTGAAAATTTCCCTTGTTAGGTCATCATGTACTTCTTCTACAAGAATCTCACATTCACCCTTACCCAGTTCTGGTTCACCTTCCAGACCGGGTTTAGTGGTCAGAGATTCTATGATGACTGGTTTCAGTCCCTCTACAACGTCATCTTCACTGCCTTACCTGTGATATTTGTTGGACTTTTTGACAAGGTATTTCATTTCATGCACTCTAGAATTTTTGAAATAATCTCCTCAAAAGATCCCAAATTTCATTTCTTTTTCACCAGGATGTGAGTGCGGCACTTTCCAAGAAGTATCCAGAACTCTATAAAGAAGGAATGAGGAACATGTTCTTCAAATGGAGAGTGGTGGGAGTGTGGGCCTTCTTCTCCATCTACCAGTCACTGATCTTCTACTATTTCACAGTCTCAGCCAGTCGAATGGGTCACAATAGTTCAGGAAAAATATTTGGGCTGTGGGATGTCAGCACAATGGCATTCACGTGCATTGTTGTGACGGTCAATATTCGTCTTCTCCTGGCATGCAATTCGATAACGTGGTGGCACCATTTTAGTGTTGGCGGAAGCATTTTGGCATGGTTCTTGTTCATCTTTGTTTACTCCGGAATCATGACTTCATTTGATAGACAGGTAAGAGTAAATTTATTTTTATCTTATAAATTCTTATTGGTATGTCAGCTCATTTAAAAGGTTTCATTTTATTTTTCAGGAGAACATATACTACGTGATTTATGTGTTGATGAGCACTTTCTACTTTTATCTTACTCTCCTGCTTGTACCTGTTGTTGCTCTTCTTGGCGACTTTGCTTATCTCGGGTTAGTTGAAACTAGTGATTAGTGGCCTTTTCCTTGTGTATCTTACATATTTAAATCTATTTTTTCTAATGAACATCTATACTATTTTGTCAGTTGGTTCTCATTTGAATCTGTTTTCGTTAGCATTATATGAACCCTATTTTCTTGAAGGTGCTGGATTGATTCTGAAAATTTGGAGAGAAACTAAAAGAACATTCACGTCCTATGTGTTGCACCTATCTGAATGGTCATTGAGATTTTTCGGGCATCATGTTGTATCCTAGTCTTCTGAAATGTAATACAATATTATTAGTTCTTTGGTATTAAAGTTGAAGAATTCAGTGTTTCACATTCTCAATCAGGTAGACTGTGTGAATATGAACGTGCATAATTAATCATCATGTGACTGTCAAACTCTGCACTTTGATCTACGTTTCATTGCTTTGTGATCTAACCATTAACCCGCATTACTTTCATGTTTATTATTCAGATTGCAGAGGTGGTTCTCCCCATACGATTATCAAATCATCCAGGAGATTCACCGGCACGAGCCTGAGCCAACAACTCGGCAGGAGTATCTGGAGATCGGCAACCATCTAACACCATCGGAGGCTCGCAGTTACGCCATCTCCCAACTGCCAAGAGAAAACTCTAGGCACACAGGCTTTGCCTTCGATTCCCCCGGGTATGAATCTTTCTTTGCTTTACAGCAGGGAGTGATTGCTCCTCAAAAGGCATGGGATGTCGTTCGAAGGGCCAGTATGAAGTCAAACCCCAAGGCCCAAAAGCCCCCCAAAGGCTCAAAAGTCAAACACTGATTCTCGGTCATGGTTAGTAGAATTCAGTAACCAATTCTTCCCTGAGTTTTGTGCCTTAAATGAAGCATCGACTGTTAGTAGGTCATCAATTTTTGGGAAGATAGAAGCTTGTACAGTTTTGTGCTCTTGTTTGGTCCTTTCATATTCTTTATCTCTATTTGAATTTGCTCCAGCGGGGCTATTATTTGTATAGGAATTATTGTGCTATGAAGAGTGACTTTTGTTTTGAGACATTATTTAGTGGAACCCTTTTTCATCTTTTGCTGGAGTCTACTTTTTGCAGTTCTTATCTTTACCTTGTAAAGAAGAAACAGTCTACGTTTCTTCTTCATCCAGCCTACGAAGATTTACTTTTTATACAATTTTATATTTTCCTTCTCTTGTCTTCTTTTATTTGAATAGGAATGATCATGCCTTGAAGATTTTCTGTCTCTGTCTAATCTCTCTCTACCCTCTTCTTCATTTTGATCTCCACATTTAAGTTGGTGAATTGAGACAAGTTGGGACTCTCTTGGATAATGTGTGCTGATATCTGGTCTTCTCTTTCTCTATTCCTGAGCATATAGTAGGAGGTGGATTGGATTTCTCATCTTTCATTATTGCGATGACAACTCTTCTTTCCAAAAAGCTGAGAGTTTCATCCTTCCTAATTTCTCAGCCAAATATCTGTAGCCTTGACATTCATAATGTTTGGTTCTAGCATAAATATTGTGCACAGTTTTACCAGGTTTCGAATCACTCATTCTTTCACAAATGGAAGAAGAACCTACTTGGTCCCAATTCTGCCTTCATCTCCCTCACCAACCCTGTTCTCACCATTTGGAAGCATGGCGTAAACTGGGGAAGAAAATACAGTGGGTGTAGCTAATGAAGAACGTGTACGAATGAGGGTTGAAAGCATGCACAAAGATGTTGATGCAAATTATTAGCAATTCTTTGTAGGTGAAAGCATAAGTGGTTCTCCATCTTGTTTATCAGCTGATCAAATTTTAACTTATTTTGACATTCAATTTTAGCTGAATCATGTAGTTTTCTATGTAAATTTTAGCAGTTAATTTTCTGTGAAGCCATGTACAATGATGTTAGTAGAGATGCATAGGGAAGTCTATAGCACTAAGTCCCCATTTGAGTTCTTAGTGTATGGAGCTGCCAGTAGATCATATTTAATGAGACAAAGAGATACGATCTTCACCATTTTATCTTGGTTCTGCCTAAATGGAGAAAATCTGTGGCACCTCTTCTCTCTAGAAAGAAGCTTGATTTTCTTTCTCCAAGATGATTTTTATACTTGAAGTATATCTTGGTCGCTCACTTTCTCAATATGCTTTTACAACTAGATGATGCTGATGGTCTAAGAAGCAGAAAAGGGGTTGACTTACGATCCTTGCATAAAAGATTTAATTTTTTTGGTCAACTCCTCTATTGTTCGACCTAGTTTTCCTATGTCTCTTTCCACTCAATCCATGTGATATTCTGGCTCCATTGCCTTCATGTTGATAAGTCCTTGTCTTGGCGAATGAATTCCTGCCATTGTTTGAAAAACTTTGTCGATAGGCCCAATTTTCAAATAACCTTTCTATAAATTGGATAGACTTATCGGCATGTCTCCATGTATGTACTTCTGCTAATTGTATCTATCATATTTCACTCAGTATCATTCAAACCCTCAAAGATAGTTTTGACTAATTTCCACGATTGAATTCCATGATGAGAATATTTCTTCATCAAGGTCATAAAGCTCTCCCGAGCCTATCTAAAACTATCATTCCCTTGCGTAAACTCTCTAATTTCTCTCCTAAGGGCATTTGTTTTTATCAAACGAGTAGAATTTTCTTAAAAATTCTTTTTTTCAGCTCACTCAAAGAAGTAAACTCTTGTCCTGCTGGCTTTAACCACTCTTTGGCCTTGTCTTTCAATCCTAGATGAAATATTCTCCTTTTTAGATATTCCTTGGGCACTCTAGGAATGTTATTGGTCATACATATATCAATAAATTCATCAAGAAACTCATAGGGTTCTTCATTGGATCTCTCATAGAAAGTGGATAATAATTGAAGTATATGAGGATCGATCATAAATGACAAATTATTAGCTAGAGGGTTTGATATCTGTGTGTACATTTGGCTCTCAAAAAGATCAGACTACTCTCTAAGCTTCATCCTTTTAACCTATCCAACTACAGATCAATTTGGGTTTTTATTAGGGTTTTCTTCAATGGTATCCTGTAAGGATTGACTGCCTACTTTAAAGGTATTAATCTTAGGCTCAGATTTAGAAGAATTTTCACATAAGGTGAGTTCAAAGATGAAAGGGTGGAGAAATCATCTTCCATTCATGCACAACAATTAAATAAAACCATCAGATCAAGGTAAGTTTATAGAAAAAAAAAGGAAAATACAAGTGATCTAATTTAAGAAGAGGTTAAGAAAATAATTAGAATTTGAATCTAATAGATACCTACCTCGTTGGAAATGACGTCATTTGATCAGCGTAAAATCACAATCATTAAAAGTGCATGTTCATGTATCAAAAATTATACTCAACCTTCAAATTAGATTTTTTTAAAATTTAGAATAGTGGCAAGTTAAGGTTGAATTTATAGGGAGGATGGCTAAAGATTAAATTGAAGGATTAGTTTTAGTAATTTTAGAATAAGAAAGTGAAAATGATTGATGAAAAATGGAGACATGGGCAAATGAAGCCATGAAATAATCAAACACCTTTGATCTCTTATTAACAACAAAAAGTTCTTACTCGTTCAAGGGAAATGTGATTTAGTGTTGAAAAGATAAATTTGTGGATAGATCAAAAAGATTGAAAATGGTCAAAATAGAAAAGATTGAAATTAAAATGTTCTAATATAAAGGTTGCAAGAAAAAAAACGCACTCTAGCATGAGATATGAATAGAAAATAAAAGAAACTCACCAAAAAAATATGTTCGATACATAACATATGATCAATTGGTGCTCTCTTTCCTTTGGTTAGTAAATGTTAGAACCAACCAAAGAAACATAAAAAAACCTAGTCTTTTGTATTAAAATTTAAATCAGCCACTGTAAATATAAAGAGCATGAAATGACAATTATGCTCACAAATTCAATTTCAAACTCTATCTGAATCATGAGATATCATGATTTTAACTTAGAGCATTTTGGTTGTTGATTTTTCCTTTAAAATCATATGCTTCGATTGTTGATTGTTGGATTCATCTTGATCAAGATCAAGAGGCCCACGATTGTGCTACGTGTCATCATACGATTTGTCGCAAGAAGAGAGAAAGTGCAAAAGAGATGGAGGTCATCAAATCAAGCTCATCAAGTGCTAAACGGCAAGATTGTGCCATGTGTTAGCTCTAGACTCGTAGCGAATAGAGAGTATTTCAGGATAAATCTGAACCACGCATTGTGTGATCCATGATCCAACAATCTAGGAAGCTCCACATGTGATGCATCAAACAAGGGGATTAAGTGGACCTGGTCCACTAGATCAAGCAATCCATACACCACCACATGTCCTTGCTGATGGATATTATGTGGCCTATAAGCCAATCACACTTTCATCAATCTTGTTTATGTTCATTGAAATGAAATTTATTCATTGTCATTCTTGTGTGATGTTTACAATGAAGTTCATGAGCATGTGCAATGACTAAGTGAATTATGATGAAATCATAATATAGTGATCGCTAGTCTTTAAACATATGTTCTAAACATTCCTATTCGTGGGATATTCGAGAAGGACATCGAATTATCTAGAAAGAATAACACTATCTGATCCATCTCATATGATGAGTATGGCCGATCCTATAGCCATCGGTGTGGAGACACTAAGGATATATAGTGGGTGCTCTTTGGAGAAAGAGTTCACTGAATTGATCAGTATGAATCCCTGAATGGTAATATACCTAACTGTCAATCAGATTGATTCATGTCATGGTTGTGCATGTGGTCCTTTGACTTAAGACACCAAAGACATCTTGTGGATGGATGATCGTGTTTTGATTATGACTTACGAATCCCTAGTCACGGGATATCTAAAACGTCATATATTGGATACGACATGAAGTCCACGAAGATGATTGTGTGGTCAAGATGGGATCATCCACCCTCGGTATATGAGGAGATCGACTCAAGGAATGAGATGCGGTTAAATCCTTGGCCAAGGTAGCGGAAATATTAGAGAAGTTGTTCTCAATGATTTCCTACTCGCATTAGTACTAAATTGAGTGACGGATTAGGGTTTGACAATTAACCATACCCTAAGTCATTCATGAGTATCGTGTGGATGAAGGATTATAAGTACACGGTAACCAATGACGGCAGGGTTCCATGAAAGAGTGATAATATACTCCATATCTCCTAGAGTAGCTTGGCACCCACCGGGCTGGCGACCCAACCTGTCGATTGGGTTAAATCGATCCTTATTCAATTAATCTATATGTTGATATAGTTAATTGATAAGAAGGACCAATAAGTGTTATTGGGTTGATAGAGTCATTAACTGGCGAGATAAATGGACCTAGAGGGTCACACACATAAGGTCAATGGACGTCGGTGGATATAGACATAATAAATAATAAGGGTTTTTGTGAAAAGTTCACATTCCCAAAGTCTATAAATAGGGGGAGAACGACCATAATAGAGGTGCCCATGCAAGCCTAGTGGAACTTCTCCTCCCTCTTCTCTTCCTCTCGTGGTGACGAGTGTTCAAGAGGAGATCCGATCGTCTGGAGACTGTGTGGATACCGCTAGAGGCCGGACGCTTGAACGGTTGAAGAACTCTTTCAAATGATCCAAGTAAGTATGAATTTTATTGCATACTAGATGATAGGATCACCTAAAATGGATGATGAGATCATCCATTCTTGGTGCTTCCACGATGTTGAATGTTTTGATTCAACACCTTCCGCTGCAATCATTATTTTGGAAGAAGATTTGGAGAGCTTTTCGAGCCTCAGATCCCATCACTTGCAACAAAAGAACTTTAGTACCACATGGGTTAATTAAAGAAAAAAAATGTTAAAAAGAAAGGCCCATTCAGGCCTATTAACAATATGATATGTTTTTAAGTCCGTTAAAAACTAATTACTCTCCATAATGGCACCACTTAGACATTAATTGGGTATTGCATGGCACAACCTTGTCCCATCATGTCTTCTCTGCCATGTTCGCAGGTGCATATAAAATCGATTTCTTGATTTCAGAATCTTAAAAATCCTTTAAAAATCCATATTAATAGAATTTTTTTTAAAAAAACTAAGAAATTTAGAAAAATATTAAAAAAATTAGAAAAATCTGTAAAAATCAAGGAAATAGTTAAAATTCTGGAAAAACCCCTTAAACTTGAAATATTCACATCTTATAGTATAAAAATCCTCTCTGAATGAAGGTTTTGCCATTTTGAATCTCATTGTCTTATTTTTCATAATATGATGTCAAACAAATTTTATTGAAGATAAAGAAGGGTAAATTTTTGTTAGAAACTACTCGGCTCTTTCTTTTATTTGTCCTTATCTTCTTCATTCATGCGCACGAGCACGAAACCCATGAAAAATTAATTATGCATAAAATTAATTGTAATTTATTACACATTTAGCTTATGAACAATAAGATGATGAATGCAAAAATTTCATCAAAACATGATAACATGCATACTAGTGACGAGTATTATGTCTTAAAATCATATAAGAATAACAATGCATTTATAGTGCACAACCTATTTGTCCCTTTTTTTAGTGTAACAACATTTTATCATAGAAATCCTTCATATACATCGATCTATCATATACTCTCATAAATACACTTCTACCTTTCTCATCTCTCCGTTTCATTAATCTTATTTCTTCTCATTATCATCCTTCTACACACACACACATATGTATGTATGTATCTATACACACACACACACTTCTAAATATAGATTTTGAATTAAATCCAGGTCACACTCATCATATCAATGACCCACAGTTCTCCATAATCTTATCTCATTTATCTTCCTTTTAGAGGTATATATCCTTCGTAGAAAACACTTATCTCATTACCTAGGCTACTTAAGGATTTGGCCCCTACTTAACCCTATACCAAGGAAATATAATTGCTAAAAATTGTTGGGATCTTAGGCTCTAAAAGCTCTCCAAATCCTTGTCAAAAATAATGATTGCAGCGGAAGGTGTTGAATCAAAACATTCAACATCGTGGAAGCACCAAGAATGGATGATCTCATCATCCATTCTAGGTGATCCTATCATCTAGTATAGAATAAAATTCATACTTACTTGGATCATCTGAAAGAGTTCTTCAACCGTTCAAGCGTCCGACCTCTAGTGGTATCCACACAGTCTCCAGACGATCGGATCTCCTCTTGAACACTCGTCACCACAAGAGGAAGAGAAGAGGGAGGAGAAGATCCACTAGGCTTGCATGGGCACCACTATTATGGTCGTTCTCCCCCTATTTATAGACTTTGGGAATGTGAACTTTTCACAAAAACCCCTATTATTATGTCTATATCCACCGACATCTATTGACCTTATGTGTGTGACCCTCTAGGTCCATATATCTCGCCAGTTAATGACTCTATCAACCCAATAACACTTATTGGTCCTTCTTATCAATTAACTATATCAACATATAGATTAATTGAACAAGGATCGATTTAACCCAATCGACAGGTTGAGTCGCCAGCCCGGTGGGTGCCAAGCTACACCACATGCTCTAGGAGATATGGAGTATATTAGAACTCTTTCATGGAACCCTGCCGTCATTGGTTACCGTGTACGTATAATCCTTCATCCACACGAGACTCATGAATGACTTAGGGTATGGTTAATTGTCAAACCCTAATCCGTCACTCAATTTAGTACTGATGTGAGTAGGAAATCATTGAGAACAACTTCTCTAATATTTCCGCTACCTTGGCCAAGGATTTAACCGCATCTCATTCCTTGAGTCGATCTCCTCATATACCGAGGGTGGATGATCCCATCTTGACCACACAATCGTCTTCGTAGACTTCATGTCGTATCCAATATATGACGTTTTAGATATCCCGTGACTAGGGATTCGTAAGTCATAATCAAAACACGATCATCCATCCACAAGATGTCTTTGGTGTCTCAAGTCAAAGGACCACATACACAATCATGACATGAATCAACCTGATTGACAATTAGGTATATTACCATTCAGGGATTCATACGGATCAATTCAGTGAACTCTTTCTCCAAAGTGCACCCATTATCTATCCTTGGTGTCTCCACACCGATGGCTATAGGATCGGCCATACTCATCATATGAGATGGATCAGATAGTGCTATTCTTTCCAGATAATTCGATGTCCTTCTCGAATATCCCACGAATAGGAATGTTTAGAACATATGTTTAAAGACTAGAGATCACTATATTATGATCTCATCATAATTCACTTAGTCATTGTACATGCTCATGGACTTCATTGCAAACATCACACAAGAATGACAATGAATAAATTTCATTTCAATGAACATAAACAAGATTGATAAAAGTGTGATTGGCTTATAGGCCACATAATATCCATCAAAAATAACTAAAAATACCCTTAAATTGGTATCATGATTGCACTACAAAATTATAACCATTCTAACCTTGAAAACATCAATCTGATGGCTCATTTGACATCTAATATTGATAAATGTTTTATTGGATGGACACATGGTGAGATCAACATCGTCGTGCAAAATTAAGACCTGTGATCAGATGACATATATTAATCCTAGAGGCATTTAGAGATTTTTATTGGATTTTTATGCGGCACATGATGAAGTCACAATGCATGGGCCCCCTAAACGCCTAATCAAACAAATAATGCTTAAAATGGCCCTTTTAAGTTGTTTCAAGGCCCAAAGCCCCATAAATTAGGTCATGCATCCTCTCTTTCTCTAGGGCTTGGACTTCTAAGGTATTTGCGTTTGCCAAACTCATACCTTTCATTCAATTGAATTATTTTTCCATTTTTTCCATTTCTTTCATGTTTTGGTGTGGATTTATGCACAATATTTATCAATTGACATTGAAATGGATGGGGATTTCATCGCTTGAAAGTCAAAAATATCGTAGAACAAATCATTATCTAAAGCGTACTTTTTGGAAACATCTTTGTGATGCCCATGGGTTAGATTCAGAGTAGTAGGACTTTAGTAAACTTCCAACTATATTCCCATGATTCACCCTCCTAAAATTTCAAAACCTTGTTTCTTCTATATCTTTTTTGTTAAAATCTTGTTAAAGCTCGAATTTTCTTTTTGGATTCTTTTCTTCTCCCTCTTTCTAAATAATTATTTTCTCACCTCTTTTTTTGTCTAATTTAACTAAATTCAAGCATGTACTAGTTCATCTTTGTCATAAACTATTTTAACGTGGATTCAATATATATTCACTATTGTACTAGATTTTAGATATTATTAGAGTGGATTTGATTTATTGTTGATGAGTAAACATGTGATTTTCTTTATTCTTCAATGACCAAGTGTTCCACACTCATCAAGCACCCAACAGCACGCATAAGTGTTTCCATAAAAGTGGTAACAAGATCAAACATCCTCACCACATGAGCAAGAAAAGAAATTGGTATTATATGTGTATACCTCATGTCCTTCTCAGAAATCATGTGCAATTCAACTTAGGAAATAATAATAGAATAAATTAATTAACTCCAAAATTCATAAAATCACTTTAGAAATAAAAGGAGATAAATTTAAAAGTTTATTTAAAAATTTTCTCTTGTTATTTTTATGTAAATCATATAAAATAGAATAAAATGTGGCCAATCTTAAAAAAAATTGATATTTGAAAAGCCAAAGTTAAGAATTGTGCAAAGACATTCCATAAAATAATGCATTTTCATATAATAGGCATAGAGTTATAAAAATGTACTCAAAATATGATAACATGTTTGGTGGTGACACCTTAATAACGAAAGAAACATCGAAAGAGGCACCAAAGCAATGCAACTTAAGAAGAAATGGAAGGATTAGGAGTCATCCATATCAAGAAAACAATATGCTGATCCTGACCAAGAAATTCAAGAATCTATCATTGGAAGATGTGTATATATCAAAAGACTTTGAAGACATGAAGAGAGCAACCCCACAAAGATGTTTGTGTGATAACGTGCAATCATCACATTCATTTATTAACATTTTCATTATTTTTAATACTTTATTTCCACGAATTCAATACACGTTATCATCCATTTCACTGTTTTCATCAGTCATCCCATTTCATCGTCCATTTGCTCATTTTTGCATTAATATGATAATATGATGAAATTTATGATTTTGACCTTTCTCAAGGTCAATTTTTTTTTTGACTAATCACTTTAGTAAGTTTTTGATGTGCAGGAGTGAGGAAACAAAAGAATTAGAGCTTAAACTGGTCATTATACAAAAAGCACAGATAAAATTGTTGAATAGGGTGCCTAGTTCAGCATTAAAATTGAGTGCTTAAATTACTTCTTTTTGAAATTCAAGAAGAATGGAATTAAACCTCTCTAAAAATGGAACAATTGGGTAAAAATTTGACCCAATTTTGAGCAGCGAACAAGAAGATACAGGCTCACAAAGTTGGAAGAAAAACACAAATTTCATAGCATATCCTTTTATTTTTATTCCAATTTCATTTTATTTCTTTATTTTATGTCTCAAGAAGAAATGCATGCTATCAATGCATGAAATTGCATATTATCAGTGATGAAATCATTTGTCACAGCCATCCAAGACTTCCCATAAAGAGAAAAGCATAAAAGGATACCAAGAACAAACTAGAGACACTCCGATAGTTGGAGAAACCAGCTAAAATGTAATAAAACTAGTTAAGAGGTCTATCTTAAGATAAAAGCGATCATGTCTTGAGGCAATGCATGCTGGATTGTGTGATACCATGTTTTTCGCCTCTAAAATGGTGGCAATTAAACAAAAGGGTTGCCCTTGTTACATGGTGTTTATGCATGTGACCTATATATGAGAGCGCACAATGCAAGAGTGCAAGTGCATGTGCAATCTGCTTGACCACTGCACATGTGCTTTCCTATGGGTAGCAGTGAGGCTTATGCATGAGGATGACTTCTTTGGAGGAGATGAATTCAAGGAGTCAAATGGAACTATTGGAAATGGCACACAAAGAAATGGATCCATGAAAAGAGGGACAGCCCAATGAGAGGCGGCCCAAGGTCTCCTGCAATTAGTACTAGCCAAGGGAACAATGACATGTAAGGAATTTCCAACGGCTTCAAAGATCAAATATCCTGAGTATACTAAAGACCAGACAAGTTCTAAGGAGAGCCCATTAAATATATGCATGACAACATTAGCCTCACAAGTGTAAGGAGGGATACTTGAGTGGAGGGGAATGTCAGTGATAAGCTTGCTCAAGCTTAGACAGTGCAGGGATGGGTGACCTATTGGAAACAGGGGCACCAAGGAAGATGAGAGCTCTTGATCTTAGGCCCCAAGCATGAACAGTGAAATGATGGGTGACTTCACTGGAAGAGGGGAACCAGAATAAGAAAAAACTCTTGATGGGAAGAAGTAGGTGTACCAAGTGATCACCGATTTGAGTGATCATCCATTAACGTTGAAAAAAAACATGCACACACACAAACACAAACATACTCGTGCGACCCATGAAGTCACATTGAGATGAGCAAGTTTTGTTGTAAATGAATGGATGAGAAGAGAAGATAGAAACAATGAGAGATAGGTACTTATCATGGTTCATTGATTGATTGATATATATATATATATATATATATAGAGAGAGAGAGAGAGAGAGAGAGAGGAGAGATGGGAAAACTGAGTTCTCGCAGTCTAGAGAGAGGGATAGAAATCATATAGTTCACTATTTTTCCCGAGCTGCATGACATTTGAATTGATCAGTCTATCAAAAATTAGGAAGAGCATAGATTGCAGCTCTTGCGACAGGAGCCAGGGAACCCATCAGAGCCAACCATGTATGAAGGGTTTTTCTGGCACTCTCCTGAGGCCGCCCATGTGGCACAAAGCTCGTCCTTGTCAGTGCAGGCCCCATCTGACATGGAAGGCACCCGTTGATCAAACGATCTAACGTGGATCCACTTGGTTGCTGACCACTTTTCTCCCTCAGTGACAGGGCAACTCCCATGGAGGCTGAAGTCGTCTGTTGTGGCGTTGGGATGAAGGCTGAAGAACAGCAGAGCATCTCCCTTTCTTGGCTTCACTGCCATCATCAAATCACATAACATGATCAAATAATTGACCTATTGTATAGAAAGATTGGATCCATCAAAATCACAATGAGGCACTTTCATAAGGATTCTCCATGCATTTATTATTGCTCTCTCTCTCTCTCCCCCCCCCCCTCAAATAAAATTGCTCCCTTCCTTTTCTCTCTCACAGTCACCTTGCCTCCTATCTAATTATTGATCCTTTTAGCATAGGAAATCACATCTACAGAGAATCATCTCTCTCACACACTTCTGTGTCTATATATGATATAAAGTTGTGTTCAGTGGATATTTGACTAAATGAGTTAAGTAAACAAATCTGTACCCGCATAGCCTGCCTTAGCACATTCAGACCATGTCTCCCCCTTCTTTTGAGCAATTTTTTTCTGCAGCATACATGTTTACGACATATGAAGTAATTATTGAGGATGAAAACCAATGCTTTGAATTGAAAGGATTCGGGACACATACAATCTAGAGAGAGAAGGATGAAGATAGACGGGAAGAGGGAGAACACATGCACATGTGAGATAGAGAGAGAGAGAGAGATTAAGGTTGAAGTATAAACAATTATATGCGACAGAGACTCATTTGAGATAACAAGCCAAACAAGGTTTCCGCGTGAGAATGAGAGAATGTAGGGATAAAAGCAAAACTGAAACAAAACCATCATCATAACTAGGCTATCAATCATTCGGTAACTCAACCCTAGTCAGCCCTTTCAGTTGGACAAGCCCACCAAATTTGTACCGCTGATAAAAGATAGAAAAGCAGATGAAAGATGACAAAAATAAGTATAAATTTATACATAGAGAGAGAGGGAGATGGTAGATGGAGAGAGAGAGAGAGATAGAGTACCTCAGCATCAGGAAAGACAGTCTCCCCACCCTTGCCAACATTAGAGAGATACATGAGCACGGTGGCTATCCTGTGCCCACCTAGTTCCTGGTTGACTTTGTCATGGAAATAATCATAATGAGGCTCATACTTTTCCCCATGCTCATAGTGTAAGATCTGCATTGCTTCTCCATTCTCTGGAACAAAAAAAAACAAAAATTAAAGGACGAGCTTTTAACAAACAATCACCAAATAGCTCACCCATCTATCTTTTCAAGATCAGGAGCTTTCTTTACCTGCAGGAAGGAAGGTCCAGGATGAAATCCTGTTCTCTATCCTTGCCACAACTTCGTCCTTGAACAAGGAGAATAAAATTAGGACAAGAACATGATAACATGTATACCAGATCAAATAAATGTACAGTAGGTAATGAGTTGTAATAAGTGACGGGGATTCCTTTGCTAGAGAAGATTTTGAAGGAAACAAATGCTTCGGATCTGAATGTCAATCAACGTGCACGGCTTGTTAAACGGAATTTTCCAGCAGTAACTTTAAATCGTCAAATGAAACTGGCACGGAAAAATACTTCTGAATGTAATAAGCGAGAAAATGGCAAATGGAGAGCAAATGGAGAAGAGAGTGAGAGAATTAAGCTATGTTGACCTGGTTTTTGCTGAGGAACATTCCGGAGCTTGTCCTGACTTCACTCAAAACGCTCTCTCCTGAGTCATTATCAGCCACCATGGACTTCTCTAGCTTGTCCTTCGCCTGATTAAATCAAACAAAACTTTCTCGTACGCAAAAAAAAGTCAAGAGAAAACCTCCCACCCTCTTTTGCTGTCTAACTTAGTAGTGTCTAGATCTTGTGTTTCTAAATCAATTTATAGCTCACCAGCTTAATGAGGTGGTCACATTCATCAAAGGAGAGAAAACCCTTGTAAAGGAAAGCCCTGGAAAATCCAAAATTCACAATAATAAATTTGATACGCGCATATGGTTTATAATCAACGGGAATTTACAAGTAAAGGAAGGGGAAAAAATGGACCTTGGATGCCAGGAGAGCTGGGTGACCCTCCGGAGATCGATTTCTCTGGAGAAATAAAAAAATCAATAACAATAACTCCATCTGATCATAATCAAACCCAAAAAGTTTCAAAAGGGTAAATTGTACCCCGTTCTCCTGGATTCGGAAGGAAGAGGAAGCGTCACCGACACGAGGAAGATGACGTAGGAAACAAAGGCACGTTGGATCCGGAAACCCATCGCCGGAGAAGGAGAGAGCAAAATTGAAAGGGTCAACTGAAGTAAACGATGGACTCATTAAAACGCGTTTTACTGCGACCTTCAGTGCGTATCGCTACGCATCAAAGAATGCGTTTGTACATACGAATACTAGAATCAGGAACTGGTGGTCCCCACTGAAATGCTGGGAGATTATCTTCAAAGCCATTTTGGGCCTGACCCGAAGAGGCAGAGGGCAGCCCGTTAAGGAAAATAAGTGGCAGCAGCTACATTGGTCTGGGAGAAATGGGCTGGTTGTAGGGATAAGAGTCCATGGAAGCGTTGAGAGAAAACCTGTCCAAGAAGGGAGGGGTGAAAGAACTAGGAAGAAAGAGTGTCAAGAAAAGAGGAGATGGAATAGAGTAGAAGAGGATTCAAAGAAAAGAGAATCACAAAAATGGTAATTTGCATTGTAATGTAATAAACTATCTTCTCGTTGAGTCGATTATGTTACCGATCCCAGGTAAACTTTTCCAATTCTATGATTATCGGTGGATGACAAGACTATTTTGTGCACTTGAGGAACTCATGCAATCATGAGTCAAAAAAAGTCTCAACTCATTTTAATTTGATGATTAATTAAATATAATTAGTGAATAATGGTCAAATCCATAAAAACATTTGAGTAGACTTTTGAGATTTTTTTGAATTTGATAAAATTGGACTAGAAAATGGGATGATAAATAATAGAAAATCATACATAATCAATCAAAATACCAATCAGATATAGATCCAAATAGTAAAAAAAAGATACCAATCAAAGTTGAATCAAAGGAGAAATCAAATTGAGAAGTTAGTGAGAGAGAAAATCACTCACAAAGAGAAAGGAAATTCTCTTAATCTACCATTCTAAATTGAAATCTAATGCTAGATCATGAAAGATTAATTAAAATAAAACTTAACTAACCCAAAACCAGTGAGAAAATGACCCAACCAACCACTAGACCAAGGCTTTTCATATAGACATTTTCTTGGTAGATATTTGAAGGTCAAGTAAATTCTCACAATTCTCACACCAAAAATATCTTGATTTCAAATGCTCAATATATGTAGAAATGATTCAATTGAATATGATCTTCCCTATCAGATCAGTGATTGCCATTCACAAATAAGGGTACACAATGCTCTCATCAGTGAAGTAGCTAATGAGAGATAGCACTCTATTTTTAGTGGACAAGTGATCATGACGGCTATGAAGAACCCTTTGTAATCAAGAGATTCACATTGATCCAAAAGGCTTAATTGATTGAGAACACTCAAGAATATCTCTTTAGGAGAAGAGAGAAAGGTAGAGTATAAATAGTAGGAGATTTGGGTCTAACTATCTGATCATCTTCTCAAATGTAATGGACGACCAATATTAGATAGGAAAGTGCCAAAATGGTGTTTTAGAGTCATGAATATCTGATTAGTGATGTAGGCTCCTAATCGAATCATTCAACTCATGCTTTCAAAATTTTGCTTTGTTTCCATCGTTGGATCTTGATCTAACTCCTCTCATGGTGCCACATTGTCTAAATAGGAAGCCCATTAAGTGTATTAATCTAGACCATTAAACTCCCTTGATGGATGGCTAGGATTCATCGAAGATTAAATCTAACGGAGCCTAATTGGATGGCGCTGCATTTTGGTGAAAATTGTAGGGTCTAGATTAGGCGATGCCAATTCGTTTGATTTGATGACTCTGGCCCCGCCATGTCACCTAAAATTGAAAAGAAAAACTTTAGATACACATATTTAGTTTATGTTTTTTTTCTCCATATATCATAGCCCTTTTAAGTTTGAACTGTCATTGGGCTATTAAATATACTATTAGAATTTAGACACCCCTTAATAGTGCAGCATGCAAGCACTATCAGTGCATTGCATGGTGCCGTTTGGTGATGTCACATGTTGCCACATAAGTGTTTGTTGCCACCTAGGCTACACACCTCACTTGTCCCATGTAATCCTTTTTTTGTGATTTTTAGCTTTAAAAATTCTCAAAACTTTTATGAAAACTTAGGAAAGGCATAGCTTTCATATATCATCTAAATTTTCTTCATTAGATTATAAATTAAATATCTTATCATTCTATGGCATTTAATTTTATAAATAATAATAAAATAAAAAATTTATACCTAAAGTTCTCTAATTTTGCTAAGAAAACTCAAAGTAGATCCCTTTGCAATCAAATGATTTCTCTTTTTATCTCTTTATTATTCATAATGATACACATGTCAATATTAGAAATACAAAATCTCAAGAAAATGACACTAAAATTGAAAGAATTTAATGTTTTAAAATTCAAACATATGAGTTACAAAAAAATAGCCTTAAATAATGCATATTAAAAATTCAAGATAAATGCCACATAATTCATTCAAATGTACTCAAAATACGATTACATGCATCATGAATTTATGAAATGTGCCTTTACATGCATTGATAATCATGTTGTCACTGAAATGTAATTTGAAGCATATAATCATGTTGTCAATGGACTGTTTGACTTAAATGGCTTTGTTTCTAAAATGGCTAGTTCATAATCTTGAGTAGCCGATTTATGTTCAAACTAAGTTGGTAATTTCTTGTCCAATTTAGGGAAGTTGGTGGAAAATGGCAAATATGGTTCAATACTTGCAATTGAGCTCAACATTTATTAGATGTTGATCTTGATTTTTATATATAAATATAATTGTGACTAAGGGTGTAGTAAAAACCTTATCAGAAAGCTGATTTTTGGTAGATATAAAGGTGGCATGAAGTTGTTGGCTTTGATCTATTCATGGGAAAAAAATTGATATCCACTTGTTTTGTTTGATCTATATCAATCCTGAGATATAGATAATTTATAATATTCCATTGACCATCATTATTTTATGTGGATACATTTCATGTATCTTATTACCTGTAATTGATGTTTATACCGTATGTCATAATCAAGTTAACACTTTTTCTATGTTGATAATCATTGTTACTTTAAACTATTCGTTTGTCTCTTCATTTCTATCACGTCATTGTCTTGAGATTATAAATTTATCGTTGATCTATACTGATATTATTCTGAACCAATATCATCTTCATCTATTTTTTTTTTCATCCACTGATTTGTGTTGCCATTTATATGTGATATACTCATATTTATCAAGACTTGACAATATTATCCATCTACAAGAAGGGAGTCCCTTACATTCTTGTAATCCATTCAACTATTGTTATTTTTTTAATAGATTACTTTCACTTGATTTTAATTTTTAGGACATTCCATCAAACCCATCAATACAGATAAAGGCCCACCAGGATAGAGAACTGATGACATGCATTTTTATACAATTAATTCATTATTTTTTTATGATTTTAAGGCATAATTCACATCATTATTATGCATGTTATCATGTTTTCATAATTTTTTGAATTTATCATGTTGTATCATTCATAAGTTGAATTTGCACAAACTTTTGAGTAGTTTTAGGCATTATTGGATTTAACTTTTTTCATCATAGTAAGTATAAACAAAAAATGACAAGAATGAAGATAGAAGAAGAAGAAAAGAGATTTCTCATGAAAATTTACATTCTTTGTCGTATTTATATTTTATTTTAGGTGATATGATCAAAAAAAACAAAACAAGGATTAAAATGATGAAAAATTCATCCAAAAAGGATTTTTATAGGAAAAGGTATGATTATTTTAAGTTTAAGGGTTTTTCATAATTTTTTATTTTTGAACCTTTTCTGATTTATCTAAATTTTCTTGATTTTCTAATAATTTTTCTATTTCATAAAATTTATAAAGATTTTTCAAAAAAATTTAAATCAAAAGATTGATTTTATTTGTGTGTGCTGATTTGATAGCCTTACGTGGCATGCTTATGTAGCATCACAAATGCATGGCGCAGTGAGGTGGCACCATGTGATGCCCAATCAGTGCCTATGTGGAATTAATAAGGGAAGTATTGGTTCTTTAATGATTTATTCTTTTAATAGTGTAATGGGATGATTATTTAAATCATGAAATATTTTTTAAGAAAGCCCACCGAGGACTAAAGTTTTGTGTTATGCAAGACACGTAGGATTCATTAGGAGACTTTAATCTAGTGGACCTAGTCCACTAGATCAATTTCTTACACTCATGAGGCATGGCAAGGTAGGAACCATCAGATGAGGTGACCACCAGATCAATGCATGAAATGTATTCTAATAGAGCCTCTTTTCACGACAAACAAGAAATTGACACATGGGTCCATGCAATACAATGGATCATGAGACCTATTGGGATCTGAGGTCGATAAGACTTTTAATTTTTTATCAAAACATTAAATGCAACAGAATACATTGAATTGAATATTCAAAATATAAAGGCACCCAAGAAACGATGAACCTATCATTCAGTATGTATGAGAAAACAAACTTACAGGGTTCCCTTTAATGAGTTCTCAAAGTTGTTTAAGTGTCTAGCCTTCAATCTTATCCACACAATCTTCGGATAGTTGGATCTCTTCTTCAAAGTTCTTCACTAAGAGAGAAAGAGAAGAAAGGAGAGAATTCTCCCAAGGCTTACATGAGTACCTTGAGTTGTGGTTATTTTCCCCTTATTTCTAGACATTGGGTATATAAAAATTTCACAAAAACCCTCATAATTATGTGTATATGATAGATATTATGTGGCCTATAAGCCAATCACACTTTCATGTATCTTGTTTATGTTCATTGAAATGAAATTTATTCATTGTCATTCTTGTGTGATGTTTACAATGAAGTCCATGAGCATGTGCAATGACTAAGTGAATTATGATGAGATCATAATATAGTGATCGCTAGTCTTTAAACATATATTCTAAACATTCCTATTCGTGGGATATTCAAGAAGGACATCGAATTATCTGGAAAGAATAGCACTATCTGATTCATCTCATATGATGAGTATGGCCGATCCTATAGCCATCGGTGTGGAGACACTAAGGATAGATAGTGGGTGCACTTTGGAGAAAGAGTTTACTGAATTGATCCGTATGAATCCCTGAATGGTAGTATACCTAAATTGTCAATCAGGTTGATTCATGTCACGGTTGTGTACGTGGTCCTTTGACCTGAGACACCAAAGACATCTTGTGGATGGATGATTGTGTTTTGACTATGACTTACGACCCCCTAGCCACGGGATCTCAAAAATGTCATAGATTGGACACGACATGAAGTCGTCGAAAGTGATTGAGTGGTCAAGATGGGATCATCCACCCTCGGTATATGAGGAGATCGACTCAAGGAATGAGATGTGGTTAAATCCTTGGCCAAGGTAACAGAAATATTATAGAATTTGTTCTCAATGATTTCCTACTCGCATTAGTACTAAATTGAGTGACGGATTAGAGTTTGACAATTAACCATACCCTAAGTCATTCATGAGTCTCGTGTGGATGAAGGATTATACGTACACGATAACCAATGACGGCAGGGTTCCATGAAAGAGTTCTAATATACTCCATATCTCCTAGAGCACGTGGTGTAGCTTGGCACCCACCGGGCTGGCGACTCAACATGTCGATTGGGTTAAATCAATCCTTAGTCAATTAATCTATATGTTGATATAGTTAATTGATAAGAAGGACCAATAAGTGTTATTGGGTTGATAGAGTCATTAACTGGCGAGATATATGGACTTAGAGGGTCACACACATAAGGTCAATGGACGTCGGTGGATATAGACATAATAATAAGGGTTTTTGTGAAAAGTTCACATTCCCAAAGTCTATAAATAGGGGGAGAATGACCATAATAGAGGTGCCCATGCAAGCCTAGTGTAACTTCTCCTCCCTCTTCTCTTCCTCTCGTAGTGACGAGTGTTCAAGAGGAGATCCGATCGTCTGGAGACTGTGTGGATACCGCTAGAGGCCGGACGCTTGAACGGTTGAAGAACTTTTTCAAATGATCCTAGTAAGTATGAATTTTATTCTATACTAGATGATAGGATCACCAAGAATGGATGATGAGATCATCCATTCTTGGTGATTCCACGATGTTGAATGTTTTGATTCAACACCTTCCGCTGCAATCATTATTTTGGACAAAGATTTGGAGAGCTTTTCGAGCCTCAGATCCCAGCAGTATATACACCAATGTCCACAACCCTTATGTGTGTGACCCTTTAGGTCCATATATCTCACTAGTTACTGACTCTATAGACCTAATAATACTTTATCAGTTAATATTTATTAATTATCTACTTCAAATTATGGATAAATTAATTAATAATTGATTTAACCCAATTGAAAATTTGAGTTGCTAGCTTGTTGGGTGCCAACCAACACCACGTACTTTAGGAGCTATAGAGTATAAAAGAACTCATGTATATAACCTTCTTGTCATCACTTAGTGTGTACATATAATCCTTCATCCACACTAGACTCATGAACAACTTACGGTGTGGTCAATTTTCAAGTCATAATTGATTATTCAATTAGTACTAAAACGTGGAGGAAATCATTAAGAACTTCTCTAGTATTTCTACTACCTTATTAAGGATTTTATTGCACCTCATTCCTTGAGTCAATCTCCTCAAATATTGAGGACGAACAATATTATCTTGACCATACAATCATCTTTGAGGAATTCATGTTATGTTTAATGCATGTCATTTTTATGATCACGTGGAGAGGAATTCATAACTTATAATCAAAATATGACCATCCATCAATAAGATGTCTTTGGTGTCTTAAGTCAAAAGATAAAATACGCAACCATTACATCAATCAACCTAATTGACTATTAATTAGAATATTATTCAAGGATTGATACAAATCAATTTAATGAACTCTTTCTCCAAAGAACACCCAATATCTATCTTTGGTGTCTCCACAACAATAGCTAAAAGTTCAACCATATTCATTATATCAGTTGGATCAGATAGTGCTACTCTTTCTGGATAATTTGATGTCCTTCTCAAATAACTCACGAATATAAAATTTTAGAAAATATTTTTAAAACTAGAAATCATTGCATTACGATCTCACCATAATTCACTTAGTTATCACATATGCAAATATCGCACAAGAATGACAATGAAAAAATCTCATTTCAATGAATATAAGTGAGATATATGGAAGTGCTATTGTCTTTTAGGCCACGTAGTATTTATAAAGACCACTGAATTTAACGGACCCCGATCTTCCCAATTCTCCTTTGTCCTCACAGCAAATTTAGAGGTGACATGTGGCTCAATCCTATACATCTTGCACTTGGTAAAGAAGATCTGATAGCCCTTATCTCTTCCATGCTTTCTCTCTGCTCATGGTAAATGAAATGGTAACACGTCACACATTTTTTAGAGCTCCCAATCTTGATCAAGATTAATTCATATATGCAAAAAAATCTTACAATTTAAGGAATTTTTGATTAATTAGAAATACTCCAATTTGAAATCATGATATCTCATGATCCCAATTGAGTCAAAAGGCTAAAATTTTGTGGGCATGATTATCATTTCAAGATCTTCAATCTCGTAGTGATTGATTTGAATTAGAATGCGGAAAATTAGGGTATTTAACATTTCATTAAGTGCTTCTAGCTTTGGCTAGCCTATGGGAAGAGGGCATTGATCAATCATTCTTTGTGTACCAAACATTATTTTTAGTGAGTTTCTTCTCTTTTCGATTCATTCCTCATGTTGGATGCAAGTCACCAAGTCCAACCTAGATGTATGAGCTCTAAAAAGAGTGATTGATCAGAGAGCATCACTAGCAAGTTTTAATCATGAGCCTTAAGATTAGGGTTTATTATTTTTTATCTTTTCAATTGTCTCAACCCTTTCCATCCACATTTTCACATTTTTCAACCCTAAATTATCATTTGCCACAGGATCAAGAGTTTTTAATCTTTGAAAGGAGATTAGAAGTGTTTGATTGGATTATTTTATCTTCACATACATCTCCAACCTTTTCATCAAATATTTCTAATTTCTTAATCTAAGAATGCCAAAAGTATTCCTTCATTTCAATCGTTTAACCATCCTCCCTATGAATTCAACCCCAATTCACCATTATTCTAGAATGTAAAATCAATTTCAAAGAGTTGAGTCTAATTTTTTATACTCGAACTTTAAAGAAACATGATTTTATGCTTATCAAGATAATTTCAAAAGATTCATATAGTAGCCAAAAAAATAAAGTGGCATTAGAAGAGAGTCAAAAAGAAAAGTTAATGATGAACCAGCAATAAGATTTCATTCAATTGAAACTTAGACATAACAATGGATATTATGGAGCCTACAAGCTAATGACACTTCCAACTACATATTCACAGCATGATCGACGATGGTGGAGGAAGAATTTTCATGCCTAATAAGAGTGTATTGGTCTTATAGCAAAGAAAACGTTCATGGGGTTATAGGTTCAACATCATCAACACAAGTCAATGGAATTCAATCATATTATCCTTTATGCTACTCATCATCTATTCTTATTATGCAATGGAATGCAATCATGGTATCCTCTATGTTGCTCATCATCTATTCTTATTGAGCACATTTGGGTAGGTTTTTTATGAGACATAACTATGTATATGAGATGAAAGGTTTTTGCTATATGGAAAACTGTTCCTTCATGATATAGGTGAAAGCTTCAGACATCTAGTTTGATATTTAACAAGATCCAAGTAGATGCAATTATTCTTGAAGAGGATCATAGGATTTTTTTTAAGGTCTTGAGGGAACCCATTAGGGCCCAACATGTACTTTTCTCCATATTGTATCCTTATTGTAGGCCTTTATAAGGTCATCCTTGTGTATTTCTTATTACACTGTATTCACTATTATTTTATTTTTATCTCACCTTTCTGCATGGCATAAGAAAAGGCTTCCTAAGGGCTTCCTAGAGGCTTCTTGTCATTAGGGAAGTGGAGGCTTCACTTTACCACCTTGCATTGCCATCGTGCTTCCATCCTTGACGTCATCTGCCTCCCCTTTTGAGTGATGATTTCAATCCTAGATTCTAAGTTTTTTTCATTTCATCAATATGCTTTTTAGTGCAATCCTTGTCATTTAAAGGTGGCGTCTATGTGTCAATTTAAGGGGTGTAGTTGTTTATGGCCGCATGCCCAACTCCAAGGCAGTTCATTGTCTAACCTTGACCCAATTATAGTGTGTCAAAAAAACAATCTTTGAATGGCCTGATATGTAAAAAAATGATGATAATTGAAAAATTAAAATTATGTATCAAAGAAAAAAATATTCAATAAATTAAAAATGCAAAAAATTAAAATAGGTGTAAAGGCAAGGTGAGATTGAAGACACGACCACTAGGTTGAAAAACAAGATAGTCTTTTGACGCTCAAAATAATTATGCTCAATTGGGGGATAAAATGAGATTATATGATAAATATTAATAGAGAGTTAGATTAAGACAAAATGAGATTTTCAACGAGCCAAGATCAAGACAATCTGGCAACAATTGAAAGTGATGAGAGAAAGTCATGCATAAATAGCGAGAGAATTTGGGATATCCAAATCCCTAAGAATTTGGGATATCCAAGTCGCGCATACAATGATCAAGACTACTCTTCGTTTTGTCGATTGGCTACCCCTGGCATCCAGGCTTTGGAAGCTCAATGTTAACCAAGCATCTAGAGGAAAACCTTATCCAACTTGAGGAGGCAACCATAGAGGTCGCATTTTTTTCCTTCTCCTACATCTACGACATCTAAACCAGCACTATTATGTAGGCTATGACAATACGAGATGGTTTGCTCTTATGGGAGGAGCACAACCTTCATGATATCATCCTAGAATCCGATTCTCATGTGTTTGCCAAGATTTTACATTCAGGTTCTTGTCGACATTGTAGGCTCAAGAATATCTAGACAGATGTTATGCAATGTTGGAGGATCCATGTCATCACCACTAGCTACAAGAATAGAACCAAATGACAAAAGCTTTAGCCACTCACACAGAAAACTCCCTGAAAGGATCCATTTTCTCATCATGGTAAGCCGTGACTGCAAAGGCTAGAGGATGTCATCACTTTGAGCAACTCAGCATGCCTTCCTTGCATATATACTACGAGATATCCTTGATGCACCACAACACCGACGCATAGCATGGGGTCCCTCATCAGCACAAAAGTAAGCTGAAGCCTTTGACAAAAACCCCCTCAAGCAATAAGCCTCGTAAGGTTTCCACCATCCTAGGCTGAGACAATAATATCGTCACCACCTCATACTATAGGTCTAGCGCTACTTCTTGGTGTACAAGGTGTCTTTTACCCAACTACCATCCTTGACGAGGATGGCCATCGAAACAATAAGGCACGCACCACTCCACCTTTCTCTCTTTAGCATGGGACGACACTTTGAGCTCTCGTGTGTTTGGAATAGTGGGAAACCAAGGTCAAAAAGTTTTAAGAAATGCACATCTCATTTATTCCATTGCCCTTGGGCAGGGCAATGAAGGGCTAGAATGAATCTCTAATTTAAACTGCCAAAAGAAAGTGTAAATCCCTTGACTTTTTTAGTGGTAGAAAGTACAATCCCATCCATCATCATCAAGTAATATGCTAAGGAATATTAATAGTCAGGGATATCCCACCCAGGCATAGGCCGATAGACTATGACTTGTGAGAGAAAGAGGCAACCACACATACTGTTTGAATGTTTATCAAATAATATGACATTGACTAAAGATGGTTGGAAAAAAAGTCAACAATCATTATATAAAGGGTTAATATCATAAAAAAGTCTGAACTTTATCAACAGTACCAGATATGAGTCCGAACTTTTTTTTTGTCAGATATGAGTCCGAACTTCTCAAAGTGTCCAGATATAAGTCTGAACTTTTCTTTTCTCATATAAAAGTCTCAACTTTTCAACTTGTTCGGAGAAGACCCGCTTGAGCTCTTGAGTCCAATCTCCCACCTGCCTAATATGAACGCTGAGATAATCATCTCCCGGCGCCGATGTTATCGAAAATGGGTGCCTGAATAATCGGACGTTCAATAGAAAAGCATCAGCGGGGAGGAATCTTAGGTAGAGAAAGATGCGGCGAGCTGACCATTCGAACGGAGAAACTTCAGGGCACTGAACGAACATGTACTGGCCGCTCTTGTAGCGAAACACGGGAGGTTTTGAAACTTGGAGACAGAGAACATTCCCGGGATATATCGTCACCTGTTGCGCGCAGAACAGTCAGTAGAAAAAAAAAAAAAAATTTGTGAAAAATTGTCGTTCCAGAAGAACTCACTTTCAAGACGCGAACGGAGTAGTACCCTGATCTGAACGCTCGAAGAATCCTCTCTCCAGCATAGAGAAGCAAAGGTACAGCAAGATACATCCATGTCTGCGATGGAAGAGACGAACGAGAGGCTTCAGCTACCAAGGGAGGTCGAACGAAAGGAAGAAGACGGCTTTTTCTCACCGTTCTGAGATACCATTCGTGAACGAGATAAAGCATCAAGCCATGGACGACGAGCAGGATGTAGACCAAGACGAAGAGGTGGTGGGAGTACCAGAAGGCGTTGAAGCCGGTGATGCGATCAAAGGGTTTTGGGAGCTTCACCAAGCTCCGGCGGAACCAGTGGGTGGCGAGAGTGAAGGCAATGAACATCAGCACCACCATCAAAACTCCCGTTATTCCTTCCCAGCCCTTAACCAATTCTGAGTACGTCGGCTTGGTATCTCCAAAATCGTCTTTCATGGGTGCATACTCCTCCTCGGAAGTCGCCATTAGCCGGGGAAAATCACAAGCAAGGTGGTTCCCGGCGTGGAGGATGACGCCAACAACAATGGCGGCGGCGACTGTGATGAGAACGCGATAGTCAACTACCGACCGTGATGAGAACGCGATGTCAACTACCAAAAAGAATGCCCCATGTAGTTGACATCGCGTTCTCATCACGGTCGGAGTTGTGCTTGAAAGCAAAGCAAGAACAGAAGGAAGTCCAAAAAGGGAATGAGACTCGATCTCACGATAAGGAATAGAGTAATAAATGATAAAATTCAAGCGTGCGATCGTCTCCAATTGGTGGCAACGACCGATGAGAGTATATGAACGCGTGGGTTTGCTGGGGCTTGTCTTATCCACCAGGTCCAAGAGAAAAGGAGACGTCAAAACTCAGATCAGCTCCATCATCGACCATTTTCAACGCCGAAATCCGGTTTCCATTTCCTTAATCTCTCCCGACAAACAAGTTCAAAATCCGTAGGAGAAGATGACATCTCTCTTCATCTTCATCGCCCATTTCCCGGCCCACCGCCTTTTCCTCCGGTGAGGCGCCCACGGCATTCCCAAAGAACTTCCAACTATAAAGAAGGGAAAAAGCTCGGCCTTTTTATTTCTTCGCACTGTTTCTTCTTAAGCTTCTTCCTTTTTCAATTTTCCTCCGTCTTCTCCCCCAGCTTTCAACGCGGAAATGACTTTCCCCACAGACAACCAGGACGTGTCGCTCAGCGACCCTCTCCACTCACTAAAGGCGGCCGCATAATCACCCTCCAACTCACTCTCCATCTCCCCCTTTCATCAATCTATCTACCCCTAGATCTCTCCCTTAATTGACTTCCAGCGACCTCGTCCAATGAGGAGGAGCGTTTCTTGGCGCGAGAGATGCCGCGGTCTCAGCTTACCGTCTTCCCCGGCGATCTCCGCCTCGTCTTCAGAAGAGTTCGTGGAGGTGACTCTCGATTTTCAAGACGACGACACCGTCGTTCTGAGAGGAGTCGAGATCGCCGTGGCAGGAGCGACGTCCGATATAGAAAATGGGACGTCGGAGACGGTTTCTCCGCCGTTGATCAAGCGGAGCTCGTCCCACGGGAAACTTCGCCAATTTTTCTCAGTAGCTCAAGCAGCTGTCGCTGGATTTTAAAACGGAGTTAAAGAAGTGTTCTTGGAGTCATGGGCACGGAGGAAAGACTGGTCCGTCTTCCATGGACTCGGCGCTGGCCGCTCGGGCGCTGCGCAAGCAGCGTGCTCAACAGGATAGAGCGAAGTCCGGCGCACAGAAAGCTCTTCGCGGTTTAAGATTCATCAGCGGCAGCAAGAACAACGACATGGAAGCTTGGAACCAAGTACAGGCTAAATTCGACAGGCTAGCCAAGGACGGGTGTCTCTCGCGCTCTGATTTCGCTCAGTGCATTGGTGAGATAGTGAGACCATGATCACTGATGAAGGTTTTTGTACGTTCATTTATTTATTTTCTTCAGGGATGAAGGAGACGGAGGAGTTTGCGCTGGAGGTCTTGGATGCGTTGAGGCGGCGCCGCCGTCCCGGTGCTGAAAAAGATCTCTCGGGAGGAGCTTTACGAGTTCTGGTTGCAGATCACTGAGCAGAGCTTCGATTCACGCCTGCAAATCTTCTTCGACATGTACTGAGATTAACGTTTCCGGTTAACTAGCTACATGCGTTTGTTTCTTGCTGATGAATTTTTCTCCGCGAGATTTTCCGCAGGGTGGACAAGAATTGGGACGGGAGGATCACCGAGGAGGAGGTTAAAGAGGTAATTCAAAGGTCTTCAATTCTCTCTCTCTCTCTCTCCTAGGCTTTTCAGTTGAATTCGGTGAGGCCCAGACCCAACCACTCCAGCCTGCGTGATTCATTCGGCCATCTTCTTCTTCTTCCGTAGATCTGATGCTAAAGAAGAACTTAGGAAAAATACCTTATTGGCGAAAGCCCGATTCGATTATTCCTTAGTTTAGAATGGCGTCGACGTGACGCTGAGTATCCGATTGGGCTCCAGCTAACATGAAGTAGGTGAAGGTATTCCGGGGAAACCTAGTTTAGACTTCGCCCTCTCTGACGTCATGCTTCCATGCAATGGTTGCCGCATCAACGTCAGTTTATCGGCTAGCTGACGGCAGAGCTTTCGCAGGTTCTTTCCATTTCCCTCAACCTTTTTTTCCTCTTCAGATTATCATGCTTAGCGCATCTGCCAACAAGCTATCAAGGCTGAAGGAACAAGCCGAGGAGTATGCTGCTCTGATCATGGAGGAGCTCGACCCCGAGGGACTGGGGTTCATCGAGGTGACCTTTTCCGTTATTTCCCTTTCACGAATAAACTGAACCGTCATCTTCTTTTCCGTAAGAAGATATCAATCATTCAGAGGAAATACACTGAACCATTTTTTTACGAGGAGCAGGTGTGGCAATTAGAAACGCTGCTGCTGCAGAAGGATACCTACTTCAATTACAGCCAAGCGTTGAGCTACACGAGCCAGATGATGAGCCAGAATCTACAAGGGGTTAGAAGGAGATGGCGCATCGGCAAGCTAAGCACCAAAGTGAGCTATTATCTGGAGGATAACTGGAAGCGGCTGTGGGTTCTGATACTCTGGATTTCGATAATGGCGGGGCTGTTCTCGTGGAAATTCTTTCAGTACAAGGAAAAAGTACGCCTTCAAGGTGATGGGTTATTGCCTTAGCACAGCCAAAGGTGCTGCCGAGACACTCAAGTTCAACATGGCCCTCATCCTTCTCCCCGTGCTTCGAAACATTCTCACATGGCTTCGCAACACTAAGCTCGGACTGATTGTTCCCTTCGATGACAACATCAACTTTCACAAGGTAAAAATTATTGACTTTCCTTTTTATCAGATCATGTACATGATAATACTATTTTTGTCCTTTTCGCTGCAGACAGTCGCCGCCGCCATTGTTGTTGGCGTCATCCTCCACGCCGGGAACCACCTTGCTTGTGATTTTCCCCGGCTAATGGCGACTTCCGAGGAGGAGTATGCACCCATGAAAGACGATTTTGGAGATACCAAGCCGACGTACTCAGAATTGGTTAAGGGCTGGGAAGGAATAACGGGAGTTTTGATGGTGGTGCTGATGTTCATTGCCTTCACTCTCGCCACCCACTGGTTCCGCCGGAGCTTGGTGAAGCTCCCAAAACCCTTTGATCGCATCACCGGCTTCAACGCCTTCTGGTACTCCCACCACCTCTTCGTCTTGGTCTACATCCTGCTCGTCGTCCATGGCTTGATGCTTTATCTCGTTCACGAATGGTATCTCAGAACGGTGAGAAAAAAAGCCGTCTTCTTCCTTTCGTTCGACCTCCCTTGGTAGCTGAAGCCTCTCGTTCGTCTCTTCCATCGCAGACATGGATGTATCTTGCTGTACCTTTGCTTCTCTATGCTGGAGAGAGGATTCTTCGAGCGTTCAGATCAGGGTACTACTCCGTTCGCGTCTTGAAAGTGAGTTCTTCTGGAACGACAATTTTTCACAAATTTTTTTTCTACTGACTGTTCTGCGCGCAACAGGTGACGATATATCCAGGAATGTTCTCTGTCTCCAAGTTTCAAAACCTCCCGTGTTTCGCTACAAGAGCGGCCAGTACATGTTCGTTCAGTGCCCTGAAGTTTCTCCGTTCGAATGGTCAGCTCGCCGCATCTTTCTCTACCTAAGATTCCTCCCCGCTGATGCTTTTCTATTGAACGTCCGATTATTCAGGCACCCATTTTCGATAACATCGGCGCCGGGAGATGATTATCTCAGCGTTCATATTAGGCAGGTGGGAGATTGGACTCAAGAGCTCAAGCGGGTCTTCTCCGAACAAGTTGAAAAGTTGAGACTTTTATATGAGAAAAGAAAAGTTCAGACTTATATCTGGACACTTTGAGAAGTTCGGACTGGTCAGACTTTTGATAAAGTTCAGACTTTTTTATAATATTAACCCTTATATAAACTGGTCAACTTTTATCTGCAACAGTAATTAGTTATGACATCCATCACTGTAGAATAAATTACTAATTAATATAAATAGTTAGAAGCGTTCAACCAAGCAATAGGCTTGCTTGTGCAAGGTATAACAGAGACAATGGCAAGTGAGGACAACAGAGTAAGTGAGATTAGTATGAGCAGCGTAAAGGTCACTTGCACTGGCGGGGCCCAAAATTCTTATCTGAAAGGAGGGACGAGAAGAGATGATCGAGGCGGGTGGCACCATTTCCAGGTTGAAGGAGTGTCGAGTTACCGACAGCAAGGCAATGGTCAGCTACGGAGGAATTAAGGGCAGTGGCAGCAGTGGTGCACCAGCCACCAGGAGTCGGGGAACCAGGAGGGCGGCGGAGGAGGTCAGCATCAATCCGATCAAGGACCAGATCATTTTGGGGGAACTTACGAGCAAAAGGCGCATTACTTTCAGCCATTAGGTCAAAGTCAGAGAGCGTGAGATAGTGGGGATGCTGCTTGGGTGGGTTATCCCAGGTAATGAAGTGGAGGTCAGAGTTTACGGTGGTGTTATGGAAGTCATCTGAGTTGCAGATTACAGTGTGGAAGTAGCCTTCAGGGGAGGAGATGAAGTTGGCGTAGTACATTAGGACAGCTCTAGGGAGGTTTTCCCATCCCCACACGCAGTACTCCACGAATGCCCGGGAGAGTACCATCCATGCAGAGCCTGATGGAGAGATGAACAGAAGAGAGTAAGTTAACAGAATCTAGAGAGAGAAAGGGAAAGATGTTTGTTGTTTTTTTAGCCGCGGGTGGGGGGGGGAGGAGAAGGAGGAGAGAGAGAGATGGCAGGTTATAGAAGATGTGTGAGTGAGAGAGAGATGGGGAGGGGAGGGAAGAGAGAAGGTTTAATACTCGCAATTACGACAGAGAATGAAGAAGTTGAGATGGAAGAAGACATGGGACAGTTTGCACTTGTGTGTCAGTCTAGGAGACAGACAGATCATCCTATGCAAAATTATAAAAAGGTAAAAAAAAGACAATAGTACAAATAGCAATAGCCACGATTTTTGGCCATTTCGAGATAAGCATTGAGGGGAAACCAGAAAACTTAGAATACTAGTAAACATCTCCGAGTGCCCCAGAAAAACAGGTTTAAGTGAAACATTTCCAGGTTTTAGGAGGTAATTCATGGGCAAAATAATGAGAATAATGCAAGGAAGCTATTAGAAATTCGAAACTTACCTGAACCTGCTTGAAGGATAAACCAGAAAAGATGAAAATGAGAAGAAATGTCTCACCAGTGAAGAGCTTGAAGGCAGTAGGAACGCTTCTCCTCTGGGTAATCCAAAAGACGTCTTCTTTTTTGGACAAGTAAAGTCCCGGATCAATGATAATGGGCTTGGCTCTCTGAAATCTGTGAGAAGCGATAATTCTAGGATTTAGAGAAAAATTGGCGAGAGAGTGAGAGCAGGGGTAAGAGATAGATGGATGAAGAGGTGAAAGGGACAGCAGGAAAGAAAGATTGATGACGTGGCGAGAGTGAGGAGAGAGAAAGTGGTGTGAGAAAAATGAGGAAAGGAATTGGTGAGAGAGAGAGAAAAGGAAAGAGGTCATAGAGAGGAGAGAGAAAAGTGGATAGAGGGAGGAAGTGGTAATAGAGAGGAGAGACAAAGTGGTGATAGAGAGGAAGTGGTGAGAGAGAGTAGAGAGAGAAAGGGGTAAGAAAATAATGAGAGACAGACGAGAGAGGATGTGGTGTGAGAAGAATGACAAAAGAGAGAAAGTGGAGAAAGCGAGAGAGGAGAGATAGTGGTGGGAGAGAAAGAGGGGAGAGACAGAAAACAGAGAAGAATAAAGCGAGGAAATGATGTGAGAGAGAAAGAAAGTGGTGACACAGAAAGAGAGAGAGAGAGAGAATGCCATACTCCTTCCATCCAATGTCGCTTGTATGATCAATAAAATTCAGATCTCGCGGCAAAGAAGACATGGAGTGAAGCAAATCTGCAAGAACTGGAATCATTTTCCAACCCAACAAAAAACAACCAGCACAGTTCCAAACCACGACATTAAAATAACACAAAGAAACAATTAAAATTCATCACATTCGTACCATCCTGTGTAACAAGAGGATAATCAGAAGCACTAAGATTGATGAACCAATCCCAATCTCCTCCCTCCCTCAGCAAAATAGCAGCTGCATGGAGTGTATTAGCAACCATGGTGGGCCCTCTATATGTAATCAAATTTGCCTTTGTAATCATCATCACATTCCCCACAGCAGCAAAAACTTTATGACCCTTCACAAATTCCAGTAAATCAAGTCTCTCTCTTGGGGTAGCTTCCAGATCTAGATGCAAAATATACTTATTATGGGGATGATAGAGAGCCAGCAAGACTCTCTTCAGCATTTCACCATCTCCAACAGAACCAGAAATTAAATACGCGAGCTTTGGGGTTCCATTAAAATGCGACCTTGACCTAAAATTCATGGTTTTCAGCTTGTCTTCTATGAAGATGGGAGTGTGTCCAGATCCGAAGGAAGAGGAAATTGCAAATGAGAATGAAATAACGGAAAAAGGGTGAGTTGTGTAGGCGGAGAGGGTGAAGAAGAAGAGGATAATGGAGACGAAGGCGCCGACGGCGAGAGGGAGGATCCATCTCCGTTCCACGCTTGTAGCCCTAAAATGCGCTAAACCTGCAGAGCCTTTCATAACAGAAATTGGAAGAAAGGACTGAACCTAGACTAGAAATTTCCGCAGAAACCCAGGATCGGAAGAAGGCATTAACCGAGAAGAGAACCGAATCCGACAAATTAAGGTATTGAATCTTGTTGTTCTTCTGCGTCGGCGAGAGGCGTAAAAGGAGCAGTTTTTGACTTACTGAGGTGAGGTGATACTGTTTTTATCTCTTTCTTTAAGGAACCGTAATTTTGACCATTTACGGTTATGCCCATGCACAGTGTTTCGAACTAATTTTCCCAATGGCGCCGAGGTTTTCATTATTTACGCCTATGCCCAAAGTAGAGCGCGTTTAGAACTTTCTTTCTAAATGGGACCGTGGTTTTGACTAATTACGGTAATGCCCAAGTTAGGAAAAGACGGCCAACAATTAGTTTTATTTATATCCCTGTGAGTGTAAGAATATACTTCTGCATTATTGAGATTAAAAGTCAAAGATAGAAAATTTAGAAAGTCAAACGGAACGTGGGAAATGTGGAGAGAGACAATTATAGGGGTTTTGAGAGGCAAAGGACAACCAAGTGGACGTCATGAAGGGAGATTCCAAAAGTCAAAGGGAGATCAATTGAAAGTCAACCAAGGGAGAAAAGTAAAGCAAACTCAAGACAATGAGTTTGATGAAGGCTATTTTATTTTTTAAAATTATATTTATTAAATATATTTACTTTCAAAGTTATTTCATATAATAATCTTATTTGAATAAAGTGTCCTTCATACAGAATTTCTCACACAATTTGAATTATTTCACACAGTCAGAAGCATTGTACCACTCTTAAAAGGAGAAAATTCAAAAAAATCAACCAAGATTAACTTAAAAATGTGAAAGAGGAAAACATCAATTCAGATTATTCTTTCACATTCTTGTCAGAAAACACTAAATATTTGAAAACTTGAAATACTAGATATTTATCTCATACCCCAATGGCGATTTCAACCTTGAACTCCAAGATTTTGCACAATTACAACTTTTGCACCAAATTTCTGGGATTAAACTCCACGAAAAATCCTCTCAGACAATTTCTAAGGCGTCTTTATTGGAAAGTGCTGACCTCGAGGACTATTTTTCCCAATCAACTCCACAGAAGAAAACTCGTGTTTAATCTGAGCAATAAACTCTATTTTAACCACCATCATCATCATCATCATCATCATTATCCTCACAATGAAGAAATTTAGAACAAGAACAAAAAGAGATCGGATAGAAAATAGAGGAGATAGATTTCAATTTACAGGAGCTCTTGGGCAGCAAGTCCTCTACTATGCAGTTGGTGCTTTCGAAAAGCTCTTGGCAACTATGAAAAAGGAAACAAATAAATCAGAATAATCTGTGAGAGTCAAAGGATATTAAAATGGATGACAAATCTCAAAAAACAGAGAGAAATTTAACCTTTCGAGGAGGACTCAACAAGAACAACGTGCATTGTGGCATTGTTAGGGGGTAGATGGAGAAGGAGAGGGTGGAGCTGCCCATTCAGAGGATTTCTTGTGCAGACAATGAGATCTGAGAGACCGGTTTCTTCTTCAAGCTTGGCAGTGAGTTCATCAACAATGTTCCCACTAAATGTCAGAGATAGAGGAGCAGATGATTCATCGACATTCCCAGAGTTGTCGGCGATGGCATAATACACAGTTCTCCCAGAAGCCTTCAATGGATAGAAGATGATGATCCATCTTAGATTGGAGTAGATTATGACGATGACAAGGGAATTTAATATATTATGGGATAAAAATGTCTTCAAACTAAAAATTATATTAGAAACAGAAACTTTGATTCAAACTTTACTGAGATGATGGATTTCTATAATCAAACCCGTAATAAAGACTTTATATGACCAAAAAAGAAGAAGATTAAATTACCTCTTTTCTGGGGAATTTGGAAGAGAACGAGTTGCTGAAAGCCGATATCCTCGACTGCAGATATTAGGTTAACCTCTCAGGTTTGGGATGAAAGAAATCATAGGAGGATTTTCCATAGAAAATAATGATTACCTCCAATCTGGAGACCAGGGGAGAAGAAATATCGCTGGACTGTGATGCAAACGACTGCAAGATTTAGGGGTCTATCAATGACGATTGCAAGAAATCAGAAATCAGTGCTAGTTTTAGGGTTTGGGGTTGAATAGAGATCAGAAAAGGATTCTATAAAGTTAGATTAGAAAACTATTACTGGATAGACAACAAGAATTAGAGTTAGGCTAAGTATTTGGTGGTGAATAGAAATCAGAAAAGAATCTGGTGGAGAAGAAGTATCACTGGACTGTGATGCAAACGACTGCAAGATTTAGGGTTCTATCAATGACGATTGCAAGAAATCAGAAATGAGTGCTAGCTTTAGGGTTTGGGGTTGAATAGAGATCAGGAAAAGGATTCTATAAAGTTAGATTAGAAAACTATTACTGGATAGACAACAAGAATTAGAGTTAGGCTAAGTATTTGGTGGTGAATAGAAATCAGAAAAGAATCTGGTGGAGAAGAAGTATCACTGGACTGTGATGCAAACGACTGCAAGATTTAGGGTTCTATCCATGACGATTGCAAGAAATCAGAAATGAGTGCTAGCTTTAGGGTTTGAGGTTGAATAGAGATCAGGAAAGGATTCTATAAAGTTAGATTAGAAAACTATTACTGGATAGAAAACAAGAATTAGAGTTAGGCTAAGTATTTGGTGGCGAATTGAAATCAGAAAAGGATGTTATCAATGAGGACAATCCAAAAAAATCACTGGTTAGAGTTAGGGTCCATGCGAGCTATAAAATGAAACCAGGCAACATCAGCTCGATGAGGTTACCATTATTTACTCCTAGGAGTATTAGGGCTACGACGAATTCGAGCGGAAAAATAAAACATCAATTTGATGAATTATCCTAGAAGCATTAGGGTTAGGTTTTTCCGGCATGTTTAAATAAAAAATCAATTTCATGAATTACCCATCGCTCCTAGGAGCATCAGAGTAAGGGTAAAGTTGAGCTTGAAAATGAAAATTTGAAGCATCAACTTGATGAATTACCCACTACTTAAACCCAGGAGGATCGGGGTCCAGGTTTCATTACCTCTTCCCTGGAAATAACCCGGGGGGAATCTTTAGGGGGCGAGGACCGCTCGGAAGCCATCTGGCGCAGCGAAGGTGGAGCGGCAACAGGAGAGGAGGACTCCAGCGGGGAGAAACTGGGGCAAATCTCGACGACATCGAGATCCCAGAGCACCCAATCCTGCGTGGCTGTACGGTGGGGAACGTCATGCGTAACGGAGTTCCGCCACGGAGGTAGGCCGCCGTTGGCCCGGAGGAATCGGCCGTAGGCCGTCTTGAGCCGGACCTGGAAACCGTCCCGAACCGGTTCCCACTCCAAAGACGAGTCGTGGGAATGAGCCGGCACGGTCTGGGTGACCTTGCAGCCTGTCATTCCTAACAGAAACGGCTCGTTCGAGGCGGTGAGGTAACGATTGTGAACGCTTTTGAGGCGGATCGTACGGCCGTTTTCGGACTTTTCAACGGTCCAGCGCGCCTCCTTTGATGCGCCGTTGCGGCTCTGGCTGACGGATTCGCCGTCGGCGTTGGCAGTCAGGTACTTCTCGTGGTGGCTGCGTAACCGTACCGTCTTCGCGTTCCTGAATAGATCCATCCCTTCGCTCTGGACAGAGAAACCTCTGTTATACCCCCAAAATTTTCAAGTCGGGAAGACTCCCAGGATTTCGCGGAGTCCTCGCTATATCTACCAGGCTCTTCGGAATCTTCGCGGAGATGGGAAGCAGCCGCGTCCGATGAGAGACAGCGCGAGGCAAGGATCTTTTATGAGCGCCCGCCAAATACGACCTCGTCGAAGCCAATAATGACGACACGTAAGATGAGAGAGAAAAGGGAAAAAAAGGATGGTCTTAAAAAATCTTTAAAAATGATGTGAATTTTTTTCTCCCTGGTGATTAAATGGTAAGTGACGAAGGGTTAATAATAACATTTAATTTTAACATATAATTATATGAATATTAATACAAATTAAGATATAAAATATTTTATTCTTATATATGTTATCATATTTTGAATGTATATCTATCATTTCATGCAATTTTAAGTTATGATCTCAAAATATATTATTTTATGGATAATTATATATTTTTAAAAATATATTTTAGAGTATATTATTCTCATCTATATTTGATATTATAATTAGGTTTTGATGTTAAATAATAAGATAAAATACTTTTTATATACTCATTTATTTTTCTAAGAGAAATGAGTATATTTTTTAAATAAGAATTTATTCTATTTTTATCTAAATAATTTGACTTACAACGATAGATAATTTGATTTATGATTCAACAAAAAAAAATAGACTAAGTTGGAGTTATATTTTGAAAAATATGAAATTTTTAATTTTTTTAGGGATTTTTATAGAATTTTTCTAGTTTTTTTATGAATTTATTTGGATTTATTTTGAATTAAATAGAATAAAAAAATCATATTTATATCATGTGATGATGTCTCAGCTGATGTGGCGCGAGCGAAAATGGCGTCAGCACGTGGCGCACACATATGAGTATGCGCGCGTGTGTGCATGTGCATGTGCGCACGTGTGATTAGTGAGATTAAGCATCCTTTTCAAGATAACACTAACTCTCTAACCACACATACCTTATATAAGCGTGGATTTGTTTGATTTTTCGTCATGTGGGACTATCTTTATGTCATGTGGAGCATCTGTTTCGTGTGATGTAATTACGATCGTCGATAGTCACTTAAGTGAGAGGGTACGTGGTGCACTCGGTTTGTTGAATAATCATTTTAAAAATGGTTTAATCTCAGCCGTTCATCTAAGGAGTTATAACAGCTGACATAAAAACCATTCAAACGCATCCGGATCGTCAGATCAAGATCAGATGGCGAGCGTTTCTTCTTCACGCGCGACGTGACGAAATCTCAGCGATCTATCTTCGATCAAACGGACATGACTTAACCGTAACAATTCACATTCAAGCGTTTCATCAGAGCCGTTGATCGAAGATTAAACGCCAAATCCGACGATTACACCCAAATTTGCCTATTTATCCAAATTTTCTTCGACGGAAAATGTATTCTTAGATGTTTTTTAGGACACCACCATCCTTGAATCTCTCTCTTTCTTCTTCTTCTAGACTCATTTCCGCATCCACTGAGTGGTTGAAAGTGAGATTTGTGTCAAAAGAATAAGAGGAATTTTGCCTCTTGAATGCGGACGATCGTCTTCGAAAATCATTGAATAAAAAGCCTTTGATCCAGCGATCAATTGGATCATTTCGATCGCTATCTCGAGTTAGATTATGTGTTTTCCTTCTAATCTTTCACCATGTATCATTAGATTGTAATTTAGAATTGTAGATTAGGTTAATTTTAGAATTTATTTTGAATTTCACTCTCTTCACGTTTGGAAATTTCTACCTAATTCGCTTTTTGATTTCTCTGTGAATATTGATCCAAATTGAGTGATTTTTTATTCCATGGATTCATCTTTGAGTTCTCGTTTTAAAGCTATCAAATTCCCTAATTTCTCACCTCATTCCATTGTCTGATTTGATCGACATTCAAAGAATACCTCGAAAATACCTTAATTCTCCATGGATTAGACCCTTATTCACCTCTATACTATCTAATTTGTGATTAATTTTTAAAATTGGTGAGTCTGGAATATGTTGTGATGCTTACCCACATGTTTTCAACAACCGTGTGGATTCACTTTGTCAGTTCACAAAGATATTTAACTACATATTAAAAATAAGTATTTCTATTTTTATGAATATTAAGATAATTCATTATAATTATTGGATCATTTTTTCTTGAGATCCCAATGAGCTATCTATCGGATCATTGCAGTTGATGTTAGATCCAAAAGGAATGATGTGATCTCTGGAGAGTGGGGTTTTATTGTAATATGGTAAAAATGAAACTTTTTAAAATTTTCAATCCATTATAGATTTTCTTGAAAAAAGGGGCTCAACCCTCAAGAACTATGTGAAGAGAGAAAGGAGAGAGAGACGAGTTTAATGGATGACTCCTTGATCCCTTGTCTATAATAGGGAAATACATGGGTTTATATAGGGAGTAAAAAGTCAATGAACAAGCGCCGGAAGGTGTAGACACATAGGGATAGGAAGATATAAAGACACGTGAGGAGGCGAGCAAACATGATGTGAGGAGGTAGATGGGCCTAGAGGTTGGACCAAGGGGGTTAACCCAATATGGCCCTAGTGGATCATTATTTAAAGAAGTTTGAAATTATCAAAAGATTTTAAACTAAAAAAATGCCAAATATCTAGGCACTAATATCCTCTATATCTAACTTAATAGTATTTTTATTCATTAATTGTGTTTATACTTTTCTATTGATATTCCTTTTTTTCTTGTTTTAGTAATTTCCTTGGGGGAAAAAAGGAGACAATCCTTTCGTAGTTTTTTAAGAGAATAAATAAACTTGATATATTGTTATCTTGTTTTATATATTTTTCAAATCTTTTTTATTAATTTTACATTTGATAACATGCAATATATGTTTTGCAATTATATGATTTATTATATTCATGTTAATATATCTAACTTAGTATTTTTCATGAATTATATGTCATTTATCTTAAAATATGAAAATGCATTATTTTAAGGAGAATTTTGTATTGTCCATATATTTGACTTTTCTAAGATTAAAATTCTTTCAATATTAGCCTCTTTTCTAAGAATTTTAATTTCTTAGATCTACATGAATGTAATGATGAATAATAAAGAAAATTATAAGAGAAAATATTTTAAATAAACTTTAAAATTGATCTACTTTTTCTTCTTCAAGTGAATTTAGTGAATTTTAGAATTAATTATTTTATTCTCTTGTTATTTCTTAAATTAAATGAAATAGAGTGATAGATCATCTAATTTATAATTTAAAGAAGAAAATGATGGGATTTGATGCTTGACAGGCTCTCAAAATTTCGATCAAAATGTTGAACACAATGAAAGACATTAAATAGAAGATCTAAAACATCAAGGTACCAAGAATCAATTATCCATACTTACAGAGTTCACAAAAGGAGTTTTCATGGCTAATGGTTCATAAGTTATAGTCAAAATATGATCATCCATCCACGAGATGTCATTAGTGTCTCAACTAAAAGGACCATACACACAACCACGAGATGAATCAACTTAATTGGTTTTTAGGTATAATACCATTGAGGGATTAATATAGATCAATTTGGCGAACTCTTTATCCAAAGAGCACCCACTATATATCATTTGTGTCTCCACACCAATGGCCATACGATCAGTTATCCTAATCATATGAGTTAGATTAAATAATATTATTCTTTCTAGACATTTTTATGTCCTTCTTGAATATCCCTCAAATATAAATGTTTAGAACGAATGTTTAAAGATTAGTGATTATATTATTATAATATGATTATAATTCAGTTAATGCATATAATCATAAATTTCATTACAAATATCACACAAGAATAATAATAAATAAATTTCATTTCAATGAATATGAATAAGACATGAAAGGCTGATTTCGCTTATAGGCCACATAATATCTATACAAATTTAGATGAAAAAGAAGTTTTAATTTGAAAGATATGATTTTTTAAATTTTAGAGATTTTTTAGACATAGATAGAATTTTTAAGAGCATAAAATAATTTTATTAAGATATATAATTATATGTGGATGTGATGCACAAATGTGGCAACGTCACCACATGGCCGCATGTCATTTGCCATCACAACCCCACACAGACCTTGTGAGGCGCCTAGTATTAAAAATCTATAAAATTCTACTTTTATGTCTTTCTATTTTTATATTGCAAGTGATGTGGCATACTTTGGAGCATGGATCAGGTGAATGGGCAAGATGTAATCTCAACCTTCATCTTTCACTTAAAGATGGGTGGGGTATAAGGCAACATCATGTAAAGCATTGATTGGTCTTATTTTCCTAATGAATCTTGGTTGTTGATCACAAGAATTATAAAATCTAGGATTAAATGGACCCCTTGGACTTCTAGAAGAGGTGACATGGTGTGATTTGGAGCCTCTATCTCATATCCAAAAGACAAGACTTAATGATAATGGTTCACTTCTTATTTTTTTAGTCATGGCCATCAATTGCACTTGATAAGGTGATTGGATGGCCAAGCCCAATTTCACCCTATTTATTCTCTCTTGCATCTGAAAAGTAGACATTCTTGGAGATTTTTATCGATCAGACCTTGTTGATAGATGTTTCCTTGCACCTCTTGGTTGTATCATGTTCTAAACTCATTTTTGTGTCCATTAATCATCTACATTCAAGATTTGGATATCCAATTTGAGAGAATTTTATGCTTGAACATTGACTTTCTACTTTGAAATTGAAGAATGAAAAGCCCTTGATCTAGTGACTGATGAGATCAATTTCGTTTGTGATTTTAGATTAGTTGACTCTTTTTCCCCTAATCTATTTTCATTTAGCATTAGATTTTCATTTCGAATTACTAAAATCTTCATCAAATTTCATCATTTTCTTCATCCTTGCTCATGATTTTCTCTCTTTCATTTCTAATGAAATTTAACTTTCATTTGTGTGAATTTTGATTCATTAGAAAGATCCATCTCTCTTATTTCTAAATCTATAATTTTTCCTAAATTCTCACCACATTTCATTGTTCAATTTGATCAAAATCTACAATCTCTCAGAAATCACCTCTAATTCTTGATGGATTCAATCCATTCTCACTATCATAAATAATTATTCTTAATTTAAAGTGTGTTTGGACTTATTTTTGACATGTTTACTTATGCTGTCATTGAATTCAAGGCTTGTGCATGTCAAAATTGTGCCAATGGAATATAATTTTTTGGATTTATTTTTATCCATATTGATAATGTTGTATTGAACGAATATAATTCAACTGTTAATAAATGGATCTAATTATAAATATTCATATTCTCTACTAGTTCAATTCAATTATTGGTTAATTTTTTTTTCTTGTTGTGTGTTTTGACTCTATTGGATCAAGTCAGATACTCAGCCTTATCCATACTTTATTAAAAGGGAAGGGGAGAAGAAGTTGTGGCAAGTGACTAGGTTCAATTATGTAACAACATAAAGAAAATAATGTTCTTGAATTCTTATTTACAACGTCTCTATCTTAAGAATCTTTATTTAATTATACACCTACATTACTTCTACACTAGAATCTATTCGAGTTGTAACCAGAACGTAAACTTGCAGTTGACCCGTAACCTTAATTAAAGTTAAACCTTAGGTTTTGAAAGAATTAAAATTCTTTTAGAACATTGGAGAATGGTAGCGTACGACCTTCGTCGCCACCAAGACACGATATCACGGCGCCAGAGGAGCCCTTTCACGGGCATGGATCTATCTACTTATCTTCTTTATTTATCGTGAACTTTTCGACCTGCACGTGTTTAAGCGGGTCCTCGCTTATTTTCCTCTTCCTTTTAGGCTTCCGAGTGGGTCATTCCCTTTTCAAGATCCCATTCGTGAAGCCCTCCTTCTTTGTGAACCGTTTATTTCTATGAGTATGTTTAGGTTTTGGGTTGTGGGCCTCAAGTGGGCCCTTTCCCCTCTCGATCTATTTTGGGCTCTATAAGAGGGGAAGGGATCCCCCCCCACAAACCCTAGCCGTCATTTGAGAAAAGAAAAGGAGTTTTCCTCCATCTCGAGTGGCTGCTCACGGAAGGTTGGGGGAGGAGTCCAACGGTCATCGCCACCGCCGCGCTGCCGCCGCACGCCTCAGTGCCGCCGCCGCCACTCCTTGCCGCGGCCATGAGGATACCATCATGCCGCCGCCGCTGCCCTTGAGCCGCCGCCGCCACCGCCGCCCTCGCGCCGCCGCCATCCCCCACCACGCGCATCCCTTCTCCATCCCCTCCATGGACCTTCCTCTCCAGCCTCCCAACCTCCCGGTCGCCATCATCCCGATCTCCCTCCATCTCCCTTTTCCCCTCCTTCCCGAATTTCCCCGACTCCCTCCCGATCTTCCCGATTTTCCATTTTCCTCTCCCGACCAGATTCTTCCCTCCGCGACATCACCCACCTTCTTCCCCACGATCCTTCATCTTCCCCCACCTAAATTCCCTGCCGCCTTCCCGAATTTCCCCGCATCCTCTCCACAACCCTCCCCATCTTCCCGACGAATGTCGTCCTTCCCCCCCCCTCCCCCTCAACATTCCCTCTTCATCAACCCGCGACCTCGTCTCGTTCCCTGTTCTCCCTCATCAATTCCCATTCCGCAGGCAGGCAACCCGTCCATGGGATCCAACTCCCGTAGGACATGAATTCATTGCGGGATACTGCCGACTGTGAAAATTCGGTCTCGCCCTCCTCATCCGAGCACATTCTGTCTCCTGTTGATTCTCTCCTCCCCGGCCAATCCCCAGTCTGATGCCCGACTTCACCCCATCCTCCTCTCGATTAAGTCCCCTCGTCGCTTGATCGACCCCACCTCCACTCCCTCATCCTCAACCAACCCCCCTACAAATTCACGCATCACCCCGCCGAATTCATCCAGAAACTCCCCATCCCTTCGTCCCACCGTTTCCTCCAGCCACCGCCCTAGCTGGTGATCTCGATTACACGTGTTTTCCGTCGTTGTTGTGTATCGATTTCATGCAATAAAATTTATATTTCCTTAGTATAGTGTAAGCAAGGGTCGAATCCACAGGGAGCTGAGGTAATGAGATTAGATATTCAAATGAAAGGTGAAAGAGCGTGGAAGAAGTGAGAGCTTGGAAAGAAGTGCAAACGTAAATGCGGCATGTAGAGATGAATATGAGTGGTAGTTTTTAGGTTTCTTTTTTAATTAGGAGAGAAATATGAATTCCAATGGAAAAAATGTAGAAAGAAATGCAATGGGTATGAGATGATGACAAGGTGAGAAGAGTGGTCGGCGGTAGCGATGGATCGACGAATCGATGTGCAACGATAGTGAGAGAGAGTTGCAAGTCTCGATGATGTCAAAGCCACTACATTAAAAGAAAATAAAAGAGAAAAATGAAAAAAAGGAAAATATGAGTTTACTGTTTATGGAGATGATGAAAACAAGCAAGAACTCAATCGGGATCGTCACACAAAGCCTGTCAGTGTGCCCGTCCTAGGCCGGGTGATGCTCGATCTGCTCCAATCACGATCTTTGCTTGCTCCCTTCTCCACTACAAGGTTGAGCATCAAACAATGCTCCTCCTTGGGACTTGATCTCCTCTCCCTTTCCTTCTGGTAGCCTGATGCTAAGAGAGAGCCAAAAAATGCAAGGAGAGATAAAATGAAGGCTTTTATAGTGGGTTCCTAGGGTTTGAGTGTAAAGAGGGGTAAAAGAGTCTAATTATTAAAATCATTTTTTTTCAATCTTGATTGTTTGATCCCAAGGGTATGGATGGATAGAGGGTTAAAAGATGAATCTAGAAATAAAATTTCAGCTCAAAACTCCATCTAGATCATGAGATATCATGATTTTAGTTTAGAGAAATCATAGTCTTTGATTGAGATAGTGCAGAGTGGCATTTCTATAAATTATTGACTTCGAAAATTTTTGTAAATCATAGGGGCATTTCTATAATTTTTCACTTTAAAAATCGGAGTGTCATTTTTGTAAATTTTTGACTTCGAAAATCAGAGGGCATTTTTGTAAATTTTTACTTTAAAAATCAGAGTGGCATTTTCATAAATATGCTCAAAATCTGAAAAAGTCCCTAAAAAATTCAGAAAAAATCCAGAAAAATTCCAGAAAAATCCCTAAACATAGAAATTGAATATATCACAAAATACAACTCCTTTTTTCACGAAATTTTCTCCATTGGATCAAGAATTTAATCCTCTATCTTTTTATCCCAAAATATCTAAAATCATGAGAAAAAATTAAGGTCTCACTTAATAAAAATTAAGCTTGGTCCAACCTCCTTAAAAATAAGGAGATTGACTCAATATTCACTCTAAATTAATTTTGGATTAACCTAAAAATCTTATGATGATACATTTACCAAATCCAAACCTCATTTACCACATTTCATAAAAATATGGTTGTCTTGGTGTTCAAATTTAGTAGAGAGTTGCTTCATCTTTCCTCTTATCGTCATCCATATCCATGCTTTCCTACTTGCATACCTATGTCCCTACATCCACGTAACTCATAGAAAAATATGAGAATTCAACCACTTGAATTTGAAAGAGTCAAATGGGGTTAGTCTCATAGTATAAGTAATTGAAAAGAATGGTGCATGATAGGACATATCTATTTTTTTACTAAATTAGCACTAAATAGACGCAAGTTGAGTATATGAGTGAAATGCAATAATGAATGCAAAAATATCATAAAAAGATGATAATGTGCATTATATGACTAAGAATTATGTGTTAAAACCCATTTATAATGATGAAAATGAATGCATCAATGACACGTTATCACGAGCCAACTTCATCCTCGCCCCTACCAAATTCAACCTCTCGACCTGTCGATTTTCATCCCTATCACCCCCTCCAAACTTTCCCGTCAATCCCGGGAATTCCCCTCTATTGATCAGTCGCCCTCCTTCCCCTGCCCCTACTGAGCTCAAAGCCGCCGCTATCATGGAGTTCAATCCACTGCCCCGCGGAATTCAATCTTCCGCGGCCTTCAATCTGCCGCGGAGTACTGCCGATCGCGCAATCATCCTCAACTTTCACGCCCGACCAAATTTCTCTCCCGCTCGCCCGAATTTCACCCTCGCGCTCAGCCGAACTCTCACTCTCCCAAATCCACTTCCCCAACATCCACCCAAATATCCTCCCAACATCCTCCCATCGACCCATGCCGATCACTTCTCTCTTTTTCCTGTCAATTTCTCTCCCACACACCTCATGAATTCATGAATTGGAGACCTCCCAAATCCTCGAATTCATGAATTCGGGCTCTCGCACGAATTTGTGAATTCATGAATTCACACTCATCCCTATCGTTGCCCGAGATTCCCTCTTCTCTCCAAATTCCTCCCTTCTCTATCCCATCATCAACAATTCCCGACGGGCCATCCTACCATTAACGAAGCTCATGAATTCCATTCAGAATTCACCCGCGCTCTGGAGTATCACGCTCGGCTTACCCTCGTCACCACCTATTGTGCTCTGCGCTTGCCTCGACCGCATCCATGCCAATTGCGGAAACGCCCGCCCTCTAGTGACTTGACTCGCGCAGCCCTGGCTTGCCCCGAACGCGTGGGACCCTGCTGCGGCCCGCCTCCCTGACACCTGTCCGCACCAGTTCAGGTTCGCTCCGCGACCTGGACTCCCGGCCACGCCTACTTCTTCCCCACGCTGCGCCCGCACCCCACTCTAGATACGCCCGTGATCAACCCCGGGCCGCATTGCGCTCTGTCCTGGGCCGCATCTGTGCACTATCTTGGGCCGCATCCGTGCTCTGCCCGGGCCGCATCCGTGCCCAGCCTCAAGCCTAGCATGCTCCTGCTCCTGCGACATCCACCCCCGGCTAGATCGTGCCCCACTGGTACCGCCACGTGATCACCCCGAGTCGTGTCGGCGTACTTTCACCCGGTCGTTCTTGCCCCTAGTTTCCGTGCCGCTACTAAGGACGACGCCTCCACGCGTCTAGCCTGGAACCTACTCGGCCACTTCCAAGATCGACATCGAGCTGATGTCTCCCCCTCTTTAGTTGACACTACCGAGCTGACTCTCCACTACGCCCCGACCCACCGGGCACCGCACCCCGCAGGTTAGCTTTGAGTCCCTCATTTTAAATTTTAATTACTTTTTGAAGCGTTTCCTTTACTCGCCTCCACCGCCGTCGAACGATGTAGGTAGGGTAGTACGACTATAGGTTCAAGACTTCTGACGCGTACGTCACGTTCGACACCGAGCGTGGGCTGCAGCCTTAAAGCTACTCCACGACGAGCGACTTTCGCGCCTCCGGATGTGGATTGAGAGGATCTCACCCTATCCGTCATCGGAGTTTCCCCAGGGTCACCCGAAGTCGACTCCGTTGATCGGCACACCTGCTTGCACTTAGGTTTAGGTTAGAGATCGTACTTAGGGTCTAGGACTCGCCTACCCGTAGGTTAGGTTTGACCGGCTATCTTCAGTCAGCCTCAACTCCATTGATCAGGCACGAGGGTTTTCACAACCGCGTCCTTCATCAGATAACCTTTGTCATCACCTTAGCTTACCATTTATGAGTTGGCTCCTCAATAGAGAAGGCTACATTGTCAGCATAAGGCACATACCTAATTCCAAAGCCGAAGTACGAATGATTGCTAGTGGACACCTACAACTTTTCACTAGCTAGAGAGACCCTCTTTAATACAGTAAGAAAAGATGTTCATAGGGACAAAAAAGACTCGATCATAGGAACTTAGACCACCTACTCATTGGTAAAAAAACCACCTTGACTAGATCTATCGAATAAAAGGGCCCTGTTGAAATAATTTACATGACAAAAAGACAACTCCCTTAGAAGGAGATCCACAACTCATCATAGCAACATCAAAACTTTACTCAAGTTGTCCTCTGATCTCCATCTATTCATCTTTTGAATGGCTAAATACCTTATATACATAATGTTTGGACCTCGTTTTCCTTGCCCAACCCTTTTGGTCTTTGTTGGAAGCTGCCTAGCATAGCGCTCAATACAAATATCTTTCTCCCCACCTAACCTAGGTTAAATTCCATGTGTGTCATGCATCACTTTAGACATGCGATGAGTGGATATTCATTTATGTTAAGTTCAATAACATAACCTTACTTATTACTTATGTCATCCTAAGGTAAAACTAAGAATTTTATCATCAGGTCATGCTAATACCATAGCAATCAGCACTGAGAAGCATGTGCTCATCACTCTAGCAATGGAAATGAAGATGAACTATAGAGTACCTATATCCTTGTGGTTAGTGGAGAACAGCCATCAAATAGGATTTGTCATTAAAGTTTTCTTCTAGAATCTTCCTTATTTGAGAGGAGTTTGCCTCACTTAGAGGCTGAAAAAACCAAATGTTGTAGGTAGCAGGAGGCGAACCCAACCATGCAAGACCCAATGACAACAGAGTCAAAAAACTTGAGTATGATCCTATTCTATTCATATATGACACATGGTTTCTAAATCAACTAAAGAGGGCTCAATATTTAAGTGCTATTGTAATCTCTTACACATCTGGATTAGGTAAATAATTTTTTCAAAATACTATTAGACCACAATGATCTTGAGTGTTGACAAATGGAAAATATAGCATGCCATAATGGTGCAAAAATTATTATAGATTACTTATGTACACCTCTGAAAACATACCATTCTTGTTGGATGGACATTTAATTTTCTCATGGTTAAAAAAAGATTTCACTAGATATTTCATCCTTTGGTTAAGTGAATAAATGGATAGAGTTCCATGGCTCCAATTATGGGAAAATAAAAAGTGACAAGCTTATGTTCTAAATTTGAATGATTACTAATTAGAAGTTAAAAATAGAGTAGTGCCTAATATGGGAAAAAATTCTCCTTTGAGTGAAAATTTAATTAATTTTTGAATCCCAACCATTCTTCATTAATACTAGAGATGAATGTGTGAAAGAGAGAACATACTAATAACGTAAATCAATTGTCAAATCCAAAAAGAAATTTGGTTGCAAACATAAATGATTACATTTTTTCCTTATCATTTTAAATAAACTCACTTGGAAGGTAGCAATGGGACTCTTTTTTTACTTTTAGGTGGGGAGGGGGAAGGGCGGTTTATTTATGTTTATTGCATGCATTATACACATACTAGTTTTCATCATATCACACTATGTATCATTTGATCACACAAAAAAAGCTTCTATTTCTTATTCAAGTATAGTTTTTCATGGATCATTTGAAGGACATGTACTAAAGGTGAAAAACTTACTATTTCCATGTCTATGTCAAGAGAGAGAGAGAGAGAGAGAGAGAGAGTGTGTGTGTGTGTGTGTGTATGCACTTGTTCATTATTTGGGTTTAAATGTAAATGCATTGAGTTTTAATAAACCTCATGAGGTTTAGAAAAATAAAAGTCAATGATGATGGGGGTTATTAAAACTCGATGCATTTTCATTTAAACCCAAATAATGAAAAAAATTCATTTAGCAACAGAAAAATAACTGAATCCACTCTAAAGATAATTAAAATTGCATATGATGATGAATATGAGTCAAATATCTTAGAAAATGGGTTGAGTGATAGTGATAGACAATAAATCAATCAGATTTAGTGAAATTAAATATAATGTGAGTAATTAAATATAATGGATGATTTAGAAAGGGAAAAGAGGAATCCAACCCATTAAATTGCGCATAAATTAGACTTTAAATGAGGGACAGATAGAAGAAAAACATTGTGATCGTAAGAGAGAGAATCAAAGGGACATCATCGAGAACTTACTAAAAATCTAATTGTAATCCTGATTTAAACCTAAATACACCTAAAATAAATGAAGAAGTCTCCTACAAACTTGAAGGCGATGCAAACATGATCCTATGTTGCTAGATCAAAGACTATAGATTACAAATCTTTGATGGTAGTCTTCAACATTCAATCAATGAAATCCTCATGCATTTCAAGTTTAATCAATGAAATGCAAAATCATAATTAATTAGGTAAAAGGAGTGAATTGGCGAAGAACAAGAGCTTGTAAATCCAAGCACAAGAAAAATAAGGAGGAGAGGCCTTAATTTTAGGGTTTGAGATATTGAAAAAGTCTTAAACAAGCCACTTTAGATGCAGCTATTTGGTAGAAAATGAAATGAAATGAAATTTGGAATGAGATGATTGATGTACAGGGAAATGAAATGAATTGATGAAATGCTTCCAAACTCCTTTTGAAGATTGAAAACCCTTTATCAATGGTAGAAACATGATTTATGATTTGAAAATATGAAAATGTTGATGAAGAGACAAGTAAAATGAAAAAGATGAATGAAAAATAATTCTAATCTAATGATTTACAATGAAAGCACACTCTAGCAATGCATTCTAATCAAAATATACCTTCGAGGGCTCATATATTATGCCCATTAAAAAAACTTTGCATCTTGCATCTTGCATCTTTTATGAGGAATGAATAGAAAAGAGAAGAAACTCACTAGAAATGATTTTCTACACACAAAATATGATCAATGAGTACCCTCTTTCCTCTTAGCTAGCCAATGCTAGAAGCACACAATGAAACATTAAAAACCCTAATTTTTATGTCTCGGAATTTAAATCAGTCATGGATTTGTAGAGCTTGAAATGATGATCATGCCCATAAAATATCAGCCCCTGACTCTTTGAGTATCATGAGATAGCATGATTTCAATTTGGAGCATTTTTAGCGGTAAAAAATTCCTTAAAATTGCTTGATCTGATCAGAACCATTGATCTTCGTCATCTTGATTGTCAGTGTTAAAAGAAAGAACTAGAAACTTTTATGAGAGCATATTTTACACTTCAGCAAGAAGTGTAAAATATGTTTATACAAGGGCAAGAGAGAGAGAGAAATTATAACATTACCATTAAACCACTTATTCTCATACTCCCCCTCAAGTTGGAGCGTAGAGGTCAAAAAAGCCCAACTTACGAGAAAAGGTGTCATAAGAGGTGACACTTAGCCCTTTAGTGAGGATGTGCGCCAATTTTTTTGATGAGACAATCTGTGGAGCAAAAATGAGGCCAGAATAGATCCGATAGGAAATAATATGATAATCAATCTCAATATGTTTGGTATGCTCATGAAATGTAGGGTTGTTCATGATAAAGATATAAGCTTGGTTGTCACAAAACATGGACATGAGTGCTAAAACTAGAAAACTAAGCTCAGTGAGAAGTGAACGTACCCATAACATCTCGAAGGAAGCTTGAATCATGGCTCTATACTCTGCCTCAATGCTCAACAACAAAACCACTTGTTGTTTTATGACTCTGTTGTGTCACAAGGTTGACCCCATTATATGTGCAAAAACTAGAAGTAGATTTTTGACCCCCACAATCACCGACATAGTTCGAGTCAAAGCATGTCTCCACTCGAAGATGGCCATACCACGAGTACAAAAGACCACAACTTGGAGCATGCTTCAAATATGCAAGGAGCTGTAGGGCCACTCACCAGTGGATCTCCAAGGGAGCATGCATGAATTGACCCAAGAGACCAAATGTGTAAGCGATATCCAGGTGAGTCACAATCAAATAGATAAGATTTCCAATCAAATGACTATAAACTTGGGGTTCTATAAGAAGATGGGGAAAGATGGATCCCAAAAAAGTGTCCATGGGAGAAGATTGAGGCTTGCATCCTAGAAGACCGGTATCTGAGAGAAAATCTAGTATGTATTTCCTTTGATTATGAAACAAATGACCAGGTCAATAGGCAAACTCAATCCCAAGAAAACTCTTTGGGATGTCCCTAGTCTCAGAGAGTGAGGTGCTAATGTAAGAATAATTTGATGTGATTGATCTCAAAGAGATCATTGCTTGTAATCAACATATCATCAACATAGACTGCAAGAATAATGCATCCAACAAAGGTAGTCTTTTGAAAAACTATGGGATCCACTTTGCACGTAGAGAACCATTGCTGGCTGATAAGTTCAGTGAACTTGGTGAACCATACCCGCGGACTCTATTTAAGACCATAAAGTTCCCAATGAAGAAAACATACCTTATCAGACTCCCCCTCAACCTCATAGCCAAGAGGTTTCTCCATATAAACTAACTCTGAATAGAAAAGGAGGGGGTAAAAGGTATCATGGTGAAGGATGGCTCTTGAGGGGAGGAGGTAATAGGACATTGGCCAACAATTAGGGGTGTTGAAGAAGGAGTAGGCACATGCATAGTAAAGTACCGCGAAGACTCATGAAAAGTGACGTTGGTAGAAACAACATATGTGTCGTGTTCTGGAAAATAAACACAGTAACCCTTGTGTTATAGAGTACCCAACAAACACGCCCTTGAGTGATCGAGGGGCAAGCTTGGATTTGGTGGCAGAGTAATCTTGAGCAAAGGCCACACAATCAAAGACACGAGGTGGAAGAGGAAAAAGAGCACGATTAGGGTGGAGATGACAAAACAAAACTTCATCTCCTAAGGGAGACAAGGGAAGGCAATTGATAAGATAAGTAGAGGTAAGAATGGCATCAGATCATAGATAGTGAGGAACACCCATCTCAAAAAGCAGTGTGCAATTCATGTTAAGGATCCGTGATAACATACAATCTATACATGTAATTATATGATTATTAATGCAAATTAAGGCATAAAACATTACATTTTTATACATATTATCATGTTTTGAATGTATATCTATTATTCTATGAAAAATTTAAGTTATAATCTTTAAATGCACTATTTTTAGGGATAAACATAAATAATTAAAAATAAAGATATGAGATTAGATTATTCTCACTTTATATTTGAGATAATAATTGGGTTTTCATGTTAATTAATAAGAGAAAATATTTTTGTATACACTAATTTATTTTTCTAGCTTTATTTTCTAAAATGACTGAGTTTATTTTTTAAATAAAATTTTATTCTCTTGTTATTTATTAAATTTGACTTTTCAGCATAATAGATTATTTAATATCTGATCATACAAGAAAAAATTGGATTGATTTAGAGTTATATCTGTTAAGATATGAATTTTCTAATTTTTCTAGATTTTTTGGAATTTTTTTGAATTCATTTTGATATATTTTGAATTTTTAAAATAAAAATATTTTGTTTTTATCATGTGCTAACATAGCATCTGACATGGCAATGCGCGAGTGACATCTCGTCACATGGCGACATGTGCACCTGCCACTTAGCGCACGCGTGTAATGAATTATGTGTGCTAGTGTTTGATTAGTGGGTTAAACATCCTTATATGCTAATCCACTAAAATTCTCACCTTATTTATACAAATGTGATTCGATATTTTTGCGATGTGGGACTATTTGTGTTTCTTTTTAATGCGCTTGTGATGCGGCACATTTTGGAGTGTGCAATCGCGTGAATCCATCATGATCATTGATTTTCACCTATAAAGGGGATACTTGGCGCATAATGGTTTGTCATTGAATCACTTTAAAACGACTCAATCTCAGTTGTTCATCTAAGGAGAAATCACGGCTGAGATTAAAAGCACCCAATAAACTCCCGTGGACACCTGTACACATCCAAAGCATCCGATGAAGATTAAACAACAAACATTATGCGACATTTCTTCTTCACGCGCGATGTGATGAAATCTGAGCTCTCCATCTTCGATCAAACATACACGACTTAACGGTAACAATTCGCATCTGAGCATTTTGTTAGAGCCATTGATTGAAGACGAAGAGACACAATTTTTACCTATATATATGTATCTTCTTTAACGATGTAAAGCATTCTTCGATATTTTGAGTAATCGAACTGTTTAGGCATCTCAATTATTGGATATCTTGCTTTCCTCCTCATATAGACTAATTTTCGCGTCCACGGAGTAGTTGAAAGTGAGATTTTGTTGAGAGAATTGGGAGCAATCACCTTTTCAACACTTGATTTTTGTTTTTCGAAAGGCAGAATGAAAAGCATTGATCCGGTGATGAATTGAATCATTTCGATTGAAATTCTGGGTTAGATTAAGTGTTTTTCTCCCTAATCTTTCTTCCAATATCATTATATTTCAATTTTGAGACATGGATTACTCGAATTGTATATAATATCTCTATTTTCTCTCTCTTCGAGATGGATTTTCCTCTCTAAGTTTTGCTCCTTGATTTCCCCGTGAATACTGATCTAAATTGCATGATTTTTTATTATGTGGATTCATCTTGGAGTCTTCTTTTTGAATCTACTAAAATCCCTAATTTCTCACCTCAATTCCTCATTCGATTTGATCAAATTTGAAGAACACCTAAAAAATCTCTTATTTCTCTGTAGATGTGACCCTTATTCACCATTATACTATCTAATTCGTGATTCAATCTTTAATTTGGTGATTTTGATAGGTCTTCTTGTGTTTCCATGACCGCACGGATTTTCCTCATCAATATGACAATGTTTTCATTCAGTAACTACATTTTGTTGAGACGTGTAAGGGAAACTTGTTTGATGAAGAATGTCACATGCTTTGCAATGCTCTTGTACTTCTTTTTATAAAAATGCAAGAGCATTGTCAGTCCGAAGTACTTTGGGAGTGATAGAATATTGTGTAGAAATCTCTTGTAAGAACTATTGAAGACACGCAAGCACTTCAGTATGGTATTTTAGAAGGTAGACCCACGAGACAATAGAGTGATCATCAATAAGAATGAGGTAGTAGCGAAAACCATAGATCGACAATAGTCACAATTCTACCCACACGTCACAATGAACCAAATCAAATGCATTTTTGCACAGAATGGAATCCAAACGAGGATAAGTGACGAGACTAAATCGTATGGTCATTGAATACACACGACTTAGTGTCAAAACAAAGTCCTAATCTTACCAATTTATGATTGATCAAAGTAATTAATTAGTATAATGGTAATTAAGGGTCGAATCCACAGAGAATTAGGGAAATTTGAGAGATATCTTTGAAATTCGGTCAAATCGGAGGACAAATTGAGATTAAGAATTGGGTGTTTTAGTATATTAAGAAAGATAACTCAATTTCGAATCCACCGAATCAAAAATGAGATTATTTGGATAAGAATTCGAAGAGTAATCAAAGTTTGAAGTTAGATGAAATTTTCGTCTCAAAAAACGATTAGAAACCAAAATTTAAACTAAAATTAAAGTAATCTACGATGCTAAAAGTAAAATTAATACTAAATGATGAAAGAGTAAGATGAAATCACGCAAACCTAACCCAAATTAGCCTTCGAAATGATCCAATTAATCGTCGGATACAAGGCTTTTCATTCCAAATTCACGAAGACGAAAATTGAAGTTCAAGATGTGATTTCTTCCTTCTCCCTCGATTAAACTTTGAAATTTAAATATTCAATAGAAGCGGAAATGAGTTTCAATCACGGGGAAAGAAACGGCTTGCGAAATGATTCTCTAAACAAGGAGAATTTGACGAAAGATCGCGGGCACGTTCTTCGTCGTGAAGAACTGAGTTTAAAAGATTTGGAATTGGGCGTGGCCGTCGGATGAAGCCGTTCATTGCAATCAACGGTCGCGATTAGAGGTCTTTTCGCAAATCATTGCGATCAATTGTCAGGCGTTCGATCGACTATGAAGGGTCCAGATTGATCCCCATTGTGCACTTTGAAACGACGCTTTGCTTTGATGGTCCGTCGGATTTAAATCCAGCGGTCGTGATGTCTCGAGGAGTCCACCGATCGCATGCAATCTGAGCCGTTATAACTCGGTTGATCGACGGTTTCGATTGATTTACTTAAATGATTTTTAAGCCACGTGCGCGATTGATGATCGGGTGGACCTCGCGTCCACCGCATCGACGCGTGCGATCTCTCCCGATCCCGATCCAACGCCTCACGGAATGCCAAGCGTCCTGCATAGATTAATTTGACAAGATTTTAGTCCCACATGGAAAAGATTGAGAGAATGAGACAAGTATATAAGCCACGTGAAATTAGAGGGTTTAATAATCTTGTCTTCCGATAATCGGAAGACCTATATGTTATGTAAATTATATATATAGCTTAAATATAAATACGCCACGTCACATCAGCGCCACGCAGGTGCTTGTGTGCTGTCCACATGGTAGAGCCACGTGGCCCCGAGTGCCACGTCGCATCCACGTGTACACGCACGATTAAACCCCCATTTTGCCATTTTTTAATTAATTTTAAATGCTAAAAATCGAAAATAAATCAGAAATAAATTCAGAAAAATTTAGAAAAATTCCATAAAATTATAAAAATCATAACTTTCAAAATATAACTCCAAATTAAGTCAAATTTGTTTTTGTTAGATTCAAAATTGAATAATCTATCATTATAAAAAGGTCAAATTATTAAAATAATAAGATAATTAATTTTAATTAATTTAATACATTTATGTATTATATAAAATAAATTTCTATAAATACATAAATATTAATAAATGTCTTTTCTCTCATATTTTAATCCTTAAAACATGATTATGATCATAAATATAATTAGGATTAAATATTTAAATGTTTAATTATGCATAATAATCCATAATTTAGTGTATTTTTAGATCATAACATGAATTTACACAAAATGATAGAAATATGCTTAAAATATGATAACATGCATATAATTGGAGTAATTAATGCCTTAAATTGCATTAATAATCATATAATTACATGCATAAATAGCATGTTATCAATAAGTAGAGTGAAAATGTTTTTCCATTTCACATGAATCACATAGAAAAGGTTCAAGCAAGTGACAAAGCGAATCTGCGTGGTCATTTCATACACGCAGATAAGCGTTAAAATAAATACCAAACTCACCAATTTAGAGAAATAATCACGAATTAGATAGTATAGAGGTGAATAAGGGTTGAATCCACGGAAAATTAAGGTATTTTTGAGATATTCTTTGAAATTTAATCAAATCGGATGATGAAATATAGTGAGAAATTAGGGATATTTAGAAAGAAGACTCAAAGACAAATCCACAGAATAAAAAATCACATCGACTTGGATCAAGATTCGGAGAGAAATCAAAGAGTGAATTAGATAAAAATTTCCAAACACGAAGAGGGAGAAATAAAATTAAAAACTAAAATTAACTAAATATATGATTCTAAATTACAATCTAATGATATAGGAGAAAAGATTAGGAGGAAAACACATAAGCTAACTTAAGATAACAATCGAAAAAGATCCAATTGACTGCCAGATCAAAGGCTTTCTATGTCGCGATTTCAAAGACAATCGTCGGCATTCAAGAGGCAAATTTTCCCTATTCTTTCGATGAAATCTCACTTTCAACCCCTCGTGGATGCGGAAATGTGTCTAGAAGAAGAATAAAGTGAGAGATTCAAGGATGGCAGTGTCTAGACAGTTCGATTACTCAAAAATATCCAAGAATGATTTACATCGTCAAAGAACATCTCAATATAAAGCAAATTTGGGTGTAACTGTTGAGTTTGGCGTTTCATCATTGATTAACGGCTGAGATGAAACGCTAGGCTTTGAATCATTAAGGTTAAGTCACGTCCATTGGATCAGATATGGACGACCGAGATTTCACCATGTCGCGTGTGAAGAAGTAATGCCTGAAACGCCATCTGTCAGATCTTCATCTAACGCTCCGGTTATGTTTTCATCGGTTTTAATCTCAGCCATTATAACTCTTTGGATGAACGGCTGAGATTAAATCATTTTTAAAAAAATTCGCCCGAACAAAATTGTGCTACATCTTCCCCAACTTAAGTGAAGATCAACAGACTTCTTTTAACGCCTGAATCGGACGCTCCACATGACGCCATATCACCTGCGCATGTTAAAACAAAAACATAGTCCCACATGACAAAAATCCACTTGAATGTTCGTGCATATAAGTAATATGTGAATAAGGAGATAGCGAAAATCCTTAATAGGGTTCTTTCTCCTTATTCACACATGCGTGCGCACACGTGCAGCACACGCGCACATGCACACACACTCACACTCACACATATTTATGTGTGTGACACGTGGCAGTCTCATATGTCGCCACGTGGTGCCGTTGTTTTTGTTTGTGTCACGTCAGTTGCCACGTCAACAAGCAATAAAAATAATATTTTTTATTAATTTAATTCAAGGAAAATCAAATTAAATTCATAAAACATTTAGAAAAATTCAAGTAAAATCCCTAAAAATTAGAAAATTCATAACTTTCAAAATATAACTCCAAATTAATCCAAATTTATTTCATTGGATCAGAAATTAAATTATATATCATTATAAAAAGTCAAATTTATTTAGATAACAAGAGAATAAATTTTATTCTAAAAATACACTCATTTCTCTTAGAAATTAAGACTTAGAAAAATAAATGAGTATATAAAAAGTATTTTCTCTTATTAGTTAACATTAAAACCCAATTATAATGTCAAATATAGATGGGAATAATCTTCTTTAAAAATATATTTCTTAAAAATACTTAATTATCCCTAAAATATTGCATTTGCGATAATAACTTAAATTTGCATGAAATGATAGATATGCACTCAAAGTATGATAACATGCATAAGAATGGAATGTTTTATGCCTTAATTTGCATTAATAATTGTATAAATGCATGTTAAAATTGCATGTTATCAGCAAACACCATGGATGAGCCTGACAAAGTTTAGAGATGTCAAGGTGCCTAAGCGATGATGCCATTCAAGAGAAGATGGTTTGTGTGAAAGAAAACAAGATAAAACTAGACTTGGACATGATAATACATGATTATTAATGCATATTAAGACATAAAAGTATTTCAATCGTATGCATGTTATCATATATACGAGTATTTATCTATCATTATGTGAAAAAGTCATTATAATCTCAAAATACTTTAATTTAGGGTCAATTATGATGAATTATTTTATAACCCATCTTTTACATGAGATTATAAGTGATTTTTAAAGATAAATAATGAGAGAAATCTTTTTTATAAACATTCATTTAATTTTATAAAGTTAAAATCTTAAAGAAATGAATGTATTTTTGAAAGAAAAATTAAATCTCTTGTTATTTATTGAATTTGACTTTTTAGAATGATAGATAATTAAATTTATGATCAAATGAAAAGAAATTTCGATTAATTTGAAGTTATAATTTGAAAGTTATGAATTTTCTAATTTTTAGGGATTTTTCCTGAATTTTTCTGAATTTTTCTAAATTTTTAATGAATTTTTAAGGATTTTCCGGAATTAAAAATTGATTTTTCTAATTTAAAATTGAATTTTCAGAATATTTAAAGCGCGCAGGTGACGTGGCACAATCAGAGCCGTCCGATCGGATCGTAATCAACGATCGCGATGAGGAGGCGACGTGGCATCGTGAGGAGCGTCCGATCGCACGTGATCCTTATCAACCATTGATCTTCACTTACTCGATGGGAACACATGGCGAAATTAGCGTTCACTAGATCATTTTAATCTTGACCCTTGATCGCGATATTTATAGCGGTTGAGATTAAATCGACGGAAAATCGCAGCTGAGGCGTCCGATCGCGATCCAACGGATGCGTTTTGATTTGTTTTATAACGCACAGCGATGTGGCTTCATCTCGAGCGTCCGATCGCGATCTAACGGCCACGACTTAGCGGTAACAATTTGCGATCATGCGTTTCATCAGAGTCATTGATCAGTTTAAATTGAGATGTTCTTCCGATTTGTAAAGCATTCGAGAGCAATTCAATCAAATTCAACTATTTAGACACCAAATCCCTTGAATCTCTTGATCTCAATCGCTTCTAGACTCATTTCCGCGTCCACAGAGTCCTTAAGATCAAGATTTGGATGATCAACAAGGAAGAAATCGACGCTTGATCTCCACGATCGTGATTTTAGGATTCTTGATAAAAAGCCTTGATTCCAGTGATTAATTGAACTAATCCGATCAAAATCGTGGGTAAGGGATCATGTTTTTACCTATTCTATCATCTCGTACCATTTAATTTCCATTTAGAGTATTAATTTCAAGTTAATTTCACTTGATTTTCATTGATTTCGCGATTCCGATTTTCGAAAATTTTGTTTCACTTCGATCTTCAATTTCTATGTGAAATCAAAGTCAAATTCGATGATTTTTTATTTCGTGGAATCGTCTTGAATTTCTCTTTGATAAAATACCATTTTCCCCAATTTCTTTCATCGATTCATTGTACGATTTGATCAAATTCGAAGAGATCATATAAAATTTCCCTTATTTCCTGTGGATTCGACCCATATTTACCATTATACCCCTCAATTCGAGATATTTTTATTAAATTGGTAAGTTTGGATTTTGACACGAGATCATGTGCAATTGACGACCTCGCGGTCTCACTTTGTCAAAAGGCCCCATCCAGTTTCATCCCTGACGGGACGAGACCGCGAGGTCGTCGATTTCACACGGTCTCGTGTCAAAAATAATACCGAACTTACCAAGTTGGGGAATTAAGAGAGAATGGAGGGGTATAATGGTAAATACGGGTCGAATCCACAGGGAATTTAGAAATTTTTGAGATATCTTTTAGAATTTGGTCAAATTGGATGATGAATTGAGGTGAGAAATTAGGGAAAATGGTTTTTTTGGAAAGAAGACTCAAAGATCTATCCGTGGAATCAAAAATCACTCGATTTGGATTAGTAATCACGGAGAAATCAAAGATGGAAGTAGGAAGAAATTTTCGGAACTCGCGAAGAACACACTTGAAATTGAAATGAAATTAAACTTAAATTGAAGTCCTAATCCTAAAATTGATGATACACGACGATAGATAAGAGGTTAAACTTGTTTTCTAACCCGAGATAACGATCAAATTGTTCCAATTGATCGCCGGATCGACGGCTCTTCATTCCGCGAATTCAAACGTGAACATCGGTGTTCAAGAGACAAATTCTCCTCGCTCGATCGTCGAAATCTCTCTTATAAACACTCCGTGGATGCGGAATCTTGTCTAGAAGTGATTACAAGAGAGAGATTCAAGAGAGAATGCAAATAGATAGGTCAATTAGATCGAAACTCTCAAGAATGAGTACAAACGACGAAGAACAAGGCTATTAATAGCCCAAATTGGGCGAAACCGTCCGATCAATGCGTTAGGCTTGATCGACGGTCCAGATTAAACGTTTAATAAGTGAAACGTTACGAATAGATCGTGGCCGTCGGATTGTTGATGGACGCTCCAGATTAGGCCACGTGTGAGGCGTTATAAAACGCTCGAAAAACGCCGTCCTTAGGATCGTGATCGGACGGCTGAGATGCGGTCCGCGTGGATGCATCTCGGCCGTTATAACGCCTGGAAAAACGCACGTGTTTGATGATCTTTTGGTGGACCGTCAGTTCACGCGATCGGCGCGCGTGATGCCGCCACGTCGCATCGATCAAAGCCGTTATAATAGTTTAATTTAGCACGTGGTTTTGATTTGATCTGGTGGTCCACAGCTCACGCGATCGACGCTTGTCGATCACCCATCCGCGAGATCCAACGCCCGTCGTCGCGCCACGTCGCCTGCAAGGTAAGTGAGAAATATTTTTAGTCCCACACGGAAGATGATTATGAAACCGTCGGGTTTAAATAACTCGACGGTTTATAAGGGTATGACCCTCCCCTATATGGGTAAGACCCATTTATATATATAAGTATAATACAATATAAGATATATTCGCGCCACGTAGGCGCGCTGCGCGGGTCCGCGTGGTGCTGCCACGTGGCCTTGCGTGCCACGTCGCATCCACGCGGACCCCGCGCCCATTTTTTTAATTTATTTATTTATTTTTTTATTATTAAAAATCGAAAATAAAATCATAGAAAATTCGGAAAAATACAGAAAAATCCCTAAAAATTGTAAAAATCATATCTTTTAAAATACAACTCCAAATTAATCCAAATTTCTTTCATTGGATCTGAAATTTAATTATATATCATTCTAAAAATTCAAAATATTTAAATAACAAGAGATTTAATTTATATTTCAAAAATACATTCATTTCTTTAAGATTTTAACTTTAGAAAATTAAATGAATGTTCATAAATATGATTTCTCTCATTATTTAACTTTAAAAACCATTCATAATCTCAAGTAAAGATGGGTTATAAAATCATTTATCATTAATTTATCATAATTAACCCTAATTTAGTGCATTTTGAGATTATGACATAAATATGCATAGAATGATAGAAATGCACTCAAAGTATGATAACATGCACATAAATGTAATGTTTTATGCCTTAAATTGCATTAATAATCATGTTTTATCATGTTAAGATTGCATGTTATCAATCCCCCAAGTCAATCCTCAGCCTTGTCTGCAAATCTTGAAAGACGCAATGGTAAGGAAAAAATTAACCTAAACAAAAAGGGCCTTAGTGATTGCTCTAATAGACAAGAAGTTGAGAGGAAATTTGGGAACATAAAGGACATTAGATAAAGAAAGAGAAGAGGTAAGATTGGCCATGCCTTTCCTGGCGATAGGACAAGGATGAACATTTGCAATATAAACAATTTCAAGGTTTGATAATTGGTGAAGTCGAGAGAGAAGCAAGGAAGGACCTGACATGTGGGTAGACACCCTCGAGTCAATAATCTAGGATCCAGATGAGGAAGCTAAAAGCGCAATACCTAATCCAAAGGTAGAAGCATGGTGTGACGTGTGAACCATTGGGGTCATCTCGCGCCCACACATAAGCTGTTCATACTCATCCCAAGAGATAGTAAACGTAGGGGAAGCAGTAGGAGGTGCTGTAGTTGGTGCCAGTAGAAGTGGAGGCATAGAAGTGGTCACCACTTGAGTCACCATGTATGACGAGGGTTTGCCCAAATTTTGCCAACACTTGTTGGAACGATGTTTGACTTAGCCATAGTGTGCACATGATGGGTAAGATTGGCCCACACCCATGCCCCTAGGTCTATTCTCGACCACGCCCCTGAGAGGGACTGCTTGTGCTACCTCCTTGGCCAATATGGGAGCCCGAAGCAACAAAGGTAGTGGATTAAGACGTGGAAGATGAAGATATTGCTGGTGTCAAAGAACGGGGAAAGAAATCCAACTCTTGCTTTTCAGTATTAAAGGCTTCAACAAATGAGGGACACCCCGATTCTTCAAACTGAACAGAGTTGAGAAATAATGATCCCGCAAGCTCTTCCCTATAGCGTGACTGTGTGACAATGTCTAGAATGAAGGGTTGGTAGACCTCAAGTTGGGTGAGAAATTCGCGAAGCGAAGCATAAATGTCCTCAATGGCCCCTTCTGACCTTGTCAGCTTCTCAAGGGTATCCACAATGAGAGCAATATTAGTCGAAGCACCATACATGCAAGCCCATTCATTGCAGATTTTCTTCTGCAAGCTCATGAGTTCCATGGCTCGGCTAAGATGAGGAATGATCAACTTGATCATCCAAGCAGTCACTGCCTAAACATGAGTAGTCTAATCCTCGAAATGAAGCTCATCTAGAGGACGGGATGCCTCTATGATGAAGCGCTCATAACCATGGATTTGTAAAAAGTACCAAAAACTAGCAAACCAAGTGAGATACTTCGTACCATCGAAGATACGTGTGGCTCTTGGAGTTGTTGGACGAGTAGGTTTGAGGGACTATACAGAGTTGTCAAGAATCTAGGCGGGACAGCAAGAGGCGGTAAAATTGGGGCTGCTGGCGAAGGTGAAGGTCATGCTCCCCATGAGAGAAGAGCGTGTTCCCCCCTTGGGCAAGATCGTGAAGAACTCTTGCTACCAAAACTCTTTGGGGTGAGCAAGAATGATCGGGAAGATCGCCCATGGCGAACACTTTATATTTGATGATTGCAAGAACTCTTCTAGCAAGCCGAGGCAATATTGGTAGATGATGAAAAATATTCCAGATATGCCAGCAATTTTTTATGATCGTTCCAGAAATTTCTAGGGATCTAAAGATTGTGAAGATTTTTTAGGATCATGAGGATCGCAAAGATGCCATTAATATCATGGGAATGCACGAGTTGTCTGAGTGAAGCTGTAGGAGCTGAAGTGGTTAGCCCACATCCTAAATTGATGAAGGCACCATCCAACTCAATCCAATAGGAGGGGGATGTCGTTAGTTGTTGAGTTTTGAGGTTGATAAGCCTTCCAAAATTTCAATCAAAATATCGAGTGCAACAGAAGATATTGAATCGAATGTTCAAATATTGAGACACCAAGAACAGATGATCATGTCATCTAGTATGTATGGGAAAACATGCTTATAAGGTTGCCTTGAGGGAGTTCTAGCCTCTAACGGTATCCACACAATCTTTGGATAGTTAGATCTCCTCTTAAAGCTCTTCACCACGAGAGAAAAAAAAAAGAAAATTCTTACACGGCTTGCATGGGCACTGTGAGTTATGGTCGTTCTCCCATTATTTATAAACATTTGGTATGTGAATTTTTCATAAAAACCCTCATAATTATGTCTATATCCACAAACATCCATAGACCTTATGTGTGTGACCCTCTAGGTCCATATATCTCACTAGTTAATAACTATATATATATCCAATAACACCTTATTGGTCAACCTTAATTCATTATCTATATCAACATATATATATATATATATTAATCAATTATCGATTTAACCCAATTGACAAGTTGAGTTGTCAGCTTGCTAGGTGCCAAGCTACACTACGCACTCTAGGAGATATAGAGTATATAAGAACTCCCTTATGAAACCTTTCCATAATCAGTTATCATATATATATAACCCTTCATCCGCACAATACTCATGAATGACTTAGGGTATGGTCAAGTTTCAAACCCTTATCGGTCACTCAAGTTAGTACTGATGCATATAGGTGATAACATGATTATTGATGCATATTAAGGCATAAGTGATTTCATTTCCATGCATGTTATCATATTTATGTTTATTTTTCTATCATTTCCATGAAAAAGTCATGATAATCTCAAAAATACTTTAAATTAGGGTTAATATGATGATTTAAAGATAAAAAATTCAATAACCCATCTTTACTTGAGATTATAGAGGTTTTTAAAGTTAAAATAATGAGAGAAATCATTTTAATAAACATTTCTATTTGTTTTAAAATAAAACCCTTAAAGAATAAATTTATTTTTTTGAAATAAAAATTAAAACTCTCATTATTTATCAATTTTGACTTAGAATGATAGATACTTAAAATTTCGGATCAAATGAAAGAAATTTGGATTAATTTGGATTTCATTTTTAGGGATTTTTCTGAATTTTTCTAAATTTATTTTGCGATTTTGAATGTTAAAAATTAATTTAAAATAAGCAAAAAAGAGGGTTTATATTCGCGCGGGCCACGTGGATGCGATGTGACACTCCGGGCCATGTGGCAGTGCCACGCGGGCCCACGCGGCGCCTACGCGGCGCGATGTGACGTGTACATGATATATATATTACTTAGGGTTATAGGACATATAAGCATTCCGTAATCAGAATTTAAGCTAACCCTCTTAGTCGTCACATAATATATACCCGCTACTTCTCTTTAATTTATTCCGTGTGGGACTAAGTTCCACACGAATTTTGAATGTGCAGGACACGTGGCCGAAGGAGCGCTGGATCAAATGAAGAGCGATCAAAGCGCGTCAATCTCGTGTACTCGTGGTCCACCGGATCACATCAAAACGCACATGCCTTTAATCGGGAGTTATAACGGCTGTGATCTAATCGCGCGGGATGCATCCAAAGCGTCGGATCGCGATCCAACGAGTGGAGAGATGATGCGTTTTATAACGCTTATCACACGAATCAAATCCAAGCCCTCCATCGGCGATCCAACGGATGCGATATAATTGAAACGGTCCACGATGGACCGTTTCATCATAACCGTTGATTAAAACCATCGGACGGTTACGCTCAAAACTTGTATAAATAGAGATGTTCTTCCGATTTCTTAAGCATTCGAGAGAAAATCAATCCAATTGATCTGTTTAGACACCAATACTCTTGAATCTCTCGATCCCACCTTCTTATACACTCATTTCCGCACCTTCGAAAGGTTTGAGATCAAGATTTGGCCCAGTAGAGAGGGAGAAATTGACGCTTGAACTCCACGATCGCGTTCTTCGGATTTTCGATGATTTAGGTGATTCATCGTGTTAATCCGATCATTATTTGGGGTTAGTGGAAGCAGTTTTCACTAATCTTTTATCCATTTATGTTTGATTTCAATTTAGATTAGGAATTGAAGCTTAATTTTGTATAATTTTAGTTAAAATCGCGATTTACGATTTCAGAAAATTCTTCTTACTTTGATCTTCAATTTCTCCGTGAAATCAAAGTCAAATTCGATGATTTTTGATTCCGTGGAAACGATTTGAAGTTCTCTTTCATAATTTACCATTCTCTCCAATTTCTACATCAATTCATCGTCCGATTTGATCAAATTCGAAGAGATCATCATAAATTTCCTTATTTCCCTATGGATTCGACCCTTATTTACCATTATACCTCTCAATTCGAGATATTTTCATCAAATTGGTAAGTTTGGACTGTGTTTTGACACGAGATCGTGTGAAATTGACGACCTTGCGGTCTCCGCTTGTCAATAGGAAATCATCATAAACTTTTCTAAAATTTCCACTACGTTGGCCAAGGATTTCACCACATCTCATTCATTGAGTAAATATCTTCAAATACCAAGGGTGAACGATCCCATCTTGACCACACAATCATCTTCATGGACTTCATGTCATATCTAATATATGTCATTTTAGAGATCTCATGACTAGGGTTTCATAAGTCATAATCAAAACACGGTCATCCATCCACAAGATGTCTTTGGTGTCTCAAGTCAAAGGGATCACATACACAACCTTGACATGAATCAACCTGATTGATAGTTAGGTATAATACCATTTTGGGATTTCGTATAGATAAATTCAATGAACTCTTTCTCTAAAGAGCACCCATTATCTATCCTTAGTGTCTCCACAACAATGGCTACAAGATCAACGATACTCATCATCTGAGTCCAATTAGATAGTACTATTCTTTTTGGATAATTCGATGTCCTTCTCCAATATCCTAGGAATAGTAATGTTTAGAACATTACGTTTAAAGACTAGTGATCATTTTATTATGATCTCATCATAATTCACTTAGTCATTGTATATACTCATGGACTTCATTGTAAACATCACACAAGAATGACAATGAATAAATTTGATTGCAATGAACAAAACGAGATACATGGAAGTATGATTGGGTTATAGGACACATAATATACATTACTAGCACGATCTAACTTACTGAATCATGATTCAATTTTCTTCTACTTGAAGTTCATAGATCCAAAGGCGAACGTCGCTAGCACATCAAATTAAGGTGTTCATTGAGGGGATCTTCCTCATAATCGGCATAGAGGAGACCTCATTCAAGATCGAGAGAACGAAGAAAGATGAGGTGGAGGTCAAAACAGGAGATATGGCAAATAAATATGGAGGAGATCTCACTCAAGATCAAGAGAACGAAGAAGGATGAGGAGGAGAACAAAACAGGAGATATGGCAAAATAAATATGGAGGAGATTGATTGTGAGGAATTCACTAGATAAATCTAGAGTGAATGTGGACCTGAATGAAGAGGAAATATAGATGACAAATTCGCTGAGGAGATTGTTAAAGGAAAATGCAGATGGTGTTACTAGACGAGAGAGGGAAAAAAGGGTGGCGCAAAGCAAAAGACAGTGCTTGAAAAATGGAAACCTAGTGTTATGATACCATGTTGAAAGAGAGCTAAAAAAACTCCCATGAGCTAAATCAATACAACAAGAAGTGTAAAATGTGTTTATAGAGAGGCGAGAGAGAGAGAGAGAGAGAGAGAGAGAGATAGAGATAGAGAAAGAGAGAGAGAGAGAAAGAGAGAGAGATATTATAACATTACCATTATAGCACTTATTCTCAGCTGGAATGCACCAAATTGTGCCACATGTTGCGTTCTAGTTTGTTGGGAGAAAAGAGAAACATTAGGTGGAATCTAGGTCGTCAAATCTTCTTTTATAAGTACAAAATGCTCTAGATTGTGCCACGTGTCATCTCCATTATTTGCCATGAAAATTAGATATATCAAGGGTTAATCTAGTGAGGTGGATCTGGTGGTTGATTAGTAACATGCAATTTACATATGAACTTATATGATTATTAATGCAAATTAAGGCATAAAATATTCTATTCTTATGCATATTCTATGAAAATTTAAGTTATAATCTCAAAATACACTATTTTTAGGGAGAATCATGAATAATTTAGATTGGATTATTCTCATCTATATTTGAGACTATAATTAGGTTTTAATGTTAAATAATAACAAAAATTACTTTTTCTACACTCAATTATTTTTTAACTTAATTTTTTAAAATAAATTATTATATTTTTGAAATAAAAATTTATTCTCTTGTTATTTATTAAAATTAATTTTTTAGAATGATAGATTATTTGGAGGTAATTTGGATCAAACAAGACAAATTTGGATTAATTTAGAGTTATATTTTGAAATATATGAATTTTCTAATTTTTAGGGATTTTTCTAGAATTTTTCTATTTTTTAAAAATTTATTTGGATTTATCTTGAATTACAAATAATTAAAAATCAGATAAAAAATCACGTTGAGGGGCAGCTGACATGGCAGGGTGTCGCTATGTGGTGACCTGTGTACACGCCACGTGGCGACGTATGTGTGCATATGTGCGTGCACACGTGTGCGCATGTGTGCGTGCTTGTGTAATTAATGGGTTTTAACCATCCTTTTTAGGATATAAGCTAAGCCCAATAATACAGATATATTATATTATATACCATCCTTTGTCATGTGGGACTATTTCTCTTTGTTTTTATTCACAGGTGACATGGAAAAATCTCAAGTGGACGATTGCACGATTTAATTGCGATTTGTCGATTTTCACTTACTCGAGGGGGTACGTGGCTGCATCTGATGAGGCAATGATTCATTTTAAGACAATTTAATCTCAGCGCCTCATCTGGGAGTTATAGCGGTCGAGATGAAAAGTGCCTGATGGACTCCCGTGGATACGTGGACTCACCTCGAACGCTCGATGAAGATCAAATGACGGACGTTAAGTGATGCTTCTTCTTCACGAGCGACGTGGAAAAATCTAAGCACTCCATCTTCGATTGAACAGACATGACTTAATGGCAACAATTCACATCCAAATGTTTCATATGAGCTATTAATTGAAGATGAAGAGCTAAATCCAACGGTCCTGCCCAATTTAGCCTATAAATACACATGTTCTTCGATGATGTAAAGCATTCAGGGGTGTTTTGAGTAATGGAATTGTTTAGACATCTCAATCCTTGAATCTCTTGCTTTCCTCCTCTTCTGGATCAATTTTCGCATCTAGGGAGTGTTTGAAAGTAAGATTTTTGTGGAGAGAATAGGGAGAAATTTCTTCTTGAATGCTGAAACTCGTGTTCGAAATTGCGGAATGAAGAGACTTTGATCCGATGATTAATTGGATCATTTCGAGTGCTATTTTGGATTAGAATTCATCTTTTCCTCCTAATCTCTCTTCCAATAACATCAATTTTCAATTTCGAATCGTAGATTAGTCAAATTTTAAATTTAATTTTAGTTTTCTCTCACTTCGCGTTCGAAAATTCTACCTAATTTTTGCTCTTTGATTTCTCTATGAATCTTGATCCAAATCGAGTGATTTTTGATTTCGTAGATTCGTGTTTGATTCTCTTTCTAAAATGACTAAAATCTCTAAGTTCTCACCTCAAATCCTCGTCTAATTTTGATCAAAATTTGAAGAACACTTTGAAAATATCTTAATTATGTATGGATTTAACCCTTAGTTACCATTATACTCTTTAATTCATGGTTTTAAGCTTAAATTGGTGAGTTTAGAAATTTTTAAAAACTTCTCCACATGTTTTCAATGATCGCACAGATTTGTCGCGTCATTGATGAATGTTTTTTGGGCAGTTGTTTATGCACTTGTTAAGTAATATGTGAATGCATAAAAAATAAAAGCAAATTTAGTCTAAAGATTATTGAAAGAGAGTAAAGTGGTGAATACTAGGCAAATCCACAGGGAATTGAGTTGATGATGATGACGAGAGAAGACAAGCTAATCGTATTTAGTCAAATTAGAGGATGAAAATAAATGAGAAAATAAAGATAAAAAAACAATACAAAGAGGGAGAAGAGAGGAATCTAATGAATCAAACAAGGCATCAATCAGAATTGAAATAGAGATATCGAAGAAAGAGCGTCATGATTGTTTGAGATAGAATCACTGAAAGTCATCTAACATCAGCTAAAAATCCTACTTCAACTCCTAATATAACTCTTAATTCACAGTTAATACATGAGGTAGATGATTACTAACTCAGTAGTGTTGCAAAGATGATTCTATTTTTCTAGATCAAAGGGTATAGATAACATTTCTTCAAGATGAGAGTCGGTGTTCAAGCATGAATACCTCATGCATTTCAAGGGCAACTCATGATAATTTCCATAAAATCTCCCACAAAATCATGAAAGAAATGGAAAACTAACAAAAGTTAGGTGAAAGAAAGATTTTTGGCCAAGAACCAGGCCTCGTGTGTTCATGCACGAGAGAAAATGAGGGCGAGAAGAGATATTTATAGTGTTTTGGGCTTGAAATGGCCTTTAATGGGCCGTTTCAAGCCTCAACCATTTGATCTAAGCATTAAGATCACGACGATTGAGATTTCATCATGTCAGTGCTAAAAAAATCTCCCAAAATGGCTTGAAATCTTGTCAATCACTCTCAGTCATCCAATCACGCCTTAATGGGCCGATAGATGGCTCTGATTGTGCCATGTTGCCCTTACATGGGATGTTGATGAAGATCAAAGATCATATGCATCATCAGCCATTGGATCGAGCATTGTGATGGTCGGGAGCCAATTGATCTTGCCACGTGTACTGTTGTTAAGAAGAAGACATGTCGTGATCAATGACAAGCATTTGATTCATATCCAATGTTTGCGATTATATCACCAAGAGAGAGAGAGAGAGAGAGAACACCAGCGAATCAGATGCAGCCATGACCCCCTCCCGAGTAAATGAAAATTGATGCTCTGTATATGATCGCTTGATCTGACATCTCTCGTTGCACCATGTCACCTACATAAAATAAAGAAAACATAGTCCCACATTGAAGAAATTAAGGAAATCTTTGTATATAAATAGATATACATTCTATGTAGTTAACTCAACCCCATTAAGGGTGCTTAATCACTCAAAATGCACTAAGCACGTGACATATGCCGCTATGCGGTGACATACAAGTGCACATGCCACATCATTAGCCATGTCAGCATTCATTTCAAAACCAATTTTTAAAAAATATTTTAAATTAAAATAAATTCAAAAAAATTCCAAAATATTTCCCTTGAAATTAAAAAATTTATAACTTTCAATATAAAAATCTTTTTTAATCCATTTTTTATCATAAATTGAATAATCTATCATTCTATGTATTTTAATTTAACAAATTATAAGAGAATAAATTTCTAACTCAAAAATACACTCAAGTACTCAATACATATAAAACAAGATAAATTTAGAGTGTCTTAAAAATCTTATTATCTTATTATTTGGCATTTATAATTTAAAGAAATATAAAATATAAATGGGGATAGTCTATTTTAAAATTTAACTTGATTTATACATAATTAAACCTAAAATTAGACATTTTTGAGATTTTGTGGTATAAATTATATAGAATGATAAATATGCACTCAAAATATGATAACATGTATAAGAATGGAATGATTTGTGCCTTAAAATGCACTAATAATCATGTAATTTCTAATATAAAAGTGCATGTTATTAGTGGTCACGCGATCTATCCCATCCAACACATCGCAGCGCACCACATGTCATGCCAGTAGGACGAAGATCTGGTGGACTCGGTCCATTGGAACTAGTGGCCCACAATGTGCTATGTGTTCTTACAAAAAAACTTTAGCCTCCCATTGAATAAATAAAAAATAAGTTTGGTTTTTGTATACGTAGCCTAGTGACCATATTAAATGTGAATAATCACAATTAATAGAACTAATAATCCCATTATTGGCGAGGTGTGGTGCAATGCCTTCATGCCACATGTACGTGATATCATGTCACCGTGCCACATCATTACGTGAAAATAAACATGTTTTTTTATTTTTAAAAATCCCTGTATTTTTTATAGAAAATCCAAAAAATAGAAAAATCATAAAAATTCATTAAAAATTTGAGAAAAAAATCAGAAAACCTAGAAAAATTTGGGAAAATGGTAGAATAACCCCAAAAACTTAAAATATTCATATCTTTTTCTACAAAACTCATTTTTGAATGAAATTTTTGCCATTTTGAACCTTGTTTTGTCCTATTTTTCATCATATCACCTAAAAATTTAAAAATGACAAAAAAGAGAAATTTTGCATTAGAATCACTTGTCCTCTTGATTCCTCATTGTTCTCAATTCATGCCTATCATCACAAAAATCATGCACATATGATTAAATAATTTTTCAAACCTTGGGAAAAGATCAAACGTGAAATATGTGTAAAATTAAAGGCAATTTAACACGAATTCAACTAATGAACGATAATTTCATCAAAATATGATAAAATGCTCAATAATGACATGAATTATGCTTTAAAATCATCAAAGACTAATGAATTAAATGCGTTAAAATACATGTTATCACTTAGAGAAACCTTAATCAATATATCAAACAGAAGGATTACATGTGTTCATATAGAAGAGAAAAGAAAGATTACGAAGATATGTCCCATGTCCAACTATGGCCCCTAAAGGCTTATTCTATTATATTCTAACACTCTCCCTCGAGCTGATGTATATAAATAAAATATCCTAACTTGGTGCCCAAGGAGTTCTAGGACATACTACTAAGGGGCTTGGAGAAGATATCAACCACTTGGTAGGATAAAGCTACATGTTTTTATAGAGATGCCACCCTTGAGGACCTTGTCACGGATATATTGACAATTTTTTTTGATATTCTCTGTTTGCTATTAGAACATGGTTTTGCTAGTAATGGATATGACTACTTAGTTGTCAAAATATATAGGCATGAGTGTTTGACATTCTACCACTTTCGTTGAAATGGGAAACAACCTTTTTTTACCTGGAGTGCCAAGTGACTAGATTACCACCTACAACAGCCATTGGTAGACTTCTGATATCTTCTATCCCCAACTAGATTACTACCATTGCCAGGGGCTCGCTAGATGTATGCAAGGACCCGTAAAAGTTTGAAGTTCAAGAAGTTCTTCTATGAACCGGCCAAGAACACCGACAATATTGACAATGTCAGGGCGAGTCATAGTTAAATATATCAACTTCTATAATAGTCACTACTAATGGTTGACATTCTTTAGCACCGGAGAGTTAGCCCCCCAAAAACTTGCTCAACCCTCCATGGGTAAAGTCTCTAGTCTACTCATAAGTAATCTTGCCTCTTGAAGAAGGTCTAGTGGCCTGGGAGTAGAAGAAATCATGTGGATTAAATGATTTAATGTTTTAGTTTTATTATCTATTCAATTATTTTGAGATAAAACTATCCATGGAGTACTCTTTATCCAATGCAACAAGGAAGCATGAAACGAGTGACACGTCCCGAGGGGATTCGAAAGGGAATGTCGGGAGGGAGGGAACGTGTGACACGTCGCCGGGAAGGGGAAGAACTCTCCGGCTGGCGGAAAATCGTCGGGTGGCCGCGCTATTGGAGAGGTGGGGAATTATGAGGAGAGGTGACGATTTTCTTTCACCGGGGAGGGGGCAATGTCGGGACTCCAAAAATTTCTTTGACTGCGGGTGGCACGACCTAGTGCTCGTGACGTGCGATTTGAGAGCCCCCCCCGTAACGTATTGCCTCTCCAATGGAGAGTCTCCATTTCTACATAGCCCACACCGCCCCTCATAACCGAGAGCCTTGCCTCGTTGGGAAGCCCGCGCAGGAAAACGGAGTGAAGAGAGACAGAGAGGGAGAGAGAGAGAGACAGACAGCCAGACAGACAGACAGGAAGAGATATGGAATCGAGTGTCAGACACACGTGCTTGAAGCTTCAAATAGACGATGCTCTTATCTTCGTCAAGGGCACATGGCTTCCATCGCGTTTCGATCTTTCCATCACCGATGGCATCGATGCCTGGATTTGCAGTGGTAATCTCTTTCTTCTCTCTCTATCTCTCATCTCTTTCTCACTCTGGGTTCATTTTCTGCTCTTCCGGACGCTGAACAGCAACGGAAAAGGAAGTTCAGCAGAGAGCAGAACTCTGGGACCAACCCGTTTCGGAGTACATTTCCCTGGCAGAGAGATATCTGAGTTTCGAGCAACCGGGCTCCATCTACAGATTTCGAAGATTCTGGGATTGGAGAGAGAAGAGTAAGAAACCCGTTTCTCTCTCTAGAATTAAGACGCGTTCAAGAATATTCATCTATTTCGTAGGTCAGTCAGCATTGGATGATACAGATTGTATCTTTCAACTGTGAGAAGCTCTAGATTGCAGGAACTAATTCAGCCATTGACATCAACTTTCTATACATGGAAGTTATAGGTTATTAGATAATTGTTGCCATGATTTTTTTCACTACACGGCCACGCCCCAGTTATGTTTTGAAGAACAGTTCTAATTATTTTAGTTGATAAATTCGATTAAATATTTTCTTTATTTTAATGATATTTCCAGCTGTCATGGACGTTTGAGAGAGAGAAGACCAGACTAGAGTGGAGATGGAAGTGCAAATCATCCGCAAATAGCAAGCAAACTACTGCTGCTGTTCTTGAATTTCTCTCGGATTCAAACTCAAAACTCAGCGTACGAATTATTTCCAACAATTTAAAATTGGATTTGCGTTAATTTTTTATAATTAAGTATCCTTTTTTAATATGAACGCTGAGAAGGAGAGGTAGTCAGATTAAAACCTAGCCAGTTGCTAAATATGGCATAATGGCGTCTTTGGCATGATTATATTATAATTTATTCACCTTAAAATTATTTTATAAAAGCTAAATAATTATGATAATCAGTTTACACATACTAAAACTGATGCTTAGATTTCCTCGATTATGAGACTCATTTTTATTAGAATTTACACAGTTTACTTTTTTACTCTGTAATTTTTCTGGATGATGTTTATGTTTCTTCCTGTTGTGGTTTATTACCGTTGTGACTTGATGGAAATTAGCCCATTCACCTCAAAGGATATGTAAATACACTCAGAGATGAGAAGATCTAGTTTACGTTTTCCTATTCTCTCTCTCTCATGCCCTAATTTCTTGGAATCAGTGTCTCTTCTCCATCTGCTGTGAGCTACCTGAAGGCTTTTCAAGAGGAGCCGAAATCATCACTTTTGCATTCCCATTTACTTGAACAAAGCCAAGGACTTCAGCTTTTTTTCGTATCATAAGGGTTGAAATTTAGTGTAGACTCTAGCTGTGTTGGATAAAGAAGAATCCAGAGAGTTGACCCTCTTGGAGAAGAACGTCAATGTAAAATATTTTTAGAGGGTTTCATATTTGAACGTGCAAAATTTTGTGGTAGCGACATATTCAAAATAAGAAGATTATTTTTTTTTCAAGAAATTTTTATCATGGCATTAACTGCCAGTGAGGTTTGATAAGCATCTTTACTGGTTTTCTCCTGTTTCTTTAGCTGATATGATGCGTTGCTCATTGAAACATGACAAGCTTGAATTGCTTTCTAATTCTATAGAAGGAAGTTGTTTCTGTGAAACAATCTTTTGAGAAAATGAGGGCGGAAGCAGAAAAGTGCTTAGCACAAAGCGAGAGGTATTGCACCGAAAAGAAGGAATTTGAAGATGCTGTATACTCAAAGGTATGGTGTGAAGATTATATCCTCATTTGGCATGTCTTAATTTTGATAGATGTATTCTTTCATATTTTCAGTGAATTTTCTGTTTTATAGATGCCCAGTTGTTTTATCACAGATATGTTGATTTTTTTTTATTCATTTTTAGTTTGTGGAAGTGTTGAACTCCAAGAAGGCAAAGCTGAGGCAGCTGAGAGCCCAACTATCAAGGTATGAGAGCACTGGGAAGGCTACTCAAGGTAAAGACAACTCTGATGACAGTGCTGAGACCAATGATATGTAAACTGAGGTTGAATAGACCAATGACTACTCTAGTTTCGACTGGCCGTCAAATTTTGGGGAAAAATTTGTCTAGGGAAAAGTAATCATATCTCTCTCTTGAGAAAACTTTCCGATGCCTGTATTATTTCTGAAGTGCTCGACAGGAGAAAGTAACATTTGATGCCATTTTGGTGAGTTAGAAGTTCACACTGAGCCCCTTCATGTTTTATAAAGGATGGCCAAGAGAGATAAGCAGCTAGACTGTGACTTGGTGAAGGGCCTTGGAGTTTGGGGTTTATGTTGAAATGTAAATGAAGTTTTTGAACTAATTTACATCGATCTATGAATGCTTTTTATAGAAAATGAAGGGTTGAATGTGCCTTAGAATTGGAAACGGATTTGCACTGGCTCTTTATGCCAATTTCTTTTATTGGTTTGAGAGCTTCCGTTGACTTATTTCAAGACAACTTCAAATAGCACCAGAATCATCACGTTAAAGATACTGAATGAGATAGACAAGAAGATCATGTGATACTTTTGTATCGTGAGAAGCTGACTATGAAACGATGAAAATGCTTTGGTTTCGCGTTGATGATCTACAAGATGATCCGCATTGATGAATTTTGATGTTTGTATGTCGCGCGAGGTATTCATTTTCCAGGACTGGGGGCAGTTTCTAAATGATGCTTCAAATGACCACCTGGGTTAACTATGTCATAAATGATTGTTCCAGTTGTTCATGCAATTCAGTTTAAATATTTCAAAAGTTTGCAGTTGACCTAACCATTTGATGCATCAAGCTATTTAGTCAGTGTTCTAAACTCAAAGAACCCTGTAATGGCTACCCTTTTCATGGAACCTGCATTGCTAGTAGGATGGAGAGTAACTGTTCTTCAATGGCTACCCTTTTCATGGAATCTGCATTGCTAACAGGATGGAGAGTAGCTGTTCTTCAATGGTTACCCTTCGAAGTTCTGCAGCAGAACCTTGCATGTTAAAAGACTGCTATTTTTACCATCCTGGTTTCCGGGTTTTTACCCTTTTTTCAATTTTCGAAGTCTAGCGGAGCTCATAACTTTTGCACTCACAATTGATAAATTATTGTGCTCTTTTAAGGCTTATTTTCATAGCTTTGAAAATATCAAGGGGCTTATACGCAAAATAACATCCAAACCGGATAAGGCCTGCACCATCCGGAGGTAAAAGACCTCGAAATGGTCAACAGAAACCGAAAATGGCGATCATGGTTGTTAAGCAGTAGATTTTTCGCTCTATTTTCTCGTTCTCTTGGGATAAATCCGACAGTAATGACGTTGTAAAGAAGATCCAAAGAAGGAATGTCTCCTCGCATATTCGGTCGATCGATTAGTTATCTCTCGCATCCAACCGACAAAATTTAGGCGACAATGGAGAGATTGGGGGAGCTGATGACGCGGTCGGCGGTGGCGGAAACGATCTTGGATGTCCTCCTCTGCGCTGTGCCGATCTGGTTGGCCGTTACGATTGGGCTCGTAATTGGCTGGTCGTGGCGTCCACGGTGGACCGGTCTCGTATTCCTAGGGCTTCGTGGACGTCTGCGTTGGGCAAAGTGGATTTGGACTTTCCCATTAGGGTTTGGCGCTCGTCGGATCTGGCTCGCTTTCACCGCTCTCTCCGCCTTCTCCATTTGTCGCCGTTTGTGGTCGAATTTTAATGGAAAGGGGGAATCCAATCGCGGTGCATCTGGTTCGGAGATCGATTGTTCGGTAGATGGCTGCGAATTAAGGTTGTTTTTGTTTGCAATAGTTGAATTCGAAAAATTCTTTCTATAATTTTACAGATGTCTGGTTGGGGTTCCGTTTTTTCCTCCATCACTGATATACACGTGAAAAATATCTATGCATCTTTAGATTGAATTAAAATATTAAATTTTTCTGCTTCTTCTATCCTTGAATGTACGTAATTGAATAGATATACCTCTAGGCTATAATCGATTCCCTAATTTTTTCTTTCGTTATTTGGTCCAAATTATGGAGATTTACATGGTTTCTGCAGTAATACCAGCAGTGGTGAAGAAGCTAGAGACACTGTGACAGAGAAAGACTTGGATCACTTTTTGACTCTTTTAGATGATAAAGTGGGAGACAGGTTATGGCATCATATGATGGAGCACACAACCCAAAACATGACATACCAGGCCTGGCGTCATGAACCAGAGGTGAACTCTTTGCCCGCAATCAAAAATGAGCTTGGAGGATATGACCTACAATTTACAATTGTTGGATCTTATACTCTGTTTTGATTGTATAACTAAGAGTGCAATCGTCTATCTTTTTAGGAGTTTAAATGTTCACATCAAGTATTTCTTGATACTTTCTTTTCCGCCAAAAGTTTTTATTTGTTTATTACAATTGTTTAAATGCATAGAAGAGTTGTCCTTTATTTCATTCCTTTGATCATCTTTTACCCTCTGTGATTTTCTTCTGCAGCATCGTTTCCCTGTACAATGATTTATGATGTATCGATTATTTTCAGACAGGACCTGTGATGTACCGCAGTAGAACTGTTTTCGAGGACCTCACCCCTGAAATAGTTCGTGATTTCTTCTGGGATGACGATTTTCGGCTCAAATGGGATCCTATGCTTTCTTATTTCAAGCTTCTGGGGGAGTTTCCTAATGAAGGAACATCAGTTGTTCATTGGATAAAAAAGGCATGTAGAAATTTCACCCTTGTAAAGAAATTTAACTTTAGACATTGATTAGTAAATCTCTTATTCCATGATTTTTGCAGTTTCCTTTCTTCTGTAGTGACAGGGAATACATTTTTAGTCGGCGCATATGGGAGTCTGGAAACACATATTTCTGTGTCACAAAGGTATCTAGATTTGTGTAAAAACAATGTCCTCTAGCTTCGTTATTTTTAAATTCTATTTAACATGATTTTCCCATGGTACGCTTAGAGTTTTCCTTGACATTTTGAACTTGAAAATTCATAAATATTTCACGGTTATGAGGTGCTTGAAGGATGCTTAGATTTATATTGTTGCGCTGACCAATAGCTATTTGCATTCTTCTTGGCTTATGTGAAGGAGTGGTTTGGTGAAATTTTCTCCAAACAAGCCAAGAAGGCTCTTTTGGAATTTGCCTTGACCCTAACTGTGCCTAAAGGTTTTAGAAAAAAAGGAATCAGTTGGGTAGAATTTAAGAAAAAGAAATGTCTGGACCATAATGTTCTAGTCTCTGGAGGGAAATAGGATTTGCCGGGAAATAGAATTTCAACTGCATGAATGCAAAATAGAATCTCTCCCGTTTATTCATTTTACTTCTCCTGATTAACTCGGCCATGTGCCTGTGTTATTCGTTTAGGCACACCTCTCCCCATTTGCCTTTCTTCTCGAGCAAGTGTCTATCTTATGTTACTTGATATTTTGTTCCGTGCTCTTCTTCGATCTCCCCTTCTTAAGCGTGTCACATATATTACTGCATGACATTATTTACCCTTTCAAGGAAAACATCCTTAAAGTATGTATAAATTTTTATTTTTTATTTTTGATGAAAAGGGAAGAAGATCACCCGAGATCTGTGATCAACCTGATAAAATTTAGAATTAGAGGCAAGAAAATAGAGTGTGTGTTCCTTATAAGTTGAACCTGGATCACCCGGAGTATAGTTTCAAATCCAATATTTTTCCAGTGTTATGGTGTCTAGAACAGGGAGTGAACATCTGATGACCTCAATTTTCAGGGAATTCAACATCCATCGTTACCAAAGAAAGACAAGCCTCGACGTGTAGATCTTTATTTCTCAAGCTGGCGGATTAGGGCTGGTAAGTCATATTCTTTGGAAGTTTCATTGCTTCTTGTCTCATCGAACTTAGCTCTGAACATCTGAACTCTCTTGCTATTCTGAAGCAGCTAGTTTTTTCTCTCTGCCTCATAATAAAGGAAAATGATCGTCAAATAATCTATAATTCCAAGGTTTTTCTTAAAGTAATGCCAGAAATGAACTTCTGTCAGCTTTATTGGAAATCAATTTGGTGCACAAAAATGTCCCTCTGAAGTATAAGAGAGACACTTAAGAGTACCATAGGGGAAAGAATCATAAAATACTTGAGAGCACATAAGTGAGGGGCACGTTGGTGGAGAAGAACTCTTGAGTTAAGCATACTCAGACTTGAGCTGTCCAGGGATGGGTGACGTGCTGGGAAAAGGGGCACTGGGGTGGAGAAAAACTCTAGAGTTAAGCCTGCTCAGGCCTGGGCAGTGCAGGGATAGATGACTCCCTGGGAAAAGGGACATCTGGGTGAGAAGAATTCTGGAGGTAAGGATACTAAGGCCTGAACAGTCTAAGGATGGGTGACCTCTTGGGTAGGAAGAAGAGGGTACTTGTACCGGTTGATCACCGATCTCAGGTAATTTTCCTTGAATGTTTCAAAAAAAATAAATTGTTGCAGAACAGTTTCCCAAGCTAGTATTAGTAGTCTTTAAAAGTAATTTCCTTCCATGAAGAGTGTTTCCACCCAATCTAATTGGCTCATCTCTGAATTAGGGCTTTTAAAATGTATATCCTTCCAATTTTGTCTAATATTTTGGTGGATTCTGTACACTTAGCTTTCTGGTTCATTGATATTTTTTGTCTTGTCAATCATTCCTCATAACCACCATGTCTATTATTATTCAGATGGAATACCTGAATGGACAGGGTTTGACTTTTTGGAATAAACTTTATGAAGAACATATTGTTAAAAGATTTGCTTCCCTCCTTAAGCCTTCACACTCCTTGTTCCTAATGAGATGATATGCAAGTGGTGGCTGCAAGTAAAAAACCCTAATTCGAAATTACACATGGGGCTGGTTAAATACCAGCCTAAGTCACTTACTCTAGATGGGTCAAGGCCCACTTAAGTCACTTATTCCTCTTATAAGAGACAGGGAACTTAAGTGAGCCATATTGGGTCACTTATAATCTGTGGCCCACTAATATATAACTGAATACAGTAAGAGAAGGGTGGGCCGCTTATAAACGGTTGCCCACTTACGTCTGAAAAGGGAAATAAAGTTAATTTCAGACTAACACACATCATTCACTGTTGTGATTTGATGAACTAACTTCATATCACTTTTAGCTACTTGTTCCATGTTACCAAAGTTTTTCAAAATTTTAAGACACTTCCCCGTAGATTTTCTCAGTCTAGAATTATTTAATGATTCATTCTTCTTTCTATGGTGGTCAAACACAGTTGAGTCCCGGAAAAAAGATGACCAGCTCAGCGCCTGTGAGGTAACTCTTATCCACTATGAAGATATGGGAATCCCAAAAGATGTCGCCAAGGTTGGTGTCCGCCACGGGATGTGGGGAGCAGTGAAAAAGCTCCAATCTGGTGTGAGAGCATACCAACTGGAGAGAAATAATGGCTCCCCCTTGTCACGAAGTGCTTATCTAGCTCGGTACACCACAAGGATCACATCATTAGAGAGGCAGCACCTCTCTGGCTCTGATGGGGAGCTTGCTGCCACCTCAGCTGGTGGTATGGCAGCTTCTGGTGAGAGGGGGAATGGGATTGATTGGAAGTGGATTGCCGTTGGCGGTGCCATTGCTGTCGTCTGTGGGATCCAAACTGGAGTTGTAGGAAAGAGCCTGTTGCTTGGAGTTGCCAAGAGGTTAGCAAGATGGTGAGTTTCATGGGCTCTCTCTCTCTATCAGATATATGGTATCTTTCTTCTCAATTTCCACCAGGACAGATTATATATATATAATATATATATATATGTCATACTTTTTATATATCCCGTGTCTCTCCGTCAATCCTAATATATTCACCTTTTGTCCTTCTTCCCTCTCCACATATTTGTTCCCCTAAATCTCCTTTCTCCCTCATTTCTAATATATATTCCCACTTTCTGTTTCTCTAAATCTCTCTCTCTATATATACATCATCATTTTCTTCCTCTCTTTTGTTGTGCATATCTTATGTATATATATCTGTATATGCCCTCTCCCTTCCTTCCACTCTTTTTCTCCTTCTGTTGCTAATGGATTTTCCCTTTTCTCCCATCTCCCTCCCTCTCTCTCTCCATATATCTTATCCTATTCATTTCTCTCTCGATTAGATGCATTGATTTTAACGTTCTTTTCTTTATCTTTCGTGACTTGTGTACACAAATGAGCTTTCTTTTTAGGTCTGACAATTGATGGTTTTGTAGATGAACGAGAAGGCTACCCATGGATCCATTGTTGGATGCTTGGTGGTGGGCATAGGCAGACTGCTTCATAACTAACTCCTCTCTTGCCCATGCTTCTCATTTGATTCATTGACCAAATTTCATTTTCCCCCAATTTTTGTCCTGCTTTAGTCTCTTGGAAATTATGTACATAATATTATTTGAATAAGAAGTTAACTGCAGCTTTCCCGATTCATAAAACCAGAGCCACCATAGCGGAGTCCTTTTGGGAGTCCATCCGACTCGGCCCATTCTGCTGTGCACCGAGTGACAAAAACTCTTTGCGATTCTTTGGGCTATCTGGCTTCATAGAAAAGAGGTAGCCTTCTGGGGTCGTCAACCCTCGGCCGTGGCAATCATATACGATGCCCTAAGCATTGGCCTGGCACGCGATATTGATGGCTCTAGCCATTCCGCCATTGTACTTCATTTTTCTTTTTATTCTAATGGCAATGGTATCGGGGCACCAGTTCTCAGGTAACCCTCTTTCTCTCCTCGAACAAAAACATACCAGAGCCACTGTGCATCCCAAGATCACTGAAACTTACCAGTAATCCATTCCCCTCTTCATCCATTTGTCTATCTTTGCATCCACTCCATCCTTCCATTTGTTTGTCTCTTTCGTCAACCTATGCATCCATTACATATCTTTCCATTTATCTATTTGTCCATCCATCCCATCCTCTATCTCTCTATCTACCCATCCATTCATCTGTCCATCCATCCGTTCATTTGTCTGCCCATCCATGGGGCCTTCATTTGTGATAGCCTATCCATGTTGTTAAAATTGTTAAATAGGATGAATGGATGGGTAGATGGACAGACATCTGGTATGTTAAATATGGGTGTTATATAGGCTCTTCACAGCTTCTAGATAAGGCAAAGATATGCATTTTTAGGCAAAGCATTCAATGGCCTCTAAAGTGCTTTCAGGAATTGTCATAGATTGACAAGTAAATTCCTTTTTTATTTTTTATTGTATCGTGTTCATGTTACCCTTCTTAGAGTGTAACCTTTGCAGCCCTATTTAAAGGGCATTTTACCTTTTCATGAATAAGTGTTCATGTAAAGTGGTGGGGGGTCATTACCCTACCGCTGCTTCTCTATCTCTCTCTCCTCATCCATGTTTCTATCAATTTGTGATAAAACTTAAGTCAAATTTGATAAATTAAGCTTTGAAGAATATTCTAGCCATCTTTTTTTTTGTACAACTTAATGATGCATTGAGTGGGCGAGGAGTGCATTAGATTAAAAACCTATCACTTGAATTGAGATTTCTAAGAAACCTTACTCTTGATTCTTCATATGGCATGTACGACTTGGGACAAACAATTTGCTCCTCATGATAAATAAGTGACACCCTAGAACATGCTAAACTTTAGATATTCTAGTCATACCCTTTTGGATGTCTTATCAGTTTTATCATCTTCGCATGATCTCTTACTAGTCCAATGGATTACTCTTTGTGTTATGGTGAAAGGGTAAAAACCAATGGATAGATAACAAAAATTAGCATATGAAGAGACATGCCTCATGTTGAACAAAGGCTTCCTCACATGTCAAACTTATTAGGTCATACTTTAATAAGCCTAGTGGCTTATTTTGACCCTCTCCCCCAAGCTAGAGCATAAACAGCATAGCTTGCTATTACGAGTATCATGAGTGGCACACAATGGTCTATAGAGATTCTAGTAGGGGTGCACAGAGATGGCAATAGGGATGCAAAGAGGCATTGGCATGGGCACATGCAAGCAGTGGCAAGGTGATCAAAGGCTTTAGCAAGGGGCACACAAAGTCACTACTCACTGGTGCATTGAACGCTAGAATGGGTGCCTAGAAGAGATGATAAAGGCACATAGAGCTGATAGAAGAAACATGACAAATCTCCCCATTTCTTCAGCAATGATGAAGGATAATGATGGTGATGACTATTGCTATGCTCAAAGAAGCAACAATAGATAGTGGTGGAGCCTGAAGTGGCTTGGGAGGTCTCCCATTCTCTTTGACAAGTACACAATAAAAAAACATTAACCTTGTTTTCTACTTCCTCTTTCTCATTTTTGTTCTTTTTCTTTCTATATTTTCCCCTTTTTCTTATTCCCCCCTTTTGCTTTTCTTCTAAACAATTTTCACGTATTTTTTTCTTTGTGGAAAATGAAAAATAAAAAATGAGAATGATCTTGATTGAGGAAAAGAATAGAGTAGAAGAGAGACATATAGGGGAGAGGAGAGAGAGGAGAAAATCTAGAATTACTAAAGTGTCATTATGGCCCACATACGCTCACACTCCCCCTCAAGCTATAAAGCGTAAAGATCAAATAATCCCTAGCTTACGAGAAATGGAGTTGTAGGAGGCCGTTCTTTATCCTTTTATTAGAATGTCTGCCAGCTGATGGGAAGAGCCAACATGAAGAGTAGTGATGAACCCATTAGGTACCCGATGGCAAATATCATGACAATCAATCTCAATGTGTTTGGTACATTTATCAAAAGTAGGATTGTTGGCAAGAAAGAAGTTTTTTGACTCAGTTGTCATTGGGTCGTGTGTGATTGGGTTCGACTCCCGCTCCTCGATTGCAGCTTCGCTATCACAATACATGGGATGGCACATGATAACATGAAAATTATACATGAAAATATATATTTAGTAATGCAAATTAAGGCATAAAACATTCCATTCTAATACATGCTATCATATTTTTTTAGTGTTTATCTATCATTCTATGAAAAAAATTTATAATCTCAAAATACATTAATTTAGGGTTAATTATGATAAATTAAGAAGAATATTTTTAAATATTAGATTAGCTCATCTTTACTTGAGATTATAACTAGTTTTAAATGATAAAGAATAAGAGAAATCACTTTAATATACACTCATTTATTTTTCTAAATTTTAAATTCTAAAAGAAATGAGTGTATTTTTTAAATAAAAATTTATTCTCTTGTTATTTATTAAATTTGAATTTTTAGAATGATATATAATTTGATTTCTGATCCAATGAAACAAATTTGGATTATTTTGAAGTTAAATTTTAAAAGATATGAATTTTTTATTTTTTAGGGATTTTTCTAGATTTTTCTGAATTCTTTTGAATTTTTTATAAATTTAAGTCGATTCGTTTTGAATTAAATTCATTTAAATTATTTATTTTGTCACGTCTTGACATGGCAGATGATGTGGTGCATTCGAAAAAGCGACACCACTTGGTGACATCTGAGACTGCCACATGTCACACACATGTACATGTGTGCGCGTGTGTGAGTGTGTGTGTATGCGCGTGTGTGCATGTGTGCGCGTGTGCGCATGTGTGCGTGTGTGTGTGTATGTGATTAAGGAGAAAGCACCATGTTTAAGATTTTTTCTAACTCCTTAGTCGTGTACACCTTATATATGCGTTAGATTTCATAATTTTTGCCATGTGGGACTTTGTTTTTTCTGTTTTAAATGCACAAGTAACGTGGCGTTACGTGGATCGTCTGATTTAAGCGTTAAATATAAACCGTCGATCGTCACTTAAGCCAGGGGGTACGCGATGCAATCTTATTCATCAACGAATCATTTTTAAAATGACTTAATCTCAATCGTCAATTTGAGGAGTTATAACGACAGAGATTAAAACCAACGAAAATGCATCCGGAGCATCAGATTAAGATCCAATAGATGGCATTTCAAGCGTTACTTCTAAAGTGTGCGATGTGACAAAATCTTGACAATCCAGCTACGATCGGACGGATGCGACTTAATCGTAATGATTTGAAGCTTGGCGTTTCATTAGAGCCATTGATTGAAGAATTAAAGCGCAATCTGACGATTACGTCCAATTTTCCCTATAAATTGAGATGTTCTTCAACATTGTAAATCATTCTTTGGTTCTTCGAGTAATCGAACTGTCTAGACACCAAAATCCTTAAATCTCTTGCTTCCGATCTCTGTTGGATCAATTTTCTGCATCCATGGAGTGTTTGAAAGTGAGATTTCGTTGAGAGAATAGGGAGAAATCGACTCTTGAACGCCAACGATTGTTTTCGAATTCGTGAATGAAAAGCCGTTGATCCAGCGAGGAATTGATCAATTCAAGCACTATCTTGGATTAGAAATTGAGTTTTCGTCTTAATTTTTCTTCTTATAACATTATATTTAAATTTCGAATCATAGATTTAGTCTATTTTAATTTCAATTTTGATTTTTTGTAATTCTCTCATTCAAAAAATTTCTATCTACTTCACTCGTTGATTTCTCCGCAAATCTTGATCCAAATTCTATGATTTTTGATTCCGTCTTCGAGTCTTCTTTTCAAATCTATCAATCTCCCTAATTTCTCATCACATTTCATTGTCTAATTTGATTGAATTTCAAAACATACCTCAAAAATCCCTTAATTCTTTGTGGATCCGACCCTTATTCACTATTGCACTCCTTAATTCATGATTAATCTTTAAAATTGGTGAGTTTGGTATATATTTTGACACGAATTTGTGTGTATTCAACGATCACACCAATTTTTTTTCCAGCACCCTATAGTAAAAAACCAAGCTCTTGAAGAAATGAACGTACCCAAAGCATCTTAGAGGAAGCATGCATCATAGCACAATATTCAGCTTTGATACTAGAGAGAGACAACATATTATTTTTTACTCTGCCACGTGACAAGGTTCTCGCTAACTAATGTGTAGTACCCAAAAATAGATTTTCAATTATCACGATCGCTTGCATAGCTAGATTCATAATAGGCCTCCATGCGAAGATGATCATGTCATAGGTAGAGAAAACCACGTCTAAGAGCATGCTTGAGATAGACGAGAACACGAAGAGCAGCTTGCCAATGGATCTCTTGGGACACATACATAAATTGGCTAAGGAGACCCACAATATAAGTGATGACAAGGCATGTAATGGTCAAGTAAATAAGCTTCCCCACGAGTTGACAATAGGCATGAACATTGGCTTGTAGTGGAGAGGTAGAGTCACAAAAGTTAGGCTTGTAATTAATGGGTGATGTGAGGGGATTGCACCCTAGAAGTTCGACCTTTGTAAGTATATCTAAGACATATTTTTTTTGGTTAAGAACCAACTTTCCCGATCGATAAGCAAACTCGATGCCCAAGAAATACTTTGAAGTGCCTAGATAATGAATAGTAAGATGCCAATATAAGTAAGCCTTTACTCGAGTAATGCCAGCAATGTCACTCCTAGTGATGAGGATATCATCAACATAGACAACTAGTCTAATGTATTCAATAGAAGTAGAGATCCAAAAGATAGTAGGGTCCACTTCACAAGGAGTCAATCATTTAGAGAGGATAAACTGTCTGAATTTTGCAAATCATGTACGTGGGTTCTGCTTTAAACCATAGATAGCGAGATGGAGATGACATACTTGGGTAGTCTCTCTTGAATCACATACCCATGTGCTTTCTCCATTAAGTCACATTTAGTAAGATAACCGCATACCCAGGAAGGCATTAGACACATCGAGTTGATGAAGAGATCACCCCTACTTCACTGCCAAAGAGAGAATAATTCGTATCAAGTTAAGGCAAACCATAGGGGAGAAGGTCTCCTTATAGTCAATCTTGTAGGTCTAGCAGAACCCAAGAACAACTAGACGAGCTTTGTGTCGATGAATCATCATTTCAAGATTGTAATTGAGTGTAAACACCCATCTTCATGTAATAACATTAGTGTTGGCTAGTTGAGGTACTAATACCCATGTCTTCCGCTTGACTAGATCCTCATACTCTAAGTCCATTGCTGCATTCTAGTGAGATAGCTTTACTGCTTCTAAGTGCAACTTGGTTATTGACTCTAAATTAAGAGAAGGGGAGAAGGCACGATAGATAGGGTACAAAATAGTGTAACTAAAAAAGTGGGAAATAGGGTGAAGAGAGCAAGAGCGCTTACCTTTTCCAAGAGTGATAGGTTAATGAAGTTTGTATGATGGCAATGCAATGGACGTTAGATCTAAGCCAAGGTCGAGGAGTCAGCGGGTCGGAAGTGTAGAGGCTGGAGTAGAGATCATAACTGGTGACTTCATGGGCCATATGAGTAGTGGAGAATAGGAGAGTCAAGTAGTGGGGTAGGAGATGATGGTAGAGATAGTGGTAAGAGAGGAACAAGATTCATTGGAGTAGGTAGATGAGTTGTGTCTACCCGAGAGGACAAAGAGGATAAGGTAGGTATAGGGGATATAAATGGTGCTGAAGGTGGAGTAGATGAGGAGGTGGTGGAAAAGTAGTGAGTAGACTCAAAGAATGTGACATCAATAGAGACAACATACTTACGTTGATTTAGAAAATACACCCGATAACCTTTTTATGTGCGCTAGTAGCCAACAAAAATCCCTTTGACAGAATGAGGCGCCAACTTGGATGTTTTAGGAGTGTGATCATTAATGAAGGCCACACAACCAAACACTTGAGGAGGCAAGGAAAAGAGGTCATAATCAGGGTGGAGATGACGAAGGGTTACTTCACCGCCAAGAGATGACAAGGGCAAGTGGTTCAGGAGGTAACCAAAGGTAAGAAGGTCATCAGACCACAAAAAATGGGGGACTCTCATTTCCACCAAGAGAGTTTGAGTCATGTCCAGTAGGTGATGGTGTTTGCACTCGACAACACCGTTCTGCTAAGATGTGTGCAAACACGTGGTTTGGTGCAGGATGACATGAGAGATACACCATTCTTGTAGAGCAGTCTAAACAAATTCAAGAGCATCATCGGTTTTAGAATATTAAATAGAGATCTCTTGAGGAAATTTCTTAATAGAGGGCAGAATATTTGTGTGGTTTATGAGAAGATAAACCCAATAGTCACGAGAGAAATCATCTATAAAAACTATATAATAATGAAATGCCCAAGAAAGAATACACCCAATAAGGTCCCCACACAATATACTGAGAAAAATCAAAAAGAGATTTACTTGGAATAGAGTCTATGCGGGGGTAGGAGTCCCACAAATGTTTGCCTAGTTGACATCACTCACGCTCAAAGGAGGAAACATAAATCCATGGAGAGCTTGGCGGATTTTGGAGATACCAAGGTGGCCAAGTCGTTGATGCCATTGGAGTGTAGAATGATGGATATTATGTGCCCTATACATCAATCACACTTTCATGTATCTCGTTTATGTTTATTGAAATAAATTTATTCATTGTCATTCTTGTGTGATGTTTGTAATGAAGTCCATTAGCATATGCAATGACTAAGTGAATGATGATGAGATCATAATACAAAGACCATTAGTCCTTAAACATATGTTCTATACATTCCTATTTGTGGGAATATTAAGGAAGGATATCGCATTATCCAGAAAAGAATAACACTATCTAATCCAACTCATATGATGAGCATGGTTTATCTTGTAGCCATTGGTGTGGAGATACTAAAGATAGATAGTGGGTACTCTTTGAAGAAAGAGTTCACTGAATTAATTTGCATGAATCCTTCAATGGTAATTATACCTAATTTTCAATCAGGTTGATTCATGTCATGGTTGTGTATGTGGTCCTTTTACTTGAGACACTAAAGACATCTTGTGGATGGATGATCGTGTTTTGAGTACGACATGAAGTCCACGATGATGATTGTGTGATCATGATGGGATCATACGCCCTCGATATTTGAGAAGATTGACTCTAGGAATGAGATGCGATGAAATCCTTGGCCAAGGTAGTAGAATATTGGAGGAGTTCTTGATGAGTTCCTACATGCATCACTACTAACTTGAGTGACCAATTAGGGTTTGACAATTGACCATACCCTAAGTCATTCATGAGTCTTGTGACGATGAAAAGATTATACGTACATGGTAATCAATGACGAAAAGGTTCTATAAGAGATTTCTTACATACTCTATATCTCCTAAAGTACGTGGTGTAGTTTGACACCCAATGGGCTGGCAACTCAACCTATTGATTGGGTTAAATCAATTCTTAATTAATTAATCTATATTTTGATATGGATAATTAATCAAAGTTGACAAATAATGTGTTATTTGGTCTATAAAGTTATTAACTAGTGAGATATATGGACCTAGAGGGTTACACATATAAAGTCTATAGATGGCGGTAAATATAGACATAATTATGAGGATTTTTATGAAAAATAAAAAATATTTATAAATAGGGGGAGAATGACTACAACTCAAGGTGCCCATGCAAGCCTTGTGAGAATTCTCTGATTTCTTCTCTTTCTCTCTTGGTGAAGAGCTTTGAAGAGGATATCCAACCATCCAGAGACCGTGTGGATACCGCTAGAGGCTAAATGATGCAGGACGGGGTGTGAAAACCCTCATGACTAATCAATGGAGCTAAGGCTGATTGAGGATAGCCGGTCAAACCTAACCTACGGGTAGACGAATCCTAGACCCTAAGTATGATATCTAGCCTAAACCTAAGTGCAGGCAGGCGTGCCGGTCAGCGAAGTCGACTCCGAGTAACCCGGGGAAACTCGCCATGATGGGTAGGGTGAGATCCTCTCGATCCACGTCCGAAGGCGTGGAATGGCTCGTCGTGGAGTAGCCGAAGCTGCAGCTCACGCTCAGTGTCGGACCTGACGTACGCGTGAGAGTTCTCGAACCTATATCCGTATTACCCTACCTACGTCGTCCGATGGCGGTGGAGACGAGTAAAGGAAATGCTTCGAAAATTAATTAAACTTTAAAGGAGGGGTCGAAGCTAACCTACGTGCGAGGTGCCGGTCGGTCGTGACGAGGGAGATCGTTCGTATGTGACACGGGCGGTCGGTAGAAGTGGCGCCGAATCGGATGGTGTCGAGGATATCGGATGGTGAATCGCGAAGAGGGCGGTGGCACTCGGGAGCGATCCGGCCATAGGGCACGGGGCAAGCGGGCTCGTCCCATGGGGAGCGAGACTTGTGCGAGGTGTGGGCGCGCCGGCACAGACAAGGGGCGGGCGAGGGCGCGGCCAGGGAGTGGTGAGCACAGATGTGTCCCAGGCTGGGTAGGAGAACGTTTCAGGACCCGGGGGCTCGCGGCTTTAGCCGAGCAGGGGTACGATCCAGTGAGCACGAGAGCGGTATCGGCGGGTGCGTCCAGCCCGATGTGATCATGGTAGGAGTAGGGGGCGTGCGTGTTTCCGGCGGAGTTGACCGGGTCCTGGGTTGACCGCAAGTACAGCTCAGGTTGGTGATGCGGGTGCAGCCAGAGCGGGGTTCGGACGCACTCGAGGTGGATGCCTAACGCGGCTTGGAGATCCATTCACTATCGCAACCTGACGTCAGGTCGCGAGGTGAGCTAGGGTGGACGTGGGAAGCCCGTCGGGGAGGCAGATCGTGGTTGGATCCCACTCGTCGGAGAGGATCAATGCGGCGTGGGCGGGACGATCCGGAAGTAGCACAGCGCGGTGAAGAATCAACCGGGGGTGCGCGGCAGGTAGAATTCCGCTGAACCGCGGAATGGATTCAGCGCGTCGGCTGGAGAAGGTCAGCAGGGCAGGGGATGGGAGGCGGCTTAGCGGCAGAGGGGAATCATGGGATTTTCGGGATACCGCTGATTTCGAAAAGGTGTGAATTCGGGGACCCGCGAATCCAAAACTTCGTGAATTTTGTGAAGTGCACGAGGAAGAGTTCCGAAAAGACGGGAAGAATTCTGACTGGGCAGTGGGGTGTTGAGGGAATCAGAAGGTCAGGCTGCTGGAGAGGACGCGGCCGGAAAGCGAGAATGAGAGAGAGTGGGGAAGGGGAGTTCCAAAGAACTTTCACAGTGGCCTCGCAGAAGGTGAAAACGTGTTGGATGCGACCCCCGTGAATGCATGCGGAAATCACGGGGTGAATTTGCGAGAAGATGACAGGGCGGTCGGCGAGGGTGATCAGGGGTAAGGCGAATTCGTGAGGATGATGGCGAGTTCGGGAGAGGCCGAGCGACGAGTCGGGAGTGATGATTCGGCGTGACGAGGGAGTCGGCAGTTGATTGACTTCTGGCTGGCGAAGGTAAGAATTCGGGTAGAGGGGGGTAATGGGAAGGACGTTGGCGGGCGATGAGGGAGAGGGGGAGGAAAAGTTTTAGCGTGCACGTGGAGGTGAGGGAGGTTGAGATCTCGATCGGGAGGATTGCGGTTTTTGGAGAGGTAGGGGGAAAGAGACGATGGGTAGAAATTCTGCAGGGGGGGGTGTGCGGGAAAGTATGAGACGGGAGGTGGGGAGAGGTTTACGGATTAAACAGGAAAGGAGGGAGGCGCGGAAAATTTCAGGCAAGTGGAGGGGAAAAGGTGAGTTCCGGGTATTCGTGGGAGGGAAGGAATCGGGAGAGGGAGATATGGCGGACGAGTACGGTATAGTGCGCGAGAGGGAGGATACCGGGGAAATTGCAGAGTTGACAGGAAGGAGATGGTTCTCAATCCATTGGAGGTTGGAGAAAGGGGTTCGAGGAATTTCGGGAAGGGTGGAGATGGGGGAAATGGAAGCGTTCGGCGGGGAAGACGCAGCAGGGAGAGGGAATGTTGGAGGGGATTTTCTTTCACGGGTGGAGGTGGGAGTAGAGCCGGGGGAAGAGGACGAACTCGGGGAGGATGCGTTGGGGGAAGGATGGGCATTCACCGGAGTGAGGATGGCTGGGGAGGGGAGGATGGGAGCAGTAAGTGGAGGGGATGGCGACCCGGCGGTCTGGAGGCGGCGGCGGCGGCCTGTGGCGGCGGAGGGGGCGGCTTGAGGACAGATGCGTCGCGATGACGATACGATGCGATGACGATGGTGAAGTATCCGTGGACGGCAGCGTCGCGATGACGAGGACGGCGGCGTCGCGATGACGATGACGATGACGATGGTGAAGTATCCCCGGCCTTCCTTGAGCAGCCACTTGAGAGGGAGAGCACTCCTTTCTTTCTTCAAATGATGGCTAGGGTTTGTGGGGGGGGGTCCCTTACCCTCTTATAGAGCCCATAATGGGCCGAGAGGGGAAAGGGCCCACTTGAGGCCCACAACCCACACCTAACATGCTCATAGAAAGAAATAAGGTTCACAAAGAAGGATAGGCTTCACAAATGGGATCCCGAAAAGGGAAGAACCCACCCAGAAGCGTGAACGGGAGAGAAGAAATAAGCGAGGACCCGCTTAAACACGTGTGGGTAAAAAGTTCATAATAAAGAAATAAAGATAAGCGGATAGATCCGCGCTCGCAAAAGGGCTCCTCCGGCGCCGTGGTATCGTGTCTTTGTGGCGGCGGGGGTCGTACGCCACCACTAAAAACTTAAATAGTTTCAAGAACTTTTGTAATAGAACCCTGTGAGTATGTTTTCTCATACATACTAGATGATAGGATCATCTATTCTTGGTGCCGCAATGTTTTGAATATTTGATTCAATGAATTCTGCTGCATTCGATGTTTTGATCAAAAATTAAAAATTTATTAACCTTATAACCCAACATAGAATTTGTCAAGGAAATGAGACAAGAGAGCTCAGCTAGAAGATCATCGAGAATAAGCTCATAAGTCTATGTCCAGTCTCACACCCCAAACCAATCCTTTTCTCTCTCCACAAATCCTGAAAAGTGCAATGGTAAGGAAAGAATGAGATGGAGCAAAATAAGGCTTTGGTGATATTGATGATAGATAAGAGGTTGACAAGGACATTGGAAAAGCAAAAGACTTAAGATAGCTTGAGTGAAGAGGTCGAATTGGCCTCTCCATATCCCACAACAGAACAAGCACAACTATCCACAATAGAAATAAAGAAGGGTTGTCATAATTTGGACAAGCAGGTAAGTAGGGATTATGTACCTAACATATGGGCAGATGCCCCCGAGTCAATGATCCAAGAGTTGAACAAAGAGGCAAGTAAGACAATACTTGAGATGGATGCATGATGCGCGGAGTGAGCTGGAGGAGCTATAGGTGTCTCCTAAAGCTTTGTAAAGTGACCACAATCCTCTCGGGATATAGTCATCATTCTCGCAAATGAAGAGGAAGAAGCATCAGTAGATGAATTGGCAACCCGATTAGGTTTGCCAAACTTCTCACAACAATGGTCTGAATGATGATAAGTATGTCGACAATGCTCACATGGAGCGAATGGCTGGCCATCATGCCCTTGACCACACTATCACCCACCATCTACGTAGTTCCCCTTTCCCTTGAAATTTGAAGATAGCAATGCTGGAGACTCAAGTGATGCAAGGGGGGGGAGGTATAGATGATTGATAAAATGCTAAATAAACATGAAAATACATGATTATTAATGCAAATTAAGGCATAAGGTATTATATTCTAATGCATGTTATCATATTTTTGTGTTTATCAATCATTCTATGAAAAAGTCATTATAATCTCAAAATGCATTAATTTAGGGTTAATTATGATGAAGTAAACATAATATTTCTATAACCCATCTTTACTTGATATTATAATTATTTTAAGGTTAAATAAGAAGAGAAATTATTTTATCTACACTCATATATTTTTCTAAATTTTAAAATATAAAAGAAATGAGTATATTTTTTAAATAGAAATTTATTCTCTTGTTATTTATTAAATTTGACTTTTTAAACTAATAGATAATTTAATTTCTGATCCAATGAAATAAATTTGGATTAACTTGGATTTATATTTTAAAATCTATGTATTTTTTTGGATTTTTAATATTTTTCTGAATTTTTTTGAATTTAAAATCGATTTATTTTGATTTTAATTTTAGTGTAGGAGATGTGGTCGAATCTAGATCGTCCGATCGAGCGATTAATCATGACCGTCGATCGTCACTCATGACATGGGGGGAGGGGGGATACGTGGCGGAATTCTATTCATTGGCGAACAGTTTTAAAATGATTTAATCTCAGCCATCAATCAGAAGAGTTATAACGCTGAGATTAAAACTGATGAAATGCATCTATAGCATCGGATCAAGATCAAATGGCGATAGTTCGATGCGTTACATATAACACGAGTGACGTGGCTTCATCTTGGCAGTCCATCTGAGATCCAACGGCCACGACTTAATCGTTACAATTTGCATCGCTACATTTCATCAGAGCCGTTGATTAAAGATTAAACGCTCGATCGGACAATTACAACCAATCCGCCGTATAAATAGAGATGTTCTTAGACATTGTAAAGCATTCTAGGGAAATTTGAGTAATCGAACTATTTAGACACCAAATCCCTTGAATCTCTTGCTTCTAATTGCTTCTATACTCATTTCCGCGTCCACGGAATGCTTGAAGGTGAGATTTCGTTGAGAGAATAGGAAGAAATCAGCTCTTGAACATCAACGATCGTTTTTCAAATTCGGGAATGAAAAGCCTTTGATCCGGCAATTAATTGGATCAATTCTAGTGCAATCTTGGGTTAGAGAACATGTTTCATCCTAATCTTCCTTCGTATAGCTTTAGATTTCAATTTTGAATCGTAATTTTAGTCAATTTCAATTTCAAATTCGGTTTTTTGCAATTTTAAAATTTTAAAATTTCTCTTTTATTCACTTGATGATTTCTTTGCAAATCTTGATCCAAATTTAGTGATTTTTGATTATGTGGATTCGTTTTCAAGTCTTCTTTCCAAAAATATCAATTTCCATAATTTCTCATCATGATTCATTATCTGATTTGATCGAATTTCAAAAGATCATTTGAAATTACCCTAATTTTCTGTGGAATCAACTCGTATTCACCGCTATACTCCTTAAATTTGTGATTATTTTACAAAATTGATGAGTTTGGTATTAGTTTTTGACACAAATTGGTGTGTAATCAACGACCACACGAAATTGTTTCGTCAAATGGCGCTATTGCCGAGAATTAAGGCGTAATTTTGAGAAAATTTTTCAATTTTGATTAACTCACATCGATCCTACACCGAGTGATCCGAAGTAGAAATCAATCTTTGAGATCCTTAATTCAATAAGATCAAGTGATTTCCTCCCCTTTTCTAAGGATTACAGGCGACCATTTCATCAAATTTGCATTAAGAAGGCTTCACTCTCATGGATACCAACACTCAAGTACAATTGACGTCATTAGTTTGATAATTTATAAGTAATTATTATTTATATTCATGTAAATATTTGCTCCACACTTCCATGACATGACAGACCACTTGGAGATTATGAAATAATCCTTTACGCGTAGATCTCTTTGAATGATCCTCACAATCCCCCGACACTACCGAGACATCTTCCACCGTAGAACCAGTAGAACCTATAGAAATGGCCTGGAACGACAAGGGAAATGCAAGGAAATGTCTTAGTGACTACGCCAGGCCCATCCTCCAAAGGCATGTCACCCAATTCACGCACCCCTAAATAGAGGGATAAATTTTTTAATAGATTCACATGTTATGAGCATGCTTCCTATCTTCTATGGTAAACCTTCTAAGGACCTGTATCAACACGTAGATGAGATATCCCAAGTATGTGAAATCAATCATATTCATAATGTCCCCGCCGACATAATGAAGATGAAACTCTATCTTACTACACTTAGAGACCGAGCCAAGGAATGGTTTTTAAAATTAGGAAAGGAATTCACTAGTTGGACGAAAATAGAGGAGGAATTTCTTAGAAAATATTACTCCGTAGGGAAAACCACCTCCGTCTAGAAAGCCATCGGCGAGTTCACCATAGGCACGAGTGAAACCTTTCACAAAGCATGGGAACGACTTAGAGACCTTACGTGGGAGTGTCCCCACCATAAAGTGTCTAACCATGAATTAACGCAAATATTTTATGACGGGTTATGCTGACGAGACGAGACCGCGAGGTCGTCAATTTCACACGGTCTCGTGTCAAAAATATAGCCGAACTTACCAATTTGGGGAATTAAGAGAGATTTGAGGGGTATAATGGTAAATACGGGTCGAATCCACAGGGAATTTAGATATTTTCGAGATATCTTTTAGAATTTGGTCAAATTGGACGATGAATTGAGGTGAGAAATTAGGGAAAATGGTGTTTTTGGAAAGAAGACTCAAAGATCTATCCGTGGAATCAAAAATCACTCGATTTGGATTAGTAATCACGGAGAAATCAAAGATGGAAGTAGAGAGAAATTTCGGAACTCGCGAAGAACATACTTGAAATTAAAATGAAATTAAACTTAAATTAAAGTCCTAATCCTAAAATTGATGATACACGACGATAGATAAGAGGATAAACTTGTTTTCTAACCCGAGATAACGATCAAATCGATCCAATTGATCGCCGGATCGACGGCTCTTCATTCCGCGAATTCAAACGTGAACATCGGTGTTCAAGAGACAAATTCTCCTCGCTCGATCGTCGAAATCTCTCTTATAAACACTCCGTGGACGCGGAATCTTGACTAGAAGCGATTACAAGAGAGAGATTCAAGAGAGAATGCAAATAGATAGGTCAATTAGATCGAAACTCCCAAGAATACATCAAAACGACGAAGAACAAGGCTATTTATAGCAAATTTGGGCGTAACCGTCCGATCATTTAGATCGACGGTTGCGATGAAACGGTCCACGATGGACCGTTTCGATTAAGTCGTGGCCGTCGGATCTTGATGGACGGCCACGATTTAATCAAATAAAACGCTTATAAGAAGCGTTTTGATTAATCGCGCGTGCCGGATCGCGATCTAACGGCCGAGATGCGGTCGCGTGATGCATCTCGGCCGTTATAACGCCTGGAAAAACGCACGTGTTGATTGATCTCTTGGTGTGCCACGAGTCCACGCGATCAGCGCATGAGATGCCGCCACGTGGCTTTAATCCAGCCGTCATAACTCTTCTTATTTGCGCACGTGTCTTTGATCTTGATCTGTGGACCGGTGCTCACGTGATCGACGCCTGTCGATCGATCGGCCGCGCGATCCAACGCCTGTCGTCGCGCCACGTCGCCTGCAAGGTAAGCACGCTATAAAATTAGTCCCACACGGACTAAATTAAAGATTCTGTCGGGTATATAATACCCGACCGCTTCTATTGGTAAGACCATCGGACAAAGAGCCATTTTATATATGATAAATTATAAATATATACGATAAATCAACGCGCCACGTAGGCGCGCTGCGCGGGTCCGCGTGGCGCTGCCACGTGGCCTTGCGTGCCACGTCGCATCCACGCGGGCCCCGCGGCCCATTTTTTATCATTTTTAATATTTTTTTTTTCGTTTTAAATAGAAATTTAAATAAGAAAAATCAGGAAAAATCCAGAAAAAATCCCTAAAATTGTAAAAATCATATCTTTTAAAATACAACTCCAAATTAATCCAAATTTCTTTCATTGGATCTGAAATTTAATTATCTATCATTCTAAAAAAATTCAAAAATATTTAAATAACAAGAGATTTAATTTATATTTCAAAAAAATATTCATTTTTTTAAAAGATTTTAACTTAAGAAAAATTAAATGAATGTTCATAAAAAAATGATTTCTCTTATTATTTAACTTTAAAAAAACCATTCATAATCTCAAGTAAAGATGGGTTATAAAAATTATTTATCCTTAATTCATCATAATTAACCCTAATTTAGTGTATTTTTGAGATTATGACATAAATAGGCATAGAATGATAAAAAATGCACTCAAAGTATGATAACATGCACATAAATGTAATTTTTAATGCCTTAAATTGCATGAATAATCATGTTTTATCATGTTAAGATTGCATGTTATCATATGCCCGCAAGATAGATATTTGTTAGATGTAGCAAGTGGCGGCACCTTCATGTGCAAATACGAAACTCATCGAGACGCTTGTGGAGAATAGCCACCACAATGCGGCTAAACCATTCGGAAAAGGTGCACTGCCAAAGGGACAATTAATCAACGCAAAATCAGCACAGATGGGGATGCTACTCGAAAGAATACAAAATGGCGGAAGTCTAGAATCTACTAATGGACCGACTCAACATCCACAACGGTTCCGAAGGACTCGCCCATGTCTCACTTCAAGAAGCATCGCCATGCACCAATTACTCAAGATTCAACCAAGTCAAAGCAGATTACCCATAATGGCGATCCAAGGGCAGGGCATGTTTAGACAAGGCCCATCAAGAGGGCCGACTCAACAAGGGCGACTGATAACATGCAATCTTAACATGCAATTACATGATTACTAATGCAAATTAAGGCATTGAACATTCCTTTTTTTATGTATGTTATCATACTTTGAGTGCATATCTATCATTTCATGCAAATTTAAGTTATAATATTAAAATGTAATATTTTAGGGATAATTATGCATTTTTAAGAATATTTTTTAAAGTAGATTATTCACATCTATATTTGGGATTATAATTGTGTTTTAATGCTAAATAATGAGCGAAAGTACTTTTTATACACTCATTTATTTTTCTAAGTTTTAATTTATAAGAGAAATGAGTGTATTTTTAAATACAAATTTATTCTCTAGTTATTTAAATAATTTGACTTTTTAGAATGATAGATAATTTAATTTCCGATCCAATGAAAAAAATTAGATTAATTTAAAGTTGTATTTCGAAAGTATGAATTTTCTATTTCTCTCGGATTTGTTTAGCTTTTTCTGAATTTTAATGAATTTAAAATTAATTTTTTTAAGTTAAAATTAATTTTATAATCACGCAAGTAACGTGGCAAAATTTAGAGCGTCCGATCTCGCGATTAATGGCAACCGCCGATCGTCACTTAAGGCGAGGGGTACATGGCACAATCTTATTCATTGGAAAATCATTTTTAAAATGATTTAATCTCAGCTGTTGATCTAAGGACTTATAACGGCTGAGATTAAAACTAACAAAAAACAATCCGAAGCGTCAAATCAAGATCCAATGGATGGTGTTTCAAGCCTTACTTCTAAAGTGCGCGACGTGGCGAAATCTCGACGGTCCATCTGAGATCCAACAACCACGACTTAATTATAACGATTCACATCTCTGCATTTCATCAGAGCCGTTGATCAAAGATTAAACGCTCCATCTAACTGTTACGCCCAAATTTGCTATAAATTGAGATGTTCTTTGACATTGTAATACATTCTTGGATGCTTTCAAGTAATCGATATGTCTAGACACCACCATGACGGAACGAATCGACATACGCGTTAATTGTATACCGATTCGTGTAAAAAATAACACCAAACTCACCAATTTTAAGATTAAATCACAAATTGAATAGTATAGTGGTGAATAATGGTCGAATCCACGTAGAAATAAGATATTTTTGAGAGATCTTTTGAAATTTGATCAAGTCAGACAATGAATTGAGGTGAAAAATTAGGGAAATTGATAGATTTGGAAAGAGAACTCAAAGATGAATCCAGAGAATAAAAAATCACTCGATTTGGATCAAGATTCTCGAAGAAATCAATAAGAAAATTAGAGAGAAATTTCCAAACACGAAGAGAGAGAAATCTAAAATAAAATCTAAACTTATCTAAATCTACAATTATAAATTAAAATCTAATGATAGAAGATGAAAGATTAGGAGGAAAACATAAAATCTAACCCGAGATAGCAATCGAAATGATCCAATTAATCGCCGGATTCAAGGCTTTTCATTCTATGATTTGGAAAATGATCTTCGGTGTTCAAGAGGTAAATTCTCCCTATTCGATCTGATGAAATCTCACTTCCAACCACTCGGTCAATGTGTAAATGAGTCTAGAAGCGATTGGAAGCAAGAGATTCAAGGATGGTGGTGTCTAGATAGTTTGATTACTCGAAATCATCCAAGAATGCATTACAATGTCGAAGAACATCTCAATTTATAGAAAATTATAACGTAACCGTCGGATGAAGCGTTTAATCTTCGATCAACGGCTCTGATAAAACACAGAGATGTGAATCGTTACGGTTAAGTCATGGCTGTTGGATCAAAGATAGACTGTCGAGATTATGTCACATCACGCGTGAAGAAGAAACACATGAATTGCATTGATTGGTGTAGGCAATAATCTTATTCCCCAAGATATAAGGTCAAAACTTTTGAAGAGCAAATGATACTATCAATAACCTTTCCTCCTTAGTCACGTAAATCATTTGAGCATCACAAGCGTCTTGCTATCATATCATATAGATATTGATTTCTTATCAACTCTTTTTTATGAAGCTACACATATGACATTATCTTGTCCATCACATATAATCTCGCAATGTAAGTTTTAGGACTTTGTAAAATTGATGCTGCAATCAAAGCTTGCTTCAATGATAAAGTCATTGTCATTACTCAAACAGGAAATTCTTATTGCCCCTTGCCATCAATAATAAAGTCATTCTCATTTCTTAGGGGAGGGTGAAACTCCTTGTGTTTTGAATGAAGTGCATCACTATTTAAGGGTTTTGCAAATTTTTGAAAAGTCTTGTGTGAAAATTTTATAAAAACCAATGTACCTTGGAAATCTTGTCAATCTCATAGTGACCTAGGTAGAGGTATTTTTTTAATAACTTATATTTTGAGCGTGTTCCACTTCAGGGCCTTTTCTTGCGACTAGATGTTGAGGCACAAGCCCTCTAACAACATTAAATGGGATTTCTCTCAAATCAAGATCAAGTGCTTTGTAATCCCAACCTCAATGGTTTAGGTTACAAGAGCAAGATAATATTCAAAGCTCTGCCCAAAAACAAAAAAAATTTCAATGAAGACCTTGAGACTATTGCCAATAATAATAATACTATCATACATCTCTAGAAAATGAAGGGGTCATTACATAGCCCAAATGTCATCTATTTAAAAGTAGATGTGCCAAAAGGACTTAAATGTCATCTTGTCTTGATTATCCAGCCGAATAGCCATTGGGTTATGCCTAGAATATCCATTCGAGAAGCAAAGTTGCATTTACCAGAATTTTTATCTAATTTGTGATCCTTTTTATTGTTTGTTCAACCTTTTTTACCAATGCAGACTTGCCACTGAGTCAAAAGATGTATATGGATATCTTTTCTTTATCATTTATGGTTACTGTAATTCTTGTTGTCTTGGGAAATACATTATAGATATTATGTGGCCTATACACCAATCACACTTCCATGTAGCTCATTTCTGTTCATTGAAATGAAATTTATTTATTTTCATTCTTGTGTGATGTTTACAATGAAGTCTATAAGCATATGCAATGACTTAGGGAATTATGATGAGATCATGATACAATGATCACTAGTTTTGAACATATGTTCTAAACTGTCTTGTTCGTGGGATTTTCAAGAAGGACATCGAATTATCCGAAAAGAATAACACTCTCTAATCTGACTCGTATGATGAGTATGGCTGATCTTATAGCCATCGATGTGGAGACACTAAGGATAGATAGTGGGTGCTCTTTGGAGAAAGAGTTCATTAAATTGATCCATACAAATCCCTGAATGATAATTATAACTAACTCTCAAGTAGATTGATTCATGTCACGGTTGTGTAAGTGGTCCTTTGACTTGAGACACCAAAGACATCTTGTGGATAGATGACCGTGCTTTGATTATGACTTACGAATCTCTAACCATGGGATCTCTAAAATTTCATATATCATATGCATCATGAAGTCCTCAAAGATGATTGTGTGGTCAAGATGGGATTGTTTGCCCTTAGTATTTGAAGAGATTGACTCAATGAATGAGATACGATGAAAGCCTTGGCCAACATAGTGAAAATATCATAGGAGTTCCCAATGATTTCCTGCATGCATCAATATTAACTTGAGATACCGATTAGGGTTTGACAATTGACCATACCCTAAGTCATTCATGAGTCTCATGCAGATAAAGGATTATATACACATGATAATCATTAAAAAAAAAGGTTCTATAAGCAAGTTCTTATATACTCCAAACCTCTAAGAGTACATGGTATAGCTTTACACCTTTTATGCTAGCTGATAACATGCATATTTACCTTAAATTCTTCTCATATTTAACCAATATCCATGCTTATCTTATGTAATTAAGATGCATGTTATCATAATTTTATGAATTTTTTCCATTGGTATGTCATTTTACTAAAGTCCATATTTTTGCATTATTTAGGTTTAATTATGTGTTTTTATTGATGTTTGATCTTTTGAAAGATTAAATAAGTGGAAATTAACCACTTTTCTTGATTTATATTGACTTTAGTAGATGATTAAAAGAATAAATTTCAAGAAGAGAATGATAGGATGAAGCAAAATAGAATTCTTAAGGGTTGATTTAATGTTATTATGCATTCAACCTATTTTCTTTCTTAGATTTATATTTTAGGGGATGATATCAAAGATAAAGAAATTTTTGATCCAATGGAGAAAATTTGAATAACAAAGGAGGTCTAGAAATGAAGTTATGAATTTCTGAATTTTATAGAATTTTTCTAGATTTTATTTTGATTTTTTAGGTATTTTTTGGATTTATTTCCTTATAAAAATCGTAAAAAGGGTTTATTCTTCGCGCGGGACCCGCGAAGCTGACGTGGCGCAACGCGGACATGTGGCAGAGCCACACGAGTCCACGTGGACCACATGGACACACACGTGGCGCGAATAGTCTGACGTGCTAATAGTATGTGTGGGCCCACAGGTATAGTGGGCCCACAGAAGACGGATTGGGGCGTACTAAGGCCCAGCAGGCAATGCGAAAGCCTTAGGCGCTTTCCCCTTTTATACCCGTTCATTCTTTGTATTTTTCTCTGTGTGGAACAAACCTCTCTTTGAGTCTTCGCAGGCGACGTGGCATCTCGAGACGCGTTGGATCAACGCGTGGCAAGCGACACGCGTTAATCTAGTTGATCTCGGTCCACCAGATCCTCATCAAAAGCACGTGTGTAATCGTGAGCCATCAATCACTTAAGTGACATCGAACGGTCACTAGTTAATCGTGCATTTGGCAAATCACAGAAGGACATGTGGCTGCATAAGGACGCTCCAATGAAGATCAGACAATGGAAATCAAGGAGGAGTGGAATCCGCGTCGTGGGATTATGGCCCATCGATTTCGCGCAATATCAGCCATCCAATCATCCTTCAGCGAATTGGACGGACCGCATTTTTCGTGATGATTTCTCTATAAATTAATGTTCTCTCTCTTTTTGAACTTAACTTTTGATTGAAACGTGAAGAAATTAAGCATTTTTGGAGCAAAATCTGAAGTTAATCATGACTCCCTTGCACTCTAGACTTAATTGCGATTATATTGAGGCAATATTGATCACGAATCATTGTGAGAATCGATCGGAATCACCCCTTGAACGCCGAACACACGTTGAAGAAGAAACCGGATCAATACTCTTCAATCAACATGATTTGAAGCCCAATATTTGCGTCAATCGGATTAGTAGTGTGATTCCTTTGTATACTTGTAATTTATGTAGTTTAGATTAGATTTAGATAGGTAATTAGAGTTCAGAAATCAGAAAATTCATCATTTCGCCTAAATTTGATTGCAGAATTTTGTTGATTTTTGAAACAAGGATTTCTACCTGATTTTAAGTCTAATTTTTTTTGTTTCATTGGATTCCTTGTTTCATCAGCTTTCCATGGATATCTGATTCGTTAAATTTCATCAACATTTGACCCCTCAATTTAACATTTGACCAACTACTGTTCATTTTCAACCCGTATTTTGGGCATTGACTTTCGAGGGCAATTACTCCTAATTGACAAGATGAAATTCGACAATTTTGGTCTCTCTGGAATCTTCTAATTGTAGGCTTTCTATTCATATGTGAATTATTTTATTTGAATATCATTTTGGTTAGTCAATTTCATGATTTTCATCGAGATATTCATTTCATGATTTTTCTAATTATTGATTTTCAATAAATCATACTAAATCCAATTCTTCTCTATAAATCAAAAATTTTATATCAAAATTCTCCATTTTCTCTCTAGTTTCTGAAAATATAATTTTCATAATATTTTCTCGCCTTTTTCCTCTCTGATTTTATAGAAAGTCAACAGCTGGTCAAAGTGAACACTTTGACCTTGACTTTTGACTTTTCTTCTTCAAATATTTTCTAAAATTCATAAAATATCTTCTTTTATATATTAGTATTAATTTCATTGATCATATATCATTTTCCAATCTTAAAGACCTTAATTAAACCTAAGTTTGACTAAGTCAACCCTTCGATAAAAAGTCAACCGTGTTCTTTGTGGTTCAGCCAGACGATTGTGTGTTTTCAACGACCGCACTAAATCGTTTCATAATTGGCCACTCAACTTATCGATTGGGTTAAGTAGATCATTGATTAATTAATCTATAAATTGATGTAGATAATTAATAAATGTTGAACAATACAGTGCTATTGGGTTTATAGCTGTTGGTTGATATAGACATAATTATGAGGGTTTTTATAAAAAAATTCATATACTAGATGTCTATAAATAAGGGGAGAACAATCACAGCTCAAGGTACCCATGCAAACCTTATAGAAATTCTTTCATTTATTCTCTTTCTCTCTTGGTGAAGAGCTTTGAAGAGGAGATCCATCCATTCAGAGATCGTGTGGATACCTCTAGAGGCTAGACACTTGAATAGCTTCAAGAACTCCTTCAAGGGGACCCTATAATTATGTTTTATCATAGATGATAGGGTCATCTGTTTTTGGTGCTTAATGCTTTAAATACTCATTCAATGTATTATGTTGCACTCAATGTTTTGATCAAAATTTTGGAAGGCTTGTCGACCTCAAAACCCAACATTACATGCAACGGCTCACCCGATTGATATCAAATATGACTTCACTATGTCTTGTTTAACAACCTCCCATATTTTTGGGTTTTGCCTCCTTTGAGCTTCCCTAGTAAGTATAAGCCTTAGTGGTTCATTAGGGTCCATCTAATTGTGTGTTCATTCACCCATAGCACACCATGCAGTTTTTAATCTTGCTACCCTTTGAGATGCAAGGACATGATAACTAGTTTTCCTTAATCATGATCTAGAAAAGCATACCCGAGCAATGAAGGTTGTGGTTAAAGCTCCGGATTAGGTTTTAACCTCAAGCTCAATCATGTCGATATAGATGTGAAATGTCATCACTTCTTCTAAGCAAACCACCCACATATTCAGAAGTCAGTGAAGATATACCATATGAAATGGAGAAAATTAAGGGAGAGAGAATTTTCATATAGAATACAAGAAAGTAGAAATCAGCGAGAATAAATGTGGAGAGAAGCATTTAAAAGATAAGTATTCATAGAGAAGAAAGATAAAAATGAAAGAAATAGAGAGTAAAGATATTTAAAAGAGAAGAATTCAGAGAGAAAAAAGTTGGAAGAAATATGGGTAAAAACATTTGAGATGGATAAAGCTAAGGGTTAGGGAGAGGAAGAGAGAAGAATTCAGCAAAGATAGAGGGAGAGAAATGAATTGAAAAGATGACAATTCAAAGAGAAAAATGGAAGAAATGTAGATTATAGATAGAAGAATTTTTTATGGAGAAAGATAAGGATTAGAGAGAGAATGATCAGAGAGTAGAAAGGAACTTACCATAGCCCCTCCTCTCCAACAGGCTCATCGGACGGACGGCCCATGGCAATCACTAAACCATCAATCGTACGGCTATCGACGTCAGATTGATCATTTACCCGCGCAAATAAACGAGTTCAACGTTTTCTTCCCCCCCAAATCGATCGGCCGAGAAATTACCCTTCCCGCTTAAATTTTCGTTTCGCGAATGAGCCGGAGGCGAGGGCGAGTGGAGGATCTCGAGATCGACGACGGCCGAAGGCGACAACAGAGGCGGCGCGCTATCCTACCCCCCGATGTGTCGGCGGACGATAAATATTCGGATCCGGGAGGAGATTCTACGATTGTGATGGTGAATGGCTTGGATCCCGATTCTACAGTCCTGGATCTGAAGTCTAGGACGGAGATGTACGGTTCCGTCGCCCGAATTCGAATTGATAGCCGCGAAGGGGTCGGTTATGTCAGATATCGGACGCCGGATCAAGCTCTGTCGGCGATTGCAGCATCTGAAAATCATCTTCCCAGCGTCACGTTTGGGAATCCGAAGGTGAGAACAGAAATCGTTTTTTCAGTCTGCTGTTATTTTAGGTTCTTGGATTTATATCGTATTTTTTCGGGTTTCGGATTGATAATATCCTTTTATTCGTGCAAGCTTCATGCTTTAATGAGGAGCTCAAGCGAATTAAATACTTTTAAGAACTATCCCTTACTTCCAATAAACATGGATCTTATGGAATCTTTGCCAATTTTGACCAAATTATTCTCCTTCTGTTGGAAACTCGATGTTCTTCCTCTATTGAATCTGGATATGCTGTCTGTGTAGTAGGAAAGTTGGAAACAACTTGGATGGATTTATGGAGCTTCGAGTAATTTTGCTGTAAATTTTACACCTCCATTTTGCAGAGAGGAAGGGGAGTTGCACAGAGAGCAAGAAACTGAGTGATAGAGAGTAGATCCAGAGGGATAGAGATGACATTGTTGACTAGTCAAAGTTCAGGGGTGTAGACTAGTCAGCACCCTGTCATGTTGTGCCTACCTTTTTTTTGATGTAACATTACTTCATCTGAAAATGTGCCCGCACCCGAAAGGCCATTTCAAAGCCTTTGTGACAATTTTTATTTCACTAAAAGGTTGATTAATGATGATTTTATTTGTGCTATTTATTTCAACTGAATGACGTAAGAGGATATTGTTCATGTAATATGCGGAAAGATCTGGATGATGGTAATCATAGTTGTTATAATTCTCGACACTGTTCAGTCTACCTGCCATTTGCCTAATATCTTGCATTATTAGCTTGATCAAACTTTTGAATTAGTTCCATGGCCTATATCTCCCTTAAGAAATTTGAAAATTACTGAATTTTCTTGCATGCAAGCAAAGAAGCTCACAATATATGCTAAACTTTGGTAACTTTCCAAAAAATATGTTTATCTTTTGAAAAAGAGAAAAAAGAGTTTGTGAATATTCTGCATAAGAAAACTGTATCTTAAGGAGACAAGATTCAAGTCAACGTTCACATAATGATCAACTTTGTTCTTTCTAATTTTCATTTTTCACCAATTTCAGGTGCCAGTAAATCAAGAAAATGAAATTGCTCCTCAAGGGCAGCCTAGCACTGGGTTTCCGGGTCAATCTAATCTCTTGAGGTCAGAACTTCCCCTTAGAAGACGAGGCCGAGGAAATAAGCTGATTAATGAGGGTAGGTTGACCTTTGACAATAGCGAGTCAAACATGCAGTTTAATGGTAGGGCAAATTGTTGCCTATGATGATATTCTCTAGCAGAATCTATCTTTTTTCACTTCATAATTTTGTTTTATTTATGTCGTGGAGTGGAGCTTTCTGGATTCATGGCGTCTGACCATTTCATACATACTCTTACCCATGTTCATCGCTGGCTTTGTAAACCAATATCGTCCATTTATTATAAGCTATGAGCTGTGTCACATCGTTTTCATCGAAGAATAACTTCTTCAATGCTTATAAGTTTCTGTTTATCTTAAAGCTGAAAAATTTTTGGGAGTATTTCAGTTGCTGCAAAGAAAATCTTTAATTTAAATGTATTTATTTCATGCATTAGCGAATCAATTGGTTTAAATCTGCGATTTAATTATCTCGACCATTTTAATTCTCTGTATGATTCTGATGGAGCTTTTTCAATTCGATGGATTTCTGCCATCCTATTTATTCAACCATTCAAAGATCAGCGTTCAATTTAGCATCGTCCAGAAGAAATGCAAATAATTTCAATCATTTTCCCAGATAGGAAATCGCAATTGGGCGAATAGACTGAAAAATGAAGCAATTTTCAAATATTTCTATGAATTTTTGCTCAATAAATTGACGGTATATTCCATCGTTACAATTTAAGTCTTAATGTGAAAATCCGATAATGCTTATCGGTGAGAATTTACTCCAATAAATTTGAATCCGAGGGTTTTACGAATTATTTATGTATTTCAAGGGTTTATGTCCAAAAGTTTCGCTGATTTTGGAATTTAAAAAGTTATCCATTAAATAAATGCTTCTTCATGCGTCACGTGAGTGCGGAGGTCAGTACTCTCTCTTCCCCCGAAAACGTCATGAAACGTCGCTTTCTCTCTCTGCAATGTGGACAGAAGCCACAAAAAGTCAGCGCTCGGCCCAATAAAGTCAATTGAGGGCCCATTGTTAATTATCCTTCTTGCCCACATTTTGAGTCAACTCTGCCATACAGAGGAGAGTCAATTTATGGCTGTGGACTTCATCCTATACACTCTTTCTCTCTCTTCTAAATATTATTTCTCTGTAAAGGAAAGCAGTAAAATTTTGCAAAACTTCCAAGGTTGACTTATACGGCATCAGCAATTCATAAAATTTGTGTTTCTTTATTATAAATTGCAAAGAATTTCAAGAAAATAAATCAAAACTCTAGAGAGAGAAAGTAGTTGATTTGCGAAAATTAAAAGAAGATGAAGAGAAATAAAAAAGTAATAATTCGTTTTAACATAGATAAATAGTTTGAAGAGCGAGAAAATGGAGAAAAATGTGGAAGAAGAAAAGGTTGCAGAGAGCGAGAGGACAGGGGAGCGTGGCAGAGGAAGTGTGGGTTGACCGGGGAGCGTCGTGTCACTGTCAATGTTGGCTGGGGAGACAGTCAACAGGTGGGAGCTCACGTGATCGATCAATGCTGTCGGGAATCTTGAACTGGTCCCCCTGATGCGCGCCCAAGGACAAAAAGATTTTATTTTTTATTCGACGTGCAGTTTGCTTCTCTCTCTTTTTTCCCTCTCATCTGCTCTGTGTCTCTATCATGGAGGTGGGTATTTGCTAAGGGAGTCGATTGTCTCTCGATGCACAAACTTCCAAGAGTAGAGACATCTATCTGGCCAAAACTCTTTCCTTCTCATTGGCAAAATCCGCCCTTTCTTTCTTCCCTCTCTCTCTCTCTCTCTAGGAGAACAAAGACTTTCCCTCTTCTTCTATAAAGAAAAGAGGGCGGTTTCGCTCAAGGTCATTCATGGCGGTGGAGATGGGCCCACCTGCTTCGCGACAATCATCAATTCCGGAACAAGTGAGAGAAGAGGGATTTGGGGGAGCGCGGATGAGTGAGAGAAAGGCGCGAGCCGTTTTTGGTGGCTAGAGAGAGAAAGGGGGTTGTAGGGTCAAGTGGGACAGAGGCTCGCCCTTTATGTTTATATAATTTGACGGAAAAGAGGAATGGAGAGAGAGAAAGAAGCTACACAGAGAGAGAGAGAGAGAGTACTAGGGCGGGTTGTAGAAGGAGGGAATGCAGCAGCAGATGATGCAGCAGCATCCGATGATGGCATTCTCCAACCACCCCGGCAACGTGACCACCGATCTGATCCAGCAGGTTCTTTCTCGCTCTTCTTTCTCCTTCCTCGCCTGCATTCACTTCTCCCTCTCTCTCTGCCCTCCCTTTCTTCTCCCTGCTCCATCTTTCTCGGAGGCAGGTTTCCGCGGGCACCTTCGTAGCTGTTGTCTGTCTGTCTATCTATTTATCTATCTATCTATCCTACTCTATCATATCTATTCTGCTCTGTCATATACATCTATCTCTGTACGTATCTACGTATCTCTCTCTCTCTCTCTCTCTCTCTCTCATCTATCTGTCTGTCTGCCTATTACCTATCTCTCTCTCTATCTGTCTGTTTATCTAACTACGTCCCTATCTATCTATCTACCTCTCTATCTATCTCTCTCTGTTTGTCTATTTATTTCTCTATTTGTCTATTTATCTATCTATCTGTCTATCTATCTATCTGTATGTCCGTCCATTTGTCTGTCTGTCTGTCTATCTATCTATCTATCTACCTATCTCTCTCTATCTCTCTATCTGTCACTTATCCATCTATCTCCCTATGTCTCTCTCTATCTCTCTTTCTGTCTATCTGTCCATTTATCTATTTGTCTATTTATCTCTCTATCTGTCTATCTATCCATCTATCTATCTATGTATTCATCTGCCTATCTCTCTCTATCTGTCTATATGATCTATCTATTTATTCGCTATTTGTCTATCTATCAATTGATCTATCTATCTATCTGTCTGTTTATCTGTCTATCTGTCTGTCTATCAATATATCTGCCTATCTATCTTTCTCTCTATCTCTTTATCTATTTATCTATCTATCTATCTATCTATCTATCGATCTTTCTCCCCATCATTCTATCTAATTAGCTTTCTATCTGTCTGTCTATCTATTTCTCTTTCTATCCATTTATCTACCTATCTATTTATCTCTCTCTCTCTATCTGTCTATCTGATCTATCTCTCTTTGTCTATCTATCTATCTCTTTCTATCTCTCTGTCTCTCTCACTGTCTAGTTATCTATCTATTTATCTATCTTTCTATCTATCTATCTCTTTCTATCTCTCTGTCTCTCTCACTCTGTGTATTTACCTATCTATCTATTTATCTATCTTTTTAACTCTATCTGTCTATCCATCTATCTATCGATCTACCTGTCAGTGAATCTTTCTATATATCTATCTATCTATAATTTTCCAAAAAAAAATCTATCTATCTATCGATACATCCTTCTGTCCATCCATGCATCTATGTTGGCATGGTTTGCGAAAATGCTAACAGGATAGATGGACAGATAGATGGATTGGTACTCAGTGGGAGAGAGATTGAGAGGCAATATTTTAGAGATGGAGAGAGGAGAGAGAGCAAGGACTATGTTGATGGGCCTTTCTTCTTAAGTGGTTTCTCATGAGCACGAAAGTGGTCTCTCGCCCCCTTATGAACCCTAGTATTGATGTTATACACCATTTCCCTCCTCGATCCTTCATTACTTGATAATCAGTATACATTTTTGGTGGATTCATTGATGTGATCCATTTGAATAATTATAACTATAGAGCTAAAATTTAATAATAATTCTCTAGATCTCTGTATGGCTGTTCCCTTTTTAGTATTTTTTGTGAATTTTATCTAATTTCAGTTTTCACTGCCCTCTCTCTCACGCACCGTTTTGACTGCTCTCATACTATATTAATTTCCGTTGGCAAGGTATTTTACTTCTCATCATGATTTTATCTGCTGAACCGCTTTGAAATGTGGCTTTCATGATAAGGGAATCTTTATTGGACAGAAAGAATGATTCTCTCTCTAATGATGCTCTCTCTCTCTCTCATCACTAATTTTGGACAGTACCTGGATGAAAACAAGCAACTGATCCTGGCAATTCTTGACAACCAGAACTCCGGAAAACTTGATGAATGCGCCGTGTGAGTATCTTCAGAATTATACTGTGAATTACTCAAATATTACATTATCATGGTTTCTCTCTCTCTCCCTCTCCCCCCCCCCTCCTCTCTTCTTTCACCATCTTACAAAATTTCTTTCTTAAGGTTCTTAACTCGTTTTTATCGGAATGCCTTGGTAATGGTATCTTTCTTATTTTCATATGTGATCTTTCTGTCGTTTTTAAAAATTAAAATAATTTCACATTCAAATTATAAATCATGAAGTCAACTATGATGACACAGGAATCAGGCAAAGCTTCAAAGAAATCTCATGTACCTCGCTGCTATTGCAGATTCCCAGCCTCAAATGCCGACAGTTACCCAAGTAATAATCTCTAGTAACTCTTTTTTCACTTTTACTTCTAGTTGTTTTCGGATAATACATTTTTTCACCCAAGTACTGATCCTGGAATTCCAGTTTTTGGATTTTTAAGGTGTTCAAATCAAAGCAAGCTAGTTGGTGCAATAATAGAGAAGAGAAGCATCTAGGGTTTAGGGAGTCTACTGCTTGGCTTTCTAGGGTCAAGATATCAGTGATGGCAAATTAGGTGCGATTTTTTCCATTTGATGATAAAAATAAGAAAGAGAAAATATGAGAATTCCACTCATCTGAGATATCTGTTGAGGCCCGAAACAGAACATAGGTAATTGATATCAAATATCATTTGCACCGGGTTGAACACCGCTTAGTCGGGTGATCGGCCCTTTTGTACTTCAAAAAAGAAAAAAATCATTTACATCATGTTTGGAGTTATTGCCATGTTTTCTTGATTTGTAGGTTTCTTATTTTGCCAGAACCACCATACCATTCAGGTAAAAAGAGGATTATGAGTGAGTAGAACAGTGTCAGTGGAATCATTGTTGGAGTACTTGCCTTGATTTTTTTCAATTACCATAGATTTCATAATTTGGCAGGAGTTTGAGTAACCTGAGTTTATGCAGCCTTTGAGATTAAAGAACAAGCATGCCATAATGTCATAGATTTCTTGTGTGGGGGAAGATTAATGAAAACCCAGTTTGAAAATTGTTGTTTGGACCAAGGGAAAATGGCCAACGGTACTGGCAAAGCCAAAATGATAGTATGATAGACTCTTGTCTGCTCTATCTCCTGGATGAGATTATTAATGGTTTATCAATATTCAGTTAAGGTCAGTAGATCAAGAGTCAGAGAAGAACAGATGTTTTTGAATACCACCCCAGGTTCTGGGACATTTCCTCTTGAGTCTAATGATGTGCTTTTGCCTCTCTTCTCAGTCTATAGAACTTGATGTTTGAAGACAGAAACATCAACACTACATCTGGAATCATCCTATTATTCTGGGCTCTGATGTGGGTGCTTGACTTTTTCAGCAGCTCCCGCCGAACCCTCTTATGCAGTCAAGCTATCGCTACATGCAGCCTCTGGCAGCTCAGCAGATGACATCAGCACAGCCACTGATGACATCGCGATCACCGATGCTCTATCCTCAGTCATCGTTTTCAGTAATGCAGCAGCAGCAGCAGCAACAGCAGGATCTCCATAGCCAGCTGGGAATTGGCGGAAGCAATGAACTTCACATGCTCTCCGGTGCTGGAATATTCCCTGATTTTGGAAGGAGTGCGGCTTCCACCAAGGAAATGGGTGGATCTTCCGGGCCTTCAGAAGGAAGAGGAGGCGATGGTTCCGAGCCCATGTATCTTAAAAGTGGCTCTGATGAAGGCAAGTGATCGTAGTCCCTTGAATTTGGCTTTTCTAACTTAGTTCTTACTGGGTAGTGGGTGAGGCTTATGGTGGTAACTGATGTATGATTAGATGGTAGGAGTAGGGCCTTTTGCTTTGTCAGAACTATTTTTTTTTTCTTTTTCTTTTTGATTGTGTAAATTTAGAAGAATCTGATGTGATCTGGTGCTAGAATGAGCCCTGTGATTATCGATGGGCTTTTGATGAAAGGTTGAAAGTAACTCCATCTTCATCTGGGCTTTTGTTCACGTTCCTTTCTCTGGCTTCCGAGCATTTGAATTTTGTGGAGCAGGAGGAAGGCAATATGAAGAAATTTGATAAAAGGGAAATGAGGAAAGCATCGGGAAGTTTTAAATTAAACTTATCTTTTTCTCCCAATATACTTCCAATTTTCAATATAAACTCTGGCTTGAAAAAATGTGGGGAATTTCCTTGTTATCATTTCTATAGACGCCATCTGGTAATGGTCTTTCTCTCTTCTACAGACTTGGTCTGTATCTCTCCAATGAAGCACTTGATCAAGCATGGCATTACATTAGTTAGAGACTGAGAAACCATCAGTGAAGTCAAATATCTTATCCTGCTATACTTTCTCAAGGTTGGGTAATGGTCAGAGTTGGCTGGTAGAGTGTGATGCAATCGTTTTAACAAGGATCCAGATGTCAGGCATGAAACTTCAGTCCATTCTTTCCACTGATCCCCATCTCTAATAGAGTCTAGACAGATATTATTGCTTTATCATTTACTGATTTCCCATCCATAATCATTTCATTATTAATTTGATTAAGATGCCTTGAAACTTGCGTATTTCCTTTGAAAGAAACCTTGATTCATTGATATGAGTGCAAAATTCCCCCTTTTGTTGGAGTAATATTTTCAATCAACTGAGCTAAGAAAGTGTTTTCATGTGGGATTTCACCTTGCTCTTGGAAGTCTACCAAATGTTAGGTCAAGGTGGTATCTCGAGGATTACGAGATTAAATTTCCTTTTCAATTGACATTGATATTATATTTCATTAGAAATTTTTACACGAAGATAAACTAATAATGATCTTCATACTGGTAATGATAAACATCTATGTTTGTACTTTTTTAATTATCTTATAATATTGTAATGATTCCAATTAAAGTACATCATTCTTTAATTAAATATTTTGAGAATTATAATTTTGAAAATGCAATAGAAGGATCAAAAAGGATCATCTTAGGATAAAAATATAAAGGCCTACACAGTTTAGCCAACATCAAATGGTAGTGGAGGGTAAATGAAAGGTAAGACCATAAAATCCACGAAAGTTGAATATGTCTCTCATTTAAGAAAATTCATTTAAATCCTAACATGGGTATGAATTTTTTTCCAAATTGGTAAATTGGTCTTTAAAATGGTTTCCCATAAGTTTTTAGATGATAGAAGTAATTCATACTTGAAATATAATGGTCTAAAATTATATTTTGCAACTATGCTTCAATCTCCTAATTTCTCTCATGGTTTCAAAAGATAGCTGAATATGGAGCTTTTATCTTGCAACTATTGAATATAAGTTATTTCAAATACCAAAATATTCAACATCACTAGCTGAACGCCTCTCAATCATGCAAAACATGAATACAACATCAAATTTGATGATCATGACTGCGAGTGGCTCAATAGGCATATGGGCTTATGCTCCATTATTTGGTTTTTGTAAAATCCTTTTGTGGAATGATAGGATTTCGGAATGGTAAGAGCCACCAAAGTATTCATTAGACTAGGCATACAAGCCCTATGTAGGGCTACAAGAGAGACAAAATAGAGATCTTTAAGTATTGGGTGCTAAATAGTTCTCACACTCCACCTCAAGGTCGACCATAGATTCATACATTCTCATAATTGAACCTAGAAATATAAAGCAAGATAGTTGATGGTGCAATGAGTGGCCTGCCAAGAAGGTTATGTCTCCGGTGGGAAGCTAATGTAGACAATTTCTCAACATAAGGTGCATGATGCGACATGTGTCTATGGTACAATTGAGTAGACCGCCATGAAACCCGTGTTTGTGTGTCATGCTTTTGCTGTGATAGATGTTGACGTCGATGTGTTAGCAAAAAGAAAGATAGAAAGGTGTCAATGGCGAATGCTAGAGATGTTGGTTTAGAAATTTCTAGGATAAGGGAATAAAAAAAGTCTGATTTGCACAATTGAAATGAATCAGAAGCCACCATTATCATGCAATCAAAGCGAATAAGAAATCAGTACCAAAAAAATATGCATGATCAGATCACTTCGTTTGAACTAAATATATAACCTTTTACTTCCTTGATTTCCATTTAGCAAAGCCACACACACTTGCCCACTTCTTGTGGTATCTCACAGCCATCATCTCGATAGATATCATATCTTTGCATGTGATCCATAAGTACTAGCTAGTATAGGGATAACATGAAATTTATACATATAATTATATGATTATTAATACAGACTAAGACATAAAACATTTCATTCTCATGCATGTTATCATACTTTGAGTGTATATCTATCATTATATAAAATTTAAAGTTATAATATCAAAATGCACTATTTTTAGGAATAATCATATATAATTAAATATAGATATTTGAGATTAGATTATTCCAATTTTATATTTGAGATTATAATTGAGTTTTAATCCTAAATAAAAATAGAGAAAATACTTTTTGTATACACTCATTTATTTTTCTAATTTTATTTTCCAAAAAAATGAGTGTATTTTTGAGATAAAAATTTATTATCTTATTATTTATTAAATTTGACTTTTTAGAATGGCATATTATTTAATTTATGATAAAAAAATGGATTAAAAAGTAATTATATTTTTAAAGTTATGAATTTTCTTATTTTTTGGGACATTTTTGGAATTTTTATTTTATTTTGATTAAAAATAGTAAAATTTTATTTTTAACCATCACTTTGACGTGGCGGAGGACGTGACGGTGTGCTTGCATGGCGTGACGGTATGCACACGTCACGTGGCGCATACGTGTGTATATATATGTGTGTATAATAATGAGTTGAGCATCCTTTTTTAAGTATATAAGCTAACATGCTATTGCACTTCTATATTTATATACGTTATGTGTTGTAATTTTTTCCATGTCGGGACTATTTTTGTTTATTTTTCTGCGCATGTGACGTGGCATGATGTGAGGCATTTGATCTTTGTGTTTAACGAGAGCCATTAATCTTCATATAAAACGAGGGGTACATAGTACATAATGGTTTGTTACCGAATTATTTTTGAAACGTTTTATCTCAGCCATTCATATAAGGAGTTATAACGGTTGAGATTAAATGTGCTCGATGGACTCCTATGGACACGTGGTTGGATCTCGAGTGCTTGATGAAGATCAAATGGTAGGCATTACGTGATGCTTCTTCTTCATGCATGACGTGTCGAAATCTGAGTGCTCTATCTTTGATCGGATGGACAGGACTTAACGGTAACAATTTGCATCCGAGCATTTCATCTGAGCCTTTGATCAAAGATTTAGAGGCAAATCTAACATTCACACCCAAACTTAGCTTATTTATACCCCTATTTTTTCACGAAAAAAAGCATTCTCAGATGTTTGAAGTAATCAAAGTATTTAAATGCCTTAATCCTTGAAATATCTTTTTATTCCTCTTCTATACTCATTTCCTCGTCCAAGGAGTTTTTGAAGTCAAGATTTCGTTGAGAGAATCGGGAGAATTTGCCGCTTGAACATCAGATTTTTCTTTTTCAAAGCCTTGATCTGGCTATGAATTGGATTGTTTTGAGCATGAATCTGGGTTAAATTAACTATTAGATTTTAATAATATATTAGTCGAATTTTACGAAATTTTAGTACTTTTTCTCTCTTCACGATCGATTGTTCTATGTAGATTTATCGATGAATATTGATCCAAATTAAGCTATTTTTGATTCCATGTATTCATATTGGAGTCTTTTTTTCAAAAACACTAAATTCCATAATTTCTCAACTCGTTTGCGTCATTTGATCCAATTTCAAGAATACATAAAAATTAAATATGTAAATCTCTATGGATTTGACCCTTATTCATAATTATACTAATCAATTCGTGATTAAATCTTAAAATTTGTGAGTTTGATATTTATTTTGACACGCATTCATGTGTTTTCAATGACCGAAGGAACATGTCTTGTCATATAGCCTTGATAATGGATATTATGTGGTTTGTATGCCAAATCATACTTTTATGTCTCATTTATATTTATTGAACTGAAATTTATTTATTATTATTCTTGTGCGATATTTTTAGTATAGTTCAGGAGCATATGCAATGACTAATTGAATTCTAATGAGATCATAATATAACAATCACTAATCCTTAAACATAATTCTAAATATTCCTATTTAAAGGATATTTTGTCAAGGATGTTAAAATATCTAAAAATTATAACACTATTTGGTTTAACTCATTTGATGAGTATAGTTGATCCTATGACCATTGGTGTTAAGTTACCAAGGATAGATAGTGGGTGCTCTTTGGGGAAAGAGTTCACTTTCAATCAGGTTAATTAACGCCACAACTATGTATATGGTTTTTTTGACCTGAGATACTATAACTTCTTGTAGATAGATGATAATTTTTTACTATGACTTAAAAATCCCTATCCATGAAATCTTTAAAATTTTATAGATTGAATATGACATAAAGTCCTTGAAGGTGATTGTGTGGTCGAGATGAGATTTGTCACCCTCAATATAAGAGAAGATTAACTCAAGGAATGTGATGCAATTAAATCCTTTGCCAAGGTAGTATAAATAGTAGAGAATGTGTTCTCAATGATTTCTTCCACGGATAAGTACTAACTTGAGTGACTTATTAGGATTTGATAGTTGACCATACCCTAAGTTATTCATGAGTCTCATGCAAATGAACGATTATATATATGTGGTAATCGATGACTATAAGGTTTCAAATGCAAGTTCATATACAACTAAGGTATGTGGTGTAGCTTGGCACCCAACGAGTTGGCAACTTGATTTTTGATTGAGTTAAGTTGATCATATATTAATTGATCTATTTGTTGATATAAATCAGCTAATAAAGTGTTATTGGGTCTGTGGATTCATTAACTCAAAAGATATATAGATTTCTAAGGTCACATACATAAGGTCTATGATTGTTGGTAGATATAGACATAATTTTGAGGGCTTTTACGAAAATTTCACAACCCCAATGTCTATAAATAAGGAAAGAATGATCGAAACTTGTGGTGCCTACCTGAAACTTGTGGTAAACTCTCTTTTTTCTCTTGGTGAAGATAATATCATTTCCAAGATTCGATCATCTGGAAATCATGTGGATATTGCTAGAGGCTAATCACTTGAACATCATCTAGGAACTCTTTCTATGCACCCAATAAGTATGGATTTTGATCTATACTAGATGATAAGATCACCAGTTGTTAGTGGCTTACCATTTTGAATATTCAATTCAATTTCTTTCATTGCATTCTAGGTTTTGATACAAATTTTGAGGGCTTATCAAGTCTCCAATCCCAACTATAAGTTCATAGATTGATTGACATCAATCATCTCTCTTTCATGCAATGGCTCTATGTCACCACATCACCACAAGAACATTAGTTCCACACCAAGTGAAATAAAACATGAATGGATCTAGAATTTTGGTAAAATAAGGGAGATAGTAGTTCAATTTAGTGGCAATCAAGTCAAACTATCTTAATTATATCCTCTACATGTAGGATTTGCATGGCACCCATTCTATACATCATGCAATCAGTCTTGCATGCATCAAGAAAACTATCCATCTTTACTAAAAATGACATTAAAAGGAATGTAAGATGAAATATCCTTTGATTAAGTCTCAATTATTGGTGAAGAATTCATACGTCCTTCATCCAACTCATTAATCTATTTAAAATCTCTTTCTACAAACACTTATCATGTTAGTTGCCTTCACAAGTTGACTTAGAGTGTTTTCTTTTGACACCTTTATAAATTCTTGAAAAAAATTCAAAATTGATATAGTTAAAAATAAAAGGCCTTTTCACTCTGATTTTATTTATTAGATTAAAATTTTGAATTTTATATCTTCTTATGTCATGTTAAACTAGACATTATAAAGGAATAGGGACATTAGTCGCTATAATCACTAGCCTGACTTAAAAAGTCAAACTATTCAGTGTTGAATTGGATTTGCACTTTAATTCTCTTGAGAATTCACTTCACCAATTTCCTAAAATAAAAAAAAATCAAGAAAATAGGGGTATTAATGAGGTGAGATAATTTATCTAGATAACATCAAACCTATCAATTGCTAAAAATGTACTCATGTTGTGATGCAATTTATGGACTTCTGAAAAGTAAAGTGATGTTCATGAAATCATCATCAAATCATGATAACATGCATCATATTGTGTATCCTTGGGTACAATTCATAAAACTATTTTTTCTTATGTCTTGAATTTAATTGTCTTTCTAAAGATAGAATCATCACATCCTTGATGTTTCTTGCACTCTTTTGTTTGATATGGGGTTTCCGCATTGCTTGCAGAGTGATAAAAATTTAGTAGACAATCATTTGATTGACTATTTTCCATCTTATTCTTTTTGTGACAAGATTGTTCAATACTTTCCTAATCCAAAAATAATACTCTTTACTTTATCTTTGAAGGTCTTTAAATGCATCAATTTTTCCCAAGATCTATCTCTGAAAATTGATAAGCTTTCCTCAAATTTTGAGGGGATACCAAAAAACTCAAAACTATGTGATTAATTTTTATGTCACTCTTTTGAATCCACCTATTATTGCTCTTCAGATTTAGACATTCCTTTTCCCCATATCCTCTGTTGATTTTCCCTTATTGCTTTGGGCATAGTTTTTCATGTGCATGTGCAAAGACAAGTTCTAGATCCATACAATCCTCATACCCCAAAGGCCATTTATACTCAAGACATAACCATCATCACAAAGTGATCTAAATAATCTTATCTCTTCTACTCAAAACCCTATCTATAATTTTTTTCTTAAAAATATTTTTCCATCTTATCGAGCCTTCATCATCTCACTTGATTATGAACCAACTCCCTAGAACCATCTTGAAGTATTGCAAGTACCACATTTTAAAACTTCTACTTAAAGAGATATTGGGTTTTTATCATCACAACAAACTTGGGAGATTATACACCACCCTTGGGATTCTAAACAAACGACTTTTTTATGTGTGTATACCGTTAACTATAATTCTAAGTACACTTTTTGGTGTTCAAGGAGAATGTTCATGGATATGCTACACAAGAGGATTCTACCAAATTAGTAAGTACCAAGAAATATACAACCTGAAGTAAAGGTTTCTTGATAAAAAATTCATGGCTTTATTCTAATAGTGGTTTAACTTTCTTCTAGGATATAATGATGTTTTGGAGGATGATAACATGCAATCTTAACATGATAAAACATGATTATTTATGCAATTTAAGGCATAAAACATTACATTTATGTGCATGTTATCATACTTTGAGTGCATTTCTATCATTCTATGCATATTTATGTTATAATCTCAAAATGCACTAAATTAGGGTTAATTTTGATAAATTAAGGATAAATTATTTTACTTGAGATTATGAATGGTTTTTAAAGTTAAATAATGAGAGAAATCATATTTATGAACATTCATTTAATTTTCTAAATTTAAAATCTTTAAAAAATGAATGTATTTTTGAAATATAAATTAAATCTCTTGTTATTTAAATATTTTGAATTTTTAGAATGATAGATAATTAAATTTCAGATCAAATGAAAGAAATTTGGATTAATTTGGAGTTGTATTTTAAAAGATATGATTTTTACAATTTTTTAGGGATTTTTCCTTATTTTTACGATTTAATTTCTATTTAAAAAATATTTAAAATAAATAACAAAAAATAGCAAAAAGCGCGCGGGTCCCACGCGGGTGCGACGTGGCACGCAAGGCCACGTGGTAGAGCCACGCGGACCCGCGCAGCGCGCCTACGTGGCGCATTTTTATACTTATATTATATTTATTTAATACATATAAAAGGGGTCTTCAGCCTTCCCTAGATGGGAAGGATTATTAACCCTTTAGGTCGTCGGGTCTTATAAACCCGACGATCTCTTCTTTTTTTCCCGTGTGGGACTAACCCACACTTTACTTACCTTTCAGGTGACGTGGACGCGTGCGGAGCATTGGATCGGGCGGCGCGCGAGATCTCGTGCGTCGATCGCGTGAGCGCGGTCCACGGATCAGAGATCAACGCACGTGTCTTAAAACCGTTATTATAACGGTCGGATTAGATGCGACGTGGCAGCATCTCATGACGCGATCGCGTGGACGCCGGGTGCACCGGAGATCATCAAGCACGTGCCTTAATTAATCTAATTATAACGGCCACGATTTCACGCGATCAAACGCATCTAGAGCGTTAGATCGGGATGCAACGGGCGTCGTTTCGAGGCGTTTTATAACACACATCGCGAGGATGAATCTGGAGCGTCCATCTGAGATCCGACGATCGCGATTTATTTGCAACGTTTCACCGTTACAAAACGCATCTGGACCGTTAATTGAGCCTTAACGCATCGATCGAACGGCTCTCCTTTTTCGCCCTTATAAATAGACGAGTTCTTCGTCGTTCTATGTATTCGAGTTGGATTTCAATCAAATTGACTTTCTATAGACACCGATCCTCTCGTTTCTCTCGAGTTCTTCCTCTTCCTCTTTCAATTCCGCATCCACGGAGGGGTAGAAGTCGAGATTTGGTGGAAAATTGAGGGAGAAATCGACGCTTGAAGCTCGGCGTGACGATCTTGGTGTTCTTCGTGATTAATCGGTTTAATCGCGACATTTCGATCGCTAAACAGGTTTAGTGGAAGCGGTTTTACCTTAATTATCCTCCTATTATCTTTAATTTTCGTTTAGATTAGGTTTTAGATTTCAATTTCGTAAAATTTAGCTCAAAATCACGATTTTAACGTCCGAAAATTTCTCTCCACTTCAAATTTTGATTTCTCCGCGAAATCAAGTCCAAATTCGATGATTCTTGATTCCGTGGATTCGTTTTGAAGTCTTCTTTCTAAAAACACCATTTTCCCTAATTTCTCACCTCAATTCATCATCCAATTTGACCAAATTCCAAAAGATATCTCAAAAATACCTAAATTCCCTGTGGATTCGACCCTTATTTACCAGTATACCCTTCAATTCTCTCTTAATTCCCCAAAATTGGTAAATTCGGACTTTATTTTTGACACGAGATCGTGTGAAATCGACGACCTCGCGGTGTCGTCTCGTCAGAGGAGACAATATTTTTTAGATATTACACGTTCATATTGTGAATGGTAAAGCCCAATTGTATTGAGTGAGTAAAGAAGAGATTACAAGCCTCTATTTATAGAGAAGAAAGAGAGAAAGATAGAAATATAACCCATGTGGGACTAATATCCTTGAGCATGATTAACTATGGAGTTCTTTTAAGAGCTAGTACAATACACTTTATAATGAGTTATATCTAAGACCTTCTAATAAGCTATATCTAACACTCCCCCTCAAGCTGGACTGTATAAATCAAACATGCCCAGCTTGGACCCTAAGCAATCATACGATACACCAATAACGCTCTTTGTGAAGATGTCGGCAAGCTGGTCCGATGATGACACATGTGGTGTAGAAATAACTCCCATCAACACCTTGTCAAGAATAAAGTGACAATCAATCTCAATATGCTTGGTCCTCTCGTGAAAGGCAAGGTTTTCAGTAATAAAGATAGCTTACTGGTTATCACAATGCATAGGCATAGGCATTGGGGTCATGATGCCTAAGTCTTGTACAAAAGACTGCAACCATACCATTTCACGAGCGGTAGTAGTCATTGCTTGATACTCGACTTATGCACTCGAACAAGAAATGACCTTTTGCTTTCGAGAACGCCAAGTGACACGATTACCTCCTACGCATGTGCAGTACTCTGTAGTAGATTTTTTATCTCCTTTGCCCCCAGCATATCCAGCATCAGAATAGGCCTCGATACGAAGATGATCATGGCGTCGATATATAAGCCCTTTGCCAGGGGCATGCTTGATATACGCAAACCCTCCCAATGCACCACGTGAGGTTCATGCATGAACTGACTAAGAACACTGATAACATAAGTAATATCGGGATGAGTAAATGTTTGATAGATTAGCTTCCCCAGTAGACGCCAATAGCGGTTGGCATCTGCCATCATAGGTGAGTCAGTGTCCCAAAACTTGGGCCGTGCTTCCAAGGGTGATGTAGCTGGTTTACACCCAAGTAGTCACGTCTCTTGGAGAAGATCCAAGGCATACTTTATTTAAAGATAACGCTAAATTACCTGATTGGTAAGAAAACTCAATCCCTATGAAATATCGTGGTGTCTTCAAGTCGCGTATTGCAAAGTGCGTTTGAAGATAAGCTTTGGTAGCAGAGATAGCAGCCTCATCGTTACCAGTCAATCGAATGTTATCCACATATATTGCAAGTACCACATAGCACTGTAGATGTTTTCTTGTGCATTACTATCGGTTCAGACTTGGAAGGGTCAAAACCATAAGCTGTGAGAAAACCATTGAACCTAACAAATGGTAACACGCAATCTTAACATGATAAAACATGATTATTAATGCAATTTACGGCATAAAACATTACATTTATGTGCATGTTATCATACTTTGAGTGCATTTCTATCATTCTATGCAATTTTATGTTATAATCTCAAAATACATTAATTTAGGGTTAATTATGACGAATTAAAGATTAAAGATTTTATAACCCATCTTTACTTGAGATTATAAGTGTTTTTAAAGTTAAATAATAAGAGAAATCATTTTTATTAACATTCATTTAATTTTCTAAAGTTAAAATCTTAAACAAATGAATGTATTTTTGAAATAAGAATTAAATCTCTTGTTATTTAAATAATTTGACTTTTTATAATGATAGATAATTAAATTTCAGATCAAATGAAAGAAATTAGGATTAATTTGGAGTTGTATTTTAAAAGATATGATTTTTACAATTTTAGGGATTTTTTCTGGATTTTTTCCGATTTAATTTTGATTTAAATAGATTAAAATGAATAAAAAAGAGTAAAAAGGGGCTTATATTTCGCGCGGGACCCGCGTGGATGCGGCGTGGCACGCAAGACCACATGGCAGCGCCACGCGGACCCGCGCAGCTGCCTATGTGGCGCACTATACATATTATATTTATATTTAATCTATATATAAAGGGTCTTCAGCCTTCCCTATATGGGAAGGGTTATTAACCCTTTAGATCGTCGGGTCTTATAAACCCGATGATTTTCTTTTTTATTTTCCGTGTGTGACTAATCCACACGTCTTACCTATTATGCAGGTGACGTGGCTTAACGAGGAGTGTCGGATCTCCTGAACGATCGATCGACACGCGTCGATCAAATGGACGCGCGGTCCACGGATCAAGATTAGAACACGTGCCAAATAAAAGTTATTATAACGGTTGGATCTTATGCGACGTGGCGGCATCACACGCGTCGATCGCGTGGACGCGTGGACCATCAAGCCTTGATCAAACACGTGCTTAAATGGAGGCGTTATAACGGCCACGATTTAATCTTGGGGGGAGCATCTGACGCGTCGGATCAAGATCCAACGGCGTGGATTTAAGGCATTTTATAACGCCTGATTTGAAAGCTTCATCAAGACCGCTGGATCACGATCTAACGGCTACGAATCGATGCGTTTTTAAACGCATACGATCCAAGCCCATCTCACGTGTCAGATCGCGATCGGACGGCTGGGATTTAATTATAACGGTTCGTGATGAACCGTTTCATCACAACCGTTAATCAAGGAGATCGGACGGTTCTCCCCATTTCGCCCTATAAATAGACGAGTTCTTCGTCGTTTGTACTCATTCTTGAGGGATTTGATCTAATCAATGAATCTAAACCCATTCTCTCTTGAATCTCTCTCTTGTAATCTCTTCTAGACTCGAAATCGTGTCCACGGAGTATTTATAAGAGAGATTTCGACGATCGTGCGAGGAGAATTTATCTCTTAAACATCGATGTTTACGATTGAATTCGCGGAATGAATAGATGTCGATCCGGCAATCAATTGGATCGATTTGATCGTTACCTCGGGTTAGAAAACAAGTTTATCCTCTTATCTATCGTCATGTATCATCAATTTTAGGTTTAGGATTTCAATTTAAGTTTAATTTCAATTGGTGTTCTTCGTGATTCTGAAAATTTCATCCCACTTCCATCTTCGATTTCTCCGTGATTACTAATCCAAATCGAGCAATTTTTAATTCCACGGATAGATCTTTGAGTTATCTTTCTAAAAACACAATTTTCCCTAATTTCTCACCTCAATTCATCGTCCAATTTGACCAAATTCCAAAAGATATCTCGAAAATACCTAAATTCCCTGTGGATTCGACCCTTATTTACCATTATACCCCTCAATTCTCTCTTAAATCCCCAAATTGGTAAGTTTCGGTATTATTTTTGACGCGATACCGCATGAAATCGACGACCTCGCGGTCTCGTCCCGTCAACAAACCAAGCACGAGGACTTTGTTTCAGCCCATAGATAGCACGACGAAGAAGGCAAACCTGGGAAGTCTCCCCTTGAGCAACATACCCCGGATGTTGCTCCATAAAGACTTGCTCTATGAGATCACCAAATAAGAAGGCGTTGGAGACATCCAACTGAAGAAGAGACCAATTTAGGTTGACTATAAGAGATAAAAGAACGCGTATAGAGTTCATGTGAACAACCAGAGAGAAGGTCTCAGTGTAATCAATGTCATGAGCTTGAGTGAATCCTCTAGCAACTAATCAGGCCTTGTGACGAGCCACAGTGCCATCTAGATGGTACTTTAGGGTGAAAACCCATTTGCATGTCACAATGTTAGCATCAGTGGGGCATGGTACTAAAGTCCCATGTACCGCGTTGCACCAGGGCGTCATACTCTAGATCCATGGCTGCTTTCCACCCAGGTATTTGGAGAGCTTCATGATACGTGATAACATGCAATCTTAACATGATAAAACATGATTATTAATGCAATTTAAGGCATAAAACATTACATTTATGTGCATGTTATCATACTTTGAGTGCATTTCTATCATTCTATGTAATTTTATGTTATAATCTCAAAATGCGTTAATTTAGGGTTAATTATGATGAATTAAAGATTAAAGATTTTATAACCCATCTTTACTTGAGATTATAAGTGCTTTTAAAGTTAAATAATAAGAGAAATTATTTTTATAAACATTCATTTAAATTTCTAAACTTAAAATCTTAAGGAAATGAGTGTATTTTTGAAATATAAATTAAATATCTTGTTATTTAAATATTTTAAATTTTTAAAATGATAGATAATTAAATTTCAGATCAAATGAAAGAAAATTGGATTAATTTGGAGTTGTATTTTAAAAGATATGATTTTTACAATTTTTAGGGATTTTTTTCTAAATTTTCTGATTTTATTTTCTATTTAAAAACGTTTAAAAATAAATATAAAAATATAAAAAGCGCGCGGGCCCCACGCGGGTGCGACGTGGCACGCAAGGCCACATGGACCCGCGCAGCGCCTACGTGGCGCATTTTATATTTATAGTATTTATATTATTATTATATATATAAAATGGGTCTTCAGCCTTCCCTAGATGGGAAGGGTTATTAACCCTCTTAAATGTCGGGACTTATATACCTGACATTTCTATTTATTTCTTTCCGTGTGGGACTAATCCACACCTCTCTCTTACTCTGCAGGTGACGTGGCGCGACGATGGGCGTTGGATCTCGTGGACGGACGATCGACAGGCGTCGATCGCGTGGAGCGCGGACCACAGAAGATCAATCAAACACGTGCTTATTTAAGGCGAGTTATAACGGTCCGATTCGCCGCAATGTGGCAACATCACACGCGTTGATCGCGTGGAACACGGATCATCAAACCGCATCAACGCACGTGCTTAATCGGAAGCGTTATAACGGTCCAGATCAGACCTCGGAGGAAGCATCTAGAGCGTCGGATGAAGATCCAACGGACGCGATTCAAGGCGTTTTATAACGCATCTTGGGGGATCCAATCCGGACCGTTGATCAAGATCGGACGGTCATGACTTAATCGAAACGGTCCACGATGGACCGTTTCATCGTAACCGTCGATCGAAACGATCGGACGGTTACGAAAATTTGCCCTATAAAATGACTCGTTCTTCACGTTTGTAAGCATTCGAGTTGGATTTTCAATCAAATTGACTTGTCAATACGTATGGGGTAGTGACTCAGAGGACACAACAAGAGCAAATGTGCGGTAAGTTGGAGAAAGGCGCTCATAAGAAACAAAGTGAGCTATGGGATGTTGGGTACAAGCACAAGTACCCTTTTTCAAGCCAATGGATAGATGAAGGTCATCAAGAGGTGGATCATGGGGTGTGGTGGTGGGGCAGGTGAGGATAGAGTGGAGTCGAGTGTCATAGTAGAGGGAACCAAAGGAGTAGACCGATCAGTGAAGGGTAGACAAGAGGAAGATGGAGGAGTAGGTATCACAAGTGATGGTGGAGTTAGACAATCATCAGAGGAAGTAAGGTAAGAGGAAAAATAGATGGTGTAGTAGAGATCCCCGGAGAAGGCGACAAGGAGGAGGGAGGAATAGAGGGAAAACCAGGGGGGAGATAAGGGGCTTTGAGAGGAGTAGTAGACGAAGAAAAGTAGGGAACATCTTCATGGAAGGTGACATCAGCGGAAGTAATATAACGTCGTGTATCAGGGAAGTAGACACGATAGCCCTTTTGCGTACGTGAATAGCCAACAAATACTCCCTTTAGTGCACGAGGAGCTAGTTTAGATAGAGATGGAGTATAGTTTTGCACAAAGGCAGTGCATCCAGATACATGAGGTGGTAAGGGAAAGAGAGAAGCATTGGGGAAAAGACAAGTAAGGGGAATTTGTACCTCTCAAAGGAGAGCAAGGAAGCCGATTATGGAGATAAGTGGCTATCATGATGGCATCAAACCACAAATAATACGGAACATACATCTCATATAGTAAAGTGCGAGTGATAGAAAGTAATATGCGGTGTTTTCTTTTCGCAACACCATTTTGGGAAGAAGTGTAAGGGCAAGTGGTTTAGTGAATGATTCCATGGTCAACACAAAATTTTTGGAAGGCTGATTGTACGAGTTCTAGGGCATTGTTAGTTCGAATGACTTTTGGTGTGGTAGAATGTTGGGTAATAATTTATTGTGTAAATTGGCGAAAAAAATGTCAAGAACTTGTCTACGGTCTTTGATGAGATATACCCAGCTGACTCGAGTATAATCATCAACAAAGACTATGTAATATAGATGGCACGGGGGAGAAGGAACTCGAGAGGGGCCCCAAATGTCGCAGTGAATCAAGTTGAAGGCACGGGAAGATGGAATGGAGTCACGAGCTGGGTAAGTCGAGCGATGATGTTTGCCCATTTGACATGACTCGCTCACAAACTCAGTTAAAGATAACCATGGTAAGGTTTGTTTAAGTTTATAAAGACAAGGATGGACAAGTCTAGGATGCCACAAAATAGAAGAAGTAGCTAAAGAGCTAGAAAACAAAGTTAGTAGCCCAGAGGAAGGGGTGTCCGACATGAGCTCATAGATCCCACGACCATTCTCACGGCTGACGAGATGAGACCGCGAGGTCGTTGATTTCACACGGTCTCATGTCAAAAATAAAACCTAACTTACCAATTTTGGGAATTTATAACAAATTGAGTGGCATAATGGTAAATAAGGGTCGAATCCACAGGGAATTAAGGTATTTTCGAGACATCTTTTGGAAATTGATCAAATTGGACAATGAATTTGAGGTGAGAAATTCGGGAAAATGGTAGATTTAGAAAGATAACTCAAAGATCTATCCACGGAATCAAGAATCACTCCATTTGGATTAGTAATCGCGGAGAAATCAAAGAATGAAGTGGGAGGAAATTTTCGGAATCGCGAAGAACATAACTGAAATTGAAGATTAAATTAAACACAAATTAAGATCTTTAACTAAAAATTGATGATACATGATGATAGATTAGAGGAAAAACTTGTTTTTCAACCCGAGATAACGATTGAATCGATCCAATTGATCGCCGGATCGACAACTATTCATTCCGTGAATTCAAACGTGAACATTGGTGTTCAAGAGACAAATTCTCCTCGATCGATCGACGAAATCTCACTTATAAACATTTCGTGGACGCGAAATCGAGTCTAGAAGCGATTACAAGTGAGAGATTCAAGAGAGGAGAGGTTTAGAATCGGTTGATTAAGCGAAATCCTTCTCGAATGTCGTACAATTTTGAAGAACACTTCGTTTTATAGGCTAAATTGGGCGAAACCGTCTCGATCGGTGCATTTAAAGCTCCATCAACGGTCCAGATGCATCCGTAACGGCGAACCGTTACGATTAAAGCTCGGCCTTCAGATCTTGATTGGACGCTCCAGATTGATCTCACAATATGCGTTTAAAACGCATCAAAATGGCGCCCGTTGGATCGCGATCTAACGCTTCAGATGCGTTTGATCGCGTGAAATCGTGGCCATTATAACTCAATTTAATAGGGCATGTGCTTGATCCAATCTGGTGGTCCGCGCGTCTATGCGATCGACGTGTGTGATGTCGTCACGTCGCATAAAATCTGAGCCGTTATAATTACGCCTTTGAGACACGTGCATGATTGATTGATCGGTGGTCCGATGTTCATGCGATCGACGCGTGGATTTCCGATGCGCCGTCGATCCAACGCCTCTCCCTGCGCCACGTGTCATGCAATTAATAAAACTGTGTGGGACTTTAGTCCCACACGAAAAAGATTAGTGAAGAAAGTCGAGTTTATAAGACCCGACGGTCTTATGGGTTGAATACCCTTCCGGTCTACGAAAGGCTGAAAACCCATATTATATAGAATATATATAAGATATAAATGTATAATACGCCTCTTAGGCGCCGCGTGGGCCCGCGTGGCGCTACCATGTGGCCCTAAGTGCCACGTCGCATCCACGTGGCCCCACGCGGAAATAAATTGCTTTTTGCATTAATTTTAATGATTTTAATCAATTTAAATCGAAAATAAATTCATAAAAAATCCGAAAATAATCCCTAAAAATTGTAAAAATCATAACTTTCAAAATACAACTCCAAATTAATCCAAATTTCTTTCATTTGATCTGAAATTTAATTATCTATCATTCTAAAAAGTCAAATTATTTAAATAACAAGAGATTTAATTCTTATTTTAAAAATACATTCATTTCTTTAAGATTTTAACTTTAGAAAAATTAAATGAATGTTCATAAAAAAATGATTTCTCCTATTATTTAACTTTAAAAACCACTTATAATCTCAAGTAAAGATGGGTTATAAAATCTTTAATCTTTAATTCATCATAATTAACCCTAAATTAACGCATTTTGAGATTATAACATCACATTGCATAGAATGATAGAAATGCACTCAAAGTATGATAACATGCACATAAATGGAATGTTTTATGCCTTATTTTGCATTAATAATCATGTTTTATCATGTTAAGATTGCATGTTATCAACGCCCCAAACCAATTCTATGGCTAGTACAAAGGTCTTGGAAGCCACAATGGAAAGGGTAGAAAATGGCAACACAATTAAGTGTATGGGTAATTGTACTAATAGAAAGAAGGTTAGTGGGAAAGCCATGAACATATAAAACATTATGTAGAGTAAGGGAGGGAGTAGGTTTGGTCGATCCATACCCTTTAACAGAGCATGAACGACCATCTGCAATGGATATGGGTTGATAGGCGGTGGTAGGAGTAAGGGAGGAGAGGGTCGAAGGGGTTCTAGTCATATGAGCCGAAGCCCCCGAGTCAATAACCCATGACAATCTAGAAGCAAGAAAGGCATGTGTGCCTAAAGTAGAAGCCAAGTTGGCAATCAATGTGGATGCCTGAGATTGCTTCCATGCTTCATATTCTGCTAGGGTGAAATTTATTTGTATAGTTGGTTCAACCGGTGGTGTAGACATATTGGGAGGAGTCGGGCTTAGAGTAATAGAGGAAAACATAGCTTGAGCCCATCTAGGCTTCCCAAACTCCTTTCAGCACTTCTATGAAGCATGAGTGGTCTTGCCACAATAAGTGCAAGGCATGGAGATTTGCTTGCCCTTAGTAGTAGGCCGAGGAGATGCCATCAAACCCAAAAGATAAGGCCTTGAAGAGAGTAACAGAAAGGGTAGAAGGGGCTCTGAAAGGCAATAACAGTGTCCCGAGAGGGGTGGTGGCCAAGAAAGGGCGGTGGCGGCAGCCCAAGAATGGTGGCGGTGGCCAAATAAGGGCGGCAACAGTGGCCCAATAAGGGCAGCAGAAAAAAAAGGGCAAGAGGGGAGAGGGGATACCTTTGGCCCTCCTAGGCTGCTGGTAAGAAAAGAAGAAGAGCAATGGCGGCGGCGACTTTAATTGAGTAGTGGTGGCAACACAAAAAAAGAATTTAATTTAGGCTCTGATACCATGTGAATGGTATAGCCCAATTGTATTGAGTGAGTAAAGAAGAGATTACAAGCCTCTATTTATAGAGAAGAAAGAGAGAAAGATTGAAATATAACCCATGTGGGACTAATATCCTTGAGCATCATAAAATATGAGTACTTCCCAAGAGGTCACTGATAACATGCTAAATAAACATTATAAAACATGACCATTAATGCATATTAAGGCATAAATGATTTCATTTCCATGCATGTTATCATATTTATGTGTATTTTTCTATCATTCCATGAAAAATTCATTATAATCTCAAAAATACTTTAAATTAGGGTTAAATATGATGATTTAAAGATGAAATAATTTAATAACCCATCTTTACTTGAGATTATAGATATTTTTAGAGTTAAAATAATGAGAGAAATCATTTTATAAACATTTATTTATATTTTCTTAAGAGAAAACACTTAAAGAATAAATATATTTTTGAAATAAAATTTAAAACTCCCATTATTAATCAATTTTTACCTTTTAGAATGATAGATAATTAAATTTTGGATCAAATAAAAGAAATTTGGATTAATTTGGAGTTATATTTTGAAAGTTATGAATTTTCTAATTTTTAGGGATTTTTTCAGATTTTTTTGAATTAAATTTGCGATTTTGTAATGTTAAAAAGGATTTGAAAATAAGCAAAAAAGGGGGGTTTATTCGCGGCGCCCACGCGGCGCCTACGCAGCATGGATGTGACATATACATAATATATTTATATACTTACGGGTTATAGTACATATAAGCATTCCGTAATCGGAATTTACGCTAACTCATATAACCCTCGCATCTTATATACCCGATAGCCTCCTTTAATTTGCTACCGTGTGGGACTAAGTTCCACACAGATTTTAAATCGCAGGTGACGTGGCCGAAGGAGGAGCGCTGGATCAAACGGAGAACGATCGAAGCGCATGGATCTTGTGGACTCACGATCCACCGATCATCATCAAACGCATGTGGCCTTTAATCGGGAGTTATAACGGCTGTGATCTAACCGCGTGGGATGCATCCAAAGCGTCGGATCGTGATCCAACGGCGAAGAGATGATGCATTTTATAACACTTATCACACGGATCAAATCCAAGCCCTCCATCGGCGATCCAACGTATGCGATATAATCGAAACGGTCCAGATGGACCGCTTTCATCGTAACTGATAACATGCTATATTTACATCATAAAACCTGATTTTTGATGCATCATAAAGTATAAATGATTTCATTTCCATGCATGTTATCATACTTATATGTATTTTTCCATTATTCTATGAAAAAGTCATTATAATCTCAAAATACTCTAATTTAGGGTTAATTTTGATAAATTAGAATTTAATAATTTGATAACCCATCTTTTTCTTGAGATTATAAGTGTTTTTAAATTAAAATAACAAGAGAAATCATTTTTTATAAACATTTATTTCATTTTCTAAAGTTTAAAATCTTAATAAATGAATGTATTTTTGAAATAATAATTTAAACTCTTGTTATTTATTAAATTTGATTTTTAAAATAACAGATAACTAAATTTTGGATCAAATGAAAGAAATTTTGGATTAATTTGGAGTTATATTTTGAAAGTTATGAATTTTATAATTTTTAGGGATTTTTCCAGATTTTTCTGATTTTCATTTTTTTGATTTAAAACCGTTTTTAAATAAAGAAAAAAAAATAAAAAGGGGGTTTTTCGCACGGGTCCCACGTGGATGCGACATGGCACTCCGGGCCACGTGGCAGTGCCACGCGGGCCCACGCGGCGCGACATTATATACATATATATTATATATACTATAATATGCATAAGGTTCGGCCTTCCGTTATACGGAAGGGTATTCAAACCCCCTAAACCGCCGGGTATTATAAACCCGACGGTTTCCTATAATTAATTCCGTGTGGGACTAATCCACACGTTTTACTTACTATGCAGGTGACGTGGACGCGTACGGAGCGTCGGATCAATGGCGCGCGTCGATATCACGCATCGATCGGATGGACGCCGAACCACTGGATGATCATCAAGCACGTGCGCAAATTTCAGGCGTTATAACGGTCCAGATTGAACCGCGCGGGGAGCATCCGAACCGTCGTATCGCGATCCAAGAAGCAAAATCGGAGCGTTTTTATAACGCATCTCAAGCGATGCATCTGGACCCTCCATCTCAGATCCGACGATCGTGATATTTTCCGAAACGGTCCATCGTGGACGTTTCATCGTAACCGTCGATCATTTCGATCGGACGGTTACGCCCAAAAAGCCTATAAAACGATGTGTTCTTCAGAATTCTAAGCATCCGAGTTGAGATTTCAATCCAATTGAGCTGTCTAGACACCTTCTCTCTCATTTCTCTTGATTCCATCCTCTTCCTCTCTCATTTGCGCATCCACGGAGGGGTTAAAGTCAAGATTTGGTAGAGAATCGAAGGAGAAATCACCGCTTGAATCCATCGATCGCGTTCTTCATGTTCTTCGCGATTAAGAGGCTTAATCGCAAAGATTTGATCGTCATCGTGGATTAGTGGAAGCGGTTTTTGCTTCCTAATCTTCCAATTAAGTTTGATTTTTGTTTAGATTTGGATTTAAGATTTAATTTTATCGAAATTTAGCTAAATCACGATTTTCTTCATCGGAAATTTTCTCTCCACTTCGAATTTCGATTTCTCCGCGAAATCAAGTTCAAATTTGATGATTCTTGATTCCATGGAATCAATTTGAAGTCCTCTTTCATAATATATCATTTTCCTCAATTTATACCATCGATTTCTCGTCCGATTTGATCAATTTCAAAGATTACATCAAGAAATTCATTATTTCCCTGTGGATTCGACCCTTATTTACCATTATACCCTTGAATTCGATATATTTTCATCAAATTGGTAAGTTTGGAATTATTTTCGACACGAGACCGTGTGAAATCAACGACCTCGTGGTCTCGTCTTGTCAGTAACTGTTGATCGTTTCGATCGGAGGGTTACGCCCAAAACTTGTATAAATAGAGATGTTCTTCCGATATCTAAAGCATTCGAGATAGAAATCAATTTAATTGATCTGTTTAGACACCTCCCTTCTTAAATCTCTCAATCCTAGCCTCTTCTACACGCAATTCCGCATCCACAGAGAGTTTAAGATCGAGATTTGGTTGAGAGACGAAGGAGAAATCGAAGCTTGAATTCCACAATCGCGTTCTTCATATTTTCGACAATTTAGGTGAATAATCGTGTTAATCCGATCACAATCTTGGGTTAGTGGAGTTGATTTTTGCTAATCTATCATCCATTTATGTTTGATTTCAATTTAGATTAGGAATTGAAATTTAATTTTTCTTAATTTTAGTTAAAATCGTGATTTATAATTTCGGAAATTTCTCCCCACTCCGATCTTCAATTTCTCCACAAAATCAAAGTCAAATTCGATGATTTTTTATTCTGTGGAAACGATTTGAAGTTCTCTTTCATAATTTACCACTTTCCCCAATTTTTATCATCGATTTATCATCTGATTTGATCAATTTCGAAGAGATCATCATAAATTTCCTTATTTCCTTGTGAATTCGACCCTTATTTACCATTAGACCCTTCAATTCAGGATATTTTCATCAAATTGGTAAGTTTGAAATTTTTTTTGACATGAGACCGTGTAAAATCGACGACCTCGCGGTCTCCGCTTGTCAGTCACCCATCCTAGTACTACTCTCACTAAAGCATGCTTATTTATAGAGTTCTTTTAAGAGCTAGTACAATACACCTTATAATGAGTTATATCTAAGACCTTCTAATAAGCTATATCTAACACATATAAAGAAGAAAAGTATTATTGCTAGAATTATTCTACAAGAATGGATTTTAGTTTGCAAACCAAATTATGATGGTTCAACTTTGCAGGTACACTATTGGGATGTTGATTAACCTTTTTTGAAATGCTAACTAGTACTAGAGGCTAATTCGAAATTTGATTGATTTGAACATGATTTTTCTAGATCTTAATTTTATTTTTGAATTTTTAGTTTTTTTATTAATAGAACTATTTAGTTTCATTAGATCAATGCACTTTAAGTCTTTGACTATCTCAAGAAATCTCTAATTAATAGGCTCATATACAGCCAACACGGTCACAATCTAATTGAGGCATATTGTAATCCAAGCTATATGAGATATTATTGTGATAATAAATTCACATCATATGATAAACTTATCTTGGTTATAACTTGTTTCCCTAGTCATCCAATATCCATAACTTTCTTTTAGATCAATCAAAAAGTTGGGTATAGATTGATAGGCCAGTAAAAATTCTTAGATAATGTGGATTTTGATATAATCTAAGACCTATTATGCCCTCAAAAATTTCATCAAAACATTGAACTCAGGGAAAGAAATTAAATTGAATATTAAAAAAGATGAACTACTGAGAACTGATGATCTTATCACCTAGTGCATATCAAAATCTTTACTTATAGGGTTTATTGACAAAGTTCCTTGACACTATTCAATTTTCTAGCATCTAGTGTTATCCACATAATCTCCATAGGGTTGGATCTCATTTTGAAAGTCTTTACCAAGAGGGAATGAGAAGAAATGGAGAGAGTTTTGAACAAGGTAAGCATGGGCACCTTAGGGTTAGTCTTTCATCCCCTATTCATAAACTTCCATACTAGGAACTTTTCAAAAAGTCTTCAAGATTATGTCTATATCCACCAAAATCTATTAACCCTACATATGTGACCCTCTAGGCCCATATATTTTATGATTTGACAGCTATATAAAATCTATTGGGTGAATCTTATTAATAAAATATAACAACAAATAGATTAATGAATCAAAGATTGATTTCACCTAATCGAAAGGTTGAGTTATCAACTAGTTGGATGCAAGCTATATGATGGCGTGTGATTATATCGTCAAAAACACACGTCCATGTGTCCAAGTAAAAAACCAAAATCTCTTAATTTGAGTATTATTTATAAATTAAATAGTATATAGGTGATTAAGGGTCAAATGAACACATAATTAGTGTTCATTCTTGAGATTATTTTCAAATCTTATCAAATTAGATAAATCAAATTGAGATGAGAAATTTGATGAAATTATATTTTTAGAAACAAGACTCAAATATCTATCCACAAAATAAAAAAATCACTCACTTTGGATTTTTTATACTCAAAGAAATCAAAGAGCAAAATAAGATGAAGAAAATCATTCTTGAAGAGAGAGAATATGATAAAATTTATAGAAGCTATCCTAATTTATGAATTGAAATTAAAATCTAATGCTAAATGAAAAAAGATTAGGAGGAAAACACAAAATAGAACCTTAAACCATGCTTGAAATGATCCAATTAATCATTGGATCAACGCTTTTTGTTCCGCGCTTTCGAAAATAAAAATTTTGAGTTCAAGAATTGATTTCTCCCCATTCTCTTGACGAAATCTTCACTCGTCAAACACAAAAATGAGTCTAGAACACAATTGAAGTAAGAAATTCAAGGATTGAGATGTCTTAAGGGTTTGATTAATTGAAACATCAAAGAATATATCTTCCGTGGAAATTCAGGCATGGCAATTGGATCATCGCACCATATTCGATCAATGGCTCAGATGAAATGTAAGGAATTTTAATCGATGCGTTTAAGTCTTGGCTGTTGGATTGGAGATGAACTGCCATGATTTTTCCACGTCGTCATGTGAAGAAGAATCATCGCTTTATCATGTCCGTTACATCTTCATCGAATGTTTCGAATCACGTAATGTGTCAAGGAAGCACATTGGATTTATATAGTTATAATTCCTCATATGAACATCTAGGATTACTCGATTCGTATAAATTTAATCATCAACAAAGCGCAGTATGCCACGTACCGCCTACACTTAAGTGAAAGTCAAGGGTTGAGATTAAAATCCATCATTTCACTCCAATCCAAAGCCCTTTGATGTGCCACATCACTTGCATCTATAAATTTAGTCCATTCAAATAAAGGAAATCTATGTGTATAAATAGTGTGAGACTATAGTTAATTGAATTTGGTCTATTACAGGCACCTAACACAAATTACTCTTCCTAATACACACCATGTATGCACAACATGTGTGCCATGTGGCACCCTCACACATCGTCACATTTCCATAGGTGTGTGTGACACATCATCTCCCATGTCAGCCTGCACTTATAGAAAGATTTTTTTAGAATTTTTAATTAAAATTCAATTCAAAATAAATTCAGAAAAATTCCAAAACAATCCCTTAAAAATTAGAAAAATCTAATCTTTCAAATTAAAATTTCTTTCTAATCCAATTTTTTATCAGAAATGAAATAATCTATATTTATGGATTTTAATTTAAGAAATAATAAGAGAAAAAAATTAACTCCAAAATACATTCAAGTTACTTATGAAAATAAAACTAAATAATTTTAGAGTGTATTAAAAATGCTTTTTCTTATTATTTTATATTTAAAACCAAGATAAAATCTTAAATAGAATTAGGATAATCTATTTTAAATTCAGCTCTTAATTTATGCATGATTAACCCTTAAAATAATATATTTAAAGATTTTTGATAAAATTGTCAAAGAATGATGAACATGTACTCAAAGTATGATAACATGCATAAGAATGACATAAATTAGGTCTTAGAATTTACTAATAATCATGTAATCTTAAGTATAAATTGCATGTTATCACTAGACCCACATAATTTAGAAGACAGAGTGCATATAGAACTCTCTTATGAACCTTGGCGTCATCGATTTCCATGTAGGTAAATTGCTCATTCACTTAAAATTCTTGAATGATTTAGGTTTTGGTCAACTATCAAACTTAAATCAGTTATTATATTCCCAAATGATGTTTGGAGGAAATCATCGAGAACTCCTCAATATTTCTACTAACTTGGCCAAGGATATAATTGTATCTCATTTCTTGAGTTAATATCCTCCGATTCAAAGGATAGATGGTTTCATCTTGAATACATGATTGCCTTTGATGACTTTATGTCGCATCCAATTGATAACATGCAATCTTAACATGATAAAACATAATTATTAATGCAATTTAAGGCATAAAACATTACATTTATGTGCATGTTATCATACTTTGAGTGTATTTTTCTATTATTCTCTCATAAAGTCATTCATAATCTCAAAATGCACTTTAAATTAGGGTTAATTTTTATAAATTAAGTGATACATAATTTTGATAAACCCATATTTTTTTCTTGAGATTATGAATGGTTTTTAAAGATAAAATAATGAGAGAAATCATACTTTTATAAACATTCATTCTAATTTTCTAAAGATTAAAAATCTTAATAAATGAATGTATTTTTGAAATAATAATATTTAAATCTCTTATTATTTAAATATTTTGACCTTTTTAGAATAATAGATAATTAAATTTTGGATCAAATGAAAGAAATTTGGATTAATTTGGAGTTATATATTAAAAAGTTATGAATTTTTCTATTTTTTTAAAGGATTTTTCTGGATTTTTAAACAGTTTTTCTTATTTTATTTTTCGATTTTTAAAATAATAAAAAAATAAATATTAAAAAGACGCGGGGCCCACGTGGATGCGACGTGGCACACGAGGCCACGTGGCAGCGCCACGCGGACTCGCGCGCGTATATATCTACAGTATATATATCTATTATATTTAATATAGTATAGGGGGTCCCCGTGTCTAAGGGGACAAGATCTCAAACGCCTTAATTCGTCGTACATTATATACACGTAAGTTTCTATTTTTACCGTGTGGGACTAATCCACTACGTCTTATTTATTTCAGGTGACGGGGCGATCGGGGAGCGTCGGATCGCGATCTGAGCGCGGCGATTAAGTGTACCAGCGGACCACCGGATCACGATCAAGCCACGTGCTTCAATTTGAAAGCGTTATAACGGCTGAGATCAATCGGCGCGGATCGAATCTCAGCCGTTGGATCGCGATCGAAGGGGCGAAATCAAAGGCGTTTTTATAACGCCTCTCGACGATCAGATCTGGACCGTCCATCGCGATCGGATGGCTAAGATATTTTTCGAAACGGTCCACGATGGATCGTTTCATCGTAATCCGTCGATCGAAACGATCGGACGGTTACCCCAATTTCTCGCCCTATAAAACTAAGTGTTCTTCTTCGTTCTTAGACATTCGAGTTGGAAATCAAGCCTTTTGATCTCTTTAGACACCTCCCCACTTGAATCTCTTGATCTCCTCGCGTTCCCACCTCATTTCCGCACCACCGGAGCCTTGGAAATCAAGAATTGGTTGAGTAAATCGAGAGAAATCGTAGCTTGAACATCCTCTTCGCGTTCTTCGTTTGCGAGTGATTAATCGATTTAATTACCTCATTTTGGTCGCTAATTGGAGTTAGTGGAAGCGGTTTTTCGTAATTTGCCTTCCTATCGTGTTTCATTTACGTTTAGATTAGTATTTAGAAACTAATTTCATCAATTTTCACCTAAAATCACGGTTTTTACGCTCGAAATTTTCTCTCCACTTCGAAATTTGATTTCTCCGCGAAATCAAGTCCAAATTGGACGATTTTTGATTCCGTGAATCGATTTCAAGTCTTCTTTCTAAAAATACCATTTTCCCCAATTTCTTCCATCAATTTCTCGTCCGATTTGATCAAATTTGAAGAATACGTCAAGAAATTCCTTAATTCCCTGTGGATTCAACCCATATTTAACATTATACCCCTCAATTCGAGTGAATTTCCTAAAACTGGTAAGTTTGGAATAATTTTTGACGCGATACCGCTTGCAATCGACGACCTCGCGGTTTCGTCTCGTCAGTGTCTCAAGTCTAGGGATCACTTACACAAACATAACATAAATCATTCGGTTCAATATTTAGGTAATATATCATTCATGGATTCATCTGAATCAATGTACTAACTCTTTCTCCAAAGAGCACCTATTATCAATTACTAGTGTCTCTTTATTGATGGCCACAAGATCAACCATACTCATCATATCTGTGGGATCAAAAACTGATATTATTTATGGAAATTTTGATGTCCTCTTCGAGTATTCTTCAAATAGGAATATTAGAACATATTTTTCAAGACTAATGATAAATTTATCAAGATCTCATTCAAACTCAATAAATCATTGCATACATTCCTAGGCTACATTGAAAACATCATACAAAAATAAAATGAATAAAAATTTCAATGAGTATAAACGAGACATCAAAGTGTGAATGGCTTGCAAGTCACATAATATCCATCAAGTTTGATGATTCCTTGTGCACTGCTTCTAAATATACATCATGAAAGCCATGTTACCAATTTCTGCATAAAAAACTAACCTTTCATGAGATCACTAAGCATGTTAAGATATATTTTTATTTTTCTCAAAACAACATCTTTTATGGCCAAAAGATTCATACATCAATTTTAGAGCATTTAGAGAAAATATCTTTCACTAGATTGGGCTTACATAGATCCTAAAAAAATTGCAATACAATCATAATCAACATCCACATTCAAGCTTGATGATGAATATTATACAACCAATTATCCAAATCACATTTCCATGCCTCACTTATATTTATAGAAATAAAATCTATTTGTTGTTATTCTCATGTGATGCTTGCATGTTTGTCATGAATTCCTTAAGAGTATGTAATAAATAAGTGAGTTATGATAAAATCATGACACAATGATCATTAGTCGTTAAGAATTTCTTATAAATATCCTATACAAGGGACGTCTAAGAAGGAAATCAAACTATCCAAAAATAATAACATGATTTTGTTCAGCCATATGATATGTATGGTTAATCTTGTGACCATCGATATAGAGACTTTAAGGATAGATTATAGCTGGACTTTAGAAAAAGAATTCACTAAATTGTTCTTTATAAATCTCAAAATGATATTTTTTGATAGTGATATCAGGCTCCCGGCCCATTTAGGGTACCTCCTCTTCACTCTCTATATAAGGATCTATGTACTCTCTTTTGGTTATGCAATTCTAGGGTTTTCTTCTTCTCATCATCAACATGTTATCAAAGCCAAAACTCCTTTAGCCACCATCATCATCATTCAATGTAGTCATTGTCATTCTCGGTGCCCCGCCTCCTCCCAATCAAGTACACTCTCCTCTCGATCATCATCTCCAGTCGTCGTCGCTATCAAGCCTCTTTGTCATCAACCGTGCGGGAATCGTCCATCGCTCTGCTCTGTCTAACGCTTCGCGACGTGCGCCGATACACAGTGTCCTCCGCCCTGCAGGGTCCGGCGCTCCGCCACTTGGCAACTGCTCGTTGTTGTGTGTCATCCATCACTTCACTCCAAACAGCGCACTTGGTGATGCCAACATTCATCATCCCAAGAAATATTATCACGACTCCACCAAAAATCTATGATATCACCTATGGAATCTACGTTCTGTCCATGCTCTTCAGCTCCAAGTTCTAATACTTCATTACCGTCCGTCCTAGAACCTCAGGCTGACACTCTAGTGATTCTTCCACCTATAGTGCTTTCTACTCCGCCAACTTCCATGCCTCGTCTTTCTATCACGACACAACTTACTCAGCCAACTTACAATTTAACGAGACATAATTACGCGTCATGGGCTTCAAGTTTTGAGCTCTTCTTTGACTCTTATAGCCTTCTTCATCATCTCACATATGACCCTCCACCACTTCATGATCCATCATATGCTTCTTGATTGCAATCAGACTCAGCCATCATCACTTCGATGCTTTTTGGTATTGAGAAGAGCATCATTAAGTCTCTCGTGTGCATTAAGCCAGCACGCTCTGTCTGGCAAACTCTTGAGACTATATAAGCCAACTGACGAGACTAAATCATATGGTCATTGATTACACACAATTTAGTGTCAAAACAAAGTCTTAAACTTACCCAATTATGAGTAATCACTTTAATTAATTAGTATAATGGTGATTAAGGGTCGAATCCACGAAGAATTAGGGAAATTTGACATATATCTTTGAAATTTGGTCAAATCGGACGACGAATTGAGATTAGAAATTCAGCATTTTATTGTATTAAGAAAGATAACTCAATTTCAAATCCATGGAATAAAAAATTAGGTGATTTGGATCAGAATTTGCATAGTAATCGAAGTTTGAAGTTAAGAGAAAATTCGTATCGCGATTTTGATTAAAAATAGAAATTAAACTAAAGTTAAACTTAATCTAAAATTCAAAATATAAAATTAACACTAAATGATGAAAGATTAAGATGAAAAGACACAATCTAACCCAAATTAGCCTTCGAAATGATCCAATTAATTTCCGGATGCATGGCTTTTCATTCGAAGTTTCCGAAGACGAAAATTGAAGTTCAAGATGTGATTCCTTCATTCTCTCTTAATCAAAGTTTGGTTTCAAGCATTCAATGGATGCGGAAATGCATCAAGAACACCAGGAAACAAACGGCACATGAAATGATAAAGTAAACAAGTCGAATTTTATGAAAATCCTCTGGTCATTCTCTCCGTCGCGAAGAACTGCTTTTAATTAAGTGATTTTTGGGCGTGGCCGTTGGATGAAGGGGTCCATCGCGATCTACGGTCGTGATCAAGCGTCATTTGATCGAAACGACACGATTATGTCGTGGTCGTCTGATCGTCCATGAGTGGTCAGGATGCGTCCACGTCGCGTTGATGAAGAGGTGCTTCATTGGATTCGTTCGTTGGATTTTAATCCAATGATCGCGATCATTCTGAGAGTCCACCGATCGGAAGTAATCTCAGTCGTTATAATTCATGAGATTAATGGCTGAGATGAATCTCTTAAGTCTTTATTAAGCCACATGTGCCTTTCTTGATCGGGTGGACCTCGTGCCCACCGCATCGACGCCGCGCGTTCATCGCGATTTCGATCTAATGCCTCTCGTCGTGCCACGCGTCCTGCAAACAAGAAATCGAAGGGAACTTAGTCCCACACCGAAGAAATCAAAGAGAATCGTGAGTTTAAAAAGTGGAGCAGACGTGAAGGTTAGCTTAAATTCCTCTATGGAATGCTTATAAGTACGATAACCATAGTATATTTAATATAATATGAACACGTCATCATTGTGCCACGCAGGCATTCGCGCGCGTCCCTTGGCAGAGCCACGTGGCCTTGTGTGTCACGTCGCATCCACGTGGGCCCGCGCGATATATGCACCCTTTTTGTGATTTTTAGAATTGTTTTAATTAATTAAAAATCGAAAATAAACTTTAAATAATATCAGAAAAATTTCCAGAAAATTCTATAAAATTATTTACATTTAAGAAAAAAATCATAACTTTCAAAATATAACTCCAAATTAAGTCAAATTTGTTTTGTTGGATCAGAAATTGAATAATCTATCATTATAAAAAGTCAAAATTATTAAAAGTAGTAAGATAATAAATTTTAATTAATTTAATACATTTATGTATCTTATAAAATAACTTTATAAAAATACATAAATGTAAATAAATATATTTTCTCTTATATTTTCATTCTCAAAATATGATTATGATCTCAATTATAATTAGGATTAAAGATTATAATGTTTAATTATGTATAATAATCCATAAATGGGTATATTTTAAGATCATAACATGAAATAATACAAAATGATATAAATATGCTTAAAATATGATAACATGCATATAATTAGAATGATTAATGCCTTTAATTTTATTAATAATCATGTAAATTAATGTAAAAATAGCATGTTATCACCAACCAAATAAACATAACTTGTGTGGTCGAGATCTTCGAGTCCCTTCTCACCTACAAGCAGTGTGATCTCTCTCTTCATGCTCACTTTTCCTGCTTGAAGGCCTTAATTCAGGAGGTCAATTTTTTCAACCACCCACCACCAGACACAGTGACTTTAAAGTTTTATCAAGAGGAGCTTTATGCTAGTATCTACTTGAGCAATTTTTGTCACTTCATCACATCTCATATTCAAGGCTCTCTTCTCTCTAGTGATCATCTACCTAGCCTCAATACTACTTTCTCTACTGCTCTTCGTGTCACGACTGATACGTCTTCTTTCCCCCTCTCTTCTGCTCCAAGAGATATGACTCCTCCTTGACCTATGGCGGTCTCAACTTCTCAGGCTCGTGATGATGGTCTCTCTCCCTGCTTTGATGGTGGTCCTCCTCCTCACGGGCACTAATAACATGCAATTACATGATTATTAATGCAAATTAAGGCAAAAATATTTCATTTTTATGCATGTTATCATACTTTGAGTGCATATCTATCATTTCATACAAATTTAAGTTATAATCTCAAAATACATTATTTTAGGAATAATTATACATTTTTCAGAATATATTTTTAAAGTAGATTATTCTCATCTATATTTGAGATTATAATTGTGTTTTAATACTAAATAATGAGAGAAAATACTTTTTCTATACTCATTTATGGTTCTAAGTTTCAATTTTTAAGATAAATGAAAGTATTTTTTAAATAAAAAGTCATTCTCTAGTTATTTGAATAATTTGAGTTTTTAGAATGATAGATAATTTAATTTATGATCCACTGAAAATAATTAGAGTTTTATTGTAAATTTATGAATTTTTCTAATTTTTAGGGATTTTTTTAGATTTTGCTGAATTTTTCTGAATTTAAAATTGATTTTATAATTGCACAAGTGACGTGACAAAATTTGGATCGTCCGATCGCGCGATTAACAGCGACCGTCAATCATTGATAACATGCTAATTAAGCATGAAAAACATGATTATTAATTCAAATTAAGGCATAAAACATTCTATTCTAATGCATGTTATAATATTTTTTAGTGTTTATCTATCATTATATGAAAAAGTCATTACAATCTCAAAATGCATTAATTTAAGGCTACTTATGATGAATTAAGGATAATATTTTCATAAACCATCTTTATTAGAGATTATAATTAGTTTTTAAAGTTAAATAATCAGAGAAATCATTTTATATACACTCATATTTTTCTAAGTTTTAAAATCTAAAACAAATAAGTGTATTTTTCAAATAGAAATTTAATCTCTTGTTATTTATTAAATTTAACCTTTTATAATGATAGATAATTCAATTTTTTATCCAATGAAAACAAATTTGGATTAATTTGGAGTTATATTTTGAAATATATGAATTTTCTAATTTTTAGGGATTTTTTCAGAATTTTTCTGAATTTATAATGAATTTTTTAGGATATTTCTAAATTTTCTGATTTTACAATCGAGTTATTTAATTTAAAATCAATTTTATAAGTGCGCACGTGGTGTGGCAAAATGTGGAGCGTCCGATCGCGCGTTTAATCGTGACCATTGATCATCACTTAAAGGCGGGGAAAATGACGCAATCTCATTCGCCGGTGAATCGTTTTAAAATGGTTTAATCTCAGCCGTTGATCTGAGGAGTTATAACGGCTGAGATTAAAACCAACGAAACGCATCTTGAGCGTCCGATCAAGATCAAAACGGCAGCGATTCAATGTGTTACTTATAATGTGTGCGACGTGACATCATCTCGACATCCACGACTTAATCGTAACGATTCCCAATTGTGCATTTCATCAGAGGCGTTGATCGAAGATTAAATGCTCGATCAGACAGTTGCGCCCAATTCATCCTATAAATTGAAATGTTCTTTGACATTGTAAGGCATTCCAAGGCAATTCAAGTAATCAAACAATTTAGACACCAAATCCCTTAAATCGCTTCTTTCCAATCACTTGTAGATCAATTTCTGCATCCACGGATTGCTTGAAACTGAGATTTCATTGGCAAAATAGGAAGAAATCGTCTCTTGAATATCAACGATCGTTTTTCAAATTCGGAAATGAAAAGCCTTTAATCCAGCGAATAATTGGATCACTTCGAGCGCAATCTTGGATTAGAGATCGCGTTTCATAGTAATCTTCCTTCATATAGCTTTAGATTTTAATTTGAATCATAATTTGAGTTAATTTCAAGTTCAGTTTTTCATGGTTTTATTTTCCGTAAATTTCTCTCTTGTTCATTTGAAGATTTCTCCACGAATCTTGTCCAAATTTAGTGATTTTTGATTCTGTGGATTTGGCTTCGAGTCTTCTTTGTAAAAATATCAAAATCCCTAATTTCTATCCACATTTCATCATCCAATTTGACTGAATTTCAAAAGATCCTTCGAAATTACCTTAATTCTCCATAGATTCGACCCTTATTCACCACTATACTTCTCAAATCGTGATTATTTGATAAAATTGGTGAGTTTGGTAATTGTTTTGGCTCTTGACCATGTGTTTTCAATGACCTCACAGTCTCGATTTGTCAATGGTCACTTAATGCAGGGGGTATGTGATGCATTCTTACTTCTCGGTGAATCACTTTTAAAACTATTTAATCTCAGCCGTTGGTCGAAGGAGTTATAACATCTGAGATTAAAAATGACAAAAATACATCCAAAGCGTAACCGTCTGATGAAGAGTTTTATCTTTGATCAACGGTTCTCATGAAACACAAAAGTATGAATCATTACAGTTAAGTCGTGGCTGTTGGATCAGATATGGACTGCCGACAATTCGCCACATCACGCGTGAAGAAATAACGCCTAAAACACCCTCCATTTGATCTTGATCTAACGCTCTGGATGCATTTTTGTCAGTATTAATCTCAACCATTATAACTCTTATAATGAACGGCTGAGATTAAATCATTTTTAAAACGATTTGCCGACGAGTAGAAATGTGTCATGTACCCCCGGTTTAAGTGATGATTGAAGGTCTTCTTTTAACGCTCGAATTGGACCCTCCACGTGATGCCGCGTCGCCTACGCACTTTTAAGCAAAGTCCCACATGATAAAAATTAAAGCGATCGCACGTGTATATAATGAGTATGTAAATAAGGAGTTAGTGAAAATCCTTAACAGTGTGCTTTCTCCTTATTTACACACACGCTCACACATGTGCGCACATATGCACACACGCGCACTCACACATGCACGCACAAGTACACGTGTGCGACACATGGTGGTCTCACATGTCGTCACATTGCGCCATCTTTTTTGTCTGCGCCATGTCAGCACGCGAAAAAATAATTTTTTAATTCATTTTAATTCAAAATATATCGAATTAAATTCATAAAAAATTCAGAAAATTTCTAAAAAATTCCTAAAAATTAGAAAATTCATAACTTTCAAAATACAACTCCAAATTACTCCAAATTTGTTTAATTGGATATGAAATTAAATTATCTATCATTCTAAAAATTCAAATTTAATAAATAAAAAGAGAATAAATTTTTATTTAAAAATATACTCATTTCCTCTAGAATTAAAAACTTAGAAAAATACATGAGTGTATATAAAGTATTTTCTCTTATTATTTAACATTAAAACCCATTTATAATCTCAAATATAGATGGTAATAATGTACTTTAAAAATTTATAATTATCCCTAAAATAGTGCATTTTGAGATTATAACTTAAAATTGCATGAAATGATATATATGGACTCAAAGTATGATAACATGCATAAAAATAGAATGTTTTATGCCTTAATTTATATTAATAATCATGTAATTTCATGTTAAGATTAAATGTTATCAGACACTATTTGGCATCCGTTAGAGTTTTCTAATGTTGTCACATAAGCTCACATTGCCGCATCGCTCCACCATGCCAATTTCTCAAAGTAGGCCCTAGTTTTGTTAATTTTCATATTAAAAAATTCTAAAATAAAATAAAATTCTAAAAAAATCTCAAATTTTTTAAAATTTCATAAATCTAAACATATATCTCTTTTTAAATCCAAATTTTCTTCATTAAATCAAACATTAAATAATTTTCCCTTTTTGTCATTTAATTTAAGAAATTTCAATAGAGTCAAACATGTAACTCAAAAATTAACTGAATTTAATTTTAAAAATTAACTCTAAATAATTTTCAAAGCTTATTTAAAATCATTTCTCTTGTTATTTCATGTTTATCTTAAACAAATCAAATAATCTGAAAATTAATGTTAAGAGACTTTTCATGATGTATGAAATTCAAACTCATGAATTATGCAAAATTAGTCACAAAATGCATCATTTTAAAATTGACATAAAGTAATGAAAATATACTCACAACATGATAATATGCATCATAAAAGTATAAATTATGTCTTCAAAACTCTACTAATCAAGTAATTATAAGTGTATATTGTATGTTATTAGATAACAAAGATATCTTGTGGATGGATGATGATGTTTTGACTATGACTTATGAATCCCTAAATACACAATCACCAAAATGTCATACATTGGATACAATGAAGTCTTTAAAGGTTTTCGTAAAAATTTTGAAAACCTTCAAAAGGTCCCACACATTTTTAAGAGGGTATTTTGAACATTTCTAAAGAACTAAGTGTTAATAAATACGGGATAGGTGCCTGACGAAGCGAATCAATGCGGTCATTGAATACAGGCGTTGACGCATAAAAAATAATTCCAAACTCACCAATTTTGATAAATAATCACAAATTAGATAGTATAGAGGTGAATAAGGGTCGAATCAAAAGAAAATTAAGGTGTTTTTGAAGAAGTTCTAAAAATTCAATCAAATCGGACGATGAATTGATGTGAGAAATTGGGGGTTTTTAATATTTTTATAAAGATAATCAAAGACGAATCCACAAAATCAAAAATCACAGAATTTTGATCAAAATTCGCAGAGAAATCAACAAATAAAAATTAGGTTAAATTTTCAAACGCAAAGAAAGAGAAAATCAAAATTAAATCTAAAATTCGACTAATCTATAATTCAAAATTGAAATCTAGTGGTACATAAAGAAAGATTAGGAGGAAAACACTAATTCTAACCAGAGATAGATCTAGAATTGATCCAATTGATCGCTAGATCAAAGGCTTTTCATTATGCGAATTCGAAGACAATTGCTAGCATTCAAGAAGCGATTTTTCCTTATTCTCTCAACAAAATCTCACTTTTAAACACTCCTCAGACGGTGAAATGAGTCTAGAAGTGAAAGGAAGCAAAAGATTCAAGGATTAGGATGTCTAAACGGTTTGATTACTCAAAACACCTCTGAATACATTTTTCATCAAAGAACATGCTTATAAATAAGATAATTTAGCCATGGCCGTTGGATTTGGCTCCTCATCTTCAATCAACGTCTCAAATGAAACTCTTGGATGTGAATAGTTGCCAATAAGTTGTGTCCATTTGATCAAGGATGGAGCGCTCAGATTTCGCCATGTCGCGTGTAAAGAAGAAGCGTCGCGCAATCGCGACCGTTCGATCATTTGCGCCACGTCTAAGATGTCGCCACACGTCCACTGAAGTCCATCGGGCGTATTTAATCTCAACCGATATAACCCCTTAGATGAACTGTTGAGATTAAATCATTTTCAAATGAATCATCGCCCAATCAGAGTGCGTCAGGTACCCCCTCACTTAAGTGAAGATTGACAATCGCGTAATAGAACGCTTCTCGTTGTGCCACATCACCTGCAAATAAAAACAAAAAGAAATAGTCCTACATGAAAAAAAATTAACGCGATTTGATGGTTATCTAGTGAATGTGAATTAATTGAGATACCTTAAATCCTGAAAAAGATACTTTACCTCACTAATCACTCACACGCACACATGCACACACGCGCACATATCCGCATCCACATACACGTGCGCCAGATGACGTGTTCGTATGCCGCCACATGGTGACGCCTTTTTGCCTGCAACACTTCAGCTGCCATATCAGCACGCGATAAAAATATAATTTTTTATTCATTTCAATTCAAAATAAATCAAATAAAATTCATAAAAAATTCAAAAAAATTTCAAAAAATCCCTAAAAATTAGAAAATTCATAGCTTTCAAAATACAGCTCCAAATTAATCTAAATATATTTTTTTGGATCAAAAATTAAATTATCTATCATTTTAAAAAGTCAAATTTAATAAATAATAAGAGAATAAATTTTTATTTAAAAAATACACTCATTTCTCTTAGAAATTAAAACTTAGAAAAATAATGAGTATATAAAAAGTATTTTCTCTTATTAGTTAACATTAAAAACCAATTATAATCTCAAATATAGATGGGAATAATCTACTCTAAAATATATTCTTTAGAAATATATAATTATCCCTAAAATAGTGCATTTTGAGATTATAACTCAAAATTGCATGAAATGATAGATATGCACTGAAAGTTGGACAACATGCATAAGAATAGAATGTTTTATGCCTTAATTTGCACTAATAATCGTATAATTGAATGTCAAAATTGCATGTTATCAGTGTCGACTCCAATAGGTGCCTATGCTAACCTAGGTAAGTGCCTTCCCTCTACTTTGTCTTGCTCTCATGCATTCTTTGTATTTCCCCTTGTGACCAAGTGAAATTATATGGTAAGGTTTATGAGGCTCATAAGACACATTAAAAAGATGTGTTAGAGGAGATCCAATAATTTGGAGACCATGTAGATACTATTACAGGCTTGATATCTAAAAATCTTCAAATAACTCTTTCAAGGAACCTTGCATTTCAAAATCTACAGTGGATGGACGCACAACGTAAAGCACCATGAAATGCACCAAATGGTAGGACCATCGTTTCATGGTGCTTTACGTTGTGTGTCCTTGATTTGAATATCTTCTGCTATACTATAATTTTAAATTGGAATTTCAAGGCTCATCAAGCTTCAAATCCCAACACTTAAAAAGAGTGAAAATTTGTGTACTTGCAATTGTTTATTTCCCATACTTATGAAATTATAAATTTTTTGAATACATGTTGTTGGGTCTACATTGTTGAGATCATTATACTTTGTTGAACCCATTCAACTAAATAATATATCAGTTTTCACTTCAAACATTTTGGTCATAGTCTGGTTTTAACCTATAACCTTGATTGTGACCATTGGATAATATATTTTTTAAGAGAGAAATCATGAGACAAACATATAATGGTAATGGCAAACGCTATATTGATGATTTTAAATATCTTTCTTTAAAGGAAATTTTCTTTTAAGTTTTTTAGATAAAAACTTTTCATCTGTAGAACCTTTATATTTAATAGACTGAGTAACTTTTACAATTTAGAATACAATCTATTTCATTATTTATTTTAAATTGTGAACCAGATAATATTACCTGTATATTTGCAAAACTTCAAATTTAGTCCCACATGGATTATCATTAAAACACTCAAAATAAGATAAAAAAAAAATGGTTTCCTGGGTTTTTGTTCAACTGAGAGTTGCATTTCTGATCAGTAAACCAAGCTTTGTTTGGTTTTTAAAGATCCATACGTTGACATAAAAAAATTTTAAATCATTTATTTTTTTTAGCAATTTAGAACTTCTTCAGCCACCTGGAAGGTTGTGCAAGAGAGGAGAAACCAAGAACCCTAGTAAAACATCAACTTTCAACTCCATATGATCAATATCAGTTGTAGGATGTTCTTGATTGAAAATAATTGAGTTTCTCCTATAATTGTGCAATATTCATAACCATGAACAAAGCGAAACATTACAGAACAGAAATGTCTAAAAATGAGTTCAAAATTCAAGAATCGCAGTGAAGCATATCTAAAAAGGGTCAAACTGATCTAAAAGAATGTTCTATGCTCAAGGAATTCTTCTAAAGATAGGCTTGACAATTGGAATTATAAGTCTTTTAAAGATTAAAACTACTTTCACAGCAGTTTTATATTGGATTAGGAGGAGAGAGTAGGCAAAAGCAAGCCTTCGGACTTGTAATCACCGGACCAAATTATAGAGTTTCTGGGAGAATCAATATGTGCACAAGCAAAGTCGAACAAACTCAATAATCTCGTGAGTTTGTGTGAACAAACTGAATCTCATAATCGCTCAAAGACTTCCCATTCCAACAAAAAATCTGCCTGCTGAGTCAGGAGCTAAAACTGTAAAGCATGATAGAAACCAGTACAGAGATCAACCAAATAATATTCCATGAAACACGAGCTAGATCATGGCAATCACCTATCATTCAGTGTTGAATTACCAAAAGTTTGATTTCTAGGGAAAACTAACATTTCTGGACATGCTTTCATCATTTTTATTCTAAATTTTTTTACCTAGTATCTAATGGCAGATGCAGATGTAAGAAAAGCTGCATTCATTAAGGATAACGAAAGTGAAGTCTTTTTGACTATTTATCTTTCAACAAAGCATGGCACTTACAGCTGATTCAACCAAGTCATATCAGAGCCATTGAGATTTCTCACCTTTTCCAGTCAGTGCCCATTGGAGGGATGGTACTCGCTGTTAAACCCATTCATCACACGGACCATGTCCACGTAGTCCGGATCATAGTAGTTGCTACCCAATGAGTGTGATCGTGTGGGACCCCCTGGCCACTCCTTCTGAACTGATCCATCAATATAACACACCGATGAAAGATCAAAGGGCTGAGAGTGCTGCGCCCTCTGACCAAAAGAACTGGATTCCCTGACTAACAGCTGCTCGTATAGTTGACTTCCCATGGAGAAGAGATAAGTATCATCCATGGTGGAGGCTGACGTGGCAGCGGATGAAACACCCCCTCTGAAATATAAATGCTCATTCAAGGCAGAATAAGATTGAGGAATGTACCCATTCACCCCCCTTTCTCTAGTACTGCTTTCTTCGTTTAAAAGGTCATTGATGATGTCTATGTGAGGAAATTCATCCTGGGTCAACGCTTGTGATAGCAACTGTTGACTGGACGAACTTACAGAATTTTCCCCCAAATGGTGTAAGCGGGTGGAAGGAAGAGAATCATCAGACCCCCGGGTCAAGGCAGAAGACTGCAATTTCTCCAGAGCAACTGTCCCGAAGGTCAGCTCTGATTTTGGAGGGATTTGCTCTGTAGAGCTGGACGCAGATGTTGACTTGGATGCTGATATGGAAGCAGTTCTGCCCATGATGGCATTTCTGTATGACTGAACGGGGTTGACTGTCGACTGAGCTGGATCAACACCAATCCTACCAATTTCACTCATCGAACATGATAATACCGGGGTAGTTTGACGCCTTGGAGGAGAGAGAACCACGGCTGGAGGCTTATGCTTCGGAACTGAAGGAGCACTAAACGGCCTGGGCTGTGCTGGTGTAATTATGTTTTTTGCATTGATCATTGACTTTGTTGACTTAAGTATAGGAGTCAACGGCTTCTCTTTTCGGCTTTTGCTTGCAGATAATGAGTCTCTAATGGTCAGAGAAGAAGCCGGACTGGTCATGATGACAGGGTCAATAGTAGTCGTTTGACTTTCAACCATCTGCGTTGACCTTTTAGGTAAAACTGGTGAGCTGTTTTGCTTTCTTTCCAGGGCAACCGCTTCTTCCTAACATATAATTCAGACACAAAATTAAAACAAGAGTTGTTTTATAAACAAAAAATATGTTATAAAACAAATTATATCGAGTAGAGATATTTTTATGAGTAAGTTACAAAAAGTTGCAATATGTTATCCCCCTCTACCTTGATAGAGTTTTGGTCAATGCGTTTGATGGAAGAATCCAGAACCTCAGATTCATTGCGCAGATCATACAGCTGATTCTTCCGCCTGGAAAAATTATTACTAAGCACTACATTTTCATTCTTTTGAATAAAAAATAAATCAATATTACCTGATACGTGAGCTCGAGACCCTGCTAAAGGAAGAAGTCTCCTTGGTGGAAAGAACCGAATCAGTAGAACATGTGGACGAGCTGTCATACAGCACAGTAGAGCTCTTTATCTCCAATTGAGTTTGTTCAGAATCAACACTCCTAGCATCAGCATCCCTGCTCGTAGCCCTTGCTTCTCTCTCTATCTCCTCTGGTTCCTGATTCATACCTCTAGAATCAGCAACAGCTGCCAGTAGATTGGTTTCTTCAGGAAAATTTTGAGATTGATCTAATGGTACGGAGGAAATGATTTCAATCTCTTCTTCAATCTTCTTCATCGCTGAAATAGCCTTTTCACTTCTCCCCTTGTCTTTACCCTTGCGGCTATTTTTCTTCTGTTTCATCTGAGAGTGATGAACACAAGAAATATGCAGAATATGAGCAGCGTAAGAAAGTATCTAAACTTAACTTAGAAAATGTAAATGATAAACATTTCCTTAAGTTCATTCTACCTGCTTCTTCTTTGATCTTTTCTCCTTCTCTGCAGCAATGCGCCTAGATCTCAGTTCACTTTCAGCTTGACCAGCTGCTTCCTCTTCCCGAATAAGCTCTTCCTGCCTTCGAAGAGCAACTGCCTCTTGGTATTCCTTTTCAATCATGCTTCATGAACAACAATTAAATTAAATCTATGAGAACAATTTAAGCAAAGATTCATTGATTTTAGAAGAAAGTTGCAAAATTTGCACAGACAGATGCATCACTAAAAAGACACTGCCAGACACGTGAATTGATGAGGCCCAACCCATCATCACTTGTAAATAACAGGCCAGGCGTTTTTGCTTTATTTGCAGGATTTCAGGACCACAAGTTCGGTCAAAAAGAACCAGCCTGGCCCGACTCCATGCCTGATGAGGTTAGAATCTGACGGCGCCCTTAGCCCTTGGGTACCACAGATGGAAAGGGAGGCAGCATTTTAGGAACATTGCCAGCACCAGAGAATTCTTGGACAGGAGCAGTAGCATGCAGATGGAACAGATGGTGATCAGTGATTGGTGATAATCATGATACTACTATACAGGGTGGTGCAGAACTGGTTGGGAGTTCTGGGAGTTCCGGGAGCATTTGTTAGCATGGGTGTTAAGAAAAGTGATATGGCCTGCAGGGCTGTTATTGGGCATTTAGAGGTATGGATTGGGTGCCATAATCCATACCTAGGGAGTTGTCCATGTGTTTGGTAGTGTGGTCGAATGAGAAGAGGGTGGGGTGTAACTCATGGTTCAGCAGGAGTGGGCACTGAGGTGTTGTTTGGTTGGGTACTGTGGAGGTTGAGGGATAAGAGGTGTCATGGTCGTATAGGGTAACTGTGTCCTGGGAGGCCCAAGGACCTGTTCATGGCAGTGTCTCATCATGCTAATGTGGGATGGTGTGAATTAAGTAATTGGAAACATTTTCTTCCTATAAGTATTCTAGCGTCTCATCATAACATTAGTTCTGTAACTGTCGGGCTCTCATTAGACAAACTCCACTTCTGAAAGCTGTCTGCCTGTACAGGCCCAATAGTAATACAATAGACTTTCATTTACTTTTTCTTTCTCTCTTTTGATTATCATGGTGACTCTCCTGATGCAGCCAAGGTTTATACCTTATTAAGTTTCAACAAATTATTTTGAAATTACCCAATTAGAGTTTCCACAGAATGAAAACTTGCATTCAACTATAAGCATTTTACTAAGAAACTAAATTGCTGGTGTAAAAGGTTTCAAAGAACTACCTATATATGTGATTCAAAGCAAACATCTCAATGGTTCTACGTCCAAGCTCTGTGAGACGTCGTTCATCTAGCTCGATAGACTCAAGATCATCTCCAGAATTGAATTCCTGGAGCCAAAACATAAACAGGCCTTAAAACTAAAGTTATTATAAAATTCAACCATAATAATAGGCCTTAAAAATGAATGAGATATAAGATAAAACACTCCCTGTTGCAATCCATGTACATCTGAGAAAAATTTTGAATATGGAATAGATAAGGATACACTTAGGAGCCGGGTTTGAGTGTTTGTTAGGAACACTCAATCTCCTGACTTGAGTTCGTGGTGAATCCATGAAAAGCGGTTTAATTGAGATGATCAAGCACTTATACCCATTAAAGCAAGTTTTAATTAGAACAGACAAAACTAATTATTCTGTAACAAAAAAGGGTTATTTCAGAAGAGGGGAGAGCGAGAGATAGAGCAAGCACAAGGCAGAGTAGGCATCCTTGTCAGGCAGATGGCAAGCAAAACCATAATGTTGCATCTCTCTACCTCTATTTTAATTGGAAACAAATGAATATAACAAATCCCAGGAACGAATAAGGGGGGTTTAGGGTTTAGCATTCTCATGGGATGCTGGAGCTGTTTGCATGTCTTCAATGCACACTAATAGAAATTTCGAGCATGATCTGATGATATGCACACTAGTAGAAATTATTAAACCCCATGTTGAGGATGGGTACTCCAAAACAAGGAGAGAAGAAAAATATAATTATGCCATGAAAATAATTGTAAAGAGTGTGTCTAGTGGATTGTGTGAGCTAAAAGAGGCCAGAGAAAACAAAAAAACAAGCAACGAGTGACAGGAAAAACAAAGGAATAGTCTATTCCGCCACTCCAACTTGATTAAATCTAGGTTTTGGGATCATGGTTGGAAGAACTAAGACATAAGAACTTCTTTTGAAGCTATAAAAAAGTATACTCAACATTACAAAGTTCATACAAATATGAACAGCTCACATGACACCTCCACTAAAGGAGCATTATCAAAAGCCTGCAAGTTTCAAGATTGTTTACCTTCAATCGGTTTTGATTTTGAGATCCCTTGTCATCCTTGGGAGGCAATGGCTCAAGAGCAGCTCGTTCAATTACCAGAAGCACATCATCTGTCAAAACAAATACGTCTTTCTCCACGAAAACCAAAGGCTCCAGTATTTCCTCTATTTCTCCCATCTTCAGTTTCTCGTTCTTGCTCTTTGTCTGATACTCGAGGGCTTTCATTCCACTGTAGAGATAATCCATCACCAATGTTGATGTGACCTCATTCTCTATGAAAAAGTGCTTGACAACAACTTTCAGTATGATTTCACATTTTTCACGTGACATTTTCCAATTGGTATTGCAGTCGATTCCAACCCAGAAGGCATGAAAACTGGAAAAAAAAAAAGTAGAGCACATGAAATCAGCAAAGACAAATTAGAGAAGTGTAAAATAAAGGAACAAAGGATTATACCTTGACCATCTCACTTTGTCTTCAATTATCTTGATAAATTTGCCTCTCTTTTCTTCAACATAGCGCCGGCAAAGTTTTTCTACATTAGAGAGATAAACCCGTACGAGCTCTCTCCTGTATTCACAGTCAAGGCACCGAAAAGGTTGATGTGCTTTCTCCCTGACAAGCGAAGGAGAAAGTGAGCATGAATCATGTCTTCTCTCTGATAATGTTTAATGCATCTGATATGTTACAAATGATGATCTGAAAGGAAAATGTTTTCCAAAATAGAAATCATGCAAGGTTATAAACAAAGAGAGATGATGGAAGTTGGACGTTTTAATGAATAAATGGCATAGATATTGTCTACCTTTCTCTAATTCTAGCTCTCTGTCTATTTATACCCCCCTCCAAAAACAAATTGAGAAAGCATCTTCTTTGTAAATAAAATAAAATTTATCGAGATTATCAAATAGCCACGTCAAGTTCAAGGAAGAGGAAACAGGAAAAAATAAAAAATAAACCTTATTCTTATCTAATGTCAGGAGAATTTAGAAACAAAATTACCTGATAACTTGAACCTGAGCTTTGATTACTAGAGCATCATCCACAAGAAATCCTTCAGAAACTTTGGACAGCTCCATAAACTTCTTCCATCCCCAATCATGTTCTTTCTTCCAAAAACGGTGCAACGTATCTAAAAATAAAATAATTCAAAACGGCTACAACATTATGAGTTTAATGGATAATTACTGGACCACCAAAACTGACCAGAATACTTGGATTTCTTCGAATCATTATTCACAACAGCAATTGTAAATTGTGCAAAATGGCTCCAACCTGCCAGTAGTCATTAAATGGATAATTACCTAATACAGATTGAGCTAACCATCAGTCAATAAGGTAGTACCATCACAAACCTGGAAGCAGCTTATCATGATTCGCAACACAGAGAAAAAGAGAGAGATGATTGCATACGTCACAACCTTGGGGATAGATAAGTATATACCTATAATCATCGAGAAGAGAACTTTCAAGCTACAGACAATGATGACAGATAGAAAGAGTAGAAGTTACTTTAGACTTGGCCACAGAAAGCGACAGTAATGACTTGGCCCACAGAAAGTTATGGTCAAAATTCACATTTCATATTTTTCTTGGTTTTCATGTCAAAATTGGTTTCAGTATAAATTCACCACTAGAGAAATGATAAAAGTCCTGACACAAAGCAGTCAATTTTAATTCTATGGAACGATGCACATCAAATTTGGTGAAATTTCAAGAACTTGATATCAAATAAAAATACTCAACTCCAAAAAGAAGGGTAGGTCCATCCCTCTCCCTCTCTGTGCCTGCTATCCATCTCTCTCTCCCTCTCTCTCTCCCCCTCCCCCCCCCCCCACCCCACCACCACTCACAGAAATATCTGCGATGGCTGACCCACTGACCTGCCTAACCACTACATCACACAGAGACAACATTTTTTGTTTTCAGCAGTTCTCTCTTACGTAGGACATGATGATTCCTACTTATGGTTCTACCTAGCAGCTTCATTCCCAAATCAAAAATCTCCCCCTGTTCAATATGGGCCCCACACAGCCTTTAGGGCCTGGTCTGGCCTGGCCCACTTGACAACGTTGGCCCAGCCTGTGGCTATCATCAGCCTCATCCCACTCGCCCACTCCAATTGCAAGTGCAGGGTCACTTGGTGGCCCTGCTGGTCCTGCTTGCCGCTTCCACGGAGCACAGTCCCTCGATGGGGCTCATCATCATGCTCTTAACCCTTTTCCAAAACCTTCCAACCCTCACCTGCTATGGTCTCCACACACAGAAAAGAATGACAGCATGATTGTGTTTAGAATACGTGTTGTGGCCAGGATGAGGTGGCTGGGGCACACTACCACAAAGCAAAGGCTGAATGAATACACATCACCTCTTGGATCAGATTGGAATAAGTTTGGGAAACTAAAGTGGGGGACAAGTAGCTTTCATTTAATCCTTAGTACCATCCTCCATATCAACAACTCTCTAATTTCTATTTCTCGTCATGAATACGATGTGCGGACAAAATATAAGGAAACCACCTCTGCACGCCGCTTGCCCACTCATGCACTGCCATTCACTTAGGTACCATTTCATCTCATCTCATCTCTTCCTTTGTAACTTCAAAAAAAATATCTCATCTCAGCTCTTCCTCCTTTGCCATGACATCATCAGTTTGGTCTAAAGCCCATTTGGGGACCTCCATCCTTCTTTTCTATTTCAATAAATGGGTAAGCATCATCACACTACTAAACAACATGGTTTTGAATAAACTTTGAAACCCTCTGATTTTATTCATAAATGCTTGAGGTCCCTCTATCATCATCGCCTATGTTGATGATATCTTTTTCTCAAGAGTGATCAGGTTGGTATCAAGCAAAGCAAGACTCGTCAAGATGCCCACTTCATAATTACAACATGAGAAAATGGTAAGAACCTCTTGCCCATGAATCTACTAGGTTACCATCGCAAGCAGGAAGATGAAAGGAAACCCCTCTGCTAGTAAATAGGGGGAGGTCAGGTTACTTCTTTTGGGTGTGGAATTAGCATGAGCATTGTTACCCTCAGGACCTCTCTCTCTCTTTCTTTCTCCTCATCCTCTGTCCAATTTTCATGAGGATTATCACCAAGAGCCCAATTGCACTTCTTCTATTCTCTGTGTCAACCACTCAACCTTTTAGCCTCACCTTGTTTACCCTTTAGAAAGTAGGAAGAAAGAGAGATTTCCCTTAGAATAAGATGAGTTCTTTACAATGGATGGGGGATGTCCCTTATATAGGAACTCATAAGGGCATATCTCAAAATATAAAAAACAGAGAGGTACACCGGGATATTCATAATTCCGTAATACTCCCCCTCAAGCTGGGGAATGGATATCATTCATCCCCCGATTGGACCGCATTTTCTCAAACACATTTGCACCGGTGGCTTGAATGGGGACTGTTCATATCTTACTCTCAAAAGCAGTTAATAAGGGTTGGCCTCTCCATCAACTTGATGTAAAAAAAGCATTCCTACATGGTGATCTGACAGAGGAAATATATATGGACATTCCCCCTAGGCACAATCAACCTGGGAGTCTCAAGAAGGTGTGTCGGTTGAAGAAGGCACTATATGGCCTCAAAAAATCTCCCCGAGCATGATTCGGTTGCTTGACTAGAACGATGAAGATGTTGGGCTTTCTGCAAGCACATGGTGATCACACCCTGTTCTACAAGAGATCCTCTTCAGGGGGAGTCACTATCCTACTAGTTTCTGTTGATGATATGATTGTGACAGGAAATGATTTACTGGGTATTGACCAACTTCAGGACCAACTAAAAAAGGAGTATGAAATTAATGCCCTAGGACAAACTAAAGTATTTTCTTGGGATTGAACTTGCAAATCGTGATGGTGAACTTTTCCTCTCACAAAGGAAATATATAACTAACTTGTTGGATTATATAGGTATGCAGCACTGTAAACCAGCTAGTACCTCGATTGATGCTAAGCACTGCACTGGAAGCTCTCCTGATTCTGAGAAAGTTGACAAAGGCCCATATCAATGTCTTGTGGGAAAGTTGATATACTGTCACACGCCCGACCTGATATTTCATATGCCGTGGGTATTTTAAGCAAATTTATGCATGATCCACGAATGATTCACCGGCAAGCAGCACAGAGAGTCTGTAATATTTACTCTTCGACTTTCTGCTCGTTCATTATATGGATTGACAGGAGAATTCATTACTTGGATTACTTGAAATAGGATTCACAATGAGGAACCTGATAAAATCCCCAGAGGGTTCTATCAGAAACCATGCTGATGCTTTCAGTGCAAATATGTGGCATACATGTCGATGGAAACTAGTCTCACGAGTTGTAACCTAGAGTTGATGCACGACCCAATGTTTGGGATGCTACATCACCTATGCATGAGGAGGACAAATTGATACAAGCCACAGGTCCGGAAGCTAATCTACTTGACATTGTCTACACTATCTCACTCAGATAGCTTGTTTATGCATGAGCCAAGATAAATGCCCTTGCAGGAGCACTTTGAGTGTTGGAATAGATCAAAAGAGCTTCACAGAAAAGCTTAGTGTACAATCTTCACATCAAAGACGACATGGACATCAATGCATTGAAGCTTACTAGGATGGCAACCTGATTACTAGGAAGTAGGTTACAAAGATGATTAGAAATCCACAAGAGGTTACTGCACTTATCTCAGTGAAAATTTCATTAACTTGTGGTATGTTGCTCCAAAGCTAAGTGTAGAGCTATGGCAGATACTCCACACAGTACTAAGCACTTGAGGTGGAATGTCAACTCATCCTTGGCGCGGTACTCAAGGACCTCATTTGTCCACCAAAGGTGGTGTCCTCTAAACAATTGCGGATATCAACAGGAAGAGGCTGTATGGCATGTCCTATAACATCATCCGAAGCCAAGAAGGAGAGAGTGAGTGTACCATTATAGAAGGTCCATCCAGCCATTGGGCTTAATCAGCTAAGCTTTCTCTCTGCTACTCCTTGTTTATACGTCCAGCCCCTATACATGGCAAGGGGACTCTTTTAAAGTGTATGGAACACATTTTCCCCCCCATATTTCTTGAATTCTATGATGAGTTCAACCATCATTCCAGATTTATGCTGAACAGACTGTCGAGTTGCTCTTTGAATTCTACTGACCTGGACAGGGTAGGGAGGGAGGAGAAAGATGGGGAGAGATGTTGCAGTGAAGGCAGTAGCAACAGGTTTAGGGGTGAGAGAGAGATGTTGCAGTAATGGCAATGAAGGCAGTGATGAAGTGACAATGGCAGATTGACTAGTTGTCCCCTTCTCAACCTATCCACACTCTTGAATGGGGGCACATTAACTAGTCGGTTAGTAGTGCACAGTACAGGACAAATCCTTGTCCATCTTCTCCTGTCAACCTTGTCCCAGGGTGCGCTGAACCCAAAACATAGGTGGAATTCATATAAATTCCATCATTACCTCGCTCGTGTGCTGCCTAAATGCTGATGGGTTTTATACCAAGTTGATCGAGCCTGCTGCTTGAATCAACGATACATTACAACTAAGTAAAATTTTGAGATCTTGATATCAAACTGAAATGCTGCATATCCAAGAGTGTGAGAGAGAGAAGGGGGAAGAAGTAAAACAAGAAGAAAAGTAAATGTGAGTTAGAGAAACTAGGGAACTATTATGATAACCAATTTGTTTTCTTTCCTTGATGTCTGGAACTCATACCCATTGCTATATTTAAAAAATCTCCTTCACAATAGGCCAGCTTGGTTGTTCAGTTGGCTGGTTGTAGGGTAATATCCTACCACATTGAAACCTGGTCTTTATGAGGTTTTTGAAGTATGAATGGAACTTGAAAATTCGTTTTTAGTTTTAGACAGACATTCTGCAAGAGTCTCTCTAATTGCACGAACCAGAAAAGGGATTGGGCCAACCATCAGGGCCATCAGGCCCGTCAACAATGCTTGATAGGAAGAGGGGAGGTTACACGAACGAATCTCTTGTGAATGCTGAATTCTGTGGCTTTCTCTTGTGAAGAAGAGCACCTCAAGGTTTCCTCGGAGAAAACTCCCATTCAGTACTGCCATTGATTTGTGAGGACCTAGAACCCGAGAATACTCTTCTTTCTACTTCTAGGAATTCATAGATGTGAAAGAATAAGTCCTTATAGGTCTTAAAGTTGCATCATTATGCAGATAATCGATTTACATTACTAAATTTGTCTAAATAACAACTTTACTTCACAGCACAGACAATCTACATGATCAAGAACATACCATTTATAGCCGCCTACTTCAAAGATACTGCTACGAAGTTCTCGTTTGTTAATCTGGGAAAACCCTTCAATCTTCCAAGTGAATTTTCCGTATAGATCAGAAGGTCGAGGCCCTGGAAAATAAGTAATTACAAAATTTTCATACATCTAAGATAAATTCACTGGGCAAGAAGGTTCAATTCTGGTATTTGGCACTCTAGAGTGAATGAAACAATCCGATCTGATAAGTTACCATGATTGAGTTATTGTTCTTCCCCTAATATCATGTATGTACGTAACCGAGGCAGCTGTTTGCGGGAATTACTAATATTTCATAGATTGATCATTTCACATAATCTTCAGCCTTTAACATTGTTCCCCTAGAGCGGGCTGGAAAATTAGATTTGAATGCAGAAAATGAGGCTATGACTGCATACCTGGATCATCATCATCGATTTTCCAATAGGATGGTGAAGTAGAAGGGTTCCCATTCTCCACTTGCTCCAATGATCGCCATTCTGTAAGAGAATCGCCAGAGGGGCAACGCTGACTACCTGGAACACCGTCAACAGACGAAGAACGACTTTCCAGGGTATAATCCTCGCTCGCGCTGTCCTCCATTTCCCCGAAAATCAACTCCCTTGGAGAGGTTCCTGATAATCATCGAACTCCACACGAATCAAATTCCATTACGGATGATGCGTTGATTTCACGATCAAAGATCCAAACAATTCAATTCCAACGCGTTTAACAAAGGTAAGGGAAAATAGATCACAAACCCTAAAAGTCTGCCAATCGGAGTAAATACAACCACGACACTCTAAAAATCTACCAGGTGAAGCGCTGAAAGACAGACCGACGAGAGGCGACACCGAATTTAAGAATATAAGACTCCTCTACATCTCTTCCTCGCAGTCAAAGTTCTCTTCTCTCATCTCTCACGGTGTTATAACGGAATAGCTTACAGGATTTCTGTATCCGATGTCAACGAGGAGGCGAAGAAGAGGGGAAGAAAGTCGGAAGCGGTGTTCTTGTTGCAGAGAAGAGGGCGAATGGAAGAAGGCGGCGCTTCCTCGCATTAATCATGAGAAAGAAACCTCCTTTTTAAGTCCTCAAGCCAACCCCCCTCCGCCTCAATTAAATTAGTCACTTAATATTAATATTTCGTAATTTTTTAGAATTATAAGGTTTTCAAAATCAGTCTTGGTCAAAGCAAGCTAGTTGACTTTTTACAGTTTTATTTTTAACAAATATTTAATGAATTATTTAATGCATAATTATATGTTTAATTTAGTGGCGAGTAGACTGCACATTGCAAATTTAAAGGATTCAAATTTTAAAATTATTGGAAGCTAGACTTTAATAATTATAATAAAGAAATAAAAGGTTATTTTTCAGAAATACCATAATTTTAATATTAGGTAGATATATATACTTGATAGTTCCCTTTCGCATCATATATCCATTCACAATGATCAAGGCTCGCATTGACATGTACAAAAGTCATCTAGATTAAAAATTCGCATATAATTAACAAACTATTCGTCCCCCTCATTACATGATTAAACTTTGTGATATTTTCAATTGAGGCCGATCGAGCGAGCCTCTAGAGAGAGAGGGTGAGAAAGAGAGGCCCATCATGAACTTTATGATTGTGACTCTCTCTCTATCTCTCTCTATTCACATAGAATGACACACTTCCCATGTTGGGCAACATACCCGATTCCTGATAGGGTGCATGTGAAGGGTCCATGCCACTGTTTCACTTTTTCTCCACTACTTGCTCTCCACTACCTTGCTATTGCATGTTTTCATAATTTCTCCCTTTTCTTTGAATAACCCGATCTAGTCTCTATTTTTGTCAAGACAATGATAGGATTTTTCTATTTCACACGGTATCATGACCATGGTCTCTTCCTCGGCCTCACTCTGATTTTCATCGCCACGTACAAAATTCCCCTACCTACATCATCTACCTCTTTGTCATTATTAGCATCTTTGATTGTCACTTACACCCCCTTGTCATTCTTGATGTTTCCCTACTTCTATCAATTTGTTGTTTGATGGATATCATATGGCCCTCAAGCCAATCACACTTTCATCTCTTGTTTATACTAATTTAGATGAAAATTTATTTATTTTGATTTTTTGTAATATTTCTAATGAAGTCTATGAGCATATGTGATAACTAAGTGAATTATGACAAAATCAAATTACAATTATCAATAGGATTTAAAATATGCTATAAATATTCCTATTCAAGGGATATTTAAGAAAATTATCTCCTTTCTTTTCTTTCTCTCTTGGTGAAGAGTATTGAAGAAGAGATCCAACCATTGAAAATTATATAAATATCATTAGAGGCTAGACAAATTGAATGGCTTTAATAACTCCTTCAAATGAACCATGTAAGTATATTTTCGCATACATACTACATGATAGGATCATCGATTCTTGGTGCCTTGGTATTTTGAATATCCAATTTAATGTATGTCATTGTGTTTCATGTTTTGATCAAAATTTTAAAAGGCTTATTGACCTTAAATCCCAAGACCATCAAGATGAAGCTATTGCGAAGTGTGGAAGCCACTCAAGCTTGATGTCTCCTTCCAATTGGAAGCTAGAAAGTAGGCATGCTGCCACCTAGCAACAAATTCCATATTAGTCTTAGAATTTTCATAAAGAAAAATTTCCCTCTTAAATCAAATTTTAAAATCATAAATAATCTACAAAAATTTAGAATTGCATTTGACTTTTTCGTTAAATTCAAAACAATATAAGTTTTGATCCATAAATCTAATTTGGATGAAAATCTTACCAAATCATTATCTTTTCAGCCTTTTTCTTGTCATTTATTCTAAAATTTAAAAAATTACGATAGGAAGGAAATTAAAAACAATCAAAAGGTAAGCCATTGGTTTTGAAATTTTCAAATCAATCATCATCCTTCTTTTGACATTCTTCGTAATTTATTTCAATTAGGCATTGAAATAATGACAACTCAAGAAAAGGTGACCTATAGAAGATTTTTTAACCTTGAAAAAGTTCAAACAATCTACTATTTAACCTCGATTTATCTAAAAATGGTCAATGCATTGTAAAACTAAGATGAATGAGAAAATAAGAGAAAAACATGATACATGTAGTGATTATGAGTAAATTATGCACAAAATTACACCCCCTAACTTAAAGCATTCTAAGAACCATAGTATTGAAGTGAACATAGGATATAATTGAACCAAAAAATGACCTCATAAATTCATGGACAGAATACTCAAATGAACCAAACAGATGGTTCTTCTTCCTAATAGCCATTGGTAGGCTGATGTGCCTAGTGTAGTAAGATTTGGGTATGTGAACCAAGGATCTAATTCAATCCACCCCCAAAACCAAAAGCTTTAGTGCCCTACATACTAGTAATTAATATCTAGGTAGGCGCATGTTTTTAGTAAATTTATTTTCCACCTGACCCAAACATGTGGCTGTCTTGCATGTTGAGGCAATTGCTAGCAGTAGACCATGAGTCATCCTTCCTTCTTTCTTAACATACACTGGTGAGGCATGCACCCCATCAAAGATGGTCATGACCCCACCATCATAGGACTCGACCATGACATGGACCGCGCCAAAACACCATGCCCCCATCACGAAGGATGTAATCATGACAACAACCCCATCAATGGGTGATGCAACTATACCACTTTGAAATTTTTGCCAAAACCCAAGCTCAAGACCTGAATTTCTCATATTTTAAGGAGTCTTTTAGCCTAACCTTTCATTTCCTATCTTTATATTTTCATGCCTTTTTCATCGCTCTCTAATGTTATTTTTTCTCTTCTCCCTGTTGGGTTATGAGGTAGATAAACTTTTGAAATTTTTATCAACACATCAAATTCAGTGGAAAACATTGAATCGGATATTCAAAACACCGAGCCACCAAGAACAGATGAGAAAACATACTTATAAGGTTTCCTTGAAGGAATTCTTGAATCTATTCAAGTGTATAGCCTCTAGTGGTATCCACACAATCTTCATATGGTTGGATCCTCTCTTCAAAGCTTTTCACCAAGAGAGAAAGAGAAGAAATGAGAGAATTCTCACCAAGCTTGTATGGGCACCTTGAGTTGTGGTTATTCTCCCCCCTATTTATAGACATTTTGTATGAGGTTTTTTCATAAAAGAACCTCATAATTATGTCTATATCCACTAACATCTATTGACCTTATGTGTGTGACCTTCTAGGTTTATATATCTCACTTGTTAATAACTCTACAGACTAAATAACATCTTATTGGTCAACCTTAATTAATTATCCACATCAACATATAGATTTATTAATCAAGGATCAATTTAACCCGATCGATAAGTTGAGTTGCCAGTCTATTGGGTGCCAAGCTACGCTACGTACTCTAGAAGATATGGAGTATGTAAGAACTCACTTATGGAACCATGTATGTACAATCCTTTAAACGCATGAGACTTGTAAATGACTTAGGGTATGCTTAACTATCAAACACTAATAAATCACTCAAGTTAGTACTGATGCATGTAGAAATCATTGGGAACTCCTTTGATATTTCTACTACCTTGGCCAAGGATTTCATCGCATCTCATTCCTTTGAGTTAATCTCTTCAAATACCAAGGATAGATGATCTCATCTTGATCACACGATCATCTTCGTGGACTTCATGTCGTATCCAATATATGAAATTTTAGATATCCCTTGGATAAGGATTTGTAATTCATAATCAAAACACGATCATCCATCCACAAGATGTCTTTGGTGTCTCAAGTCAAATTACCATATACACAATCATGACATGAATCAACCTGATTGACAGTTAGGTATAATACCATTCAGGGATTCATACGGATCAATTTAGTGAACTCTTTCTTCAAAGAGCACACACTATCTATCCTTAGTGTCTCCACACTGATGGCTACAAGATCAGCCGTACTCATAAGAGTTGGATTAGATAGTGTTATTATTTCCGGATAATTCGATGTCCTTCTCGAATATCCCACGAATAGGAATGTTTAGAACATATATTTAAAGACTAGTGATCACTATATTATTATCTCGTCATAATTCACTTAGTCATTGCACATGCTCATGGACTTCATTACAAATATTACACAAGAATGACAATGAATAAATTTCATTTTAATGAACATAAACAAGATTCATGAAAGTGTGATTGGCTTATAAGCTACATAATATCCATCACTCCCAAGTCTATATATAGGCCTAGGGTTGCTTGTGAACATTTGTCTAATCTTTAGTTGAAATTTTGTTGTTCAAAAGAACATGCCTAAGGGCTCCCTAATCACAACCCATAGTCGTCACCATTGTGTCAAATCCTTTTTCTTTTTTCCTCCACCCTTCTTGAGATTTCATACTATTGCCACACCCAATCTCAATGCCGATTTTAGGCACCTTCTTATGTGAATTGTCTAGCATCCCCCACACTCTTAATGCTTTATAATCACACTTTTTTTTTTGCTTTTGCAGCTTTATTTTGATATGTATGTCACATGAAAGACTTATTTATGGGCATTTGTTGCTTTCACAGCTTATTTTCGAGCATATGTCAACTCCGCGACTTATTTAAATTCACACACATGCACCTATTGCAATAGTAACTTATCACTCAAATGGATTCCCCACACTATTATTTTCTACTCTATGCGATATCTATAGCTTTCTTGGGCTAAATGTGATGAATGTGTTTGATGAATAAGGTTTATTTAAGAAATAATATGGTTAGAATATTGTGGTTGGGGTGAAAAAGGAAACAATGGGCTTGAAAATTCCCAATTTGGCTTAACTCGCCCCGAGTGATGCTTGTTTCCATGGCTTCTAAATACTTCAGCCTACCCTGGTTCCTAGAGAGTACAACCCACGGTTCGCCTTCTTTTCATTGCTACCACCCCGACTCATAGACTCGTGCGTCTACTATTCTAATTGATCAGCATAAAACATTACTAGTTCTACAACTCTCGCCTTTGATGAATATCGGAGGTCCTATCATACTCTCAAGATTTGATTATTTATGATCTTTTAAGGATCTTGATTTTCATCCAACAATGATCAAAAGAATGCTGAAAATGTTTATAAGGTTTGAATCTCAAATGAGAAAATGAAAGTTTCTTTGTCCAACACTCATGTTAAATTACTTCTTCATGACAATTAAAATATTGAAGAAAACAATATTTTTTTTTTGTCTCTACAACTTTCTCAACGTGTATAAAACCACCGCATATATACATTTATCAAATTTTTGATGAAAAGTGTTTATAAAGTTTCAGAAATAAATGTCATTCTTTTTTATTGAAGTGGATTTTAATAACGAATGCATCACCATGATCTCTCTCTCTTTCTTTCTATCCGAAAATCTGTGTTGCCGACTTCCGCCAAAGGTTTAAACTTGCCCTAATTTCTCGAGAATCATACATCTCATCCATTATCTGCTTTCTTTCGCTCGTCCCTGATGCTCGCGAGCAAGGTTAGCCTTCATTCAATTTCTTTCACGCCTGCCGTCGCAGATATATCGGCCCCCGGTTCTGTGAATTTGAACAATTAAAGAGTTGAGAAGTTTCGATGCTATCCGGAATAAAGTTTATTCCACGAGACCAGGTCGAGGATCGATCTGGCTCTGACGAGTCGCCCGAAAAGAGAAAGAAATCGAAGATCAAGAAGAAGAGGTATGATAAGAAAAAGAGTAAGCGGAAGAACCTTCGAAGTGCGAGTGAGAGTTCCTCCGACAGCGAAGAGGAAATTACAGTTAAGAAAAAATCGAAGAGCAAGAGAGGTAGCATCTTGTATGACGATGATTCTCCATCGAGCGAGGAAGATGGTCGGAAAAAGGGGAGGAAGAAGCTTTCTGTAGAAGAAATGCACGAAGAAGAGGGTATCATACATTTATTTTATTGATTATTTTTAAACATTCAATGTGTTTAAACATTGAATTCTCTCTCCAGAGAGGAACAGCGAGTCATTCCGGAGGGAAAATGAAATTTCAAGGAAGGAAATGGGTTTGGATTGGATGCTCAAGTCAAGAGATGCTATGACTATGAAAATTGCTCCTACTATTGATGTTCACGAAGAAGTTGCAGCAGAAGAGGTATACTGCTCATCTACCAATTCATTACTGCCAAGTGCACGGGGAAAATGGCATTTTGTTGACTTAGGTGTAGAAAAATTCTGATACAAGTTTGTTAAATGTGAATTGTCTTAAGAAGGAGACTAATTACGTTCATCTTTTCCGTTAAATTAGTTTGAGAGATCAGGAAAGGAGATGCATCTTTGCCTAATAGGAAAGCTGGGATGATGTAGAGTGAGAAAGATAGGAAAAAAGATGTAGAGGAAACCAGGGAGATAAACTGAAAAAAGAAATGCCATTATGAGCAGCATTTTGAATATGCCATTTTTGGTAGGGAGGGATTCTTTTGGCGAAGTTCTATTCAATCCTTACAACATTTGTCTAATTACAGATTACAGAGCTCTGTGCTTGGTTATGATGGTCCTAGAGGGTCTTAAGCAATCTCTTAGGGTAGTTGCACACACTAGGAAATACACATACTATTTATATAAAAAATATAGAACTGGAATGAAACGAGGACTAAGAAACTGTTCAATTTCTTTTGTAATTTACAGGAATCGAGACCTAATCCAAGAGAATTGAATCCATATCTTAAAGATAATGGAAAGGGTTATCCAGAAGATAATGAAGGGCAGAATTCCAGCAGACTTCTGGCTTCTTCATTGGTGGGTGATGGTGGTGTGAGTTGGCGTTTAAAGGCCTTGAAACGTGCTCAAGAGCAAGCTGCAAGAGAAGGGCGTAAGCTCGATGAAGTACAAACACTATTTATTTGATAAATATTGATTAATTATAATTATGATCTTGGAATATTGATTCTGAGGTCAATTTTATCAGGTTGTCGAAGAGCGTTGGGGATCTTTGAGCCACTTAGCTGTATCCGTGGCATCTCGTAGATCTGCCCACGTTAATGCACATCAGCATGCAATAAAAGATAGAAGAAGAAGAAACCCCGAAGCATCCGAAAGAAGTGAGCATGATAGGAGTAAAAGTTTTGGTCAACGAGATTATCTGCATGATGTATCTTCCCGTCATCCAGAGATGAAGAAACCAAAATATGATTCAACTGAATGGAGGAAGAAGAAAGCTGACTTGGGAGATAGTAGAATTATATCTGATGCTCTGTCTTCATTGAACAAATTTTCTAATGATGGCAGTTTTATGGCTAAAATTAATGCTCATCAGGATAGCGATTCAAGGGTTTCTGAGAGTGGGACAAGTGAAATAGTAAAATCCGAAAAAGAGAATGAAGTTTCTATTCAGGGGCTAACAACAAATCAACTGGCGGCTAAAGCAATGCAGCTTCGTCTGAAGGGAAAACATGAAGAGGCTGAGAAGCTGCTGGTGAGAATACACCTCTTCTTGGATTTCCTCTTTCATCTTCATTTCAACTAGGATATTTTGAAGTCATTAATACTCCAGGGTATGTTGGTAATTTAGTAGCATATGTAATATGCTGGTAAGTTATACTTTTGTGACTGCCTTAAACGACCTTCTTCTTGTCAAAAAAAGTGAGAAATTCTACAGTAACCCTAGGCATCTGGGGCTCCTCCATGCCATCCTGCCATCATCAGCTGCACTTTGCTTTCCACATTAACTATTCATGATAACTTAAGTAGCTTCAAAATCTTAATTACACGTTGTATTTCTTATATTTTATGATTTTTCAATTGATTGATCTAACTGTGTATAATATCCTGGATAACACTTAATATTTCGTTTCCATCTTCAGAAGGAGGCGGAATCTATGAGAAAAAATCAAGATTCCAATGCTAAACCCGTTGCCTGGGAAAAAAAAGGAAACTCTAGCAGGTTTGCTTGACCCATTTCCTGAAGTCTCTATATTTTTTATTGTAGCAATACTTTTCCATATTTATCTAACTGTGTATAATAACTTTCATAGTTAGATAACTTTTCCATAGTTAGATTAATCTAACTGTGTACAATACTTTTCCATATTTATCTCTGTTCTTCAATTATCATAGGTACAGTGACAGAAGAGCTCCCCCCCATTTGAAGAAAAAGGAAGACGATGGAGATTTTCATCTGGCTCAAAAAATTATTCGAGACCGAAAATTTACAGTTTCTGGGCAGGCAGATGAAGAATATGATTTTGATGAAGCTCCTGCTAGAAAAGGTAAAAAGAATAGAGAAGTGGAGAGAGGAAGTCAACGCAGTTCCACGCACCGTATGTTAACTCAGCAGGAAAGATGCCAGTTTTGCCTAGAAAGCCAATCGCAATCAAAGCATCTTATCATCTCAATTGCCAATTTTACTTATCTGATGCTCCCTCAGTATCAGCCTCTTGTTCAGGGCCACTGTTGCATTTTGCCCTTGCAGGTAAGTATTGATCTCTTCTCTCTGCTTTATAAAAATTACAATAATAACTATTTTTGTGAATAACCATTTTTATTTGTTGGGATGTGATTCACAGCATGAAGCAAGTACGAGAATGGTTGATGATAATGTTTGGGAAGAAATCAGAAACTTCAAAAAGTGTTTGATAATGATGTTTGCCAAACAAGAAAAAGGTGTAGTATTCTTTGAAACAGTGGTTGAGTTGTCTAGACAGCGCCGGCACTGCTTAGTTGAGTGCATCCCTTTGCCTCGTGACCTTGCAGAAGAAGCACCCATGTACTTCAAAAAGGTATGGAGTTTGTTTTCTCTCTCTATTGAATTTGATCGATCTCTCTCATCTCTCTCTCTCTCTCATGCGTTCTCTTTCTCATTCACATCGCACAGTTAACACGCATGCATTTTGCTCTCATTTTCTGCTGCGCTCACAAACACTCACACACACTGTCCCACTCTTCTCACATTGACTCCCTCATTTACTCTTACACTCTCCCTTAGACTTTCATTCAATCATCCCCCATCTCTCAGATCCTGTTGTTCATTCTCTATCTCTCTTTCCCCCTGTCCGACTCTTACTCTCTCTGTCTCTCTCTCAGAGTCTATCTCCGGATTTCTCTCAGAGTGTCTCTCTCTCACACTCTCTCTCCCACCTCTCGTCAGACTCTTATCTCTCTGTGACTCAGCCCCCCTCGCCTCGGACTCTGTCAATTGCTCTCTCCTGGAAAACTGGGAAAGTTCTTTCAGATTATTTTTATTAGACAATAAGAAACTTACGCTGACGAAACAATCATAAAGCAAATAAAATTGTGATTTTTCCTAGAGGAGAAGAAATCAGAACAAGAGGTTCAAAATTATGCATTTTTACTATAATTCTCTAGACAAAATACTGAAGACTGGCGAGAGATAAAGAAACTTATTTTGTGCGCTCTCTTCCCCCTCTCTTAACTCTTTCAATCATTCTCTCCTACTCTCAAAATCTCTCATATTATTTTCTAATCGACTCTCTAAATTTCTCTCTCTGCACCCTCCTGTCTCCTGACTCTTTCAATCATTCTTTCCTTCTCTGTGAATCCCATTTCTAACCGACTCAAAATCTCTCTGGTTATTTTCTAACCGACTCTCTCTCTCTCTCTCTCTCTCTCTCTCTTGCTAAGGTGTCCCCTCTTGTCACAGGCAATCGATGAAGCAGAGGATGAGTGGAGCCAGCACAATGCAAAGAAACTCATAGAAACAACCAGTGAAAGGGGTCTAAGACGAGCGATACCCAAGGACTTCCCCTACTTCCATGTGGAATTCGGCCTGGATAGGGGATTCGTCCATGTCATCGATGATGAGTCAAACTTCAATAGAAACATTGGTCTGAATGTCATCCGAGGCATGCTCCACCTCCCTGAAGAGGACATGTATCGGCGTCGCCGCCACGAATCTGCTGAGACCCAGAAACCAGCTGTCATTGCATTCTCTAAAGAGTGGGAACACTTCGACTGGACAAAACAACTTAGCTGAATTATGAACTTCTGCAAGATATGTACAATCTCATCAGGTAATTTAGATATCTTGAGCATATAAATCCTTTTATTATCTCCTCTAGTTCTTTAGGGTTTCAGCAAAAACCTTTAAGACATCAGCTTCTTCACAATTGATAATATATCAGTCAATTATCCAAGTTCTCTCTATTTTGCAATGGAAATCCAACATAAATCAAGAAAGGAAAAAGAAGATGAATATGTCATAATAGTTCATAATGAGTAAGGTCTGGAACATGGGTCATGGCAAGTCATGGTCATGCACTTTAAGCTTTTCATTGAATTACTCAAAACTCGGGGACTAGACTTTGTATGGGGGTGCTTGATTTTTGGCAAAATTGACCTTCAAAGTCATGGTTAGGGACATTAGGGTTGGAGTAAGAGGTTATGAATCCTTATTTTCATAGAATATTTCAGAGAGGCTACTTTGAGAAGCTGCACGTTTAATTTGATTATAGTAATAACCTTGATGTTGTTCCTTTGTAATTATTGACAGACATATCCACTTAAAATGAAAAATAAAATTCATTTTGCACTGAGATTTTATAATTAAGATTTAGATTCCATTTAAAGGTTATACATGAACATCAAAATATCATTCAGAATCCATTAACATAATTAGGAAATGATAAAGTTTTCTGACCATGCAAAAAAAAGACTATTTGTGCATTGATATTGAAAATGCCATTTAGAATCATTAATCAATTTTTAGTGATGAAATTTTTTAATCTAGTTAGTTAAAATCACTTGGTGCGATTATACCCTAGTTTCTTGTATTATTAAATTATAGCTTGATGAAAATATTCGATTACTCCAGATATTTAGATAAATGGAGGAGAGAGAGAGAGAGAGAGAGAGAGAGAGAGTCCATTATGTCCTTGAAGAAATGATTATCAATATTTCATGAGATCATCTTGCACAGTATCAGGCGCCAATGCTAATTGGCTTTGTCCTAGTAGAAAGCAAGACCGCCGGTTAAGATATTTTCTTTTTTAAGGTCATTCATGGTGAGATCATACTGAGCAATTCTCTTAACTTTAGCTTTCAGCCTCCGACGATATGCGGTTTTGCAGGGTGAATCTTTCAGTCGAGGCGAGCAGATCACAGCCTCTGAATCTTCAACCTCGTGACGTCACTCTCCTAAAAATACACAGATCGGGATATCGGATGCAAATGCTACAGAGTATCGATCTCTTCAGTTTAAGAGCTTTCCCAATTTCGTGACGACTAAGGTCACGATGTGCTTTGAACAAGACGGAAATATGCATTGAATAAATTATCTCCTCTGAAGAACGGCCACTCTGATATCATTTTGAAAACGAAGCATGAGCAGACTACAAGAGATTGAGAGAGAGAGAGAGAGAGCTCCAGCAAAGTAATTTTACGAAAAAATCTGATTACATAATGGGAATAATGGGAAAACCCTTATGATCAATAGGAGCATTCAATTGATGATTAATTTAGGTATAGGAAGGAGAAACAAATTCTCCTTATTTTCCCATCAAATCTTGAAAACTTGTGATCAATAGATGCAAAAATGAGTTCAAATAGATACCATGTATGGTTAAGGTTTCAAAAATGGACAAAAATATTCTACATTGAAGATGTTCATGTCTTAGACATTATTTACCAATTGGATCTTTACTTCTCACTGTGCAAGCATAATTTAGATAGGGGTGCGAAAAAAATTAAATAATTCATAAAAAGCTTCCGTCTTCCTTTCAAGAAAAATTGAGCACTTTGTTCTACCTCTAATATTTTTGCATGACGTCCCTACTTTCGTCATCTTCACTTTGCTTTCCACAAACAGCATTTCAGAGTCAACTGATAATATTCAAGTTTTTTAGTTTGTGGGCTGAATTCTTCTTTGTTTTGAATGACCAAAAATATTTTGCAAAAGGATGCTACTTGATGTCTTAGAAGGATGATCCATGCCACAAGACTGGTGAACTTGACAAGCTCAAATTACCTCTGAGAGAAACTCTTGATTCACTTCCAATTATCGTGCAGAAAGCCCACCTACTAACTCAAAATCACTGACATTGAAATTCCAAAAAAAAAATCAATTTTCAAGACTGATTCATCTATCAATGGCATCTATGATATCCAAGGTCCATCGTGCAGAAAGATCAGATTGAGCATAGTATTCAAATCCAAACACGACCATATTCCAGGAAAGACAAGCCTAACCCATTGAAAAGACAACCTCGTGAAATCAAATTCAAGAAAATAGACCACATAATCTACCCTTAAATCAAAATTTTACTAAATAATGCTTCTCCACTATATTTCTAGCACATTTAAAGGATAGCCTTGGGAATAGTAGCATAGGACCACGTATAATCTCTATTTCAAACCAAAATTTCAGCAAATAGTGGTCTACCACAAAAATTCTTTATGAGTAATTTCACGTGAAAATCACACCTTCACCAGCTATAACCTCACCAATGAGGAACAGGGGGCTGCTTTCACTGGATTCTGCTAGTATCCTGGCAGACGCCTCACGGTCCACTACAAGAACCATTCCTATTCCCATGTTGAAGGTTCTTCTCATCTCTGAATCTTCAATATTTCCAGTCTGAAATTTAAATATATCAATTAAATAGAATGTTAATACGAAAAAGAAACAATGACAACATATATTTTATGAATATACCATTGTCACACATCAAACATAATAATAAGTGAACGTCAATGTTTTTATTTAAGGTAATATTGAATGAAAGCCAGAGTATTACCTCGTCAAAGATATATAGTAATGATTCAAGGATACAAATATTGCCATAATCATGTAATTTCTCCCTTGTACATCGTTTATTTTTACACCACCAGTATATTTTTACTATTACAGGTACATCCTGAACTTAGCATTGCGAAACAAGAATCAGCCAGTAGTCATTAACTGTCTCATTTTATTTTTACCAGCAAATATTTTACAATTGTGCACATATCATGTACCATTGCATAACACTGTTAGAACCTAGTGCATCGTTTCCTAAAAACGGCCCAATAAAATGTAAGGTGTATAGGGAATGGTGATCAGTGATCAGATTGGATCAATGAGCCTGAATATCTCAATCCATGCGATGATCTGCCAAAGTGGGTCTCGATCAATCATCAATTGAGGCCCAGATATCGATCCTCAACCTGATTGTCAACCAGATCGACGTCTTTTTTTTCAACTTTTTAATCTTTAATCATTTTTTATAGTTATTTTAATTTCCACTAATTTTTTTACAGCAGATCATGGATTGGATCGACAAAATCACCTCCTCCATTATACTGTTCATTTAATCAAGTGGTCTCAACGCGATCATCGATCAGATTGATGAAGTGATCAACACAATCAATCTGATCATTGATTCAATCCAATTGACTGATCAAGGGTATCGATCAACACAATATTGATCACGATCTTCCTCAATCAGATCAGATTGCCATTTCCTAAAGGTGTATTCAGATGTACAAAAGGCCACAAAGACCAAATTATCTGATAAAACTAAATCTAAATACCTTCTGGATCCATTGGAATATAGAAGGAATCTCCCAAGAATCTTCATAAATCTTTGCTCCAAGGCCTTCAGGGAATACTCTAGGTATGTTATCTGTGAATCCACCACCAGTGATATGTGCAATTCCCTTCACTCCACCCTTTTCAATAATCTCAAGGACCTACAATCACATAAAAATGACCACAAAAATATACTTACTAAAATATTTTTCAAACCCATATTAAAATACACGCACCTGCTTAACATAGATGACTGTTGGCGCCATTAGGGCTTCTCCCAAACTAGTTGAATTACCATTTTTGTCAGGAATCTCGTCCTTCAATAAGCAGCCACTATGTGCTAGAACCCTAAAAAGACTCATGAGTGAGTAGCCAGAAAAGGGAAGACATTGCGTCTCTGCTTTCAATTTAAAAGCGGAGACATTGTGTTTTAGCTGAAATTACTTTCTGACGAGAGAGAATCCATTTGAATGAACACCACTGGAAGGGAGGCCAATGAGAAGATCTCCCTGTCTGATGTTCTTCCCATCAATGACTGAATCCTTTTTCACTATTCCGACAGCGAAGCCACTGAGATCATACTCACCTTTCGAGTAGAAATCTGGCATCTCTGCCGTCTGTATATGAGATTTTCAACATTACATTGTTGTTAAAAGGGAACGATATAATACAGTTGCAGTTAAAATGGATTCAGATTGAAAGATAAAAAGTAAAAAGGTCCCAGACTCCAGTTATATTATTCACGATCATCACGTTGTATTTTTTATTGTTCAGAAAATTGTCATATCATTGATCACTGTAAAAGAAAATCAAAAATCAAAAGTAAATAATTTATGATACAAAAAAAGGCTATGCCATGAACAACATCTTCAACCCAGTGGTTTGATGATTATCAGACTACAGTCTTCATGGTTCAGAAGTTAACACAGCATCAATCAAGAAAAACTCGAAAATCAAAACTAAATTATTCTTTATTGTCCTGACATTTGTTCTTATAAAGCCAAGAAAGCCAATGTTGTGAATTGCTCCTCCGTAATCAAATATTAGTCTCATGATAATCAGGTTCTAGTTCTTGTGGTCTGCCAATTGCAACGCCGTGGATTTTTTTTTGAAAACAGAAGGGCTTTTCACCCGACAAAATGGCGGTTGACCCGAATTGCAATGCCATTGATAATGTAAAATATGGCAGATCATCAAAATTCCAAAGATAGTGTTCTAAAATCTATCATAAAAAAAGGATCCAATGAAATTACCTCTCCTCCCAATAGAACACAGTCAGACTGCTGGCATCCATCAACAATCCCCTTAATCACCTAAAAAAATTGAGATCACTGCTATCATTTAGCCGATAAATAATTAATCAACAAAAGCTTCCAATTTAGATAACAATAAAAATCCTCCAATCTAAAAGAGACCCTGACCCTGAACATCAAGGAAAAATAAGACTTGAGAGAGAAACACCTGTTCAGCAAGATCAACATCAAGCTGGCTAGTAGCAAAGTAGTCGAGGAAGAACAAGGGTTTCGCTCCAGAAGTCACAATGTCATTCACGCTCATGGCAACCTAAAAAATCAATAAAATAAACTTTTTTCATTTGAAGCACAAACTAATAGTATTTACCAGATCAATCCCAATAGTGCTATGGATTCCAGTTTCAAACGCCAGTTTAAGCTTGGTTCCAACTCCATCCGTGCCAGCAACCAGATATGAATCCCCTAATCAAATTTCAGAATTCATCGCAATAATTTCTCAATAAATTGAAACCCATTTCCTTGGAGATCAACGCAATAAAAGAGTCGCTCTATCAATTCAAAGGGTATAGAGGTCACGGTCCGAATAGAATTGTAGATAGAGAAAGTGTAATACCGAGAGGGAAAAGTCCACCGAACCCTCCAATCCCGGGAGCCATCTTAGCGATCCTTCTAACGAGCTCTGTTCCAGCATCAATATCGACGCCAGCATCCTTGTAAGTCAGACCGCGAGTTTCTCTCTCTATCCCCACAGAAGATGAAGAGGAAGATAAACAGGATGGACCCGGATGAATCTTTCTATCTTCTCCCGGAAACTTAATCGGGAGCATTTTTCGGAGGATGGGGACTCTTCTCTTGCTGGATAAGAGGAGCCCACAACGGCAGAAGGAAGAGAGATGCTGCGGCTTCGCCGTGGTCACCCCGAAGCTCCCGTTCATGGCGGAAAAGAGAGAAAGTGAGCAGGCGTCGCTGTCGGACTTCTCGGCGGCGGCAACTTAAGAGGGTTAAGCTAGAGAGAGTGATATTTCCGGGGTTTTAAATATTTCCTTGAGAGAGTGAAGTTTCTCGCTTGACGAAATCTGAAGGGTTTTTCGCACTCAGGAGTTCGGAGTTAGACAGACGACATCTTTAACTGCCGCCATAAATCATTTTCAACTCTCTCTCTCTCTCTCTATCTCTCTGCTTCCCACTCTCACTCTCAACCCGCCTCTTCCCTCTCTATTTCTCTGCCCCCACTCTAAGTCTCAACCCCGTCTCTTCGCTTTCTATCTCTGTACCTCCTACTCTCACTCTCTATCCCTCTCTTTCACTCTCCTTCTCTCTCCCTCCCCATATTTGTGCCTCTCCATCTCTCTCTTCCCCTAAGTATGTATGTTTGTATGTATGTATCTATATCTTTTCCTCTCTCCTTCTCCCTTTCTTATTCTACTCTCTCTCTCTCTCTCTCTCTCTCTCTCTCTCTATCTTTAAGTCTAGTGATGGGTATCATCCCAATTCAATCCCCTTTCTTGCTTAATAGAGTGACAATCTTTGCTTTGTAGGTTTTCTTATCTAATATTAAAACTAATCTTGAAAATGTCTCCAACTTTCACATTAATTAATCAAGACTTAAAACAAATGAGTCTCCTAGTAAATCCAAATTAATAATTGATCTATAATTATATATCATATTTTTTCTCAAACATGATAACATACGATGATTTTGACATATTTTGGTAGAATAAAACTCTTCCCTGTAAGCTAAAAAGTTGAAGTGTATGTGGACGAATTGATGAACTGAATTCATGTGGTCATTGAAAACGTAAGATCACGACAAATCAAGACAATGTCTAAATTTACTTACAAGATGATTGATTAAAGTATATTCAGAGAATAAAGGTCAAAATTCACAAATGATTAGGGTTGACTTTGAAAGTTTTTTAAATTTGGTTATATTGGATGACGAAATGGTCTTCGATTTGAAAAAAGATGGTATACTTAGGAAGATCGAAGATTTTTTCAATAAATCAAAAAACACGAAAATTGGAGTTGAATGAAAGGAGCTTATTAAAGAGAGAAGTTAGAGAGAGAAAATTGATAACATGTAATTTAACATACAATTATATGATTATTAATATAAATTAAGGCATAAAACATTTCATTCTTATGCATGTTATCATATTTTGAGTGAATATCTATAATTTCATGCAATTTTAAGTTATAATATCAAAATGTACTATTTTAAAGATAATTATATACTTTTAAGAATAAATTTTAGAGTAGATTATTCCCATCTATATTTGAGATTATAATTAGGTTTTAATATTAAATAATAAGAGAAAATAATTTTTGTACACTCATTTATTTTTCTAAGTTTTTATTTCTAATAGAAATGAGTGTATTTTTTAAATAAAAAGTTATTATCTTGTTATTTAAATAATTTGACTTTTTATAATGATAGATAATATAATTTATGATCAAAAAAATAAATTTGAATTAATTTAGAGTTATATTTTGAAAGTTATGAATTTTCTAATTTTTAGGGATTTTTCTAAAATGTTTATAAATTTTCTATAAATTTAATTCGATTGATTTTGAATTAAAATGAATAAAAAATAATTTTATTATCGCATGCTGACATGACAGCTGATGTGGCATGGACAAAATTGTAGCGCCCCGTGACGGCGTATGAGAATGTCACGTGTCACACACGTGTACATGTGCGTGCATGTGTGAGTGCATGTGTGTGCGCGTGTGTGCACGTAGATAACATGCAATCTTAACACGCAAAAACATGATTATTAATACAAATTAAGGTATAAAATATTCCATTTGTATGCATGTTATCATACATTGAGTGCATTTCTATCATTTCATGCAATTTTAAGTTATAATATCAAAATACACTAAATTAGGGATAATTCTGCATAATTAAGAATATATTTTAGAATAGTTTATTCCAATCTAAAATTGAGATTATAATTAGGTTTTTAATGATAAATAATAAGAGAAAATGTTTATCTACACTCATTAATTTTTCTAAAGTTCTGTTTATCGAGAAGAAATGAGTGTATTTTTGAAATAATAATTAATTCTCTTGTTATTTAAATATTTTGACTTTTTATAATGATAAATAATTGAATTTCTGATCATATGAAAGAAATTTGGATTAATTTGGAGTTATATTTTGAAAGTTATGAATTTTCTAATTTTTAGCGATTTTTTTTGGAATTTTTCTGAATTGTTCTGAATTTTTAATGAATTTCTAAGGATTTTCGGGAATTAAAAATTGATTTTTCTAATTTAAAATTAATTTTTCAATTTAATATTAGCGCGTAGGTAACGTGGCGCAATCTGGAGCGTCCGATCAATCGCGATCAACGATCAAGAGCGGGATGTGACGTGGCAGCCTGTGGAGCGTCCGATCGCGCGAAGAATCTAAGCCGTTGATCTTCACTTAAAGAGGGGGGCTACATGGCCCACTATTACTCCTCGGCGAATCGTTTTAAAAACGATATAATCTCTGCTGTCCATCAACCGAGTTATAACGGTTGAGATTAAACTGACGAGAAACGTATTCGAGTGTCCGATCGCGATCAAACGACGGACGTTACATGCGTTTTTATAATGCACGCAACGTGGTGAAATATCGGCGGTCGATCGGCGATCCAACGACTGCAACTTAACAGTAACGATTCGCATTAATGCGATCAATCACTCAGAGCCGTTGATCGAAGACAAAGCGTTTCATAGGACGGTTACACAAAAATTGGCTATAAATTGAGATGTTCTTCAAATTTGTAATGCATTCTTGGATGATTTCGCTTAACTAATCTATCTATACACCTTCATCCTTAAATCTCTTGCTTCCTATCGCTTCTACACTCATTTTCGCATCCACGGAGTGATTGAAAGTGAGATTTCGTTGATCGATTAGGGAGAATTTGCCTCCTGAACATTGAAGATCGTTTCAAAATTGCGGAATGAAAAGTCTTGAATCCAGCGATTAATTGGATCATTTTGATCTCTACCTCGTGTTAGATTACGCGTTTTCCTCCTAATATTTCTTCATGTATCATTAATTTGTAATTTAGGATCGTTAATTTAGTTAAATTTCATCTTTAATTTTGTATTTTTCGTTAAATCGCGTTCGTAAATTTCTCTCTAATTCATTCATCGATTTCTCCGCGAATCTTGATCCAAATCGAGTGATTTTTGATTCTGTGGATTCGTCTTTGAGTTCTCTTTCTTAATCTATGATTTCCTTAATTTCTCACCTCAATTCATTGTCTGATTTGATCAAATTCCAGAAGATCTCTCGAAAATCCCTTAATTTCCCGTGGATTCGACCTATATTTACTATTATACCCCTCAATTCGAATTAATTTCATAAAATTGGTAAGTTTAGACTTTGTTTTGACACGAATTGGTGTGCAATTAATGACTGCATCGATTCGTTCCGTCACACGTGCGTGTGCGCGTGTGTGGGCACATGCGTGTGTGTGCATGCGTGTGATTAATGAGAATTTCATTATCTCATTAGTCGCATACTAGTTGTATACCTATCAGATTTCCTTAATTTATGTCATGTGGGACTATCTTTTTGTTTTAATATGCGCACGTGACGTGGTGTCGCGTGGAACCTTTGATCGTGCGATCATCACTTAAGTGAAGGGGTACGTGACGCACTTTGGTTCGTCGGTAAATCATTTTAAAATGATTTAATCTCAGCCATTCATCTAAGGAGTTATAACGGCTAAGATTAAAACCAAGGAAAAACATCCGGAGCGTTTGATCGAGATCAGACGACGAGTGTTTCATGCGTTACTTCTTCGCGCGCAACATGGCGAGATCTCGGAGGTCCATCTCTGATCCAACAGACATGATTTAAGCGTGACAATTCGCATATTAGCATATATTTCATCAGAGCCGTTGATCAAAGATTAAATGTTGATCCGATTGTTACGCCCAATTCTCCATATAAATTGAGATGTTCTTCGACAATGTAAATCATTTCTAGATGTTTTCGAGTAATCAAATTGTCTAGACATCACCATCCTTGAATCTCTCACTTTCTTCTTCTAGACTCATTTCTCCGTCTACGGAGTGGTTGAAAGTGAGATTTCGTCAAAAGAATAGGGAGAATTCGCCTCTTGAATGCCGACGATTGTCTTCGAAATCACGGAATGAAAAGCCTTTGATCTAGTGATCAATTGGATCATTTTAATCGCTATCTCGGGTTAGATTATGTGTTTTCCTCCTAATCTTTCATCTTATATCATTAGATTGTAATTTAGAATCATAGATTAGATTAAATTTAGATTTGCTTTCGGATTTCTCTCTTTTTGTGTTCAGAAATTTTTATCTAATTCACTCTTTGATTTCTCCATGAATCTTGATCCCAATTGAGTGATTTTTGATTCCGTGGATTTTTCTTTGAGTTCTCTTTCCAAATCTATCAAAATCCCTGATTTCTCACCCCATTTCATTGTTTGATGTGATCAAATTTCAAAGAGTTCTTCAAAAATACCTTAATTCTTCGTGGATTCGACCCTTATTCACCTCTATAATATCTAATTTTTTTACTAATATTTGAAATATGTGAGTTTGGTAAATATTTTGACACGTATCCGCGTGTTTTCAATGACATCCCGCATTTGCTTCGTAAAAAATCACATGAGAAAAGAGATAAAAATTGACAAAAATGGATGAAAATTTTACTAATCTATTATTCTAATTCAAAACTGAATGCTAAATCTTGATAGATTAGAGAAATCTGACCCATCTAACCCTAACCCATGATGAAATTGATCCAATTCATCTTTGGATTAAGGGCTTTTTATTTGAGGATTCCACGACAGAAATTCCAAGTTCAAGCAATAAATTCTCTCAATTTTTTTTTCAAAATCTTGAAAACTTGTGATCATAGGAATACAAATTGATTAGGATATTAAAGGAAAAAGATTTCCAAGGGCTCAATCAATTGATATTTCTCCAATCATATTATTTAGTGAGAAGAGAGCATATTTCTAAGGCAAATTTGGCCTAATCGTCGGATTTGAATTGCGATAGTTGAGATTCTGCCATGTGTCCTATGGATAATGAACCATTATAATTAATTTGTAACCAAAAGATCTCTAATAGACAGCCCTAGATGATGTCATTGCTTCAACATCTATTCATTGTCACTTATATATATAGAAGCTCCAATGTTATACTGACTCAAGTTTTGAGTCAGACCAAGATGATAATAAATCTACATCATGACTCTTGTTCACTTTTAATGCCAAATTTTGATCTAATCTACCCCAAATTAGAAGTCTTTTCATCTAGAGATCTGACCTACTAAAGATGTAGAAGTGAGGGGCTCATAGCCCATATTATTACATTTTGAGTAATAAAGCCAAATGATCTAGAGAAACCATGGATTAGAGTTAGTGGTTGACTTCTTTGGGGTTGGGTACCTAACAGGCACCAAGGAAAAAGAGTAATCAAGAGGTTGAAATGCTATGGGATTGAAAAGGAGAGTATTTGAGAGAAAATAAAATTCCATCCCATACGTATCATTAGCCAAAACTGCTTAGTATAAGGAATTTCTCGATTCTAGACTTTCCCTTTTAAAGAGTGCAATGATCCATAATTCTTGTAGCACCTATCTTTCCTTATAGGCATGTAGTTTTTCTCTTCCAAAGTAGTCAAGTAGTTATACCAATTTGTTTTAAACTTCACTTTTGATGATGAACACTCCCAAGTGAACTCACAAATCCATCTCACCTTCCATTTTTCTCTCACATGTACTTATACCTTCACCACACTTCATTTGCTACACACTCTCTTCAGAAATCCTAAAACTCCTCCACATCATCATTTTAGTCTTCTAAAATGCTTAAAAAAAAGAAAGAGGAGAAAAGTCAAAAGAAAGAGAGAAATAAGAAGTTACAAGAAGGAAATAAGTGGGAATATCTTCTACCTTTATCTCCTCTATCATCTCCACCATCTACCCTATCCATCACCATTCACCTCACTTGGGAGTATAATTATCATAAGTGGTACCTTCTTTGCTTTTATAATCCACTTTTTTTTATCAGTATATTTGCTTTTAGCCAAGTCATACCTTTAGAAATAGTATCTTTTATTTCCTTCAGCCTCCTCACACGATGCATCCAAAGATAGGAATCCTTTTGAATTGCACTCTTTTAAGGAGGAAAGCGAGTTGAGGGGAATTCTAAGTACTAAGTAGCCTCCCTTTTGAGGGAAGGAGTGATGTATTTATGGAGAGGGTAAGGAATTACATCCACTTATGAGAGAGTGAGTATATTTTCATCACCATATCATCATACCTTAGATATGCTCACCTTGATTACAATCAAGAATTAGACTTGAGCATTAGCCGATGAGCACTACCCTAACATGCACTAAAGAAGTCAACCTAGAGATGGAATCTAGATCATTATGGCCTACACTACGAGGAAAACGTGATCATACATTTATACACTTCACCTTTTTAGTAGTAGGATCAAAGGATGAAAAGACCTTCTAGGGAGATCATACAGTAAATTGCTAAGAGACTAGCAATAATTTAAGTTGGGGGGTGTGATAACATGTTAAATTAACATGATAAAACAAGATTATTGATGCATATTAAGGCATAAATGATTTCATTTCCATGCATGTTATCATACTTATGTGTATTTTTATATCATTCCATGAAAAAGTAATTATAATCTCAAAAATACTTTAAATTAGGGTTAAATATGATGATTTAAAAGATAAATAATTAATAACCCATCTTTACTTGAGATTATAGAGGTTTTTAAAGTTAAACTAATGAGAGAAAATATTTTATAAACATTTATTTATATTTTCTTAAGTTAAAATTCTTAAAAAATAAATAAATGTATTTTTGAAATGAAAATTAAAACTCTCATTATTTATTAATTTTGAATCTTTAGAATGATAGATAATTAAATTTCAGATCAAATGAAAGAAATTTGGATTAATGTGGAGTTATATTTTAAAATTTATGAATTTTCTAATTTTTAGGGATTTTTCTAGATTTTTTCTAAATTATTTTCGATTTTTAAAGATTAAAAATGAATTAAAAAAGGCTAAAAAGGGGGTATTTTTGCGCAGGACCCACGTGGATGCGACGTGGCATGCAAGGCCACGTGGCAGCGCCACGCGGGCCCATGCGGCGCCTACGCGACGATGTGACATACACATTATTTACATATATATTGGTTATAGTACATATAGTCTTTCGATTATCGGAAGAAAATTATTATCCCTTCATTCCGTCGCATAATATAAACCCGCCCCCTTCTTTTAATCTTCTCCGTGTGGGACTAAGTTCCACGGAGTTTATTTTTTATGCAGGTGACGTGGCTAAAAGCGAGGCATTGGATCTCAATCGAAGCGCGTCAATCGAGTGCACCCGCGGTCCACCGCATCCCGATCACGCACGTGGCTATTTAAAGGGAGTTATAACGACGGTGATCTAACGCTCAGGATGGGATCCAGAGCGTCGGATCGCGATCCAACGGCGGCAAGACGATGCATTTTATAACGCATCTCATCAAGCTTAATTTGAGCCCTTCATCAAGATCGGACGGCCACGACATTTTTGAAACGTTCCACGATGGACCGTTCCATCGTAACCGTCAATTGTTTCGATCGGACGGTTACACCCAAATGCCCTATAGAAACAAGGTGTTCTTCCAATTTTTAAGCATTCGAGTTAGAAATCAATTCAATTGATCTGTTTAGACACCTCCCTTCTTGAATCTCTCGATTCTAGCTTCTTCTACACTAAATTCTGCATCCACGGAGGGCAAGAACTCGAGATGTGGTTGAGTAGTGAAGGAGAAATCGGTGCTTGAATCTCCACATCGCGTTCTTCGTGTTTTCGGCGATTAAGAGGATTAATCACGTCAATTTGATCGCTATTTGGGATTAGTGGAAGCGGTTTTTCATAATCTACCATCCTATCATGTTTAATTTCAATTTAGATTTGGATTTCAAGTTTAATTTGGTTTAATTTCAGTCAATTTCGCGATTTCTTTGTCCGGAAATTTCTTCCCGCTTCAATATTCAATTTCTCCGCGAAATCAAGATCAATTTCGATGATTCTTGATTCCGTGGAATCGATTTGAAGTTATCTTTCATAATATACCATTTTCTCTAATTTCTACCATTGATTTATCATTCGATTTGATCAGTTTCGAAGAAAACATCAAGAATTTCCTTATTTCCCTGTGGATTTGACCCTTATTTACCATTATACCCCTCAATTCGAATAATTTTCATCAAATTGGTAAGTTTGGAAATAATTTTGAAATCGACGACCTCGCGGTTTCGTCTCGTCAGATGATACATACATATTTACTTATGAAGGCAAGATTTCATATACACTCCATAATTCTTAGAGTACATAGTATAGCTTGGCACCAAATGGCTGGAAACTCGACTTGTCAATTTGGTTAAATTGATCTTTAATTAAATAATCTATATGTTGATATAGATAATGAATAAATTTTGAATAATAAAATATTATTGGGGCTATAGAGTTATTAACTAGTAAGATATATAAATCTAGAGGGTCACAAATATAAGGTCTATGAATGTTATGGATATGAATATATTTATGAGGGTTTTTATGAAAAATACACTTATTAAATGTCTATAAAGAGGGGGATAGCGACGACAACTCAAGTTGTCAATGCAAGTTTTGTGAAAATTTTCTCTTTTCTTCTCTTTCTCTCTTGGCGAAGAGCATTGAAGAGGAGATCTAACTGTTCGACAATCGTGTGGATACCACTAGAGTTCTTGAATAGCTTCAAGAACTCTTTTAAGTGAACCCTATAAGTATGTTTTCTTATACATACTAGATGATAGGATCATCTATTTTTGGTTACTTAATGTTTTGAATATTCGATTAAATTATTCTAGTACATTCGATATTTTGATCAAAATTTTGGAAGGCTAATCTAATGGATATTATGTGAGCCATAAGCCAATCACACTTCCATGTATCTTTTTTATGCTAATTTAAATGACATTTATGTTAAATACTTTCGATTGCACCTTAGATTCATTAGCATAATCAGATGCATAAAATAGAAATAAACTCATACTTGAATTCATTGCATGATTCTTCATCTTGAAGATTTCATAAGTGGAAAGTAGTCTCTTGAATATGCCCAAGATAAACTCTTGATCTCTAGAAGAAATGTGAATCTATCTAGAGGGTTATGGACTATGGCCTCCTATTTATAGAGAGTGAGGAGAGCTTAAGCCTCTAAATCAATAATTAGTCAGCCCATTATTGATTATTAACTGATTTAATTACCTCTACACATAAATAATCTCTACACACATAAATGAATGTCTTAATCCCTTCATTTAACATAATTGAATCACTTAATGTGATTAAATGATAACTAATCCATAATAATACATAACTATGTCTACTTAATTGAGATTAAACCTAACAATCTCCCACTTGGACAAAGTATGAATAACTAACTATTATGAATTATTACTGAATGAGCTCAAACTTGTTGCTATCATTTGAAGACATTGTCACCAATCTCGTCCATCATCAAATCAGAAACGAACCAAGGGGATTTTTGTCACATTAAGCATAACTAAACCCAAAAAATGATCACGTATACTAATTAAATGAATGACATAGATCATGTGTGGATGTGTAGCATGGAAATTACATAAAATGTGATTCATACATGTAAATTTTCAACTTAGTCATCTGAAGTCTGAAGTGAGACCAACTGAAATTTTGTTGATAATAGCAAAATTGATAATTAAACCACATGTCTATTACATAATAAGCACGCAAAATACAAAACTCATATGTTCATGGAAGACTTTAGCCGACACTGCTTTAGTGAGTGGATCTGTTATCATGGAGTTTCTACCAATGTGCTCAATAGATAGTTTGCCATTTTGAACTCGTTCTTTAACAACTAGGTACTTGATATCTATATGTTTAGATTTTATTAAGCTCCGATTGTTATTGGGAAACATAACAGCTCTCTAGTTGTCACAATAAAGCTTAAGTTGATTTTCAACCAATTGTCATGGTTTGATACTTTGTAGCATGCTATGAGTTCTTGTTTAGCACTTTTCTGTGACATAACTCCTCTAGCTAGTAAATAAATGTAGCTTGAAGTTGATTTTCTACTATCAATGGATCCAAAAAAATCAGAATCAGAATACCTAATGATCTCTAGTTCTTCTAATTTTTTGCAAGTGAGCTTATAATTATTTGTCTTCTGTAAATACCTCAAAACTCTTTTTGCTGCCTTCTAATGTGTCATACCCGAGTTACTCATGTATCAACCCAAAACCCCCCACGATATAAGCAATATCTAGTCGTGAACAACCTTGAGCATAGACTAAACTCCCAAAAACTTGTGCAAACATAAATTTTTGCATCTCTTACATTTCTATTGTATTCTTTGGACATTGGTTGAGACTTAGTTTGCCTCCTTTAGCAATTGGGGTATCTAATGTTTTACAATCGTGCATGCCATATCTTTGAAGAAGCTTTTCAATATAACCCTTTTGTGACAACCCTAAGATATTTTTAGGACGATCGTGATAAATTTGAATGCGTAAAACATAAGAGGCATCACCAAGGTGCATCTCAAAGTTTTTTGATAGAAACTTCTTGGTGTCACGTAATAAGTTTATATCATTAGTGACAAGTAAAATGTCATCCACATATAATACTGATAACATGCAATCTTAACATGATAAAACATGATTATTAATGCAAAATAAGGCATAAAACATTCCATTTATATGCATGTTATCATACTTTGAGTGCATTTCTATCATTCCATGCAATTTTATGTTATAATCTCAAAATGCGTTAATTTAGGGTTAATTATGATGAATTAAAGATTAAAGATTTTATAACTTATCTTTACTTGAGATTATAAGTGGTTTTTAAGGTTAAATAATGAGAGAAATCATTTTTATGAACATTCATTAAATTTTCTAAAGTTAAAATCTTAAAGAAATGAATGTATTTTTGAAATAAGAATTAAATCTCTTGTTATTTAAATAATTTAATAGAATGATAGATAATTAAATTTCAGATCAAATGAAAGAAATTTGGATTAATTTGGAGTTTTATTTTGAAAGTTATGATTTTTATAATTTTTATGGATTTTTCTAGATTTTTCCGATTTTATTTTCGATTTAAAACGTTTAAAATAATTAAAAAAATGACAAAAAGGATTTTATTTTTTGCGCGGGTCCCATGTGGATGTGACGTGGCACTCGGGGCCACGTGGCAGCGCCACGCGGGCCCACGCGGCGCCTACGTGGCGTATATACTTATTTATATTTTACATACTATATATAATAAGGGTTTTCAGCCTTCCGTAGACCGGAAGGGTATTCAAACCCTCTAATCCATCGGGATTTATAAACCCGACGGGCTTCACTAATCTTTTCCGTGTGGGACTAAGTCCCACACAGTTTTATTAATTGCAAGTGACGTGGCGAAAGGATATGCGTCGGATTGGATAGGGCGTCGATTATCGCGCGCTGATCGGGTGTACAAGAGGACCACTGATTGTGATCAAAGACACGTGCGATTTAAGATGGATTATAACAGTCCTGATTAAATCGTGCGCTACTCATCTGGACCGTTGGATCATGATCTAAAGGACGACATTTCACGCGTTTTATAACGCTTATCCACACGACGCATTCGGACTGTTCATCAAGATCTGACGGCCACGACTTAAGCGAAACGGTCCATGATGTACCGTTTCATCGTAACCGTTGATTAAAATAAATCAACGATCACGCCCAATTCACCTATAAAATGAGGCGTTCTTTGATTTTGTAAAACATTCGAGAAGGAATTCGCTCAATTGACCCATCTAAACCCTTCTTCTCTTGAATCTCTCACTTGTAATCGTTTCTATACTCGATTTCGCGTCCACGAAATGTTTATAAGTGAGATTTCGTTTAATGATCGATGAGAATTTGTCTCTTGAACACTGATGTTCACGTTTGAATTCGCGGAATGAATAGCTATCGATCCGGCGATCAATTGGATCGATTCGATCGTTATCTCGGGTTAGAAAACAAGTTTTTCCTCTAACCTATCGTCATGTATCACCAATTTCTAGTTTAGGATCTTAATTTAGCTCAATTTCGTTTTCAATTTCAATTTGTGTTCTTCGCGATTCCAAAAATTTCCTCCCACTTCACTCTTTGATTTCTCCGCGATTACTAATCCAAATGGAGTGATTTTTGATTCCGTGGATAGATCTTTGAGTTATCTTTCTAAATCTACCATTTTCCCTAATTTCTCGCCTCAATTCATTGTCCAATTTGATCAATTTCCAAAAGATATCTCGAAAATACCTTAATTCCCTATGGATTCGACCCTTATTTACTATTATGCCACTCAATTGGTTATAAATTCCCAAAATCAGTAAGTTAGGCTTTATTTTTGACACGAGACCGTGTAAAATCGACGACCTCGCAGTCTCGTCTCATCAAATAGTACGAAAATATACTTTCTCCCACTAAACTTATGATATATACATTTATCATCAAGGTTTATCGCAAAACCGAATGAATTGATGATTCTTTGAAATTTGTGATATCATTGACGAGGAGATTGCTTTAGTCCATAGAGAGATTTCTTTAATTTGCAGACCATGGACTTTGAATCTCCAATCACATAATTTTTAGGTTTTTCAATATAGATGGTTTCATCGATTTCTCCACTTAGAAATATAGTCTTTACATCCATTTGATGTAACTCAAGATCAAAATGAGCGACAAGTACCATTATGATTATGAATGAATCCTTTGACGATACTGGAGAAAATGTTTTATTGTAATCGATGCCTTCAAGTTGAGTAAAACCTTTTGCAACAAGACGCGCCTTTTATCTTTCTGTATTACCTTTTGAATCCCTCTGGGTTTTAAACATCTATTTACAACCAATAGGTTTCAGTTGTTTGGCTAACTAAACAAGATCCCAAATGTCATTGTCATGCATAGATTTTATCTCTTCATTCATGAAATCAATCCTCTTGTGAGCATTGAAACTCTGCAAGGCTTGCCGTAAATTAATATTATCATTTTCCTTTATCTCAAGGTTAGCCTCATGTTCTTGAAGATATATACAAAAATTGTTTAAAATTTGACTTCCCTTTTCAATAGTGGATTCACTTGATGACACTTCTTCTTGATGATATAAAATTTGATTATAGGGAGTTGAGGGACGTGAAATATTTTCTTGAACACTTGAAAGAATTAAATTATCTTTTGTATTAACACTTTCATTGTGTTCTTCCTTAAAGTCAGTGTTTCTAAATTTATTTCCCCCATCAAATTCAATATCTTCAAAGAAATGTGCATTTCTAGTTTCAAAGATACTTCTAGTACTAGGATCATAAAATTTGAAACCCCAAGATTTTTTGAATATCTAACAAAATAACAACTTTTTGTTTTAGAGTCTAGTTTTCTTTCCTTAGGAACATAAGGTCGTGCTTGAGATAGACATCCCGAGATATGAAGATGCTTCTAATTGGAGAGACTGAGACAACAGCGTGGAACTCGACACTCGGGCTTCCTCAAGTGTATTTAATAAGTATATGGCTATTTTTAAAGCCTCACCTCATAAACTCATGTGAAGCAATGACTTAGCCATCATACTTCTCACCATATCTTGAAGTGTCCGATTCTGTCGCTTAGCTATGCCATTCATACTATGAGTGCCTGGCGTAGTATATTGAGGGACAATTCCTGATTTCTCAAGATATTGGGCTAAACTTCCAAGACATTGTTTACCAGATCTGTCAGTCCTTCCATAGAACTCTCCACCACAATTTGATCTTACACTCTTAATCCTTTTGTTGAGTTAATTTTCTACCTCTGCTTTAAATATCTTGAATGTATCTAAAGATTTTGATTTGTCATGAATGAGATAATGTAGCCATATCTCGAGTAGTCATCAGTAAATGTAATAAAGTATCGATGTCCAGTTCGTGTTGATGTAGGAAATGGCTCACTGGAGGAACATGGAAACCTCTAGTTGTTGTCATTCTCCCCCTATTTATAGAAATTTGGTATGCAGATTTTTCATAAAAACCCTCATAATTATGTCTACATCTACCAAAATCCATAGACCTTATGTGTGTGATTATCTAGGTCTATATATATCACAAGTTAATAACTCTATAGACCAAATAACACCTTATTTGATCAACCTTAATTAATTATTTACATCCACAGATAGATTGATTAATTAATCAAGGATCAATTTAACCCAATCGATAGGTTGAGTTGTCAACCCGTTGGGTGCCAAGCTACACCACACACTCTAGGAGATATGGAGTATGTAAGAACTCCCTTATTAAATCTTTCAATCATCGATTACCATGTATGTATAATCTTTCATCCGCACGAGACTCATGAATGACTTAGGGTATGATAAACTATCAAATCCTAATCGATCACTCAAGTTAGTAGTGATGCGTGTAGGAAATCATCGGGAATTCCTATGATATTTCCACTACCTTGACCAAGGATTTCATCGCATCTCATTCCTTGAATCAATCTCCTCAAATACCAAGGACTGACGATCTCATCTTGACCACACAATCATCTTTGAGGACTTCATGCCATATCCAATATATGACATTTTAGAGATCCCTGGCTAGGAATTCCTAAATTATAATCAAAGCAAGATCATCTATCCAAAAAATGTCTTTGGTGTCTCAAGTCAAAGGATCACATACACAACCATGACGTGAATCAATTTGATTGACAGTTAGGTATAATTTTTATTAAGTGATTTATATGGATCAATTCAGTCAACTCTTTCTCTAAAGAGCACCCACTATCTATCCTTAGTGTCTCTACATTTATGGCTATAGGATCAACCATACTCATCGTATGATTTGGATTAGATAGTGTTATTCTTTCCCCATAATTCAATGTCCCTCTTAAATATCCCACGAATAGGAATGTTTAGAACATATGTTTAAACACTAGTGATCACTGTATTATGATCTCATCATAATTCACTTAAGCATTTTATATGCTCATGGACTTCATAGCAAAACATCACACATGAATGACAATGAATAAATTTCATTTCAATGAACATAAACGAGTTACATGGAACTGTGATAGGCTTATAGGCCACATAATATCCATCAATATAGACCTAGAGGGTCACACGGATAAGGTCTATGGATGTTGGTGGTTATAGACATAATTATGAGGGTTTTATGAAAAATTCATATACCCAAATATCCATAAATATGAAGAGAACTATCACAACTCAAGGTGCCCATGTAAGCCTTGTGGTATTTCTCCCCTTTCTTCTCTTTCTCTCTTGTTAAAGAGCTTTGAAGAGGAGATCCAACCATCTAGAGACCATGTGGATACCACTAGAGGCTAGACACCTGAATTGCTTCAAGAACTCCCTCAAGGAAACCTTGTAAGTATGTTTTCTCATATATACTAGGTGATAAGATCATCTATTCTTGGCATCTCAATATTTTGAATATCTGATTCAATGTATTTTTCTATATTCGATATTTTGATCAAAATTTTGGAAGGCTTATCGACCTTAGAACCCAACACTATTGACACCAAATTCCAACATATATTGCGCCACATACCCTATACTTTAAGATATGTTTAAATCTTTTCCATTCACTTGATGCAACGTCTCTCATGCTGGCACATCAACATAATAAATTAAATAATAAAGATAACTTAAATAAAATAAGATATGTCCACCATGAAAGTGTTGCGATCATAAACAGTGACAAATGGCATGGTGCAATGTGGGGACGGTGCCACGTTCGCTTGCTCTTTAAATTGTTTCAAGAGCTATACTTAGACTTTTAAAAATTTAGAAAAAAAATTCAAAACCCCTAAAACATAGAAAAATCATATTTTTTCATAACATAACTCCTTTTCACTCAAATTTCCTTAATTGGATAGGGAATTCAATCATCTATTATTTTATGCCTTTTAATTTGAGAAATAACAAGAGAATAAAGTATCTAATCGTATAAATATCTAATTTTACGTAGAAAGCTCATACTAGATCAATTTCAAACTTGATTTAAAATGGAGCCTTGCTATTATTCTCTTTATAAGTCATGATTAGATTCATATAAATATTTTTAAAAAAATCAAAACCTCAATAAGTAAAACTTGTTAATTTTCATTAAAGTAGCCTTAAAATAATGTCTTTTGAGAATTTAAGATAAATGACATAGAATTTATATAATTGCGCTAACAAACGATAATCTGCATCATATGTGTATGAAATGTGCATTTAAATCTACTAATAATTGTGTCATTGAAAGCATAAAAGGCATGTTATCATCCATCACTGATGTTAGTTTTGTTCATCTACTAATAATCATCTCCTTGAGCATTGCCGAAGGCATGACCTAAAGTTGGAGAATGAGAGGGAAAAATTGAAGATGTGAGGTTTTGGAAGAGTGAAAGTGGCCCATTAATGGGTTATGAGTTTGATATCTATAAAGGATATATTTCATAAAATTTATTTAGTTGAAATTCTAATGGCCCCTCAAAATTTTCCTATGCACTTAATTGTCCATAAACAAAGGCCTTTGCCACTGCTTGATATAGTCCCAATTTTGAGTCCTTTTTTTCTCTCTCTCTCTCTCCATGATTGAAGAGAGCCTTGGTACTAGTGATATTCAAAATTTGGTCTGAAATACAAAGGGCCTTACCTTTTTTTGGGCTTCATATTACTCTTATTTAGTTTATCCACACTGTGCCACATAATGCAACATGGGAGCACATATGCACGAGCACACATCCAATGACCTAGACTAGATTGGACTTTTATTTTCTCTATCTCTCCTCCTAGAACCACCATTTTTACCATCTAGGCCCTCCCGCCCAAATCTAATGATGCCAGTCTCTAAAACCTCATCTCTCCCTTCTTTAAGAGAGATACATTGCCAAATCCTTGTCATCATGCCCCCATAAAGGAGCGATCTGATGGCCAAGAATGATTGAAATCTTCCTCAAACATTTCATTAGATTTTTTTTGAAAATTTCTTTGCCAACTACTTTTAGAATCAAATCTTTTGGCTCTCGAAGAAAATATGGTCCTGGATTATTCTAGACTCATTTTCACATTGATATGTATTGAAAATATCTTTGGTAGTGTCAAAAAGGTTGGATGAATTTGTGTTCAAACCCAAAAGCTTTGTTTACATGGTTGTGCAAAAAAGCCTCAATGGAGTAGTTAATGGCTCAATACATCAACAAAATATGTTATCATTTAGTTATTCCACCATAACAATGCTTAGATACCTTTGAATTTGTCATTTAGATATGAAATTAGGTATTTAATCTCAATTTTCTCTCATATTGTATTTGGTTCCTCTCTCTTACTTCTCTCCCATATTTTTCTATGGCTTCTTGCATGGTATCTATGATCTAGGGTTCAATGGAAAGGTCTTTTTGAAATCTACATGTCTTTATGTTTCAAGCTTACTTCTATAACCCCACTTGTCTAGTATCTATATGTATGTGCTAGAATCACCATTATTTTTGGATTCTCAAATTGTTTTTCTGATAAGCATAAAATTAAAATCATTGAATGCAGAAATTCACGTATAAAAAATTGTTGTTCTAAAAAAGAGATAAGAAGTCTTGATGTATGTATCACAGTTCTTCTTCCAAAGAAAAGAAGAAGGTAAAGAAGAGAGAAGAAGGTAAGAGAGAAAAAGAAGAATAATGATTTCTTGGGAAAATGTCTTTCAATCATGCTTCCACCACTCTTCCATCATTCTTCCACCCTTATTCTATCATCCTTCCATCACTTTCCTATAGTCCCTTCACCCATCTCTATCACTCACCACCATTCATATGTGTGAGCATAGTTATCATAAGTGGTATCCATATTTGTTTAATAAGCTATTTTTCTTACACCACATTATGTTGTAAACCATACAATTCTTTTTAGTATGTATAGTATCTTTTTTTTGTTATTTTAGCCACCTTACTATGGTTTTGCTTCAAAGTAATAAATACTTTTGCAATGTACTATTTACAGGAGAAATACGAGTCAAGGGGAGTCATAATTCATCAAATAGCTTCCAAATGAGTGGAGTGATGTATCTATTAAGAGGGGGGGGGGGTAAGGAATTACATCTACTAATGAGAGAGCGAGTATCCTTTCATCCCCATAGCATCAAAACCCAAGCATATGCTCACCTCAATCACAATTAAGGATAGACCTCAAGCTTGAGCCAATTACCATTGCCTTAGAATTCCCTAAGTGGGTCGACCTAGAGGATGGAATCTAGATCATCATGACCAACATTTTGAGGAAGAGTAATCATTACTTCTTACACTTTATGTCTTTAGTTGCAAGATCAAAAAGGTGAGAGGACTATTTAAGGAGATTTATAGCATATTGCAAAGGGACTACAAATAATTGAAGTTGTAGGGAGTGTGATAACATGCAATACACTCTTACATTACAGGGCTATTAGTGTAGTTAAAGGCACAATTTATACATTTTAAATGCATGTTATTTTAATCATTCTATGTAACGTTAAAGGCTAATTTTGCACAATTTATGAGTTCAAATTTTCACTCTTAAAAATTCTCTTCGATTAGCCTCCTTTTATTTTAAAATTTTTGGGAGAAGAGAACTAGAAAAAAAATGCATTAGGAACTAGTGTAGTATGCTCTAGTCAAAGGTCCATCTTCTCATCTTGGCAAGACATCATGTTGAGACTTGAGGATGCCAATTCCTTGAACAACTTGGCATGCCTTCCCTTCTCATCTGGCACACATTTATCCCTGCCAAACCACTACAATGGCACATAGCATTGGGTTTGCTACAATCATAGGAGTAGGACATGTTTTTTGAATTGAAACCCCTTGAGGCACTATGCTCTAGAACGGTTTCCACTATCTTGTGTAGAGACGCTAAGATCGTCACCACCTCAAACCACATGTCTAGCAGTGCTACTTAGAGAATGAGGTGTCCTTTATCCAACTACCATCCATGGCAACGATGGATATCTCAAATGATAAAGTACACACTACTCCACCACTCTTCTCCTTGTCAAGGGTTGGTATTTTGGGTTTGCATGTGTTTGGAGTAGTCCCAGTTGGGGTTACAAACTTTTAATAAATATGCACCTCATCTATTGCACTTTCCTTGAGTGGGGTGACCAGGGACAAGGATATGTCCCTTGTTTAAACCACCCAATTAAAATAAGATAATTATAATAATAAAAAGCCTCATTTTAATTGAGATTTTAACATGTAGATGATAATAATATTAAAAATTAATGGGTAAATAAACTTTAAAAATTATCTATTTTTACTTTTTAAGCGAATTTAGAAAATTTAAGAGTTAAATATTTATTTTATTTTTATTTACAAAATTAAATTGCATAGAATGATAGGTCATTTAATTTACAATTTAATGAAACAGAGTCCTATTTTAAATTATAAAAGAGTTCTATTTTGAAATGTAGGACTTTTTTTAATTTTTTAGGAATTTTTTAGAATTTTTATAAATTTATTTTATAAAATTAAAATTAGGAAAAATATTTTTTTCAAGCACTAATGTGACGATGTTGACATTGTGGAGCACACTTATATGGTGACACACGGAAACACCTATGTGTGCCTTGTGGACAGTGTCTAATGTTGTCGTATTAAGGGAAATAATGTCATGAGTTGGTGCTATAATGAGCCAAATTAGTCTTATCAAATCTTTATAGTATTTACAATCTAACATATTTTCTATTTTCTAAATGTGGGAATAAAATGTAAGTCTTATTTCATAGGCGACATCGTGTGCCTAGAGTTTTTTTATTAAAAAAATCAAGATCAATTAATATAGATCCTCCATTTTCATTTAAGTGGAGGGGGTACATGGCTGCTTCTGATTGGATGTCATTTCATTTGATAATCCGAGCTAAATTTAGATTGTCCATTTAAGGAGTTATAACAATTCACCTTAAAAGGACCTAATGAACTTCCCTTGAAAAGTGGCACAATCTGGAGCATCAAACGAAGATCAAAAGGATGAGATTAAGTGATAATTTATCTTCACGTGACAAGGTGACAAAATCAGAATGCCCCATTGAATATCTGATGGCCATGACTTAATGATGTCGATTTGCCTCCTTAAAATCAACTATAATTGTTGATCTCATCAAAGAGAAGCTCTAATCATCATGCCTAATTCAACATTTATTTAAATTATCTCTCTTTGATAGTGTATGTATTCTTGGAAAATCCAATTAATCCGACTATTTGGATAGCTTCTTCCTTAAATATCTAGGTTGAATCATGTTCTAGACTCATTTCAATTTCTGTAGAGCATTTACGATCAAGATTTCAAAAAACCACTTGTGGAGGAATCATCACTTGAACTTTGAAATTTGATTTTGAAATCATTAAATAAAAAGCCCTCGATCAGATGATTAATTGGAACAATTGCATTGTGCTTTCTAGTTAGTTACTGCTTATTTTCCTCAATATTTCATCATTTTAGCATTAGATTTTCCCTATGAATGAGATTTTGATAGAATTTCACATATTTTTATCAATTTTTCTCACATCACAAACAATTTTCTCTCTCTAATTCCTATCTTTAATCTCTTTGTGGATTTAGATCTGATTTTTATGATAGTTAATTATTTGGAAAGATCTTTGAGTTTTTTTATTTCTATTTTTCTCTCATTTCTCAACCCAATTCATCATCCAATTTGACTAGATTCTAAAACATCTCAAAATTAAACCCCTAGTACTCCATAGATTTAACCCTTTATCATAATTATACTACATTAATCATGATTAATCCTAAACGTAAGTGATTGGGAAGTATTTGACGCATAAACATGTGTTTTCAATGACTGTAGGATCATGCTTTGTCAAATATTGTGATTTAAAAATGGAGGATATTTGGCCATTGGGTCATTATCCAGTGCTATATAGAGTGCCATGTGCCTAAATATTATTACATAGCTATGGAGCATTATTGTGTGGTAGTTGAAAACACAGATGCAGACATTAAAAAAGAATTCAAAATCATTTATAATTAAGATTAATCACGATGAATTTAGTATAATTGTGAGAAAGGATCAAATCCATGAAGAATAAAGGTTTATTTTCTAGACATTTTATAGTTTAATCAAATTGGATAATGAATTGAGGTGAGAAATGAGAGAAATATAAATTAAAAAAAACTCAAAGATCTGTCCATAGAATTAAAAATCAAGAAAATTAGATCTAAAGCCATAGAGAAATAAAAGGGCAAAGTTAGAAAAAATCATTCATGATGAGAGAGAAATTGATGAAAATTTATGAAATGCTATCAAATTAAGATTCAAAATGAAAATATAATGCTATAAAATGATAGATTATGACAAAATTAATAAATAACTTGAAACTACACTAATGTTGATTGCATTAATTGTTGGATCAAGGGCTATTTATTCGTGATTTCTTCTCGTTTTTTCATCAAAATCTTGATTGTAAATGCTTGTTGGATGTGAAAGTGAGTTTATGTTATGACTCAATCAAGAGATCCAAGGAAGGAGCTATGTAGACAGTTTGATCAATCGAACTTCCCAAGAATTCTCATACCATCAAAGTGGGAAAATTTAAAGAGGGGATTTGGGCATAATCGTCAAATTGTATATTGACAGAACGAATCGATGCGGTTGTTAATTGCACACTGATTCGTGTCAAAATAAAGTCCAAACTTACCAATTTAATGAAAATAACTTGAATTGAGGGGTATAATGGTAATTATAGGTCGAATCCATAGGGAATTAGAGAAATTTCTGATGATCTCTTCGAATTTGATCAAATCGGACAATGAATCGATGATAGAAATTAGGGAAAATGGTATTTTATGAAAGAGATCTTCAAGACCATTCCACGGAATAAAAAATCATCAAATTTGACTTTGATTTCACGGAGAAATTGAAGATCGAAGAGAGGGTATTTTTTCGAAAATCGAAATCGCGAAAGAACCAAAAATAAACACAAATTAACTTAATTACTAATCTAAACAAAAATTAAATGGTAAGAGACGATAGATTAGGATAAAACACGATACCTAACCCACGACTGCGATCAAATTGATCCAATTAATCGCCGGAATCAAGGCTTTTCATCAAAAATCCAAAAATCAGGATTGTGGAGTTCAAGCGGCGATTTCTTCCTCATCGATCGTCGAAATCTTGATCTTAAGCACTCCGTGGACACGAAAATAAGTCTAGAAGCGATTGGGATCAAGAGATTCAAGAGATTTGGTGCCTAAACAGTTTAATTTGATTGAATTGCTCTTGAATGCTTTACAAATATGAAGAACATCTCAATATATAGGAAATTTGGGCGTAATCGTCCAATGAAACGCATCAAAGGCTCTGATGAAACGTATGATCGCGAATCATTACCGGTAAGTCGTGGCCATTGGATCGCGATCGGACGCTCGAAAAGAAGCCACATCGCCGTGCGTTATAAAATGCGTCGAAACGCACACCGTGGGATTGAGATCGAACACCTCAGATGCGTTTTCCATCGATTTAATCAGAGCCCTTATAACTCCTCAGATCGACGGCTCTGATTAAATCGTGTATATAACGATTCGCCGACGAATCCTGCTGCGCCACGTACCCCTCTCCTTAAGTGAAGATCAAGGGCTGAGATTTCACGCGCGATTGGACGCTTCTCACGCTGCCACATCACCGCCTGCCTCGACCGTTTGATCGCGACGCAATCGCACGGTCCAGATTATGCACATCACATGCGCATTAATAAAAATTCGAAAAAATTGATTTTTAATTCCGGAAAATCCTTAGAAAATTCAAAAAAATTCAAAAAAGTTCCAAAAAAATCCCTAAAAATTAAAAAAATTCATAACTTTCAAAATATAACTCCAAATTAATCCAAATTTCTTTCATTTGATCTGAAATTTAATTATATATCATTTTAAAAATTCAAAATTAATAAATAAAAAGAGATTTAATTTTTATTTCAAAATACATTCATTTCTTTTAAGATTTTAACTTAGAACATTAAATGAATGTTTATAAAAAATGATTTCTCTCATTATTTTACTTTAAAAACAACTTATAATCTCAAGTAAAGATGGGTTATAAAATCATTTATCTTTAATTCATCATAATTAACCTAAATTTAAGTATTTTGCGATTATAATGAATTTTTCATAGAATGATAGATAAATACTCATAAATATGATAATATGCATAGGAATGAAATCTTTTATGCCTTAATATGCATCAATAATCATTTATTATCATGTCTAATTTGAATGTTATCATATATTAAGATGTAATCAATGGTTTAGATTAATTAGGGGGAGATGAATCAGTGCCAAAAAGTCATGGCCGTTTGTTCTGCATCAAACATTCAGTTGTCTCTAGATAATAAGGGATATATCAAATTAACCATAAGGGTTTTCACAAGATTTCTATCCAACGCTCCAAATTGTGTCACACATTTCATAGAAGTCCACTAGGCACAATGAATTTGGACCGTTATAACTCCAAAATGGACGACTAGGAGTGATCATGGTTTTCTAAGGCAATTCATTGCTGAGTGAGATTGCACCACTTACCCCTCTCATTAGTGAAAGTGGAGGGCTCACATTAAACAATAATGATTCTCTTGATTAAAAGATATCGAGTGCCATGTCACCTGCTTAATAAAAATAGAACTTTAGCCCTACATTGGAAAAATAGGAAATATTTTGGAGTATAAACAAAGTGACGATTTAAATGATTAGTTGGCCCATTAGGGCACCAAAACATAAACATTACTCTCCCTAAATGATGCTATGCAAATGCCACTTATTTTCCATATGGCACTTATAGAATTTATCTCATGTCACCACATAACCACACTCTACCATGTGAGCTACACTATGTTAGCGTTGCCACGTAAGTGCTCGAAAAAAGCATTTTCCTAATTTTAACTAAAATATATTCATAATAATTCAAAATAAATTTATAAAATCCCTAAAAATAAGGAAAATTCATATTTGTCAAAATACAACTCCTTTCCAATCAATTTTTTTAAATTATAAATTACATAGTCTATTATAATATCTTATGTAATTTAAGAAATAATAAAATAATCAAATATTTAACTCCAAAATTCACAAAATTTAACTAAAAAGTAAAAATAGATAATTTTAAGTTTATCTTAAAATATATTTCTCTTATTGTTTTCATATAAACTTAGAAATTTAAAAATCTCATATAAAATGAGGCTAATATCAAAGAGTTTTAATTTTTGAAAGTTCAAACTCATCAATTGCGCACAAATTAGCATTTAAAACAATGCATTTTGAAATTTTTAAGATATTAATATAGAATGATGAAAATGCACTCAAAATATGATAGCATGCATAAAAAAACATATAAATTGTGATTTTAAATGCACTAATAGTCATGTAATTATAAGTGTATATTTCATTTTATCACTAGACAAAGTGGTTTTTTCACTTTTTAAAAGGGGAACAAATGTGGGCTGTCCAATCATGTTGATTGCAATCAAAGATTTGAAGAAATGACATGTAGCATTGCTAAATTAAGAGAAGAAATTATTAAGAGTCTTTCTAGCCATTGGATCATTGATAACATACAATCTATACATGTAATTATATGATTATTAATATAAATTAAGGCATAAAACATTACATTCCTATGCATGTTATCATGTTTTGAGTGTATATCTATCACTCTATGAAAATTTAAGTTATAATCTCAAAATGCACTTTTTAGGGATAATCATGAATAATTAAGATATTTAAGATTATATTATTCCCACTTTATATTTGAGATTATAATTGGGTTTTAATGATTAATAATAAAAGAAAATATTTTTATATACACTCATTTATTTTTCTAACTTTATTTTATAAAAAAATTTGTATATTTTTGAAATAAAAATTTAATCTCTTTTTCTTTATTAAATTTAACTTTTTAGAAAGATAGATTATTTAATTTATGATCAAAAAAGACAAATTTGGATTAATTTGGAGTTATATTTTTAAAGTTATGAAATTTCTAAATTTGAAGGATTTTTCTAGAATTATTATGAATTTATTTGGATTTATTTTGAATTAAAAAGAATAAAGAAATAGATAAAATCGCACGTAGACATGGCAGTTGATGTGGCAAAACAGTTTATGTGTTGACATGTGGCGACTTGTGTGTGTGCCATGTAGCTCATGTGTGTGTGTGTGTGTATATACACATCATTAGTGGGTTAAGCATCCAGTAATGGATACACATGTTATCGAGCTTATTTTTGTCATGTGGGACTATCTTTCTATTTATTTTTACACAAGTGATGTGGCACGATGGGAAGAGTTTGATTCATGCATGTAATCGAAGTCATTGATCTTCAATTAAGTTCGGGCGCATGTGGCAGCACTGAGTGGATGATGATTCTTTTTATTAAGTAGATCAAGCCTGGCCATTCATTTGAGGAGTTATAACGGCCAGGATTTGAAGAGCCATATGAGAGTCTGAGACGTCGATTCACAAATGGACGGATAAGATCTCGCGACGCTTCTTCCTCACATGTGACATGGCAAAATCTGAGTGCTCCATCTTTGATCGAACACACATGACCTAATAGTAACGATTCGCATCCAAGCGTTTCATCTAAGCTTTTGATTGAAGACGAAGAGCCAAATCAAACAGCCACGCCCAATTTTGCCGATATATACTCATGTTCTTTGATGATGTAAACCATTCTTGGGTGTTTCAAGTAATTGAACTATTTAGACATCTCAATCATTGAATCTCTTGCTTTCATCCTCTTCTAGATCAATTTCTGCATCCAAGGAGTGTTTGAAAGTGAGATTTTGTTAAAAGAAAATGGAGAAATCGCCTCTTGAATGCCGAACTTCGTCTTCAAAATTGTAGAATAAAAAGCCCTTGATCTAACAATCAATTGGATCATTTTGAGCGTGACATCAGGTTAGATTATGTGTTTTCTTCCTAATCTCTCTTCTTATATCATTATATTTCAATTTTAAATCGTAGATTAATGGAATTTTAGTTAATTTCTTGGTTTCCTCTCTCTTTGTGATAAAAAAAATATATCTGATTTTTACTCCTTGCTTTCTCCGAAGATCTTGATCCAAATCAAGTTATTTTTGATTCCGTGAGTTTTTATTTGAGTTCTCTCTCTAAAATTATTTAAATCCCTAATTTCTCGCCTCAATTCCTCATCCGTTTTGATCAAATTTTAAGAACACTTTGAAAATACCTTAATTCTTTGTGGATTCAACCCTTATTCACCAATATACTCTTTAATTCTTGATTTTAATATTAAATTGGTGAGTTTGGATTTTTTTTTGACACATCTCCGTGTGTATTCAATGACTGCATGGATTTTTTTCGTCAATCACACTTGGGCACTCTTCAAAGCGCCATGTGTTGCACTCCAATTGACCGCAATAAAGTGGGTGACAATGGCACCCACTTTAATTGCAATCCCATGGACTTGATCTATGAGATTGGACGACTCTGATTGGGGCCACCAATTGGAGCCCTTATGATGCCTTGATGTGTCCCATACTTTAGTCCCACATGGAGAAAATTGCAGTGATTTTTGCCTATAAAGAAAGGTGCATTGAGCATCAACTTCAAGAATGAAACCTATCTTCCACCTCACTCTCTCAACATGTGCATTGAGCATTAACTTGAAGTATGACACCTATCTCCCACCTGCATGGTTCCATTTAGGCTTCCCATGCAAGCTTGCCAAGTTGGCCACTTGGACTCAACAAGCACCCCCCACATGGCAAACCTCACAAAGTGTTAGCGTGATAAGTCGACACCATGAGTGCAGTTGTCACTGCACCAATGTGGCTTTCCCATGATGTGTCATTTTTGGATCTGATTCATCGTGAAGTTTACATGCTTTTAAATCAAAAAAATCTCTATATACTCCGTAAAAATTCTTTAAAAAATCCTAAACCTAAAAAAATCAATATCCCCAAAATACAAACCATTTTCTACCCAAATCTTTTTATTGGATCAAGAAATTAATTCTATATCTTTCTATTCCATTTAACATCACAAAGAGAATGAAGAGGTATTTCCTTTTAAATAGGACTAAATCATAGTCAAAATGAGAGTATGTCAAGTTTGGTCTAACTTCCCTAAAAATTGGGAAGTTGAACCCTTTTTACTTTCTTAGAATGTAGATCATTTGCGAACCTGATCTTCGTGAATTGACTTTGCCCACAATATGGTGGAGAGTTACTTGATCCCTTTATTCCTTTATTCTCACTCATTTTAATTTGCACCCATGGTTTTCTACTGATATACCTATGTTATTGCATCCACATAACTCATAGAAGATGTAAAAATTCAACTACTTGACTTGAAAGAATGTTAAATGAGGATAACTTCACAATATGCTATAAATAAAATGATTCATGATAGGAAATATTAATGTTTATATCAAAATAACATTAGATAGATGCAAATTGAGCATATGAGGAAAAAGATATGATGAATGCAAAAATTTCATAAAACATGATAATGCGTAGCATATTAGCAAGAATAATGCATTGAAATGATTGAATAATGGTTGGATGGTATGATGGCTGGCTGCCTCTTCAACTAGGGGTGACAGCGTCCTAATGGTGATGATGGTCACTTGAGGATGGTAGCAGCAGCAATGTCTTTAGGGTAGGGTCACCAGCTTTGATAACAAGTGGCGAGTAGGAACCTGATGGAACGAGACTGCGAGGTCGTAAAAAACACACGGTCTTGTGTCAAAATAAAGTCCAAACGTATCAATTTAATGAAAATAACTCGAATTGAGGGGTATAATGGTAAATATAGGTCGAATCTACAGGGAATCAGGGAAATTTCTGATGATCTCTTCGAATTTGATCAAATCGAACGATGAATCAATGATAGAAATTGGGGAAAATAGTATTTTATGGAAGAGGGCTTGAAGATGAATCCATGTAATAAAAAATCAATGAATTTGACTTTGATTTCTCGAAGAAATAAAAGATTGAAGATGGATGAATTTTCCGCAAACGTAAAGAATGAAATTACCGAAAATAAGATTGAAATTACTTAAATTAACGATTCTTCAACGAAATTAAACACTAAACAAAGATAGATTAGGATAAACGTGATCACTAACCCACAATTGCGATAGAATTGATCCAATTAATCGCCGAAATCAAGGCTATTCATAAAAAATCTGAAAATCACGATCGTGGAGTTCAATCGTTGATTTCTTCCTCGTCGATCGTCAAAATCTTGATCTTAAGCACTCCATGGACGCGGAAATGAGTCTAGAAGCGATTGGGATCAAGAGATTCAAGAGATTTGGTGCTAAATAGTTCAATTTGATTGAATTGCTCTCGAATGCTTTAAAGTACAAAGAACATCTCAATTTATAGGAGATTTGGGCGTAATCGTTCGATGAAACGCATCAACGGCTCTGATGAAACGGGCAGATGCGAATCGTCGCCGTTAATTCGTGGTCGTTGGATCGCGATCAGACGCCTCAGATGAAGCCACGTGGCATGTGTTTTAAAACGCATAAAAAATGCCCGCCGTTAGATCGCGATCGGACGCATCAGATGCGTTTTCACTTGATTTAATCAGAGCCTTTATAAATCCTTGCGATCAACGATCGTAATTATATCGCATCCGGTGAATCCAATCTCGCCACGTACCCCCCCTTCACTTAAGTGAAGATTGATAGCTCTGATTTGACGCGCGATCGGACGTCCCACGATGTGCCACGTCGCATCGCGCTCTTGATTATCGATCGTGATCAATCAGACACTCCAGATTACGCCATGTCACCTTCGCAATTTAAATAATCTGAAAATTTGATTTTAAATTAGAAAAATCAATTTTTAATTCCGGAAAATCCTAAGAAATTCATTAAAATTTCAGAAAAATTCTAGAAAAATCCCTAAAAATTAGAAAAATTCATAACTTTCAAAATATAACTCCAAATTAATCTAAATTTCTTTCATTTGATCTGAAATTTAATTATCTATCATTTTAAAAAGTCAAATTAAATAAATAACAAGAGATTTAATTTCTATTTCAAAAATATATTCATTTCCTTAAGATTTTAACTTTAGAAAAATAAATGAATGTTTATAAAAATAATTTCTCTTATTATTTAACTTTAAAAACAACTTATAATCTCAAGTAAATCTGGGTTATAAAATCATTTATCTTTAATTCATCATAATTAACCCTAAATTTAAGTATTTTGAGATTATAATGATTTTTCCATAGAATGATAGATAAATACTCATAAATATGATAACATGCATAGGAATGAAGTCTTTTATGCCTTAATATGCATTAATAATCATGTATTATCATGTCTAATTAGCACGTTATCAGAACCCCAATTGTTTTATAGAGAAAGTGAGGATTACATGTGCTCATATAGAGATAGTAGGAGGAGTGATAAATACATAGGGCTTTAATGACCAATATTAAAAAAAATTAGAGGCATGCCACTTGCTTCTTAAGGGTTATTTTGTACAGCCTATGTAAGTAATCATTGTGATAGGAAGTTCATTGCTTGAAATTTGTAACATCTTGGTGGTAACTTGATTACATCATAATTCAATAATCAAGATGCTTTTTCTAGATATAGTGTAGAGTGGAAATATAGATTGACCACTTACAGTGGTTCGAAGATGATGTTTACATGATTTGTACTCTATTTTTATTGTTTTTATTTTATACTCTCATGAAGATGAAGTCAAAGAATCAAGAAACCACCTTCCTTGACAATAATATAACCTTTATAAGAGCACCAATATGCCAAGGTGGATTGATGCTTCATTAATGACAAGGTCATGAAAGACTAATCTCCCCTCCAAATACTTCCTCTTTGGAGTGATTGAAGGAGATCTTTGATGAAGGGCTCACAGGGAAGTCATTTGACTTTCTCCATGGTGCACTGAGCACAATTGAAATCTACACTTTGGCTTGAAGGGGAGTACGAATGGTATTTGTGCATGTATTTAATTTATGAATTTTGATACAAGACTTTTGATAAGATGCTAATTAAACATGATAATACATAATTATTTATGCATATCAAGGCATTAAAGATTCCATTCCGATGCATGTTATCAAATTTTTTAGTATTTATCTATCATTCTATGAAAAAATCATTATAATCTCAAAATACATTAATTTAGAGTTAATTGTGATGAATTAAAGATAAATAATTTCATAACCCATATTTACTTGAGATTATAATTTTTTTTAAGGTTAAATAATAAGAGAAATCATTTTATATACACTCATATATTTTTCTAAGTTTTAAAATTTAAAAGAAATGAGTGTATTTTTTAAATAGAAATTAAATCTCTCGTTATTTATTAAATTTGATTTTATAACGATAGATAATTTAATTTCTGATCAAATGAAACAAATTTGGATTAATTTGGAGTTATAATTTGAAAGTTATGAATTTTCTAATTTTTAGGGATTTTTTTAGATTTTTTCTAAATTTTTTTGAATTTTTAATAAATTTTTCAACATTTTTATGAATTAAAAATCGAATTTTCAGATTTCTTATAAGTGCGCAGGTGACGTGGTGCAATCTGGAGCATCCGATCAATCGTGATTGACGATCAAAGGCGGGGGGTGACGTGGCAGCACGTGGAGCGTCCGATCGCGTGAAGAATCGTGACCGTTGATCGTCACTTAAAGCGGGGGTACGTGGCACATTCTAATTCATGGGCGAATCATTTTTAAAATGATTTAATCTCAGCCATTGAGCAAAGGAGTTATAACGGTTGAGATTAAAACAGACGAAAACGCATCTGAGCGTCTGATTAAGATCCAACGGCTGGCGTTTGATGCGTTATTTATTACGCACGCAACATGGGATCATCTTGGCAGTCCATCTACGATCCAACAGCCACAACTTAATTGGAGTGATTCACATCCGAGGGTTTCATCAGAGCCATTGATCAAAGATTAAATGCCGATTGGACTGTTACACCCAATTTGTCCTATAAATTGAGATGTTCTTCGACATTGTAAAGCATTCCAGGGCAATTTGAGTTAATCGAACTGTTTAGACATCAAATCCCTTGAATCTCTTGCTTCCAATCGCTTCTAGACTCATTTCCACATCCATAGAGTGCTTGAGAGTGAGATTTCGTTGAGAGACGAGGAAGAAATCGACGCTTGAACATCAATGATCACGTTTTCCTGAATTTTGATGAAGAGCCTTGAATCCAACGACTAATTGGATCAATTCGAGTGAAATCTTTGGTTAAGGATCATGTTTCATCGTAATCTATCTTCGTATAGCTTTAGATTTCAATTTGAATCATAATTTGAGTTAATTTCAATTTCAATTTTGGTTTTTCGTAAATTTTAATTTCAGACATTTCTCTCATGTTCATTTGATGATTTCTCTGCGAAAATAGATCCAAATTCAGTGATTTTTAATTCTGTAGATTTGTCTTTGAGTCCTCTTGCAAAAAATATCAAATTGCCTAATTTCTATCCACATTTCATCGTCCAATTTGATCAAAGTCGAAGAGATCATGAGAAATTACCCTAATTCCTTGTGGATTCGACCCTTATTCACCACTATACCCTTAAATTCGTGTTTATTTCCTAAAATTTTTGAGTTTGGTATTAATTTTGACTCTTGACCATGTGTTTTCAACAACCTCGCGGTCTCAATTCGTCAACTTTCTTGTACACATTATTAGGCCTCCTATTGTGCGCCCACCATTCCTCTATATATAGTTCTCTGTTCCTTCCAAGAATTTGGCCCTTCTTTTCGAATAGCCTCATTAGCCGCTTTCTCCACATTCATGTGAATAACATTGGAAAATATGTTTACGCAGATAAGCTCACGTAGTGTCTAAATAATTCATGATCTTTGATCATAAATTTGTTAAAGGAGAACTCTTTCAATTCCATTTTATGCATTTATCTCTTGAAGTAAAAGTTACATTAATGGGCAAGAGACTATAAGTAACATGAAAACCCCAGTAGCTAGTTACATTTTTTACATTATAAATCCTATACACAGATGGAGAAGAGAGATAATGATCTGGAAACTGACAAGGAAAAACATTCATAGGAGCACTGTATTGCTCAAGTATTTGCCTCATTCAAGGCCTTGAAATGTTCATTCAAGAACTCGAGTAAGTCGATACCAACCATAGATCATGAGGCCTGAGTGTTTGAGATGAACTTGATAGAAAAAAAAAATTTTCTATAAGAAACCCTAATAATGCATGTTTACTTATAATGGCTAATGTTTTTCTCATTAAGGAAGGTCCTTATCCCTGCCTCCTCCTCCCTTGGCATCTCGAGTGGCTGCCATTGAATCTCTCCAACTTCATCCCACAGTTCTCCAACTTGTCTTCCCACTCCATGACTCCAAGTGGGGATGCTTCAACATTTAGGTCACAAAATGTTTCCATCTCACTCTCTTTGATTTTAACTTAGATGCTTATCTTTATATTTCCTTCTCATAATTTAATGTGCTTGAAATTTATATAGTTCATGTATTAATTAATTTATAATTTCCTGATTCCTTTTATTCAAAATTTTCAATAAATAACTTCATGGTAGAAATATTTTTTTTTTTCTTTTGAAGAACATTCTCGAATTCCCTCTCCGTGGGAGAGAGAGTCGTGGGGAGCCACCACGTGTACAAAAGATAGATCAACGGCTATGATAGAGAGAGAAACATAGACCGTAGGATTCAGCCAGATGAGGATCGGACGACGTAGGATTAGGGTTTCCACAGGGGGCATCATGGTAACATCGTCCTCTTCCCGAGAAGCCCACAACTACCCTTTTCTTCTCTCTCATTCTCTACTCCGAGATCCCCAATTTTGCCCTCTCTTCTTGCCCCTGCAAGTCTCTGAGTTCCTCTCTCAACCTTCCGGACCCGGAAAATTTCCTCCTTTTGCCCTCGCCCGCTTTTTTTCGAATTTCTCCCCGCCATAGCTTCTCCCTGTTTTCCAGTGGCACCCGCAGGGGGGCGCGCGAGCCCCCTCCTCCCCTTGAGCTCTCTCCAGATTTTTCTCCCTCTCCGGTAAGATCACTCATATCCGATTCTCCTGCAATTTTCAATTTCTTACATTTTTCAATCTTTTTTGTTATTCAGTTTGTTTCGCATTCTTTAAGAGGAATTTATCTCCGATGGAGGCTCACGCCTAAAGGTTCCCCCCTTTTTCCTCTTTCTTGACATTTCTCCGGAGGGAAACTTATGTTTATATCTTTCTCATTCATCCAGACGGGCGATTTGCTACTCCTTAATTTTATCAATTTGTGCCATTAAGTTTATGGCAAACCATGATTTGGTTCTTGGGCAGAATCCTGATCTTGCTTTAGGGCAGACCCATGAGCTTGAAATGCACCATTCCCATGCTCTCGCAATGGGTTCTGGTTTGGATCATAAGCTCGGTCTCACCCATCACCATCACCACCCCCTCCATCATCACCATCATCATCATCAACTTCCTCATGAACAAGAAAATCCTGGACCGGAGGAGGAGGAAACTGACTTCAATTCCCAGTCCAACGACCTCGCCATCACTGATAATCATGAACTCACCCTCGCTGAAGCTGGAGAGCTTGCCATCGATCCGGTCTCCGCCATCCATGGCCCCCAGATTCTACAATCCCGAGCTTTGGTTGTCCACCCGAAGCACTCTCTCGAAGTTGGGCAAGAATTCTCGGATGTTAAGAGCTGCCGCCGTGCCATCCGTGATGCCGCCATTGCCTGCCACTTTGAGATCCAGACTGTCAAGTCTGACAAGACCCGCTTCACTGCCAAATGTGCTGCTGAGGGCTGCCCCTGGAGAATTCATGCAGCTAAGCTCCCTGGCGTCCCCACCTTCACCATCCGCACTGTCCATGAATCCCACTCCTGCCCTGGAATTTCCCATCTTGGTCACAATCAAGCTTCTGTCCAATGGGTCGCCAATTCCGTTGAAGAAAGACTCAGAGAAAATCCACACTATAAGCCCAAGGAAATTCTTGAAGAGATCCACAGAGTCCATGGCATCACGCTCTCTTACAAGCAAGCCTGGAGAGGGAAAGAGCGGATCATGGCTGCAGTCAGAGGGTCATTTGAAGAAGGCTACCGTCTTCTCCCCCAGTACTGTGAGCAGATCAGAAGAACCAACCCGGGAAGCATCGCCAACGTTTATGGCAACCCAGAAGACAACTGCTTCAGGAGACTGTTTATTTCTTTCTATGCCTCCATCTATGGGTTTGTGAATGCATGCCGGCCTCTGATTGGTCTTGATCGAACTCTCCTCAAGAGCAAGTATCTGGGAACACTGCTTCTGGCTTGTGGGTTTGATGGTGATGGGTCGCTCTTTCCTCTGGCTTTCGGTGTAGTTGATGAGGAGAACGAAGAGAATTGGATCTGGTTCCTGTCTGAGCTGCATAACCTACTCGAGTCAAACACAGAGAACATGCCAAGGTTGACTATTCTCTCCGATCGCCATAAGGGTATTGTGGAAGGCGTTGACTTTAACTTCCCTACAGCTTTCCATGGCTACTGCATGCGCCATCTGAGCGAGAGCTTCAGGAAAGAGTTTAACAATACAATGCTGGTCAACCTTCTGTGGGAGGCTGCGCAGGCATTAACAGTAATCGAGTTTGAGTCAAAACTTCTAGATGTCGAGGGTATCTCTCAAGATGCTGCTTACTGGATCCGTCGGGTCCCTCCAAGACTCTGGGCCACATCATACTTTGAGGGAACTCGACTAGGTCAACTCACTGCCAGCATTGCTGAGTCATTAAACCCCTGGCTGCATGAGGCATCAGGATTGCCCATTATACAGATGATGGAGACCATAAGACGGCAGCTGATGACATGGTTCAATGAGCGCCGTGAGATGAGCATGCAGTGGACATCCCCTCTTGTCCCCTCTGCTGACCGCCATGTTGCTGAAGCCTGTGAGCGGGCAAGAGGGTACTCAGTTGCTAGAGCCAACGAGGCAGAATTTGAAGTGGCGGCAGCCCATGAAGGGTCCAATATAGTAGACATAAGGAACCGGTGTTGCCTGTGCCGGGGGTGGCAGTTATATGGGCTTCCCTGCGTGCATGCAGTGGCTGCATTGCACTCGTGCAGACAGAATGTGAGCAGATTCACTGAGAGCTGTTTCACGGTGGCCAACTACAGGAAGACATATTCACAGACAATACATCCGGTGCCGGACAAGAGCTTGTGGAGAGAGGTAAGAGAAAATGAGGAGAGTGTTGGCAAGATGGAGCTGATGATCAATCCGCCCAAATCGTTGAGGCCTCCGGGTAGGCCAAGGAAGAAGAGAATCAGGGCAGAGGATAGAGGGAGAGTGAAAAGGGTGGTACATTGCAGTAGGTGTAATCAGACAGGCCATTTTAGGACCACTTGTGCCGCCCCCCTTTGAGATGGGAGAAAAGAAATTTCTCAATCTCGTTCTTGTTCTTGATATTGTAGCGGGTAGATTAATCCTGTTTATCATTTTTTTTTGTCATCGTAGGTAAATGTCTGATAATTTATCGCTTTGAGGAAAGGGTTTTTTCTAGTTCACAAGTGTAATTTTTGAAACATTAGGTGATATACAGTGCGTGCCTTGTTGATGGCTAATGTCATCAGGACCATTTGTGCCACCCAGGCGCAAGACCAGCCTTTCAGTACAGGGCTATGTTCAAGAGCCTTATCCCATGATTTATGATCTGACCATCTAAGAACAAACTGCTTCCCACCTGAAAGATATCAAGAAAATTACTACCTACATGACTGTTTTGGCACTAAATATCAAAGGTCAAGGGAGTGGAAGGCAATGAAATTCGGTTCCTCAATATTCATCCTTTTATGTCAATGGACCCATATAGGATAATATTTATTATAATATCATTCACTATAGTGTGCATCAAGGTACATCTACCTGTTCTTGTAGTCATCAAGATGACTAAGAAATATCAAAATTTATAACTTGCTCTTACTGCACTACCAAATGGAAGGATTCATCCTTCAAATAAGTTCTTTACAAAGTTCCCAAGCAAACAATAGAATATAATGGTCTGAACATCTCCACAACCATCAATGTTTATAAGCTCATGTAGGTAAAATTATGATCAGCAAGAATGATATCAGAGATGTCAATTGAATGTAGGAGATGCCCAAAAGAGTGACATGTTCAATTGGGGGGATGATGTAGTTTTACATATGGTGCAAGCTTTATCTTGATTAATCCTATTGAAGAACTTCTGGCCCTCGATTACTCGATCCTCCCATATGTTTGAATGTCTAATGATTCAAGGGCTAACCCCTCACCTCTAATCCAAAGCAATCTCCTTTGATATCTCAGCTCTAAAAAATTAATCTAATGCTGGTTCAATCCACAAAATGAATTGATCCAATGCCTATACAGGTAGTCCACATTGCTATGACCCTAAAACCCTACATATCCACCATTGTTATCTTGGACACTTCACCAGGATAGTCCTTTCCATCTACCAAACACATTTTCACCAGAGGATCTCACATATGATGAGCAAGGTCAATTATAGACCTTCTCATGACATGCAAAGCCTTACAATGTGAGATATATTCCTTAGACTCAGATGATAAAGCAACAAGTGGGTGAGATAAACATCATAATCCAATATGAAAATCCTCTAACCTAGCAAGACATTGATATTGACATTCGGTGAAAGGTTATTGATAATTGATTTTGGTTGTCAACACCATATGGTTGACCTTTGACATTTAACTTGAATTATTGATATTAGCTTTTTTGCTTTGACTACTATTATCATGCTTCACTTATTTGAGATTTTTTATAGTTGACATTTTCTATTGACTGGATCGAACTGTCAGCTTTGGACGTGTTATTTTGCCCAATAATTGATCAAGTTGACCCTTATCTTAGACAGTTATCTAGATTGAATAATTTTGTTTCATGTAATATTGAATTCCATTTGATCTTAAAGTTGACTTGGTAGATGTTTTCTTGGTTTGATTTCTAGCACAAAGACAAGTGATAATAGCTTCACGAGTTCATAAATACTGAAAGCTCTGGGTGAGATTGTGGGTTTTTAGAATCAACTTCCTCAAGCTATTGATTGCCAAGTACCATCATGGTTGTGTAGATAGAGATAGATACATATCAATAGATACACTTAATATGAATAGGACCACTATGTGTGTATGCGTATTGAATCATGTCTTATGCGATGATTACAACTCTGTATCTAACATGTCTGTGTGTGATATCTTTCTGAAATGAACCATGACGTAGATTTCAAAAAATATGATATGAAAAGATCAAAACAGGGGGCACATAGAACAATGTATATTGATGTTTTTAGTTAATGAACAAATGTCAAAGCTCCTGGAACATGTATGGCGATGCTTTGGAGTAAGACGCATTTGTTGCACAATGATGATGGAGATCTAATTTTTTTTTTCACAAATCTAATATCAAGATTCAATGGATGAAGCCTGACGATCATTCTCAATTAACTTCAACAAATGCATTGAGGAAGGTTGATGGCTAACTAAAACATTGGGAATCAATGACCCACAATAGAATGCCTAGTTGATCTATGATAATGAGAATCAAAGTGCACATTGCCCTTGGAATTCACTATTTAGTGGCAGATGAAATCAAAATGACAATTAGAGTAGCGGAAGTATCTCTATTACTCTCTACACAGCCATTAAAAAAATTAAAAATAGCTTGAAAACATATTTAAGTAGGTGATATTTGAATATTAACTAGATTAACTATGAATGGCTGAGCAAGGTCAATCAAAATCAATCATGGAAGGATCAGTAAATCAATTTTCTATTCAACCAAGTTTCCATTGACTTATTTAGATTGAGAGAATTCATTTAAAATGTGAGCCCTCAGTGATACCTAATTAATGAATAGTTATTAGCTAATATATATATATATATATATATATATATATATATATATATATATATATATATATATATATATATATATATATATATAATTAATAGATGGAGACTTAGAAAAAACCCATTAACTCTATAACATTAAAAGGCAAAAAAAATTGTAATTGTCTAGATATTAAAAATCTACTTTTGAAGAGAACTAGATGACAACAACATGTAACAAAAATCTGATTGATGATGATAGTGATGAAGTGACCAATAAATGTGCCTGCAATGGCAATGATGTCAACATTGATGATGAATGATGATGAGGCCAATGATGAGGCTATTAATGATGAATAATGATGCAGTTGATGTTTTTAAACTAATGAGCTTAAGATGAGTTTATGGTAATGTTCATGATGATGAAGATGTTGATGATGATATTTTATGAGAAATATTATTATTATCATAACCATCATCATCATTATGATGAAGACTATGATAATACAACATGGGAATGTGCAACATCTCTCCCATTTTCAACAGGTTATGTCGTCTTCTTTGTTGAAGGATGTCATCTCTATTGAACTAGGTTCACTTGTTTGATCTATCATATAAAGAATCTAGAAGTCACAAAAATTTTATGGAGTATGCAGTTGAAAGACCTAATCCGATGATTGGTTCATATTAAACCAGATTATTCTGATTTAAAACTTTCTACAATGTTTTTTTCTGATTTTGATCTTAAGCTGTCATGGTCACACAAAGAAATATGTTTGAGCTTCAAATGTGGAATTCGTCAAATCTGCATGGTGAAAGCATTTTTTTCGTACAAAGTTCCATCCTCATTTTCCTTTTTATGCATGAGGATCTAGAACCAGGTGAAGATGTCAACCTTGCAGAGAATGGCTAGCATCATATTCAGCTAAAGCTAGGAAAAAGTGCTCCCCCCATATATACACATATGTATCATGAGCTTTATTGAAAAGTACATATCAATTAGAACTGTGCTTTGGGTTAAGAGTAAACAGAAATATAGGTCATGCCCCTTTATCAAATATGAGAGATAATGGATAATAAGAAGAGTCTTTGGACAATTCATCCTCTTTGAAAAGAAGAGACTTGAATTTCATTGCGGGAAGAATCACAAAGCAAAATGTATTCTGACAAGAATTCTAGACAACTTTTACATGTCTATGTTATCCAATACATTTTTCTTCTCATGTGCTTCACAAAGCATATCATATGTGAATTTCCAATTCCTTGTGATGGAAGAATTTAGTGTATCACTCCTTCGGTTGAGAAAAAAATGTACCCTCATTATTTTCTTTACTCATCTCATAACATATATTTGTAATTGAAAACCCACTATGTAGGGTAGGATTTAATTGTATTACATTTATTTCATACTATTTTGTGAAAAAAATTCCATTTATGCTAAGTCCACTATTTACTTTATTTGACGTTTGATTTTTTGTATTAACCTAGTTTAACCCTCAAAATTTTCAAATGAATTACGTCAAATGTATAGCTGACATACATATACTCCTTTAGTAAAAGAAGTTTTTATAATTAGTTGTCTTCTTAATCCTCCTTATTTTTTATTTACTTATGGAGCAAGGAGAAAGAATATTTTTCTGTCTTTAAGGAATTATTGAAGGAAAAAAAATTTAAAAATTGGACCCCCACAACTTTGTGGTGGCAAAGCAAAGACAAGGTGGCAAGAAATGCCTAGATTTGCAGTGCTGATAAGAACCTAGTTCCGCATATAGATGGTGCTAGTGTATTTCCCAAGAGAGAGTGGATAGAATGCTTTGTTTGATAAGTGTGACTTTTGAACTTGTCTAACCCATTGTGCCTAGATAGATTTTTTTTTGAACTTGTGAGAAAAAAATATCATGACATGCTTCTTCAAGGCATTGTGGCATGTTGCAAAGTGGAAAAATAAATTGGGTCCATAAGAACCATCTAATCAATGAACAAGTACACTAGGTATAAGCTTATGGGGTTATGGGTAGCACTCTCATTGGTTGGATGAATAAAATCTAGAGATCACAAAACTAACGGCAAATTAAGATCTAGATCATCATTTCTTGGTCTAAGACATTCGGTGCAAACATAGCTCTCCTCGGTGCATAGCATAGCATGGATGCATTGCGGTTGTTGATTTCCACTTAAACACATCGAATGACAGAAATATAGAATCTCTCCTCACAATTATTCATGCTCACGTTTTGAGGCAAATCAGCCTTATAATTTCATTCCTTGCATTCACTTGATAATTAATGTGTGTTCTCTTGCATTTTGTACATGAATTGAATGCAAATATCTTCAAAATCAAACCTAATTACTAGAGGACATGGCCCATATTCAACATTATAGTTGATTTTAGTTTTTTTGAGTAAGCTTGTCATATTTTAATTTTTAAATTTGTTGCATTCAGTCAAAATGGGATTTGGGATCCTCATCATATATCTTCATGAGCATGCCATTTTTTTCTTCCCAAACTATTTCATATGTTAGAGGATGTCAATAGCAAGTCAAAATTGATCTTTTTCTTCTTTGGGGATGTCACCTTTTATATTATCCTACTTTTTATGATTTAAAAGACCTCTAGATGAATCTAAATTTTTCATCATTATATTGTCTATGTTCATCTTAAAGAGTGTGTTGTCTTTCAGGTTCATCTCCTTGAACATTTGACAAACTCAACCTCGTTTGAGTTCTTACAAACCTCAAATGCTCTTATTCAGGCATTTTCTATGAAACTCGACATTCAGTTTACTTGTTCTTGTCATATTTCATTCATGGGGAAGAAATCCAGGTTTCAGTAGGAGTGATCTCCTCTTTTTATAACTGATAAAAACTAGGTCATGCCCAATGTTTTAAACTAAAAATAAAATGAAACTCATAGCTGAAGGGAAATGATTCCACCTCCTCTCCTACTTACTCTATCTTCATCTCTCTTTGTATATCTCGTGCTTCTCACTTATTCTCTACCTATTGTCTCCCTATCTCTCTCACTCTAACTCATATTCTCTTCTTTCCTCCTCCACCACACTATCTTGCTCCTTCGCTTAAATATTGACTGCTTCTCTTGCTCTTTCCCTTCCCCTTCTCCCCAAACTCTCTCTTTTCTATCTTTCTATATTTCTCTTATTATCTCTCTTTGCAACCCATGACACACCAAAATTCTGAGTGTTCACACCTCAATTCATATCTCCCTACATCAATGGAATACTAAGGAGAGTATTGGATGTGTGTGACTCAAGGACCTTGGCCTATACTTTCAAGTAAGAGGATTTACTTACCCCTCTTAGTTATAATAAAAAAGATAATAATTAATTAATTTGAAATCATTTCCATTAATATCAATTAACCAATAAATTTCTTGAATTTTCCCTCAAAGTTAACTTGAGAAAATAACTTAACATGGATAAAATTATAGCATATGGTTTACAAGATAAGTATATTTGACCATAGAAGAAAATAATGCCAACATAGATCTCATTCCTTTTTCTGCTCATCTCCCTATTCCCTTAGCTTCTTGTCTTTGTCTCACACTCTCTCTATTTTCCTTTCGGTTCGTGGAGAGTTTTTCACTTGAACTTTGAACCTTTATTTGAAAAAAAAACAAGATGAATTGACTTGATCCGAAATAATTGGGTGTTTTCTACAAATGGTTTCAGGATAGTAGGAATATTTTCCATAATGTTGTTGTTTATATAGGTTTTGATTAGAATTGAATTACCTACAATCAGTTTATTTTTGAGATTTTTTTACTAATCCCTTTTTTTTTGTTAAAAACTATGATGATATTCTTTCTTTGATTTCCCCCCTTGATTTAAGTCCAATTTGATTTAGTGGATGCATGTTTATGAGTTTTGAAATATTGAATATTCCTTACTCGGTATCCCCATTCATCCTCCAATTTGACTTAAATCGAAAAGGTTTTCATTAGATCTTTTTTCCCTACCGTTAGGCTCATAAAAATGCCTCACTAATCATCAATTCATGTTAGTACGATATTTTCGATTCATGTCTAAATTGTTTTTGAGTGGAAACAAGTTTTACACTCTTCATGCATCACTTCATAAGATAGTAGATCTTGTTTTCGACTAATCCACCGTCAGATCAAACTGACATTCCTTATATAGTCAGTAAAAGCAAAAATGATTCAAATGCCCCCAATTTGACTAGAAAATTATTAAATTACCCTTTAAATTGATAAGTTATCAAAATAACTGTAGACTTTGACTCTCCCTCTCAATTTAATTCTTGGTTACTTCTCCACTGCATAAAATGCAACAATATTTACACTTCTGGTACCATTCCAAAGGATTTAATTCCATTTATGGATATAAAAATAACATTTAAAAAGTAAAAATAATGTAGCTAACTGTGAGAAAGGTTGGTTATTTTTTCTAACTCAATATCCAATCTTTCTTCTTAAAAATGATTAATTCATCAATTACCCTTGATTTCTCATCCCACCTGTCCATGTCAATGTAACCTATTGAGCAGAGTCCATCTCTCCCTATTCCATTCTAGAGGCATGCACCTCAAATTCCCAACCCACTGAAAATCCATACAAAGTTTTGACACTCTAATGGATTGGTCCAAAAGTACCTGAAACAGTTTGATCTGACGGTGGATTAGTCGAAAACAATAAGGAATATAATGGAGAATTCTCTCCACCCTCCTACTTAACTTGTTGGATCCTCTTCATTTCTTTAAAGAAAATTATAAAACTTTTAGGATTTCTCTTTTGTGACTAAAACGCTTGATAATGATTTTTCTCTCTTCTTCAGCATCAATATTTTTCTCCTTTTCTATTTAAACCCCAAAAAAAATGATCTTTCCTCTTTCCTTTTGTTACTCCATGATCAACAATAGGTTATAATAATTTCTCTGCTTTTTTTTTCTCTCTTCTCTCCTTTTGTTATTGATCAATAAGCTTCACTCCATGTCATGCTTTTGTGGTTTGAAAAACCTTTGCTTTCTGTTGACTTGATGTAGCTTGACTTTGTATGTGGTGGTGACAATGATTTCAACCTTCTGCTCAAGAGTTTATTGGCTCTGACCTAAAATCACAGGCGTATAAATTTCCTGCTACATTTTGATCTAGAAAACAGTGTCTTAACTCACTGCCTACTCAATATGGTTAAATGAAAAAATCAATGGTTGTCCTTACTCTTTATAAATTTTCATAAGCTTGAAAGTCTTTCAACACATCCTTTGCACAAACAAAGCTCTCCCCCATACTAATTTTCCTGGGATGAATGAACTCGCCATAGCTTGTGCCACCTCTGTCCTCATTGAAGCTTCAACATCTCAATTCCAAGCTCTGCTTGACATGACTTTTGCCCCCATTATGAAGAAATAAATATAAATATAAGTATTTAACTATATATATATTGAGAGAGAGAAATAAACTTTTAAATGCAGCTCATTCATTGCTTTTCACTAGCCCAAGTGGCTACTAAAAACTAAATCTTTCTCCTTAATAAAATGCTCAAGGATCAAATCTTTGAGAATTCTGCGTGAAGGACAGCTTGAAATTAGTGAGAGATCCTAAGGCTGCTTAGTTCAAAAGCTGGTGGATATCTCAATAGCAGCCATAATACCACATTCTACGTTTCAATCATGAGCAATGAAGGGGATTTCTCCAATTCGCAGATGCATCCAGGCAGCCACGATGCTATAGGCATCGTAATTTTTCACGTAATTTTTCATCGTAGTTCATGATCATCATGTAATTTTTCACGATGCTATAAGCCCCTCAAATCATCATATGAAGGCAGCCACTCTAACCTTATTTTTCCGAGCACTTGATTTCTGCAGCAGAAAGAAATGAGAAATATAAGAAAATCTTTAGGATTTGACTTTCTCGAGAATGAAAAATTGATTGAATTCACAGTAAATATTTGAATGACACGACGACATTTTTATCAAACGGATCAACAATCAATGTTCCACTCAAATACTAATTAAGTTGTAAATAATTACTGTGGGGATCAAAAGGGCAGCCAGAGAAGGAAGAATGGTAGGTACAAGTCGCCCTAACCTCAGTTTAGAAAAAAACATAGAATCATGTCATATATCATATGTAGACATAGCACCAAGATCCAAATTACCAAAATAATCCTAGGACCATGTAATGACCAAAAATACCCCTTAACTCTAACAATTACCAGCAAAAAGTGAAGATTACAATCAAAATAAAAGACGGGATCTATAAAAACGTAAAGACCATAAAAACCATTGATATACTATTACCAGGAAAAAACACTAGTCAAAAAAGATACCCTCAGAAACGCGGAGTATCACTGCCATGAATGAACATGGAAGAATTTGCATCATTTGAGGGGAAAGATCTCATCTTGGCATCCAATTTTGCCAGCTGGGACTTCACCCATGGGGGACTATATCTCCCTTCTATCCACAAAGCCTCCCCTGTATCTTTGTGCTTGAAATCTGGATATTTTGGATTTTTCTGAAAATAATAATTTGGGAAATATCATATATTTACTAAAGGAAATTAGAGCTTATTTCGTCATTAACAGTAGAATTACCTTGTTCTTTCGATTATCCCACCAATCCATGGGATTTGCAAAGAATGTCTGCCATAGTTCTTCAGAAGTGGTGCCCTGATTAGAACTGTAATTTCCCATTTTACTGCCTGTAAATTCATAATTTTAGTATTCAAATTCACTGAATAATTTTTTAAATCAAATCCACAATAACCTTTGATCGGAGATCTTGAATCTGGCTCGTACAAAGGCACCTGTGGCAAGTTTCTCTCGATGAAATTCAGCTGCTGGACGACCACCTTCAATTCAAAAACCCCCCAAAAACCCATTAAATTACAGGGAAAAAAAATACAATTATCTATGATTCAAGACCCACCTTGTAGTAGACTTGACGTTTATTTTCATCCCCTTCAACAGAATCCGAAGCAAACCTTCCAGAAACATGTATCTGCTGACCCTTCTCCAAATGGTGGTAGGCGACGTGCGCCAGGTCATCCCAGAAACTTAAACTAATCCTAAACATCAAACTCAAAGCAATGAAGAACAAGCCACAAAAAGACGACACTTAGCTTACTTCATTAACCACCAAAAGATAAAAAATCAGAGACTAGTTTACTAAATGAATTACTCAAGGATCAAACACGAGGTATTGGATTATGAACAAACGAAAGAAACGACTAAACGTTGTTTACTTCATTAATTACTCAAAGATCCAAAATCAGATCACTTGGATAATGAAAAACCCAGAAAAAAAAACTACTTCCGCTCATTAATTACCATGTTGTTTCAGTGGAAGAATTCTTAACACCGAGGCGAGTCCAAGCGAGGACCTTTCCACTGCTGACGTACTTGATCTGCACGGGAGTTCCAACGATGCCGATGAACTGGACAGAGTTGGCTATGTCTTTTCGCCATGTAATTGTTGTGGGTCTAGGATAAGCTCCGTTAACTACCTCCGAGGAGCATCTAATCCCCAACCTGGGAGGACAGAACCGTCGTACAGAAGAAAAAGAGAGAAGGAAATTAGGGTTTGGGTTTCTGATGAGAGGTAGACGATGGGAGGGATTTTGTAGAAGATGGGTTGCTGCAAGAGCCGTCGCCATGGATGGATTTTTCTCCCCTCCGCGGGAAAACCGACTTCTCGCAGGCGATAACATGAAACTCACGTCATAAGTGAATGGTACCTATCGGACACCCTGACAGGTCCTATTGGTCTGACCAGTTCAAAATGCGCCTAATAGATAGACAGATAGAAAGAAAGATAGATAGAAAGATAGATGGATAGATAGATAGATGGATGGATGGATGGATAGATGGATGGATAGATAGATGGATGGATGGATGGATGGATAGATGGATAGATAGATAGATAGATAGATAGATAGATAGATAGATAGCTAGATGGATGGATGGATGGATAGATTGATAGTTAAATAGATAGCTAGATGGATGGATAGAATGATTGATAGTTAAATAGATAGCTAGATGGATGGATGGATGTATTGATAGATAGATAGATGGATGGATATAATGATAGATAGATAGAAAGATTGATTGATTGATATATAGATGGATGGATAGAATGATGGATATAATGATATATATATATATATATATATATATATATATATAAATTGATAGATAGATAGATAGATAGATAGATAGAAAGATAGATTGACATATAGATGGATGGATAGAGTGATAGATAGATAGAAAGATAGATAGATTTATTGATATATAGATGGATGGATAGAATGATAGATAGATAGATAGATAGATAGATAGATAGATAGATAGATAGATAGATAGATAGATAGATAGATAGAAAGATAGATAGATTTATTGATATATAGATGGATGGATAGAATGATAGATAGATAGATAGATAGATAGATTTATTGATATATAGATGGATGGATAGAATGATAGATAGATAGATAGACAGATAGAAAGATATATAGATGGATGGATGAATAGATAGATAGATGGATGGAAAGATAGATAGATGGATGGATAGATAGATAGAAGATATACCAATTTATGCCGATATTATCCAGCTCAAACAAGTATACTCTTAGTGGAAAGCAAGTATACTCTTAATGGAATTGTGAACCATCTTGAAAGTGTTGTGATACTCAGGTCTTGTACTTGGTAGACGACTGCTCACATGTCTTTAGAGCTTGAGACATTTCACATGTAACATTCACTATTTTGAACCTATAAATGCACCCATTTCATCAAGTATGATTGCACAATTGTACATAGCAATGATGAAATTTTTGAAAAGCTAGCTTCACCTTTCTGCCCTTTTTGTCAATAAAGATTTGAGGAGAGTGAGCTAGATTCATAAATTAGGCTTTCAATTTCTGATTCCACCTACTCACTGAGACACTGTACCTACACTACTTCCCTTATTTTTCTTCTATCTTTTGCCCTTTCAAGGCCGAGCACACCAAATGTATCGAATGAACTCCAATTTGTCTTTACACTTTGCAGAAAATAGTATTATCGAAAGAAACATTGTAATATCCTTGTTCTTTTGTTCGAGATAGGGTTACTTGTATTCTTTTTGTGAAAAAAAATGCCATGGTTCTTGTAGGGTGGCGGAGCACTTTAAAAAGTTGTATTTTCTTTGTCTTTTTATGTCAGCATTTCATTGTATATGCACTTCCCTTGAATCATTGGTGTTTCTATGTAAGTGATTTTTGTGACACAATTAAATGGAATTTTTATGAAGTTTAGCGAGTTGATGTTAAGCTGATAAGAACAGATACTAGACTTGATCTTAGCCACAAGGCCGATATAAGTATTTTTCTTAGTGATCTTAGTGAGTTGATAAATTTTTCTCTAATTCTCTATGTATTAGAGCTGACATGGAGATAGAATATTGTGCATAAAATATTGCGCTCTCTCCTCTCTTCTTGATTTTTGATAGGTTTAATTATCCCTTCTTAATATAATGGATGCTTCTATCCTTAAAAAGACTTATCCATACTTTTTAACATTTGAGTGGTCTTGTAATTTCCATGAAGAGACAAAAAACTTGACCATTAACATAGCGAGCAATCTAGATAGATAAGGCACGCAAATAAAAATTTACAAAAGTGTGTTGATTGAAATTGAGAATTTCCAACATATGTAATTCTTTGGAAAGATTCTTGTTTTGGAAGAGATTAATCATTGATGCTTTATGAGAGAAATCATAAGTGCAGTATGAAATGTGAGATGGAAAATTAAATTGAAGGGGGTGTGTGAATTAGTTTCTTTTAAGTATTTATGTTTTTCTACCTCTTTTTCTGAATTTGTTGAATATATATTCAAATCTTCACGCCGCCCGTACACTAGAATTTTTTATATTGGATAAGGTATTCAAACCCCTCCTGCCAATCCTAGGAGGAGATAGTCTCCTTGGAGTTTCTCTTCACCTAGTTAGTCCCCCAACAATAAATATTAAGTGGTTAGGTTTGTTAGATCAAAGTTTAAACATGAGCTTTCAATTTGACCCACTCACGCTCTTGTGAACAACCTCACTTCACCATTGTCCTTTGGTATGCTTTGCTCGTCCCATCTCCCACGGGCCAACTTCTAGAGTTCCGCATATTGCTCTTTACTCCCCTTCTAGAGTTCCAAATACCTCTTTGAAGTTCTCAAGCCTCGTCATTGATCCACACATGCTCCAAGTGGGCTGTTCATTCTCGATCCCATGTGATCTAGCAGACTAAAGAACAAGTATACCTTGAGTTGAATTTCCAATCAACTCCCTAGACTTACAAAAGAATCTTTAGGACTCATTCACAAAAGAATCTTTAGGACTCATTCACAAAAGAATCTTCCCCTTACCCTCACAAGTTAGTATGACTTACCTGGAGACAACCTAATGTTTACAAATTATCCTAGCTATCCTTGATTCCTAAAATAAACTCAAAGGAAGTATACAAATAAAAAGGAATTCAAACTAAATTAATGAGAAATAAATAAAAATACATAATCTAAATTTAAATTATGAAAACTATAAAAAGTAAATTGCTAAACTAGAAACTCCCTTAAGAATTCTGCCTTTCACTTTGGTTTATGCCTTCCACTTTGACTTTTTCCTTTGACTTTGACTCATAGCATAATTGCCCTTGAATGTCTCCATTATATCATAGATGATAAAGTATGTCTAATAACTAACCTCAATGGCTTGAAATGACGACCCTGATTGGATTTGAGGTACTTGATTGTTTGATAGAACTTAGAGTGTAATCACCATCAAGTGAGAGTGAGGGCGTCAATTTTAATGAAGACGGGTGGGCATTCCAATTGTCTTGCAAAAGAGCACAAATCTTCATCAAGGAGAAGGTGTGATGACAAAGAGTAGAAGATCGTAAATTCAACAAGAGAGCATGAGAGCTGGAGTGTTTCCACTAGGGAGAGATTGATTATCAAGAGCAAGGGAGGAATCATAGAGTGAGAGTGAGATTCCCTTTTAAAGAAAAAAACGGCGAGTGAGTCAAGAGTTAGGGTTCCCCTTTTGTTTTTATTACATTTTCGAGGTACCAAAAAAATGTCCATTAGAAAGAAGACACAAGCATTGAATAAAAATAGAAATAAAAAAATAAGGTTATGAAAGTTTAGTGAAATGAAGATTCTTAAAATTTTTTCTTGAGATGCTTCCATGTTAATCAATATTAATTTGATCTTTTTTTAATTTTTAAAGAAAAATTGAAGATTTTTTAGAATCCCAATATGTAATAATTAACAAGACATGGAAATCCAAAGGAAAATTTTTAAAAAAATTAGGAAAGGCTTTTTATTGATTTTCTTGAGTTTTGCTTGAGTGTCGACGCTGAGGCGCATTCATTGATCAAACCGTCAGTACCTGCAACTATGAAGATTTATACCTTTCTCACATCATTCTGGCTAAAACATCAATCAACTTCTCAAATTAATAAATATACTATTTCATAAACATAAAAAATCATCGATATAAATGATCAAACAATGTACTAAACTAACAAGAGAGAAAGAGATTTACATGAAGAAAGGAGAGAGGGTGGAGGAGAAAGATAGGTGGAGACAAGAACAAGGATAAAAGATGAGCGACTATAGATAAAGAGGAGATATTAGACATTAGATAGAGGAGAGAGGCTAGACTAGAAAGTAGAGAGGAGAGGTGAGAGATGAGAGAGGAAAGAGGAGAGACTAGAGAGTGAAGAGGAGAGAGGCTAGACTAGAAAGTAGAGAGGAGAGGGGAGATATGAGAGAGGAAAGAGGAGAGACTAGAGAGTGAAGAGGAGAGATGAGAGCAAGGAAAGATTAGAAAAGAATTGTTTGGTTTGAAAAAGAAATATCAATTTCACATTATTGCCTTGATTATGATTGAGCATTGGTTGATCGGTATAAAAAGATAGATCATGATGAGATTAATGGTTTCCAATCGCATAGATGATCAAAGAAAGGGAGAGAGAGATATTATATAAAAAATATCGCTGATCAGATCATCGATCAATTAATTGATAGATCATAGAACCTTGATTGATGATCAGGGAGAGGGAGAGAGACATTTTATTAAAATATTGCCGACATATAGTCATCGATCTATAGAATCTAGACTTATGATCATATAAATCAGAGGTTCTAACAAAATAAAAATAAAAAAAAATCGGAGGTTCTACAGTCGATCGCTGGCTTCAGCATCACACGGAACCGTATCGTTTACATAATTAAATTTTTTTACCCGCCTTTTGTGAAGAAAGCAATACATTGAGGACTGATAGGAAAAATCCGGAGTACCGGAGGATCCAAAATTCTTCCTTTCGTTGTGCTTTTCTCCGGCGGCTTCTCCCTCTCCTACCCCTCCGCCATGTTCGCTCCGGCGGCTCGCCTCGCCACCAGGCGCCTCCTCGAAATCCGCCGCGTCCTCTCTCAATCCCCTCAGCAAGTATAAGCATCGCATTTCCCTTTTTCGATCCAGAACTCTCCACGTTTTGTTTATTTATTTGCAGGCCTCTCCGTTGGCGGCGTTCTCGAGATCATTCTCCAATGCTCTTAACTACGTGAGTCAACTACTATATTTCTTAATAAATTTTTCTATTTGAAGTGTTCTTTTTGGTTGTGAACTGAGATTCAGTCTCTTCTGCATCTGACTGCAGCATATTGATTCTCCCGATAATAAATCTGAAATGACGTGGGAGTTCTCCCAGACGAACATGGAGAGGGTATGAAATTTCTGACGATTTTTCTTCGATTATTTGTAAACACCTGACTCAAGTTGTTTTGTGTTTCTGTTTCTATTTTGGTCGGTGAACAAAGGAGGGATAGGTGGAGATAATTATTTTTTTTAATTACGGTTGCAATCAAATTATGTATACTCCGGGTTAGAAACTGTATTCAGAATTAAATCATAGGCGACAATTTTCTTTTGAACATTAAAGGAAGATCACCCGAGATTGGCTATCAACTGGTACAAGTACCCTCCTCTTCCCACCCAAGAGGTCACCCCTCCCTAGACTACCCCAGCCTGGGCACCCTTAACTCCAGATTTCCACCCCGGTGCCCCTCTGCCCATGAGGGTCACCCATCTTTGATCTGCCCAAACCTGAGCATGCTTCACTATGATGACAGTTATGATGAATTGGTTCTCAAAGATCTTTAGGTGCTTCCCTATTGAGTAGTTAGCGATGCACCTTATCTCTTAAGATACAATTTAAAAATTATGGATATCTGGGATACCACTAAATTTTTCATTTTTTGTGTAGCTATTATGCATGAAGTCTTTATCTAATTTCGTAAAATGGGTGACAAAATATCTCCGACTCTGATGATATCTCTGTGATTTTGATTTTAAAGGTTGAAATTGTTTTAGCTATTCTTAAAATGAAATAAAGGAGATCCTTCCTACAAACACTCGTGTTGATTGCAACCACTAGCTGATTATCTATGCCTGTGTCTTTCCTAAGTTAACGTCCTTATATCATATCACCTAAATCTCCCTACTTTGAATATTTTTTGTGCCATTACATCACACATTGGTGGGGTTTTAGTGTTTAATGGTCGATGATTCGTCCATTTAACCTCCTGAAGAGTCTCTGAAGTTACTAGTGGGCAAAATAAGAATAACGTTTATTTTTGCTTGTCATGTTTATCAGGTCCCTTTGTTGATGATTTGATGCGGCTATTGTTATTAGTTTTGTTTTATTAACTATCAGTCAAAGATATCATAAATGCACTTCGTCTTCTGAGGGTATTGGCAGAATTCTGGGATATGTGCCTTAGAACATATGAATATCTCTATTTCCAGTTTTGATTAATTTAGGCAATTCACTGATACCATTTATGAAATAATTTCTGTAAAATACCAGAATGATGCTTTACTATTTTGAAGGGCTTTCTGTATACTAAAATAGTTTGTAACAGTTGCTCTATGCATCAATTTCCTGCATCTTTTTGGTTTTTAAGTTTAGCCGTCAGATAATCTTTTGTTGATGTTTTATGATAATCTCGCTCTTCCTTTTGCTCTTATATCAAATATTTGGCTTCTCCCTTTTTTAAAATGTTCTTCTTCCTGACAAACTTCCAGGTCAAAGAGATTTTGTCTCACTACCCATCCAATTATAAACAGTCCGCAGTCATTCCACTGCTGGATCTTGCTCAACAGCAACATGGAGGATTGGTTACCTGTTTCAGCCATGAATGCGGTATACATTCTGCTCTCTTTTGTAACAATGTTTTAAAAAGTTATTTATGTCTGTGTGTTCAATCACATAAATAACTAACAGATAACTAAGATCATTGAAGTTGCTCCTATCAGAGTTTATGAAGTTGCCACGTTTTTATTCCATGTTTAACCGGACAAAGGTTGGTATGAGTACTTGAATTATTTATTTTACTTCCAGTTTCATGAAGATAAGTTAACCCTGATTATTTTTCATATTTACACTTCCAAAGGTTGGAAAATACCACCTCCTCGTGTGTGAGAACTACTCCTTGCATGATACGTGGTTCTAGGGAAATAGAAGAGACATTGCTGAAGCATCTTGGAGTGAAGCGGAATGGTAAGAAATCCGACTAAAAATTTGATTATCTTTTTCTTATATTTGTTCAATTTCTAAATGACGTTTCAGCTCCCTCAGTGGAGTTAGTGATTTGCTGCAGGATGATGTGAACACACGTACATTAGAGAGAGAGAAAGGGTCAGCTAGATATAGTAGAAAAAAATGTACCGTATGGTTTCTATCTCCCATAAATATTGTCACAGTACAGGGCCTTCAGGAAATTTTCCTCTGGCCCACCTAGTTCCTACTATAAAAATAATAACGGTACATGGGTATGCACACAATATTATATTCTATAAGGTGAAACCAAAATACACATTTTTGAATTCTTTTTTTTTTTTTTTTGAAAAAAACACATTATTGAATTCTTGATAACCATTGTTAGTCTCTCATAATCAAGTTACGTGGCATATTTTATTTTGTTGTTAAGTACTAATCGTTTTGTCATGTCTTTTTTTTACTGTCAGAGGTGACCAAGGATGGATTATTCTCAGTTGGAGAAATGGAGTGCATGGTTAGTATTTAAAGGAATTCTTTCTGTTGTTTTCAAATAACATTCTTTGCATTCCTCTCTATTCTCAAGATGAATTGTTGAATTAATGCGTGATCAGTCTGATGAATAGATGTCTCATTCCCAACGACCTTATATCTTTTTGTTCTTGTGGTTTTTATTATACTACTCTCTATACTAATATGGTCAGCTTGTCAAGAATACATTACATTCATAAAGTTACTACTACTCTCAGTCTCTCTCTCTCTTTTCACCAGTGATTGTCGTTTCTTAAGACTCTGAATATTCCTGATGGTATAGAGCCCACGACTCTTATATTTTCTGTTCCATTATGCACATATTCCAATTTAAATTTATCTGTTGGTCACATGTTTGTGAGAAATCATCTGAATCAACCAAAATAAGGGGAACCTTCTACATCCTGAACCTAGGGTAGTGGATCCGTACTGACAAATTCTAGGATTGATGTTGCCTATTTGAAATGAACTGATACAACCTTAAGTTCAAGTCAATGCTGGAATTGAAAATTAGTTCTATATAGTCTCCTTAGAAGACCATTTTTGTCCTTTGCCCTTATTGAGGGGACATGCAGAGGCATTGTATAAACTGGAGATAACTATCGCATTACTTTTTTCTGATGTTCGATTGTTACTTCTTCTGTGTATATCTCTCTAGCTCTGACTAATAGTTAATCATGGGTTTGACAAATGAATGCATTTCAAGATGTATAATCTCTCTGTTTCTTTCTAGCAAAGAAGTGCTGTGATCCTCAGTTCTTTTGTATTTTCTGTCTCTCTTTTTTACATATTGTTGAGTTTATGCAGGGATGCTGTGTGAATGCTCCAATGATTACTGTGGCAGACTACTCCAAAGGCTCAGAAGGCTACACATATAATTACTATGTCAGTTCATTCTCGAACCTTGTGAATTTCCAGAGTGTGACAGTTATTTCATCATTTCACTCTCTCTCTTTCTCTACATGAAATTCATCACAATCTATGTTCCTGTTAATGTATAGGAAGACATCACTCCTAAGAGAGTGGTCGAGATTGTGGAGATGCTGCGGAAAGGAGAATCTCCACCTGTAAGTTGTCTTTTATTTTTCTCTTTCTCTCTCTTTTTCCCTTTTATTTTGCTGCAAAAGAATTTTCTTTTGATCTACAGCTTTCCCTCTCTCTCTCTCTCTCTCTCTCTCTCTCTCTCTCTCTCTCTCTCTCCCCAGAAATAGTCTCTGGGTAATTACCTGTGAAATAATCTCTTGCTTGATTAACAGTTCTTTTGTCATTCTTACCCTTCCTAGGAATAATTTGCTGTACTGACATCCCTCTCTCCCCCCCCAAAAGATATAATCTCTAGCCTGCTTATTTTTCTCTAGAAAAGATCAATTGCTCGATTTACATTCCTTTTTTTCTTGCTTGAAGCAATCTCCTTCTCGTTTTAACTTTCTCTCTCTCAATCAACTAATAATCTCTTGCACGGTCAATGTCTCTCTTTCCCTCCATGGAAATAATGTGTTGCTAGATGAGCATCTCTTGTTCTCTCTCTCTCTCTCTCTCTCTCTCTGTGTAGTAATAATCTCTTGGTTGATTATCAGATCCTCCTTTCGCAGGTTGGAACACAAAATCCACTGCGCATAAGAAGTGGGCCTGCTGGGGGCAACACCACTCTGCTTGGGGAGCCAATGCCGCCACCATGCAGGGACCTTGATGCCTGCTAAATTTTATCTAAATTCCCTAAATAACCGAGGTTTATTGCCAATTTTTTCCAAGGAAAAGGGATAGTATTTAAATTTTTCTTCTTCTTTTTGTATGTTTCTTTAACTCACCGGGACTTGGGATGTGGTTTTGATTGAAATAAATAACCATCTGAACATCCTTACTTTCTCATTGAAAATCTCATTTTTTTCGACAAAAATACTACTGTTTTAAATTTTTCTTTTGATCTGAAAATCTTTTATGTAAACGGGTAATTCTCAAAATGAATATCTATGGCATGACTCTGGATCCTTACCAATTCAACTAGAAACGAATAGAGATGGTCTCACAACACTAACAAAATTTCCCAGGAACTATCGTCGTTCTCCAGTCTTACTGGCCATACCTGGATTTCAGAGACCCGGTGACTCAAATACTAAAAATTCTCCTTCCCCCATTGACATTGATAAAATTGAAACCTCCTGATTTATCAGAGGTTGAAATCTCGCCAGAGCATTTTGATATTCCGAAAGGCAGTAATTTGAATGCATAAGGCCCTCATGAGTTCTAAATGCTATTTTGGGGATGTCTGTCTCATTCATATGGATTTGATTGTCACTAGATTGAAGAACGGGCAGCATGGATTTGCTGTCCCATCGGGCAGCATGATCTTAATTCCTTGAACATTGCATCCCCAATTCCATAGGAATACAGTCTCGAACAGATTCCATGGGAGCTAAGGAAATTATGAAGCTACCTGTCTAAGAATTCCCATTGGATAATGCGATGCCATAGTTGGATGAATCTCTTCTTGCCATAGTCTGATATACGTTTTAACAATAGTGATTAAAATGATATATTTTGAATTTTCCTCCTTCTGATCTCAGATGCACCTGCCTTTATGATGGTTTAATTTCTCGATCTACCGATGTAATGTTTTCTCCAAATAAAATATAAAGTATTCATACTTTTTTTTGACAAAAACCATTTCAAATATGAAATTGCTCTTTTTATGTTGATGATCTCCTTATACTTTCAAGGTGATTGGTGAAGATCCACTCAAACTCAAGAATAGAAGGTAAGAACAATAACACAACAATGTCAAGAATATAATATAATTAATCTTCATATGATGATTGAATGAATCTAATTGTGATAATAATGATGAGTATATGATGTTATGAACATTCGGCCGATAAAAAAAGATGCATAACTCTTCATTTATCAGATGAAAATCAAATGTAAAAAGCTACACTATCTCAAGCTACATTCTTTATTAAATAGAATCTAATTTTTTAATGTACTTTAAAGCCCTAACAGTTTTCAATTTTTAAATAATACATTTTGGAGTTTTTATAATTTTAACTTTTCTCAATATTAAATAAATGTAAATGATTGTGGCAATGAAAAATTTAGGGGCAGGGGAGCTCAGATTTTAGTTTCAAAATTCCTTGGTATCAGAATATGTGCAATGATTTGATAAAAACAAGAAAATTTTAGGTATTCAATAACCAGAAATGCAACTATGAATAACCCATTAGACTTTCTTTTCTCTCTTAAATCTAAATGAAACACTTGAAATCAATCTCAGATGATGATTAATAAACATCATAAAGAAATTTCTTAAGCTTTAATAAGGATAATCTAAAATTAGAAGTCCATGAATATCATATTGAAATTGATATTTCCAATGATGACTCTTGAAAGCTTTGAAATTGGGTAATCTAATTTAAATAAAATTATATCCAATTTAATTCATGTTTGAATATTCTCTACTGAACGATTTGTGCTTTTCTAAATGATCTTATACAAGATTTTTTTTCTATGTACTCTATGTTCATGAATCCTTGCTTGAAAATCTCTTCATTTTGGCCTAATGTTTTGATTCATGATATTAATACTAGGTTGAACTCCAAGTATTTAAGTTTTTATATACTAAATATCTCATTTATAATCCTCGATGATGCCCTCAAGATGGTCTTAATTTTAGTTTTTTCCCTTATTTTTCATTTTAAACAAAAAAATATTGATTTTATAAATAAGAAAAACTAAGAAAAATTTTTGATTAATTTAGTTAAATCACTTAAATATCATATGAAGTTGAATCATGTGAAAAATATCAAAGTTAAATCTAGACCTCAAAATTAAAATTATTAGTAGTTCCTAAAATTAAAAAAAATCACAAAATGCATAATTTTCAATATACTTGTGTGATTATAAAATTAAAATTGACATTAACCTTAAGTTGTCTTGTCATGATTGGCTTTGAATTTGAGGAGCATAAGTAAAAAGATACCCTTATAAGCACATTTGACCAATCATGTGAGTCCAAAAATTTAAAATCATTTCATTATAATTTCACTTGATGATTAATGATGTTATTCATCAAAATCTAATGCATGGTATCACTACAAAAATCATGGCTGCCCCAAGATAGTTGATATGTTTGTTGACTGATAACATGCTAAATAAATATTATAAATGTTTGTTGACTGATTATTAATGCATATTAAGGCCTTAATGATTTCATTTCCATGCATGTTCTCATATTTATGTGTATTTTTCTATCATTCCATGAAAAAGTCATTATAATCTCAAAAATACTTTAAATTAGGGTTAAATATGATGATTTAAAGATAAATAATTTAATAACCCATCTTTAATTGAGATTATAGATGTTTTTAGAGTTAAAATAATGAGAGAAATCATTTTATAAATATTTATTTATATTTTCTTAAGAGAAAACACTTAAATAATACATATATTTTTGAAATAAAATTTAAAACTCTCATTATTTATCAATTTTTACCTTTTATAATGATAGATAATTAAATTTCAGATCAAATGAAAGAAATTTGGATTAATTTGGAGTTATATTTTGAAAGTTATGAATTTTCTAATTTTTAGGGATTTTTTTGGATTTTTCTGAATTAATTTTGTGATTTTTAATGTTAAAATTTTTTTTAAAATAATAAAAAAAGGGGGGTTTATTTGCACGGGGCCACGTGGATGCGACGTGGCACTCAGGGCCACGTGGCAGTGCCACGCGGACCCACGCGAGTGCCTACATGGCGCGAATGTGACGTATATATATTTATAGTAATTATAAGGGTTATAATACATATAAGCATCTGATATTTCGGATATTACACTAACCCTCTTAAACATCACTTATTATATACTCGATGGTTTTCATTAATTTTTTCCATGTGGGACTAAGTTCGACATAGAATTTAAGTTGCAAGACACGTGGCTAAAGGTGAGGTGTCGGATCAAACGGAGCACCAATCAGCTTGCGTGGATCGCGTGGACTCGCGGTCCACTGATCATCATCAACGCACGTGACTTTTAAAGGGAGTTATAACGGCTCAGATTAAATGCGTGGGGGAGCATCGTGATCGTCAGATCGCGATCCAAGGGCGGCGATAAAAAGCGTTTTATAACGCTTATCCACGCGGCGTCATCCGGACCCTCCATCAAGATCCGATGGCTGCGATATAATCAAAATGGTCCACGATGGACCGTTTCATCGTAACCATCGATTAAAACCATCGGACGGCTACGCCCAAAACTTGTATAAATAGAGATGTTCTTCCAATTTCTTAAGCATTTGAGATATAAATCAATCTAATTGATCTGTTTAGACACCTCCCTTCTTGAATCTCTCAATCCTAGCCTTTTCTACACGCAATTCCGCATCCACGGAGAGTTTAAGATCGAGATTTGGTTGAGAGACGAAGGAGAAATTGAAGCTTGAACTCCACGATCGCGTTCTTCATATTTTCGACGATTGAGGTGATTAATCGTGTTAATTTGATCACTATTTGGGGTTAATGGAGTCGGTTTTTGCTAATCTATCATCCATTTATTTTTAATTTCAATTTAGATTAGGAATTTTAGTTCAATTTAGTTTAATTTTCCTCAAAATCGTGACTCTAAATTTTAGAAATTTCTCCCTATTTCGATCTTCAATTTCTCCACGAAATCAAAGTCAAATTCAATGATTTTTGATTCCGTGGAAACAATTTGAAGTTCTCTTTCATAATTTATCATTTTCCCTAATTTCTATCATTGATTTATTGTCCGATTTGATCAAAAGAGATCATCATAAATTTCCTTATTTCCTTTTGGATTTGACCCTTATTTACCATTATACCCCTCAATTCGAGATATTTTCATCAAATTGGTAAGTTTGGACTTTGTTTTGACACGAGACCATGTGAAATCGACGAACTCGCGGTCTCTGATCGTCATTGACCTTGACAGTTGTGTCCATACCTTTGACTTGTCTTTGAGAATTAATCATTTACAATTCTACTTGAATCACCAACAAACGGCCCTTGAGGTATGAATGTATATGCTAGTGAGGGGGTACTATTGGGAGAAGCATGATAAGCTTTTCGAGATTGAAGTGAAACTCAAGGGTGGAGTCCCCTAAAGCACTGTTGAGGAATCAGATTAGATGGCCTTGGGTCAGAAGCACTGGATTTATGGTCAGCCTTATTTTTGAATTCAAGCCATTTCATAAAGGAGATTCACTATTCAACCTAATGTTCTGATCTGAGGTCAATAAACCTTCCAAAATTTTAATCAAAACATCAAGTACAACGAAATATATTAAATCATATCATCTAGCATGTATGAGAAAACATACTCACAAGACTAACTTGAAGATATTCTTGAAGCTATTCAAGTGTCTAGCCTCTAATAGTATCCGAACAATCTCTAGATGGTTGGACATCTTCTTCAAAGCTCTTCAGCAAGAGAGAAAGAGAAAAAAAAGGAGAGAACTCACTTACGACTTCTATGGGTACCTTGAGTTGTGGTCATTCTCCCCCTATTTATACGCATTTGGTATGGAGATTTTTCATAAAAACCCTTATAATTATGTCTATGTCTATGTCTATGTCTATTAACATCCATAGACCTTATGTGTGAGACCCTCTAGGTTCATATATCTCACTATTTAATAACTATATAGACCCAATAACATCTAATTAGTCAACCTTTATTAATTATCGACATTAACATATTGATTAAATAATCAATGATCTATTTCACCCAATTGATTGGTTGAGTTGTCAACCCGTTGGGTACCAAGCTACACCACGTAATCTAGGAGATATGGAGTATATAAGTACTCCCGTATAGAACCTTATCATCATTAGTTATCATGTATGCATAATCCTTTAACCGCACTAGACTCATGAAAGACTTAGGATAGGGTCAATTTTCAAACCCTAATCGATTACTCAAGTTAGCACTAAAGCATGGAGCAAATCATCAGGATCTCCCTTCTACGATATTTCTACTAGCTTGGCCAATGATTTCATCGCATCTCATTCCTTGAGTAAATCTCCTTAAACTATCGAGGTGGACAATCTCATCTTAACCATATAATCATTTTCAAGGACTTTATGCGGAATCCAATGTATGACATCTTAGAGATCTTGTGGCCAACGATTCGATAGTCATAATTAAAACATGGTCATCCATCCACAATATGTCTTTGGTGTCTCAAGTCAAAGGACCACATACACAACTATGATAAGAATCAACCTAATTAATAGTTAGATGTAATACCATTAAGGGAATCTTACGGATCAATTCAGTGAACTCTTTCTCTAAAGAGCACCCGCTATCTATCCTTAGTGTCTCCACACCGATGGCCACAAAATCAACCATACTCATCATATGAGTCGGATCAAATAATGTTATTTTTCTTATAGTATGATGTCCTTCTTGAATATCCCACTAATAAGAATTTTTAAAACATATGTTTAAAGACTAGTGATCAGTGTATTATGATCTCATCATAATTCACTTAGTCATCGCATATTCTTATAGACTTCATTTTAAACATCACACAATAATGAAAATGAATAAATTTTATTTCAATGAACACAAACAAGATACATAGAAGTGTGATTGGCTTATAGGCCACATAATATCCATCACCTAAGAAACCAACCAAGTTCATGTGCATCCAAATAAAGTATATTATAGTTGACCCTTAATTAATCTCGAATAAATTTCAATCTAAAGTACATTTGGCCCTCTTTTAATGAGATAAGTGAGCAAGAGGAGGAAAATTCAGAGGTAGGGGAGCAAAAGTGTGTAGGAGCTAAGGAAAATCATGAAGTTCCTCAAGAGGACCTAAAGCATCCAATAGCTCTCAGAAAGTGTATAAGAACATGGGACAAGACTAGAAAATTGTAGGTAAGCAAAGTTATACTCCATATAAAGTACTTCTCAGCCTATAACGCCAAGAAATTATTCCAAAGAGTTGTGATGAAGTCCTCAGATACCCGCAATGGAAGAATCCTATGATTACTTTATCATTTGAAAATAGTTACAATAATTAAAAATAGAATTACCAATTAAGAACGGCTAATTATACTCAGTGTAATGGAGATCATAAACTATCTACAAGCGCTCTAATGCAAAGAACATAACTATTCTAATGGTTTATGTTGATGATATCATCCTCATTGGAAATGATCCAAGTGGTTGAGTTACACCAGAGAAAAACCTTATATTTCTTGTATATCAAAACTTAAGTACCTATGTATATTTCTTGGGCATAGAGATAGTTTAATCCTCTCTAGGAATTTCGGTATCACAACAAAAACTCTATAGTAGCAGCTGGTTTAACCAATTTTTAGTCCATTAATCCATTAACACCCAATTGATAATAGTCCACTAAGTATCATATGAACGATAATGAAGACTATGTAGATTTAGGTACTTGCCAAAGATTAGTCAGGAAGGTGATATGCTTTGAACATATGCTGATATTGCTTATGCTACTAGCTCTCGAGTCAGTTTATGCGCAGCCTAACATTGCAAATGAACTTCTAGGGCTCAAGCATTCATCTCGACAATTATTCTACATAGAATTCTCTTCAATTTTGTTTTCACTTCCGTACAAAAAGTGGCTTGCTCATGGGTTCATTAATGGTGAGGTGCATCAAAATCTACATTGAATTTGTATTAACTTACCCAAATTTTAAACTTTACACATGTTTATGAATGCTGCTTTTTTTTTTCATTTAAATCGCATGCATAATTGTTCTTAAGTAAAGTTATCATCTTCATGATGCTAATAACCATATTCCATTAAAACGTGGGGAAGATACAAAAATTATTAAACGTGGGGAAGATAAAATAGATGCACCACCAATCCACATACTCTATGATTAAAGAGACCAACAATACTATGCTACAAAAAGGAAAATTACATGGTGGATTTGAATCTCAACACAAAAAGACCTGATCTCATGCAGTCTCCTTTGTACTTGATGATTCGAGCTCTTTGCCTCCTTTGGTACCCTCTTCCTGTGGCTTTTCAATGGAGACTTCATCGGGTTCTTTCTTTAGCTCGGTTTCAAATTCCTTGGCTGCCTGAGGAGTTGGAAATTGAGAAGGCACGGTGATCAGGTTGGATAAGCATAGGACATGTATCCACCACACGTTAAATAAGTAGAGGACATGTAATCAAAATCAGACAGATGGCATTAGGGTCTTCCATGGAGAATTTCAGATAAATCAACAGAGGCAGTTCAGGGTTCTATAGAATCAAGTTCCAGAAGGTGTCCTAGGGTTCTTCAGGAACCTCAAATTTATTCCATCTTATGTATCTTCCTGTCTTTTATACTCAAATAAATAGAGACATGACCTAAATCAATCTGGCCAATTGAAAACTTTAATAATGATGCAAAGGAATTGAAGTTCTCTATGCTCAACGACACCTTGAAGAATAGAATCAATAATACGGTAAAAAAAACTCAAAACTTCTCTTATCTAAACGGCCAACTGATATAAAAATTTGTGAAGAAGATGAAATTTATTTCGCATCAGCAGATTAACATAGATAAAAGCAAAAACTGCAACAATTCGGCACAATCAGTCAAATTCAAATTAAAATCCACTCCGACGATAGCCTGCTCATTTTGTTAACCTTCTTCACCCTAAAGAATAAATCAAATCAAAATAAGATAATAATAAAGAATTAAAAAATTTCATCTATTCCAAGTAATTCCCAAGAAGATTAAATTTTCTCCAGCATCAGAAAATAATACATCAACAGGTTAAAATAAATAAAAACAAATACAACAATGAACCGCTACAATCCGCTGAATTCAAGCTCAAATCCAATCCGACGGTAGCTTGCTCATTCTACTATACGGTTTCACATTCGAGACTAAATCTTATCAAAATTGCATACAAATTAAATTAACTTAATAGAAAACAACCTGCTGGAAGCTCTTAACAGTCTTCCCGATTCCGCGCCCGATCTCCGGTAACTTCTTTGGCCCAAAAACGAGCGCGGCGACGCCAGCGATCACGACGAGCTCAGGGACACCGAGTCCGAAGATGCAACGACATCCTAAACCTCCGGACGACTTCTTGAGTCCACCGCGAGACTGAGATTTCTCGGCAATTAACCTCACCGCCGATCTCGAGCAAGCTAAACTCCCGCTGGCGACGAAATTCGAGCTTCCGGAACGGAGAGAGGAGAAGTAAGTGGTAGATGTGGATGTGCTGCCGGGGATCGACCACGCCAAGAGTGTAGTAGATGCGCTCGCCACCGCCATCGCCATCTTCTTCTCTCTCTCTATCACAGATTTCCACCTCTGTCTCTCTGTACAAGATTTTAGATTTCTACTTCCGGAGTGCTTCTTTGTTAGGGGTTCATAGCCCTCGGATCTAAAGATCAGGAAGCCGACCAGGATAGATCCGACGGCTGATAGAGATCTGTTCCGGAAAGAATTATCCGCTCGATTCCAAAAATTCGTTATTTGAGAGGGAGAGTAAATTGGTGAATAATAATAATTTTAAAAAAACCCGTTATTTGGTGAAAGTTAATTATTTTACCTGTGGAAAATGGTATTGTAATTGTTCTCTGCCTCGTCTGTCTTTCTCTCTCTACACACTCTCCCGACTCTTCCACCTTTCTCTTCCTCTTTTTCTCTCCCACATTTATTTCCTGGTCGGCTGGTCCCGTTCATCTTCTTCCCTTCTTTCTCTCTCAAACTACAGCAGCTGCTTCAACCAAGCGGATCAGAAATCACCGTTAAACCCTAATTTCGCGCTCGGATTTCAGGTGAGGGATTCTTCTGACCTTCTTCAGCTCTCTTTCTCGGAGATTCGGAAAATATTGAAGGAGCTAGAGTTTCAGTCAGTTTTCATTTGGGGGAGAAATATTTTCTCGATTTGTATCTGCGCTTACTTTGGATGTTTGCTTTGGTGTTTCTTTCAGAGAGCAGATTAGTTCAGGACTTGAAATCGGGTTGGGAGTATAGTCACTCTGAGGTTTCTCTGAGACGGGGGAGGAACGGTGATGGCTGCTACCAGACGGTCATCTCTGCGGATGCTGCGAGCTCTGCTCGCATCTCGGAGTTCCCAACCTAAATTTCTCGCTCGAGGGGCCTTCGCGCTTAACGGAGGAGGTGTCTTCTATTGTTATTTTCAAGAGTGCTTGAGCGATAAGGACGAACTGATCTGTTCATCGTCGATTTCAGGCCCTTCTCGATATTTCTCCAGAGGGATTCAGACAGACCCGGAAGAAAACCCGTCATCGCAAAATCCTCAACGAGGAGGCGAAGACCCATCCATCACGAAGTACTCGGCCACATCGAGCCTCAAAATCTCCAGCAGACATGATCTCGCGATGGTCTTCACCTGTAAAGTCTGCGAAACGAGGTCTGTGAAGACGGCGTGCCGGGAGTCGTACGAGAAGGGGGTTGTCGTGGCTCGCTGCAGCGGGTGCAACAACCTCCATCTTATCGCGGACAGGCTCGGCTGGTTCGGAGCTCCCGGAAGCGTCGAGGATTTCTTAGCTGCCCGCGGTGAGGAGGTGAAGAAGGGGTCTGCAGAGACGCTTAACCTTACCCTCGAAGATCTCGCCGGTTTGAAACCATAGTTTTTCCTGCTATGTTAGTGTCAAGCCCATCAAGTCACATTATTTACCCGTGGTGGCGGTCTATTTTTGATCGGTCGCCAAATTGCCCTGCAATTTCGAAAAGATAATTTTATGATGGATGAAGATCGATCGAGAAATTTACAATCGATGCACATATGCACGTTTAGTCCAAGTCGAGAACGATTTTGACCTGATTAAACTTCCTTCTCTCTCTCACTCTTTCCATTCCCGCAGCAGAGAGGAGCTCTGTCTCCAGCAAATCTTCATCTATACCGGGTCAGGCACTTCCAGAAGGCCAGCGGTATCTTCCTCCCGGATAAGGTACCTTCAATGTACAGATCAGTCCATAGTTTCCTCGGATTTCTCCTCAGATATGCCGTCCTCTCTCTCTTTAACATCATCTTGTGCGTCCATGTTGAAGTTTGTTGTCTAATATCATCAAAAGTCCATAGCGCGCGGATTATGTAACTTCCGATGATTACCTCAAATTTGTAACTGGGTTCATAGGGATGGTTTTTGATTTGATTGGTAACTGGGTAACATCAAAAGTCCATGGCTCTCTGATTTGATTCTCTATGGAAGGACGATCTAATTTAGTTCCGGGATGCAAAATTAAACTTTTGATCATCAATGTATACGTAGGGATGACTTTTGATGATCTATTCCATGTTCTTTTTTTTCTTGATTGCTCAATATTCTTGATTGCGTATCCGAATGGTGCTAATTAATCTATTTTATTTTCTCTGCTTGGTTGCTTAATCTACTGCAAATCTAGGAGACTGTGAGTCCTTTTCTTGCTTATTTGAATGATCATTAAAAATTATTCTCCATTTTTTGCTTGATTGCTCAATATATCTACTGAGTTTCTAGATGTCTGAGTTTTCTTTTCGTTATCATAAATTCATTCGATGTTTATGTTGAAGACTGAGTATTTCATTTGCTTATCTGAATGCTCATTAAGAATCTTTTTTATGGTCTCTGCTTTATTGCTTTAGTTCTTTGTATATTTTAGACTGAGTAGTTTTTGTAAATTTAGTCCATGTTCTTTCGTTGATTACTCAATCTGCTACGTATATAGAACTTGACGTTAATAACGTGTATCCAAATTTTGCAACTGTCATCTTTAATCAAAGTGGAATTTTATGTTGTTGAAAGTTTATTGACGCTGTTCGGTAATTTTATTTTATTTTATGCAAATGTCTGTAATAATCACTATCAAGTTAATATTTCTATGTATGAATCCTCCAATTTCTGATGTCATTGTTCATGCCATTTTGATGATTTCAGATCATTTGCTAGAGAAATGGCATAGAACACCTGTCAAAGGGGATCTTCAGCTTATGGGATTGATGAAGTGCTCGCATCACAAAATGATAGATGGTCATCATATGCTTGAAACAAGCAGTCTGAAGTATGGAAAAACTTTGACGACTGGAACCACAGAAATATAGACGTAGGACTTGCAAAGAGAGAAATTCCCAATACTATACTTTGTTGAAGAGAAATTCCCGCAACAGTACAACAAATTTTTGGAGGCATGTATAAATCTGTCATATCTTTGTAGAAGAAGAGTTGAAGAGAAAAGCTTCCCATGGTAAATAACAATTAGTTGCCAACATGTACTCGTCTACATTGACAAAATAGTGTTTTACAGGTACATCATTCAAGAAAAAAAAACTATGGGAAGCTTGGTAAGTGGCTATTCATGAATGACCAGCTGCTCCTTGTAATCAAGGACAAGGACTCCCGCGAATTTGTTCAATCCATAGCATAAATGGAATTGCAAGTGACATGAAGGAGAGGAGTGTGCACATTCATTGATTGGAAACAAAAAGCAAAGGTGAAGGAAGAGCTTTGAGCTCTGCAATGTGAGTCATTGATTGTAGACTATTGAACCTCTGAAAAAAGTAAGATTGCTTTTATGGGAACCAGTATTTATTGGGTGAATAATGCTTGGATGAGTGAATTTTGGCACTCAACAGCACATGCCTAACTTGTTGTGCGATGTACTAAAAAGTATCTCCATTGAAAGCAAGGTATGATATTGTAAAGTTACCATCACAACCTGAATAGGAACTAACTAGATTAACAACAAGATGAATCAAGAGGTTACTATTGCAATGTCCAATGTTAGTGAAGCATTTGACCTATCCCATCATAACATTTTTTTAGTCTATGTCATCAGCTTACTCATTTAATAGAGTCTTAATGAAACTCAGTAAATAGATGTCGAAATAGTTATGAGGAGGGTGAATTAAGTTTTTTATATATAATTATGTTATCTTGCTCTTTTTTTACTAAATTCATTGATTATTCACTTAATTCTCTACATCACTTGTACTCTATATTTTTTTATACTAATCAAGAAATCCAAAACCCTTATGCCAGTCTCATGAGGAGAGAGTTCCCTTTGAGTCACTCCTCACTTGTTGCTCCCCTGTATTAGTTACTCATTAGTTTATTTAATTGGATCAAAGTCCACACACAAACTTACAACTTGATTGTTTACGTGCTCATGACCTCACTCTGCTAGCATCCAACATCCCTCGGTACATTGCTTCAAATCCCATCTCCGACAAACTAACTCCCACAGCTTTGGTTGTCATTCTCTACTTTTCTTCGGGTTGGCATACCTCTAAAGTTCTCAAGCCCTATCACCAATCCGCGCATGCTCCAAGTAGGTCCCTCAACTTGGAACTTGCGTGATCCTGCAACGGAGAGAATAAATGTACCTCGAGTCAATTATCTGATCAACCCCCTAGACTCATCATCAGTCTAGATTTAATTTCACTAAAGTCTATTAGTGTACACCGATAGTTTTTTTCTTAAGCTAATACTAGTTCTTCCAAATTTCCTAGCAACTCTCATATTACTGAGATAACCAAAATACTAGCGTTCAATTGAAGGAAAATAAATTGATACAAAAAAATACATAGATATTATGCAAATTTTTTTTGAGAAAAGGATAAAAGAAATCTCCCTATTGAGTGACTTTGACTTTGGTCCTTTGACTTTGACTATCTTCTTCTGACCTTAACTTCTTGTTGAAAGCTGAGACCTTTGGCGTCTGTGCCTTTGAGCATCTTGATTATAAATAGGATACTCAAAGGTATCTAAAATGATCCTCGATGCATATAAATGATTATATTATTATGTTTAAGATGATCGACGATATGCCAAAGATTATGAATGAATTTTGTCTCAATTCACTTGAGGAGGTTGACACCCATTCATTATAACATATAGAGTACCCATAAAGTACTTGAAAAACTACCTTTGAAATGTAACCTCTTAGATAACTTGAGAATAATGTCAAACACAATATCTAAAAAATCCTTAACTCAACAAAAAAAATCTTCAAATATGCTTAACAAACTGAGTGTAAATTGGACTGAAAATCAAAACTTCAAAACTCATGTAAGTCAGTCCTCAGTTTATTTCTAAGAGATCCAACAATCAACCTTTGAAATGTCTCAACTTTGAAAACCTAAAACCTATAATCAGAACTTGTATTGCCAAAAAATATGCTCTTAATGAATCTCTAGATAATCTGAAAGCAAGACTCAATTTATATATTACCAAGACCTTATACTTGACCTAAATTCGGCTATGAGAAACTTCAAACAAATACTGAATCTAATAAGGAAAAAATTTGCTTCTTAATCAGATGTACATTTCAACATGATTAGACTTGACAGATAGCCATAATAAATCACAACAGATCACAAATGAACTTAACACTTAACTCCTAAAATGCTTGTAATCAAAGTTGTATACACAATTTTAACTAGACCTTTGATCAAACGTGAATCATTGAATTTAATCTGTCTTAAGACATATAAATAAAGCCTAGAAATTCATTCAAATCAGTTCTGAAATGGGCCAATGACTCTAACCACAAATCTACTTGAATATAGATTAGAAACCCAACCTAACATCTTATTGAAATTTGACTAATTATCTAACCAAAAATCAACCTAAACTTTGAACGAAAATCAACCTAAAAACTAATTCAAATGAATCTAATGGATCTCCAATCAAGAAAGGGGAAATAATAGAAAAAATGGATCATTAAAACAACCAAAATTTATTTTTCTAAAAAATTATAAGACTTGTTTTAGTTTAGAAATCTTCATCATTATCAACAGAGAGGGAGAGATTGTTGTCCAGAGAGAGAGAGCTAATCCCATGAGAGAGAGAGAGAGAGTTAGTAGTGTTTTCTTTCTTATCTTTTTGAGCCCTAAAAAAGTGATATCTATAAAAACCAATCATTAGATATGATTAAATGAGACAAAAATAAACTAAATATATAAACAAATTCTATCTAATTGGACAAAAATCAGATTAAAACAAAGTTCGACCTTATGAATTTTTTTATGTGATCAATTTTAATTATATTTTTGTATGAATGACAAAAAACCTTGGAAATGCGATGGAAATGATTTCTAACTTATTCTAGGTTTGCCTAGGTTATGTCTAGGCTTCACCAAGTGGGCTGCATGAGCCTTCAATTCATGGAATGAAAAATACATACCTCTCTCATATCATTTTGGCTAAAATATTGTTCAAATTCTAAAATTACTTGATATCATATTTCATAAACATAAAAAATTAGAAAATTAAATTATCAACTTGATGGGTATTATGTGGCATGAAAGCCAATCATAGTTTCATTTGTTGTTTATATTTATTGAAATGAACTTGTATTCATTGTCATTCATGTGTGATGTTTGCAATGAAGTCCATGAACATATACAATGATCAAGTGAATTATGATGAGATCATAATGCAGTGATCGTTGGTCTTTAAACATATGTTCTAAATATTCCTATTCGTGGGATATTCAAGAAGGACATCGAATTATCCAGAAAGAATAACACTACCTGATCTAACTCATATGATGATATGGCTAATCCTGTGGCCATCGGTGTTGAGACATCTAGGATAGATAGCGGGTGCTCTTTGGAAAAAGAGTTCACTGAATTGATCTGTATGAATCCCTGAATGGTATTATGCCAAATTTTCAATCAGGTTAATTCATGTCACGGTTGTGTACGTGGTCTTTTGACCTGAGACACCAAAGACATCTTGTGGATGGATGATCGTGTTTTGACTATGACTTACGAATCCCTTGCTACGGGATCTCCAAAATGTCATAGATTGGATACGACATGATGTCATTGAAGGTGATTGAGTGGTTAAGATGAGATCATCCGCCCTCGATATATGAGGAGATCGACTCAAGGAAGGGATGCGGTAAATCCTTGGCCAGGGTAGTGAAAATATTAGAGAAGTTGTTCTCAATGATTTCCTACTCGTATCAGTATTAAATTGAGTGACCGATTAGGGTTTGACAATTAACCATACCCTAAGTCATTCATGAGTCTTGTGTGGATGACGGATTATACTTACACGGTAACCAATGACAACATGGTTCCATGAAAGAGTTCTAATATACTCCATATCTCCTAGAGCACGTGGTGTAGCTTGGCACCCACCAGGCTGGCGACTCAACCTGTCGATTGGGTTAAATCGATCCTTAGTTAGTTAATCTATATGTTGATATAGTTAATTGATAAGAAAGACCAATAAGTATTATTAGGTAGATAGAGTCATAAGCTAGTGAGATATATGGACCTAAAGGGTCACACACATAAGGTCAATGGAAGTCGACAGATATAGATATAATAATAAGGGTTTTTGTGAAAATTTCACATTCCTAAAGTCTATAAGTAAGGGGAGAACGACCATAATACTGATGCCCATGCAAGCCTAGTGGAACTTCTCCTCTCTCTTCTCTTCCTCTCGTGGTGACGAGTGTTCAAGAGGAGATCCGACCGTTTGGAGACTGTGTGGATACCTCTAGAGGCCGGACGCTTGAATGGTTGAAGAACTCTTTCAAATGATCCATGCAAGTATGAATTTTATTCTATACTAGATGATAGGATCACCTATAATGAATGATGAGATCATCTATTATTGGCGCTTCAACTCTGTTGAATGTTTTGATTCAACACCTTCCGCTGCAATCATTGTTTTGGTCGAAAATTTGGAGAGCTTGTCGAGCCTCAGATCCCAACACGACTAATATTCAACTAAGACTTAAGGTACTAAATATCATAGAAGAAAGTGCAAAATTCAAATATACACAAGCTAAGAATGAAGAAATTGTGACGAGGCCTTCAAGCTCATCAGAAGATGTTGTGCTTTAAGTCAAGAAAATGGTAAAAGTCATTCATTCATAATATTTAAAAATGAAATGAAACCTACAATGATATGAAATCATCATCATTTAAGATGTCTATTCTTGAAATTTTGACAGGTTGGAACTAGATGTACGACTTGCTGCTAGACACACATGAGTTGCATGCCTCATTAGAGAAAGTGCTGAAGTAAAATTTAGGGACCAAATTTAGACTCACTTATTCTATGGTGAGAAGAATCCAAATTGGCTTTATCATTGCAACTACTCAATATGCTTTGTCATTTTCTATTTGTTATTTTTGATGGTAACCATTTGCGACCAACCTTGCCTTGAAAGTGCCAATCTGTCCATTGTGAATGGTAAAGCCCAATTGTATTTAGTTAGTAAAGAAGAGATTACATGTCTCTATTTATAGAGAAAAAAATAGAGAAAGATGAAAATATAACCAATGTGGGACTAATATCGTAAGATAAAGATAAAATATGTGCACTACCCAAGAGGTCACCCATCTTAATATTGCTCTCAATCAAGAACACTTAACTTTAGAGTTCTTATAAGAGCCAATGCAATATACCTTCTAATGAGGTATATTTAACATTCATTAACATCAATCTTCTTCTTGAAGATGTTATTACACCCAATGGGTACTATATCTTGGGGAGGGTTAACCAAGTACAATACTTGGTTCTTATTAATGATGATAGCAAGAAACCGAGAATTGCATATTGGAAGGGAGAGTACATAGGTCCTTATATTGAAGTGAATAGGGAAGGAATGGCATGCCCTAAATGGGCTAAGAGTTGAATAGAAACATCGGGCACTCCCACTTGACGAAGCGTTTTATGCGGTCGTTAAAACATACAAACATTGGTCAAAAAAAATTTATAATTCCAAACTCACAATGAAAAAGATATAAAATCAAGTATATTGTAAGTATCGGGTCAATCCATAGAGAACACGGTTGAGTTTGATCGTAGAGTTGACTTGGTCAAACTTATGTTTAATTAGGGTTTTAAAGAAGTGACACTGATATATAATCAATAGAAATGATATAAATATATGAGAGAAGATATTTTAAGACTTTAGAAAACTGATTTTAAGAAGAAATTTCAAAAGTCAAGGTCAAAGCATTGACGTTGACCAATAGTTGACTTTCTAAAAATTAGAGAATAAAAAAATCTTAAAATATTATAAAAATTATATATTTAGAAACTAGAGAGAAAATGAAATTTATTGTTATAAAATTCATGAATTTTCGAGAAGAATTGGATTTATTATGAATTATTGAAAATCAAAGATAAAAAATATCTTGAAATGAACACTTCGGTGAAAATCTTCAAATTGACTAACCAATGATATCAAAATATTGAAATTTATATATCAATAGAAATCTAACAACTAGAGGATTCCAAAGAGACCAAAATTGTCAAATTTTAATTTGTATTTGAAGAGTAATTGATCCCGCAAGTCAATGCCCATATTCGGATTGAAAATAAATAGTAGTTGGTCAAATGTTCAATTGAGGGGACAAATGATCGTGAAATTTTAGGAATTTTCTATCCACGGAAAGCTGATGGAATAAGGAATCTAATGAAATAAAAATTAAGTTATTTGGATTTAAGATCAGAGAGAAATCCTTGTTTGAAAATCAGCAAAAATCTGTCACTAAAATTGGGCGAAAAGATGAATTTAAGTACTTCTAAACTCTAATTACCTACCTAATTCTAATCTAAACTACATAAATTGCAAGGATTACAAACAAATCACACTACTAAACCGATTGATATGAAGATTTGGCTTTAATTCACGCGGATTGAAGAGTATTCCCCGGTTTCGTCCTCGACGTGCGTTCGGCGTTCAAGGGGGGATTACGATCATTTTCTTGCAATAATTCGTGATTATCTTACTTCAATGGCTGCGGAATTGACTCTAGGAAGCAGAGGATCACGAAGAACTTAAGATCTTCCTTCAAAATCACTTAATTTCTTCACGATTCGATCAAAAGTTACTTAGAAGAAGAGAATACATCGGTTTTTAAAGGAAATTTTCCGTGAGAAACGTAGACCGTCCATTTGGCGATGACATTGGAGCCGTCCGATTGCGCAAAATCGGTGGAATTGTGGCCCACGACACGGGCCCACGTTCTCACCTTATTTCGCCCGTCCGATCATGATCGGAGCTCCCTCACGAAGCTACGTGTCGCTAGGTGAGACGTCAAAACCGCGATTTAATCACGGCTGTCCCTCGTCACTTAAATTGCGATTAACGCACGTGCTTGATTGAAGATCCGATGGACTCTGGTTGACATGATCAACACATTTAATTTTAACGCGATCGCATCCAACGCCCTCGACGCTGCCACGTGTCCTGCAAAGAAGAGATTTAACGGGAACATAGTCCCACACGGAGAAAATAATTGGAAAAGATGCGTATAAAAGGTGGAAGGCTTTAACGCCTTTGCGTTACCGCCCCAAACTTATTACCTGGGCCCACTAACCCGTGGGCTCATCACCTGCCAGCCATGAAGACCTCTTGCCATGTGGCGCCACCCACGCGTCCGCGTGGACTCGCGTGGCCCCGCCACGCGTCTGCGCCACCTCCGCGCCACGTAGGCACCAACGTGGGCTCGTGTGGCTCTGCCACGTGGCCTTGCGTGCCATGTCGCATCCGTGCGGGTCCCGCGCCATGTCAGCCCGCGGTTCTTGCGACTAAAAGCCCCCTTTTTGCGATTTTAAATAAGGAAATATCTTTTAAAAATTCTAAGAAAAATCTAAATAAATTCCAGAAAATTTTAGAAAAATCTAGAAAATTCAAAAATCAATATCTTCATAAATATGATTCCTTTAAAACTTAAATTTTCTCCATTGGCTCACAAACTTATTTCTTTTTAATATCATGCCATCTAAAATATAAATTCAAACAAGAAAATGAGATGGATTGCAAATAATACTAATTAATTCATTAAGAATTCTGTCTTTTAATCATCCAATCATTCTTTTCTTGGAATTACTCCTTTTAATCATCTACTAAAGTCAAAGTAAATTAAGGAAAGTAATTAATTTCTATTTATTTAACCTTGTAAAATATTAAACATCCATAAAGCACATAATTAACTGATGTAGGATATTTCCAAAGGCTGTACTATTGTATGATAATAATGATATTATTAAGAAAATAATCCTACAAATAAGTGGAGGACCTATGAAATGATATCAGTGAGAATAATATAGAAAAGAGATTTTAAAATAGAGAGGGTTATGTGTGGAAAAAAAAATAGAGAAGAGATATTATAAAATAGAGAAGATGTAGAATAGATGAAATAATAATAGAGGAGAATAGGATATTAATTATAGAGATAGAACACAGATGGGAAGAGGGAAATGACGAGAGGATCGAGACGGGAGTGATGAGATAATAACATATTATATAATATGAAAATGATAGGAAGGCGTCGACGGAAAAATGGTAAGAATATTAAGAAAAGGTAGAGATTGACTGGGGAATATTTTCGGATATTATTTAATAGAGGGAACGAGGGGGAATCGTTGGACTTATGATCTGTTTTAGCGAACTATAGTTCACGAAAAATAGAAGAGGAGATTACCTTAAGTCGTCGTGAAGTGGACGCTCCTTAAGATCACCACTCGATCCAATATTTCCGCCGTTTGACTTCTTTCTTTGAGATGGATGAAAGCGGAAAGAAACGGGGGAGAAAAGAAGAGGGATAGAACTCGGGAGATGAAGGAAGGTGGGAGAGGCACACGGAGAACGATGAACAGAGGGGAATACACGAACCGGAACCAACGTAACCAATTTTTGATCAATAAAAAAACTAACTTTTTCATGTTACAATCGTCCTTTTAAGGAGGAAGAGGAAAGCGTTGAAACGACGGGACGCTTTGTGGCGGTTATTCCCGCATGAGAAAGTATGCGAATCACGTTATTTTCTTCTTCGCACGTGGAGTCCTTGGTGGCGGTTGAAAATGAACTATTCTCCATGGTCGGTGACGAAGTCAGCGGTTGCGGAAGTGAGCATTTGGTTGGGCTGTTTCGGAAGTCTCAGATTTTCAAATATATCTTTGACTGAACTTCAGTGATAGGGGTATAAGGTGATTCTTTTCGTTCGATGAGGAGGTCGTCAGTTGTGGAGTAGGTGGGGTTGTCTGGGCTTCCTTCGGACGTCAGTCGGGCTGGCGTGCGATCGTAGAACTTCGTTGATGAGAACATCGCTGATAGTTGTTGTCCGGAAATATCGTCTCCATCACTTTCTTTTTTTTCTTCAAAAGTCAACGGGTTTTGAATCGCTCTGAATCAGTAACCGGTTGTCGTCCTTTTCTCGCGGATATGAGATGTCCTGTCGTCTCAAATGGTACTCCCGGACGGGGTGTCGAGGTGGTAGAAGCGATAGTCGGGATGTTTCTTGTCTTTCAGTTTCCACGGGATACTCTTCATGTCGTTTCTTCAGAACTAGTTGTGTCCTAGTTGTCGTCATCAGATATAAGGCCGTAGTTATCTTCTCTTCAGGTAGAGTTGGTTGTGGTCTTTCTTCGGGGAGATTTTCTGTTGTCTTCTAATGGCCTGTAGTGTTCACCGTCCCCCACATCCTGGGCAGCTAATACTTCAGCTTCCGTAGATGATAGATATCCATGTGTTCTCCATAGGAGATTATTTTGCTCTTCTTGTAGTTCATTTAGAAGTCATAATTGCAAGTGGAACTCGTTGGATTTATCTTGATGAAGCCTTGAATAACCATTTTCTTGATATCCTAACTTCATAAAGCTTGATTCAATATGAAATGGGGGTGATAATCAATAGGGCTTGTGATAATCTTTCTTCATGCCCTCCTTAATTGTTCTTTCATGTTGATCTATCTTCATTCTTGCATGAATTATTCATGCAAAAGGCTTTGTCTTGAATTAGAATCTGTAGATATTAATAACACTTAGATCTCCCTATAATTCTAACTATAGGTGGTCTTCAACGAAAAGGGATCATAACAACAAAGATGTTTCTATTATTTTCTTTTGAGATCATATATTCACACAAGCCACCTAACATGTAGTGGAGGTAGTTTGGGAAGTAGGAACCTATATCAAAGATAAAAGATGGTTGACTTGGTCTATTCAAAGAATTCTAAGTATCTAAGGATAATGATTAAATGCTTTGACCAAGTCAATCTTTAGATCAGTATAAAATAGGGAAAAGAGGGAAGATAATTCCCTTAAGATCTACACTCTCTTTAATTATTTAGAGAGGTCTTCTTCATCCATTTAATAAATGGATAATTTCTCAAGTTGGTGGATAAGAAAGAGGAGGAGGAGGAGGAGAATAGGTTCACTTAGAACCCTTGTGTTCATGTTTATAAAATAATTCTCCGTCATTAACCCTAAATAATGCATAAATATGGACTTTAGTAAAATGGCATATCAATGGAGAAAATAGATAAAAACTATGATAACATGCATCATAATCACATAAAATAAGCATGAATATGAGTTAAATAAGATAAGAATTTAAGTTAAATATACATGCTATCACCCCTCAAGTTGGAGCATGTAAATCAAACATGCATAGCTTGGTACATAGCGTCGTAGGAGATCTTGACTAGTCTCTTTGCGAAGACATCTACAAGTTGATGAGATGATCCTACATAAGGAGTGGAGATGACTTCAGATATAACCTTCTCTCATATATAGTAGTAATCAAGTTCAATGTGCTTCATACTCTCAAGAAAAGTGCAAATTACCAATGATGAAGATAGCAATTGGATTATCATAATGCATGGGCATTGGAGAAGGAGATGAGATGTCAAGATCTTTGAGAAATATCAAAGCCTTAATATATCTCGTGATCTCAAGCACAGCTTGATACTCATACGCCATGCTAGAGCATGACACCACCTTCTATTTTTAGGACCACCAAGTGATGAGGTTACCTCTAATATATGTATAATATCCCTTAGTAGATTTATGATCTCCTTTGTTACTTGCATAATTGACATCATAGTAGGCTTTGGTAAAAAGATGACCATGTTATGGATAGATGAGCCCTCTCCCTGGAGCTTGCTTGATGTATGCTAGAACTTGTAGAGCTCACTCCTAATGAACTTATCGAGGTTCCTGTATGAATTGACTCAAAACACTAATAACAAACACAATGTTGGGGCAAGTTACGGTGACATAGATTAGCTTGCCTAATAATCTCCAATAGCAATTAGCATCCTCAAGTAGTAGAGATGAAGTATCCAAGAACTGTGGGTGAGCTTCTATGGCTGAAGTCTTTGGCTTGCGCCAAACAAGTTCTAACTCCTAAAGCAAGTGAAGGGTATACTTTCGTTGGGTAAAATGAAGATTCTTGTCCTAATATGCAAACTCAATCCCAAGAAAGTGTTTGGAACTCCCCAAGTCATCGATACAAACGTGTTGTTGTAAATAAGTCTTGCTAGCATGAAGACTAGTTACATCACTCCTAGTCAAAAGAATATCACAACATAGACTACAAGAATGACAATACCACTAATAATGTGCAATTTATATTAGTAATTACATTATTATTAATGCAAATTAAGGGATAAAATATTCAAGTCTAATGCATGTTATCATATTTTGGGTACATAATACCATGCATATTTAACGTAAATTCTTATCTTATTTAACTCATATTCATGCTTATTTTATGTGATTATGATGCATGTTATCATAGTTTTTATGAATTTTCTCCATTGGTATGTTGATGTAACACGATAGATGCCGGGATCGACGGCTCGTGTTACAACACAAGGGATCTGGACTAGCTACGTCTAAAATGCGAGAAACATGCCAGTGATGCGAATTTTCGAAATAACGAGAAGCACAGGGAGCGGCAGCTGACCTAGGGTGACGTCCGGAGAGCTCTCCAAGCGCTGCTCAATGGATCGACTTTCCCACGCTCCGTTAGGTCGACTACTAACGACTACGGCGGGATTCCACGACCGGAGTGATCCGCACCCGTACGACGACTGTGAAAACTCGAACGAAACCAAGAAACAAACCCAACCCAACCCGGGCAAACGAGAGGTACCTATGAAGCTAGTCCCCGGCGGTGGAGCGAGCGCCTTCAGCACTGGGGAAGGTGATAATACTCGATCGAGGGCGGCGTCGTGATCCGTAGATCGCAGTGGTCCGAAGCACCCTCGTACGCGGGCAGCACCAACCTGTCAATCGACGCTAAGAACACGGTGATCGCAAGCGATCGAACTGGCGGCGGCGAGCAACGTCACGGCCCGGTTGACGGTGGTTCGTCGGCGTCGGAAGAACCTGAAATCAAAGGCAGGAGTACTCTAGCGGCGGCTCGACGGGCGGCGGCTGTGATCGATCCGGCTCCGGCGGGGCACGTAGGGGCAGCGGCGGCGGCGGTCGTTCGGTCGTCGGCGGCTCGGCCCGGTAGCGGTTGATAACATGCATTTATAACCTGAATTCTTACCCTAATTAACTCATATTCATGCTTATTTTATGTGAATATGATGCATGTTATCATACTTTTTAGGAATTTTCTCCATTGGCATGTCATTTCACTAAAGTTGATATTTATGCATAAATTAGAGATAATTTCATGCTTAAGATGTGATTAATCTTTTGTTTAGATTAACAGGAGTTAATCTCTATTATTAAATGATTTTTAACTTTAGTAAATGTTTAGAAAGATAATTTCAAGATGAATTAATGATTTAAAGTGTTTAATGAAAAATGATTTAAGGAAATATTAATTCATCTTGATTTCTTCTTTCTAAATATATTTTAAAGGGCATAATATTAAAAAGAAAAGAATTTGTGATCCAATGGAGAAAATTTCAATTAAAAAGGAGTTGTATATTTTAAATTATGAATTTCTGAATTTTTATACTATTTTTTCTGATTTTTATTTGATTTTTAATGGAATTTTTAAGTATTTTTTTTAGTGAAAATCAATAAAAAGGGGAGAAATTACCTGCGGCTGACGTGGCGAGCGGAGCTGACGTGGCGACCGGGCACAGGCGGGGCTGACGTGGCGAGCGAAGCCACGTGGCGCGCGGGTCCACCGCGCGGTTACGAGCGTGGCGGCGAGGCCACGTGGCGGGACGCGTGTGGCCCGTGCGTGACACGTGGCACATGCATATCATATATATTCATACTTAGGGTTATCGTACATATAAGCCTATTCTTAGAACTGGCTGATATGTACGATTAACCTCCCTATTTAACCGCTGATTTTCCCACTATTTCCTCCGTGTGGGACTATGTTCCACATGGATTTAAATGTAGGTGACGTGGCAGCGCGCGGTTGGCCCGCGCAGAAGACACGCAGGAGGCGCGCCAAGTGGCAGGTGGCCACGAGGCCACGTGGGCGCCCGCGCGGGCGCCACGTGTTGCGGAGCAGAGAGGAATAACATGGTATTTAACAGGGGAATGTTCTCCCCTATTTAACCGTGCCAAAATCTCCGATTTTCTCCGTGTGGGACTATGTTCCCACACGGTTTTACTCTGCAGGTGACGTGGATGCGCGGCGAGCGTCCGATCTTCTCACGGACGGCTACGATCGCGTGGACCCGAGTCCACGCGATCATCAATCAACCACGTGCGCAATTACTCACTTAAGTGACGTTGATCGGAAGGCTCTCAGAACGCCACGTGGCAACCCGAGAAGTGGTGGATCGTCATCAAATCAAAGGCGTGAGATGCATCGACGGCCGCGATTGTCGCAATCAAGACCGGCGGATCACCATCGGACGGTGCGGAAATGACGAGGAAGAACCTCGCGATCGAGCCGCGATCGCGGCGCGATCGAGCCGTGATCGCGGCGCGATCGAGCCGCGATCGCACACATTATGCCGCGGAATCGATCCCGCTCGAGCTGACGCTGATCGATGGAGCTTTAGGAGTACGATCGACGCCCGATCAAAGCCCGATCGGGCGGAAATCGTGGTCAATCGTGGCGGAAATCGTGGCCTTTTTGGAGGCTGATTTGAAGCCCAAATCGCGCGGATTTTTCGCGGAATTGAAGCCACGATGCTACGCCCAAAGATCCGCTCCCACGTCGCCTTCAACCGACACCCACGACCGCTTCCAATGGCCACGATTCCGGGCCTAATTTTCTCTTTAAAACCATGTATTCTCCCTTCTTTTGTTCTTAACTTTTGATTGATTCGTGAAGGAATTAAGCGAATTTCGAGGAAAATCTTAAGTTCATCGTGATTCCCCCGCGTTTAGACTCGATTCCGAAGGGATTGGAGCGGGATTGATCGCGAATTCCTCCTTGATTTCATCGAATTTTTCCCTTGAATTCCGAAAGTCCGTGAGAAAGGATACGAGCAAATTCACTTCAATTCGTGCAAATTGGAGCTTAATTCTCGTGGCAATCGGGTTAGTAGTGAGATTCGATCGATTATCAAGAGGTAATTTGAGTTTTTATTAGATTTAGAAGTTTAATTTTGCAAATTAGTTCATAGTGTTCTTCATTTTTCCCCAAATTTTCGATCCGAAAAAGTCGCTGATTTTGAAAAATAGGATATCTCTCTGATTATAATTCCAAATCACTTGATTTTTGGTTTCATTGGATTCCTCTTTTTCATCAGCTTTTTCCGTGGATAGCAATTTCATCAAATTCTGAGTTCATTTGCCCCTTCAATTTAACGTTTGACCACGGACTGTTCATCTTTCATCAGAAGTCAAACGTTGACTTTCGGGGTCAATTACTTTTTATTGACAAATCAGAATTTGATAATTTTGGTCTTGTTGGATTCCTCTGGTTCTTAGCTTTCTATTGACATATAAATTGCAAGATTTGGATTTCATTTGGGCATTCAATTTGAAGATTTCTTCTGAGGTGTTCATTTCGGGGATTTTCTGATCATTGATTTTCAATAATTCATAATAAATCCATTTCTTATCCAAAAATTACAAAACTTATATCAATAAATTCCATTTTCTCTCTAGTTTCCAAATATATAATTTTCGTAATCTTCTGACTCTGTTTGATTCTCTGATTTTGCAGAACATCTACTGCTGGTCAAAGTCAACGCTTTGACTTTGACTTTTGACTTTTCTCTGTCAAATCCGAGATTTCAATTCTTAAAATTTCTTATTTACCCTAATTATATCTTTTACATATCTTAAATCTTATTTTCTCTTATTTAAAACTTCTTTTAAACCTAAGTTTGACCAAGTCAACTCTGCTCTTAAAGTCAACCCTGCTCTCTGTGGATCGACCCGATACTTACCCAGTACTTTATTATTCTATCTTGTATTTGTGAGTTCGGTTTTATAAATTTTGTTTGACCATCGTATTTGTGTTTTAACGACGCACAAAAACGACCCGTCAGCGGTCCTGTCTGGCGGCAGTTCCACCCGGCGGACGGAGGCGGTGGAGTGGGTCGTCGAGCAGCCGACAATGGGCACCGGGCGGTGGCGGCCTGCGCGTTCCGGCGCGGCAGGGGTCGCGCCAGGCGGGTCCGTCGAGACCTAGAGGGCGCGGGCGGCGGACTGTACGACAGGCGTCCGGGGCGACTGCGGCTGGGGTGGCGGGTGCGATCGGCTCAGGGCAAAGACAGTAGGGCGGCGCGACGGTGGGAGGATCGGTGACGCCTCAGGCAGGTCTGGCGGCGGCGGCTGGGGAGAGCTTGACGTGGGCGTCTGGCGTCTGACGTGCTGGCGGCGGAATCGGCGGCGGCGGCGCTACAAGACGACGGCGACCAGCGGGCGTCCTCTCTCCCCCTCTTCCCTTCCACGGAATTCCTAGCTCGGGAATTCCAGGGCCTCTCTCATGGTCTCATGGGGAGGTCACATCAGAATATCATTTCTCTTTTCTTCATTCATCCAAAAAACATCTGCGCGATACTCTCTCCTCTCTTCCTTATATAGGAGAGAGAAAGAGACGGGTTGCCCTAAGGGCAATCCCGTAATTCGAAGGGGTTTTGGGCCAAAAATAGGCTAAAACCCCTCTAAAGGGCCTAGAAACGGTCCATAAGTACTAGGGAGGGCCCAAAACACGGGGAAAACCCTCCCACACACACACAAATAGTCTCACGAAACAAATAAAGCAAGAAACGGGGAAAAACTCGCCGGGAGGATTGCATCACGCGGTGTACTTGAAGCCGGGGTCTTGGGCATCGGCTCGGGTGCTCCGGCGCGGTAGTACTCGCGCGCCGTCCGGCTCGGCACGTGCTGTCGCCTGATCGCGGGAATGGTCCTCCATCATCCTCCCCGGGTGGGAAGAACTCGACTCCGACGAGTTAGAGCCGAGTATCTCGTCCAAGGGCTCGATAAGCTCCGGGCGTAGTCGCTGCATGTCTTCCTCTGAGATCCATGCATCTTCGGTCGCTGGTCGGTCCTGCCAGCGGACAAGGAACTTGCGGCCCACTCTTCCCTCGGCAGCGTGAATCACCTCCCTCGGTCCGAGCTCTACTCGCTCATGCCTCGGTGGGGAAGAAAGCGGTGGGGAAGGGGAAGGTCGCTCAATCACATCACTCATCGGCTCGGGAGTGTGTGAGGCTCTAAATCCCTAATAGGATCCGACATGGGTAGGTATCGGACGAGATCACAAACGTTGAAGGTGGAACTCATGCCCCAATCGAGATGGAATACCCACTACGTAAGCGTTCTCGTTGATCACCCGGACAATAGGAAAGGGCCCGACGCTGCGAGCATGAAGCTTCGCAGCGACCCCGAGGAGATTCCTCTCGAGCCGCAATCTAACCATAACAAGCTCACCCTCGGAAAAAAACTCACGGATCGACGACCTACATCAGCGTTAGCTTTGTACTTCTCGTTTTGGGAAACAATGCGAGAATGAATGTCGTGATGCATGTCGCTCATGTCTTGTGCAAATGAAATGCCCTCAGCTGAAGTCCTAGTATGCGGATCTACGGGTGCGAGGTCTAGGGGCCTACGTGGTATCGGCCGTAGACGATCTCAAAAGGAGTGCGGCCAGTAGTGCGGCTCACCGAGGAGTTATAAGCAAACTCCGCTCTCGGGAGAACCCTATCCCATGTCCTAACATTATCTCCTATGATGGAGCAAGTAAACTACCTAAAGCTACGGTTAACTACCTCAGTCCGACCGTCAGTGCACGTGGGTGATACGCTGAGGAGAACTTGAGCTTCGTGCCCAATAAGATCCACAGGGTCTTCCAAAAGTAGCTCGTAAACCTAACATCCCTATCGGAAACTAAAGAGCGGGGCAGGCCATGAAGCTTCACGATCTCGTCAAAGAACAAGGTCGCTACTCGTGAGGCGTCGGCGGTCTTCGAACATGGCACAAAGTGAGCCATCTTCGAGAACCTGTCGACAACAACCATAACGGAGTCGTGTCGACGCGACGTCCTAGGTAACCCAAGGACGAAGTCGAGACTGACGTCGTCCCATGGGCGGGCCGGTACCGGTAGGGGCAAATAGAGACCAGCGTTCTGCTTGGTCATCTTTGCCCTAGAGCAAGTCAAACAACGGGAAACAATCCTACCTACGTCTCTCTTGAGAGACGGCCAAAAAGCCCTAGTACTCGGCGCTGTATGGTCTTGTTGACACCGTGGTGCCCACTAAGACCTCTGCATGCGTCTCCCAAATAAGGAAATCCGGATCGACGTACGGGGGAACACAAAGTCTCTTCCCTCGGAAGAGATATCCCTCAGAAATGCAGAAATCTCGCACTCAGGGCTCGGGCCACTCTCGACTAGGCTGTAAAGTTTCCCGAAGTCGGGACGGTCGGCATAAGCATCTACCATCTGCTCGAACCCTAATACACGAACCTGCATCATATGTAGGACATGCGGCGGCGGCTCGGTGCGTCGGCGACGGCGTTGTCCTTCCCCTTCTTGTGCTTGGGATGACGAACGTGTAGTCACTGTAAGTACTCGATCCACCGTGAGTGCCGGTCGCTGACCTTCCTCCGATCCTGTAGATGTCTCGGGGGCACTATGGTCGGAATAGAGTACGAACTCCTTCGGGGAGGAGATAATGGCGCCGAGTGCCTCAAAAGGCGGGCGAGGGCGTAAAACTCACGATCGTAGTTATCATACTGCGCTTCGTATCGTCCAGCTTCTCACTAAAGTACTCTACCGGGTGTCCTTCCTGGCTAAGGACTCCCCCTATGCCTACTCCAGAGGCGTCACACGCAACCTCAAATACCCTCTCAAAGTCCGGGAGTCGTAAGACGGGGGCCTCGGTCATGAGCCGCTTCAGCTCCTCGAAAGCCCTCTCTGCCGCCTTCGTCCACTCAAACTTCTCGAGCCGAATCAGATCAGTAATGGGCGCGGCTACCCCGCTGAAGTTGGGCACAAATCGACGGTAGAACGTCGCTAACCCAATGAAGCTCCGGACGTCATGAACGTCCCTCAAAGGTGGCCAGGTCGTAATGGCCGACACCTTAGCCGGATCAGCGGCTACTCCGCGGGCCGACAAGATGAACCCTAAGAAACTAACCTCCGTCGTGAAGAAACTGCACTTCTTCGGGTGAGCGTAAAGCTTTTCCTGGAGCAGCGCGGCGCAAACATCTCGAAGATGCCGAAGGTGATCCGTACGGGACCTGCTATACACCAAAATATCGTCGAAATAAACAACTACGAATCTACCTATGAACGGGCGTAAGACCTCGTTCATCAACCGCTGGAACGTGCTCGGGGCGTTCGACAGCCCAAATGGCATCACGTTCCACTCGAACAGGCCATCCTTAATCTTGAAGGCCATCTTCCACTCATCTCCAGGTCGAATACGAACCTGATGATATCCGCTCCGGAGGTCTATCTTCGAGAAGATAGTCGCTCCAGCCATCTGGTCAAACAAGTCCTGCACTCGGGGAATCGGGAAGCGGTACTTCACGGTAATCCTATTGATGGCCCTCGAATCGCAGCACATGCGCCACGTGCCATCCTTCTTCGGAGCGAGCAATGCGGGGACGGCGCACGGGCTAAGGCTCTCCCGGATGAGCCCCTTGGTCAGGAGCTCCGTGACCTGTCTGTGTAGCTCCTCATACTTTACCGGGTCCATCCGGTAATGAGGCAAGTTCGGGAGCGAGGCCCCCGGAATAAGATCTATCGCGTGCTGGATGCTACGCATGGGTGGGAGCTCATCGGGCAGCTCCTCGGGAAAAACGTCACTAAACTCCGTCATCAGCTCGGCCAACTCCGGTGCATCCGATGGCGGTAAGGGGTCCCCCGAGGGGATGTCGAACGTGAGGGCGAAGCAGATAGGTGTGTCCTCCGGGCTGGCCTCCAACTCACGTATAAAAATGCACCCGTTCGTCACGATCGGATACTTCGGCGCTGGGGTTGGCTTCTTCGGTTTCCTCGATCCGGTCGACCCGGCAGGAATGACCTCCGTCGGCGGGGCGGCTGGTGCAACTCTGGTCGACGCCCGAACCGAAGGGTACCACAGGAGTTGTCGTCCTCTAAACATAAATGAAACAGTATTCGCCCGGCCTTCTAGCCTGACGTTATGATCAAATAACCAGGGCCGACCTAAAATGATGTTGCCAATCCTCATGGGCAGTACATCACAGATGACGGTATCCTCGTAGGTACTCACCTTCATCGGGATGGCACACTGGTGCGTCACCGGAAGGGTGGAGGCGTCGATCCAAGACACGAAGTACGGTGCGGGATGGGGAACTAAAGTGAGGCCAAGCTTGGCCACTGAATCTGCGGAGACGACGTTGATGCAGCTCCCGCTATCCACGATGAGCTTGCAGGAACGGTCCCCAATCCTCAGTTAAATGTAGAAAACTGAGGTACGCTGCACAAGCTCGGCAGCGGTCGGCGTCGCGACACCCGTCGACAAAGTAGATGTAGCCGATGGAGTAGGTGCCAAGGTACGTGTCGCTGGGGTACCTGACAGTGTAGCCGGAGGAACCGGTGAGACGTCGGGTAGTCCCGAAGTGTCCGTAGTGGCCGGTGCATCCGTCGGCGGGCAAGTGTCCGCGGGGGAGGGTGAAGACGGTGCCGGAAGATCTGGTCGAACCCTAATGTTGACCAGCGGCAAGTGGGGCGCAGTGGCGCTCGGTGGTGGAGAGGCGGGCGAGATCACGATGATGCCCGTGAAGGCCTGACTATCCTCATCCTCGTCGTCGGGGCAATCGCCCTGATACACGTCCACCTCCGAATCCTGTGCAGGGGAATCGATCTGGTTCCCCATAACATCTACGTAGAAAAGAGAAACGCACTCGGAGGCTCGATGACCAAATCCCTGACACTTGAAGCACTTCATGTTGGCCGGGGCCCTAGGTGGGGCTCTCGCCGTCGAAGCCATGGTCGATGCTGAAGTCGTCGGGGTAGGCGTGGTCGTCGCCGGTGCTGGTGGGGCAGTGTCGGCGCCCCTCAAGGCCGGGGTGGGGTTCCGGGGCCACCCGGTGGAAGTCGAGCTCGTCCTAGCGGCGCTCGCCGTCGTGGTCGTAGTCCTCGCGGCTGAAGATATAGTCATTGTGGCCGCCTTCTCGAGGATGTACTCGTTATCCTCTACAATCCGATAGGCCTGGTCAACCGTCATCGGGTTCAGCTCCAAGACCTTCGCTCCTAACTCGGGCTTCAGCCCTCGGACAAAATAGACGATCTGCTGCTCGGGGCTCTCCACCGTCCTGCACCTCATGCGGCACTCCTCAAACTCGGTGATATAGTCGCGTACCTTCCGTCGTCCCCTGCTTGAGGTCAAGCCAGTGCAACAATAGGTGAGTCTGGTGGTGAGTCGGAACATACTTGTTCCGCAGTCTGCTCGTCATGTCGGCCCACGTGAGGGGTGGGTCTCGTCGTGCTCGGGCGGCGGTGACCTCGTTCACCCAAAAGATCTGGGCCTCCTTGCCCAGGCGAGTCTCCGCGAAGGCCGTACGCACGTCATCCTCTGTAATCTCAAAGAAACGGAAATAACTCTCTAATGATCGCTCCCAATCCTCAAAATCGCGAGGTTCCCAGACTTCAGTCGAGCACGGGTGTGTCCATGCGAGTGTTCTTCGGATCGGGCGGCGAAGGTCCTCCTTCCGGCGGCTGGCGTCACTGCCTGAATCGTCGTCGCGGCGTCGGGGTGGGGACCTATATGGTGCGTGATCTCGGAGTCGGTCGTCGTGGCGCCCGAGGGAGTGCTTTGGGGCGCCTCCCGCGTACTCCTCGGCGAGCCCGATCATCGGGCGGATGTTAGTAATCATCCCCGCCCGGGGGCATCCTGTGGCCCATAGTCGTAATCCTGTGGCCCATGCTGGGTACTCGTCACAGGGGGCCATAATATCCAACTAGGTGGACCAAGGTAGTCGTCGTCTTGGGGAAGCCAGAGCATCCTGGGATCGGCGGTTCCGGCCTCGGCCTCGGCCCAGGGGGCTCCACGTCGGGCATGGCCCCCATTGTGCCCGCTGTGAGTCGGCTGCTGCGAGTGCTTGAGTGCTGCTTGTCGCGGCTGCTGCTTCTTCGAGGAGCGTGGCTGTGGCTGGGGCACGGGCGAGCTGCTTGCTGCGGGGCTCTCTGCCACGGCGAGTGCTGCGGCGGCTGCGGGTAAGGCGAGCTGCGGCGGGAACCACGGCTGCTGCTGTGGGTGCGCTCGGCTGCTGCTGGTACCACGGCGGCTGCTGCGGGTAAGGCGGCTGCTGCGGATACCCACAGCTGCTTGCTGCGAGTACGTCGGCCACGGGCTGGTTCGGATGTTGTTGCTGCTCTTCTTGTCGGCGCTCTTCTTTGAGGCGCTGATCGGTCTGCGTGAGTCGGCTCAGCGTCGCTGGGGGCGGGATGTATGGCGCGGCCAGGCGGTGGTGTAGGGTCTACTGCTTTGGAGCCTTCCCGGCTCGATGGAGTCTTTGGGCTCCGGTATGTCCAGCGGAGCTGGGTCTACTGATCTACCTCTATAAGCCCTAGGGGAGATGTCACCTATGGACGGCTCTAGTGGAGCCGTGCCTAAACCCAAAAGGGGTTCTCTACCGGTCCTCGTAGGGGATCCGTACTCGTCCTGCCCCGTCGGGATCGTGAGGGATCCAGGACTGTGGCTATCTCCACGGGGAGATTCCACGGCAGGGGGATCGTCGTCACGATCCCGGTCCTGCTGCTCATCCTCTGCGGCGACACGCGGCGGCGCGCGTGAGAGCCATCACGACCCGGATACTACGTAATCGGGTGGAGTCCTAGTGCAAAGGGTAAGTGAACAATGCAAATATAATGTATGCTATGAATTTCGAAAGATGCTAGAAATGCAGAGTGCGATGGAAAAGAAGGTCAACCGAGGTGCTAAGCACGGAGGTCAGCACGACTCGGCTCTGATACCAATATGATGTAACACGATAGATGCCGGGATCGACGGCTCGTGTTACAACACAAGGGATCTGGACTAGCTACGTCTAAAATGCGAGAAACATGCCAGTGATGCGAATTTTCGAAATAACGAGAAGCACAGGGAGCGGCAGCTGACCTAGGGTGACGTCCGGAGAGCTCTCCAAGCGCTGCTCAATGGATCGACTTTCCCACGCTCCGTTAGGTCGACTACTAACGACTACGGCGGGATTCCACGACCGGAGTGATCCGCACCCGTACGGCGACTGTGAAAACTCGAGCGAAAACCAAGAAACAAACCCAACCCAACCCGGGCAAACGAGAGGTACCTATGAAGCTAGTCCCCGGCGGTGGAGCGAGCGCCTTCAGCACTGGGGAAGGTGATAATACTCGATCGAGGGCGGCGTCGTGATCCGTAGATCGCAGTGGTCCGAAGCACCCTCGTACGCGGGCAGCACCAACTGTCAATCGACGCTAAGAACACGGTGATCGCAAGCGATCGAACTGGCGGCGGCGAGCAACGTCACGGCCCGGTTGACGGTGGTTCGTCGGCGTCGGAAGAACCTGAAATCAAAGGTAGGAGTACTCTAGCGGCGGCTCGACGGGCGGCGGCTGTGATCGATCCGGCTCCGGCGGGGCACGTAGGGGCAGCGGCGGCGGCGGTCGTTCGGTCGTCGGCGGCTCGGCCCGGTAGCGGTCCTGTCCGGCGGCAGTTCCACCCGGCGGACGGAGGCGGTGGACTGGGTCGTCGAGCAGCCGACAATGGGCACCGGGCGGTGGCGACCTGCGCGTTCCGGCGCAGCAGGGGTCGCGCCTGGCGGGTCCGTCGAGACCTAGAGGGCGCGGCGGCGGACCAGGCAGCGGCGTCCAGGGGCGACGACGCTGGGGGTGGCAGTCGATCAGTCGGCAGCATGGTAGGGCGGCGCGACGGTGGGAGGATCGGTGACGCCTCAGGCAGGTCCGGCGGCGGCGGCTGGGGAGAGCTTGACGTGGGCGTCTGGCGTCTGGCGTGCTGGCGGCGGAATCGGCGGCGGCGGCGCTACAAGACGACGACGACCAGCGGGCGTCCTCTCTCCCCCTCTTCCCTTCCACGGAATTCCTAGCTCGGGAATTCCAGGGCCTCTCTCATGGTCTCATGGGGAGGTCACATCAGAATATCATTTCTCTTTTCTTCATTCATCCAAAAAACATCTGCGCGATACTCTCTCCTCTCTTCCTTATATAGGAGAGAGAAAGAGACGGGTTGCCCTAAGGGCAATCCCGTAATTCGAAGGGGTTTTGGCCCAAAAATAGGCTAAAACCCCTCTAAAGGGCCTAGAAACGGTCCATAAGTACTAGGGAGGGCCCAAAACACGGGGAAAACCCTCCCACACACACACAAATAGTCTCACGAAACAAATAAAGCAAGAAACGGGGAAAAACTCGCCGGGAGGATTGCATCACGCGGTGTACTTGAAGCCGGGGTCTTGGGCATCGGCTCGGGTGCTCCGGCGCGGTAGTACTCGCGCGCCGTCCGGCTCGGCACGTGCTGTCGCCTGATCGCGGGAATGGTCCTCCATCATATGTCATTCTACTAAAGTCCATATTTATGCATTATTTTGGGATAATGATGTGCTTTATTGATGATTAGTCTTTTGCAAGGTTAAATTAAGAGAAATTAATCACTTTCCCTGATTTACTTTGACTTTAGAAGATGATTAAAAGAAGTAATTCCAAGGAAAGAATGATTGGATGATTAAAAGAATGAATTCTTTCATAAAAAACTTGATATTATTTTCAATCCATCCCATTTTCTTGTTCTAATTTATATTTTAGATCGCATGATATTAAAAAGGAAGAAATTTGTGATCCAATGAAGAAAATTTGAATTTAAAACGAGTTATATTTTCAAAGTTATTGATTTTTGAAGTTTTAGATTTTTTTCTGATTTTAATTTAATTTTTACTGATTTTTATTTTATTAAAATCACAAAAAATGAGTTTTATTTTCCACAGAACCCGCAGAGCTGACGTGGCATGCGAGACCCGCACGGATGCGACGCGGCACGCAAGGCCACGTGGCAGAGCTGTGCGAGCCCACACGGCGCGTAGGTGGCGCGCAGGAAGCACATACGTGTGGCAGGGGCCACGCGAGTCCACGCGGACGCCAAAGGGGGTGCCACGTGGCGAGTGACAGGTTAGTGGGCCCTGGTGAGAGATTATTGGGGCGGTAACGCAAATGTGTTATGCCCCTCTAGCTTTTATACGAACCCGTTCCCTTCTTTTTTTTCGTGTGGGACTATGTCCCGTTTAATCTTTTAAATGCAGGACACGTGGACGTTTTGCGCTCGTTGGATACTAATCGTGTGACGTAAGATGCGTCGATCGAGTGGACCCGAGTCCACGCGATCGCCATCAGAAGCACGTGCGTAAATAGGATCCGTCGATCGCGTAAGTGAAATTCGACGGCCAAGATTAAATCCGATTGAAGCTCATCGTGGAGACGCGTGGATGCGTAGTGATGGTCCAATCAAAGATCGGACGATTGAGATGTAAGGGATCATGGACCCTGTGATGTGTGATCGTGTCTACGATTTGTGCGCGACGTGGATGAATCAGGACCTTCGGATCTTCATCGGACGAGCGAAATTCAAGGAGAACGTAGACCGCGTCGTGGGCCACGATTCCATCGGTTCCGCGTAATCGGACGACACGAATATCACCGTGAAACGGATGATGCACATCTCTCGCAGGATATTTCCTTCTAAAATGATGTTCTTCCCTTTCTAAAATCAACTCTTGATTGAATCGTGAAGCAATTAAGCAATTTTTGGGCAAGATCTTGAGTTTTTCATGATCCTCCCGTATTTAGGCTCTATTGCGATCCAATCGGAGCGGGATTGATCACGAAATTTTGCTTGATTCGATCGAATTCTTCCCCTTGAACGCCAAACGTCCGCCGAGAAGGAAACCAAGCAAATACACTTCAATCCGCGTGAATTGAAGCTCCATCTTCGCGGCAATCGGGTTAGTAGTGTGAATTGATCGTTCATCTTGCAATAATTTGTATTTAGGTTAATTTTGTGTTAAAAGTCATTTTGTTCTTCGCGTCAATTAGGTTAGTAGTGTGATTTCTTTGTAATCCTTACAATTTAGATAGTTTTGATTTGATTCAAATATGTAATTATAGTTTAGGAATCAGAAATTTCATTGTTTCGCCCCAAATTCATTTTAGATTTTTTCTGATTTCCGAACAAAGATTTCTCCCTAATCGTAAGTCCAATTTTTTTTGAATTTAGTTTCATTGGATTCGTTATTCAATCAGCTTTCTGTGAATATCTGATTCGTTGATTTTCACCAAGGTTTGATCCCTCAATTTGTCGTTTGACCAACTACTGTTCAAAATCAATCAGAATTTAGGCATTGACTTTCGAGGGCTATTACTCCTAATATACAAGGTGAAATTTGATACTTTTGGTTTCTTTTGGAATCTTTTGACCATAAGCTTTCTATTCGTATTATGATTTTCTAGATTTGGATATCCTTTGATAAGTGAATTTAACAATGTTGACTAGTGATCTTCATTTTGAGAATTTTTTGTCTATTAATTTTCAATAAATTATAGTAAATCCAATTCTTTTCTAAAAATCACAATTTTATATCAAAATTTTCCTCTTCTCTCTAGTTTCTGAAGATATAATTTTTGTAATATTTTTTTTACCTTTTTCGTCTTTCATTTTACATAAAGTCAAAGTCTAGTCAAAGTCATTGCTTTGACCTTGATTTTTGAGTTTTCTTCTCCAAATCTTTTTTAAAATTCTTAAAATATCTTCTCCCATATATTAGTACTACTTTTATTCATAATATATCAATTTCATTTCTTAAAAAACCCTAATTAGACCTAAGTTTGACCAAGTCAACTCTTTCGATAAAAGTCAACCGTCCTCTCTATGGTTTGACTCGTTCTGATCGTTTTACTTGATTTCTGATTTTTAAATCATCGTGAGTTCAAAATTATAAATATTGTTTGACTGACGATCGTGTGTTTCAACGACTGCACTAAATTGTTACGTCAAAATAACGCCATTGCGGGGGAGCATGTGTTATTGATTTTTCATTTGAATTTGAGGTCAAATTAGGGTTTTTCTCTTCTGTTATTGTACTAACCTTGCAAAGAAAAGAATTAGACAATCTTATTGGTAGAAAAAGTGATATTTAGGTAAGATTACCATTTTTCCTTTTATTTTTCACTTGTTTGAGACGAGGAAAGCTATGTATCATGTACATTCTTTGTTATTTAAGGTTTATTAGTGTTATTTATTCTTGTGATGTGAAAAACATAAAATCTAACCCAAAATCATACTCAAAATGATCCAATTAATCACCAGATTAAGGCTTCTCATTCAGTGATTTTGAAAATGAAACTTTGGTGTTAAAGTGATTATTTCTCGCCATTCTCTTGACAAAATTTGGACTTCAAAAACTCCTTCAAAGATGAGTCTAGAACATGATTGAGGCAAGAGATTTAAGGATTGAGTTATCCAAAAGGTACGATTAATTGGAAAATCTAAGCATACATATACCATCGAAGAGAGAAAGATAGTATATATAAACTTCAAATTGGGTATGGACATTAGATCGTCTCTTCATCTTCGATCAATGACTGAGATTAAATGAAGGGAGATAAACTGTACACTTAAATCCTGGCCATTAATTATGACATGGAGTACCTAGATTAAGCCACATCATCATGTGAAGATTAAATGACATGTAATGGTTGTCGTTTGATTTCAATCAAACTCTTGAGATGATAACACACACCTTTATTAGTTGCTTTGTATCTCAATCATTATAACTCTCATGATGAATGAACATGATTCGTCAAGATTATAACTTTGAATTATAGTCGAATCCTGCAGCATCATGTACTGACGCAATGAATCTGTGCAGTCATTGAAAACACATGAAGACGTGTCAAAAAATTTTCTTAACTCACCAATTTAAGATAATAATCAAGAATTCAATAGTATAATGGTGAATATGGGTCAAATCTATGGAGAATTAAGGTATTTTAAATGTTTTCTAAAAATTTGATCAAAATCAAATAAGGAATAGAGCTAAGAAATTAAGGATTTGGGTAGATTTCGAAAGAGAACTCAAAGACAAATTCACGAAATAAAAAATTACTCGATTTGGATCAAGATTAGCAGAGAAATTAAAGAGCAAAAATTAGGTAGAATTTCCAAACACGAAGAGAGAGACAACCAAAATTATATCTAAAATTTGACTAATCTACAATTTGAAATTCAAATATGATGCTATAAGAAAAGAGACTAGGAGGAAAACCTGAATTCTAACCCGAAATAACACTCAAAATGATCCAATTGATCGCTGGATCAAGGGCTCTTAATTCTGAAATTTTGAATACGAGTTTCGGCATTCAAGAAACGATTTTCGCCCTATTTTCTCCACAAAATCTCAATTTCAAACATTCATTGGATGTATAAGTTGATCTAGAAGAGGAGGAAATTCAAAAACTCATTACATTGAAGAGATTCAAGGATTGAGATGTCTAAATAGTTAGATTACTCAAAACACCCAAGAATGCTTTACATCGTCGAAGACACACATGTGCATTTATAGGCTAAATTTAGTGTGTCTATTGGATTTGGCTCTTCATCTTCAATCAATGGCTCAGATGAAATGATTGGATGGAAATCATTTCCATTAATTCGCGTTCATTCGATCAAAGATGAAGCGCTCAGATTTTGTCATGTCACGCGTGAAGAAGCATCACACAATCTCGTCTGCTCGATCGTCAATCGATGCCTTAGATTCTCAGTGGCTCTCCAAATCCCTGGCTGTTATAACTCCTTAGATGAACGGCTAAGATTCATCTGTTTAATAAAATGAATCGTCGTCCAATCAGATGCTGCCACCTACCCCCCTCACTTAATTGAAAAGTAGGGGCTAAGATTAAACGTCTTAATTCGCATCAATCGGATGCTCGTGAGCGTTGCACGTCTTAATTCGCTCACTTGTGCAACAAAAAGCAAAAAAATGCATGTATATAATATGTGTGATCTTAATGGGTTAGCGAAAATCTATTACTGGATCCTTGACCCATTAACCACGCGTGTGACTCACTTTTGCCATGTGACGCGCACATAAGCTGCCATGTGGCGACACGTAAGCTGCTCCGCTGCATCAGCTGCCACGTGAGCGTGATTTTAATATATTTGTTTATTCTTTTTAATCCAAAATGAATCCAAAAAAAATTAAAAAAAATTATAAAAAAATAAATTTTTTTTCAAAAAAACCCCTAAAAATTAGAAAATTCATATCTTTCAAAATATAACACCAAATTTACCTTGTTTGATTAGAAATTAAATAATCTATCATTTCAAAAATTTAAATTTAATAAATAATAAGATAATAAATTTTTATTTAAAAAAATACTCATTTGTTTTAGAAAATAAACTTAGAAAAATAAATTAGTGTATAAAAAATATTTTTCTCTTATTATTAATCATTAAAATCCAATTATAATCTGAAATATAAAATAATCTAATCTTTAATATCTCTCTTTAATTATTCATGATTATTCCAAAAATAGTAAATTTTGATATTATAACTTAAATTTTCATAGAATGATAGATATAAACTCAAAACATGATAACGTGCATAAGAACATAATATTATGTCTTAATTTGCATTAATAATCATATAATTTTCATTTATAAATTGCATGTTATCACGAACCCTCTTCACTCAAGTGAAAACCAAGGGTTTAGATTAGATCTCTTTCTTTTGCATTGATCTAATGCTCCTAATGCTACCATGTCACTTCCACGTAAACACTTTAATCTCAAATTGAAAATTTTAAAGAAATTTATTGGCTATAAATAAGGTATCGATTTGAACAGAAATAAATTCAGCTCATTAAGGCACTTAACACTAATGACACTCCCTATTACACGTCATTTGTGCACTATTTGCACACCACATGGCACCCTTAGACATTGCCACATGCTGCCATGTCAGCTATCACGTCAGTCCACACTTACAAGTAATACTTTAGTTATTTATTTCAAATAAAATTAACTTTAGAAAATTTTAAAATAAATTTAGAAAAATTCTAAAAAAATCCTTAAAAACTAAAAAATTCATATCTTTCAAAATATAACTCCTTTTTTCTATCAAGAATTAAATAATATATCATTTTATATAATTTAATTTAATAAATAACAAGAGAGTAAATATTTAACTTGTAAAACACACTCAAGTCACTTAAGAAAATAAAGGTAAATAAATATATAGTGCATATGATAATGTTTTTCTCTTATTAATTTATATTTAAAACTAAAAGAAAATCTCAAATAGAATTGGTTATTCTATTTAAAATTGAACTTTTGATTTACTTTTGATTAGCCCTAAAAATAAGGCATTTTGAGATATATCTGTATATCTATATATGAATGTGCAATCAAAGTGTGATAACATGAATAAAAATGGTATGCATTTTGCCTTGAAATACACTAATAATCATGTAATCTCAATCATAAAGAGTATTTTTTTTTGAAATTTTGTGACATTAAAATTATCAAAAAATTGATTTATTAGGTTGAAAAATGATATTTTTATTCATTTCTAAAAGCAATTGAAATACATGTATCTGCCTGAAAATAATTCTAAAAGCAATTCTCATGGTTTATAATGATTTATTTTATTGTAAAAGAAATTTCTTATTTTTGGGAATGATGGATGTCAAAATTATTGCATACTAGTCAAGATGTGATCCTAAATGGACGATATGGACCACAAAATGGGATATTATACCTTATGGAAGTATAGAATTTTAAGAAGCGGTATATTTTATAGAATAAAATTCTTTAGAAGTTTTGGAGAGAGGTAATCCGATGTGACATGTAATTGGTGGAATTCATATAAGGTGGAATAGTGCAGAAAAAAGTGTAGTAAGAGAGAAAACATATGTAACATTCTTGACAGATCAAAGATGGAGATAGAAAACAAAAAAATATCTAATAAAGTAGATATGCAAAATCTAGATAATATAAATAAACCTAAGCAGCATGCAATTGGCTTTCAAAGTGGATGAAAACTGAAAATCTGTTCTTCGCGAAGACTGAAATTCATGTAGTATTCTAAATGCGAATGAAGACAACAGGAATGTAGCACTTGAGTATGTAATTGTTCAAACATATATGCCACAATATGCCCTATGTATTGGGACACATCATGAAAGATACATAGTCTACTTAATAAAATAAGTATGGATGCATATATGTATGATACATTCTAGTATGTATGTTATCTAATATCATATTTTTTTCAGTTCTTATGAATATATGTATGCCATGTAGATGTAAATCAGGGTCTTGTCATGGCTTTAGGCATGTATCTTCATTATTGAACTTAGGGGTAATAGTCCGGAAACCCCCAATGTTTGGGTTTTGTCCACTTTCCACCCCAATGTTTGGAAACAGCCCCCTCCACCCCAATGTTTGACAAGGAGTGGAGGCTGTACCCCGACGCTTCTTTCGCGCAGAGCTGGCAGGGACGTGGACGGCACGGCAGCAGCTGACCGGACGCGGAAGCCACGTCGCTGCCATGTCAGCACTGGGCAAAACAAAAAAAAGGCGCCACTCGCTGCCAAGTCGAAAGAAATCGCGGCGGGGAGAGAGGAAAGCGGAGGGGAGCGGCGGCGAGAGGAGAGGCTGTAGGCTCGCCATCTCCTACAGGCGAATCTCCTCTGTTTGCTGTTCCCGATTTTCCCCGAGTGAAAGGACTCGCAGGAGCAAGGGATTCCCGTCTGGGATCTTAACCCTGTTGGAGGATATCCCCTTTTGCAATCATGTCTTTCCTTGTTTGACAGTGCAATCGCATTCTAAAAGGGCGTGAAGAACTGACCGCCTTTCGGGCTCAGCTTCCTCCCGACGTCATCCCCGTGCAGAGATCGCATCCTCTCCCCTATCCAGTCCTTTAACTTTTCTCTCCGACCTAGTGCTTCTAAATTCTCATGCCATGCAAATGAAGGATAACTGGATAAGTTCAGAAAACTTACGATAATTGTGAGCGAGAGGCTTCGTATTAAGTGAAGAAAATTGTTGCGGTCGACGAATGGACGAGGAGGAAAGGCGATGATCCGCGGAAATGGAGAAAAAAAAGAAAGCCGCTTCTGGACAAGGAGACTGTCGGGAATCCAACGAGGCCGGCGATCGCCGGCGATCCCCAGAAAAGTCGAAAACCAGCGGGAGCACTGTGCGGCAGTTCTCTGACATCAGTGGGGTCGTCTGCCATGCTCTCATTGGCGATGCTGGAGGCGCCGCCGTCCTGTTCAAATCTCTGATAGAAGGAGTTGGCGCATCGATTGTCCTCTGGATGAAGGTCGAAATGCTGAAGCTGTGCAGACGGCTCACATGGTCTGATCGCATTGAAGGGGACCTGGGGTAATTATTTTACGTTATCGATCCGCTGATACATCGCTCTTTTCCGATGTGCGAATGAAGGAAATAAATTAGTGGACAATTAATGAAGATTATGGTTAATATTTTTTTACAGATCTTGACATCGACTCATTCCGAGGAAGACACGACTTTTCTCCATAACTTCTACCTCGCATTCGATAATTAAATTCGCCATCATCCTGATAGATCGACTTCTCATCCACATCATCATGATTAGCCTCTGAAGCTTGGTTACAACATTGGAACCCCTCAGATGTGGAGAAGATACCGCCGGGGGTTGAGGGGGTGTGAGAGAGAGAGAGATGTGGAGAAACCTCGAACCGACACTGTTTTTCTGTCCTGGAAAGCGACGGAATCGACAGATTCCTTCCCTTCTCCATCAAAACATCCGTGACCATCTCCTACAGGCGAATCTCCTCTCTCCTCCATCGCTCGCGAGCATCCACCGCGCGAGCTCCCTCTCGCCGCCGCTCCCCTCCGGTATCCTCTCTCCCCGCCGCGATTTCTTCCGACTTGGCAGCGAGTGGCGCCTTTTTTTGTTTTGCCCTGTGCTGACATGGCAGCGACGTGGCTTCCGCGTCCGGTCAGCTGCTGCCGTGGCGTCCACGTCGCTGCCAGCTCTGCGCGATAGAAGCGTCGGGGTACAGCCTCCACTCCTTGTCAAACATTGGGGTGGAGGCGGCTATTTCCAAAGGGGTGGAAAGTGGACAAAACCCCTTGAACTTATTCATCCATTAGATCTCGGCGCAACTCTCATATGGATCCCACACTCTCAAGACGCGATCTCGATTCTGACACTCCCTATCTTAATCTGACCCTTTCCCTCAACAGGGATGAGGGTGACGATCAACTTCTCCTCGTCCTCAAGTGTCAGGTCCTCGATCAGGTCTCCTATCCCCAAGAAAAGACGAGTTTTCAGCGGCTCCATGTCCATTGCGTGGCCGAGCGGCACGTTCACGAAGCTGCCCGCGAACTCGCTGTCGTCGGCCTTCACGTCTCCAGCGGCGTCCTCGTCCACGTAGACATCGAACTTCGCGAACAGTTCCGAGTCGAGCTCGATCCCGTCCACCACCAAAGTCTCCCTCTTCTTGTCGCTCTCCGACAGAAGCCGCGAGCTCTTCGGTCTCTGCACTAGGAGGGTCACCGGAGCCGACAGCGTCAGAGGGAACGACGGATTCGTTGTCGACTTCAGCAGACTCGCGCGCTTCTTCTTCTTCTCCGACGGAGACAAGGACTGCAGAGTCCCGGAAGAAGTGTTCGGCGTGGGACGAGAGTACCTCCACGGGATATCCACTTCCTCGTATGAAAAACCCTAACTGCTCCGGTTCGAGAGAGTCCTTCACCTTCACTCGCACCAGATTCTTGTTCTCGTCGTAGAAGAGGAAGGCCGTATCAAGCCAGTCGGGGTCAACGAAGTCAACGTTGTCGGGGGTCCAGGGTCTTCCACAAGTACCACATGCGGTCCACGTTAGAGTGGTGGGGAGTAGAATGCCGGATCCTTGCCGGCGGTGGCGAAGACTCCCATATCCTTCCCCACCCATCTGTGGACAGGAGTGTGGGGCGATACTTCGATAGATCCGGCGCCCGGGCTGGGCGCAGAACCGGCGCGATAAGGCTGGCCCATGAACAGTGAGGTGGTCTTCCCGCCCGAGATCATCTGCCTGTACATGGTCGCCAAGTTCCGGTCGATGACCTGCTGGCTTGGGGGGGTGTTTTGTGTGGGGAGATCGAAGTTGATCAGAGCAGGAGGTCGGTACCGATCCTCGCGGAGAGGATTGTATAGAGAGGAGGTAGAATCGGCGAAAAATCGCGGGGCAAGACATGCCTTCGGGGGCATCCCAGTTCCAGAAAGGGAGAGCGAAGCCTCGTCGCCGATGAGGCTTCCGAGAATACGCTCATGGAAGTAAAGGTAGTAGCGGTGGAAAGGGAAGAAGAGCCAGCCGTTGTGCACCTGGAGGTTCAAATTCGGGAAGCCCACTTGCTCGTAAGCGTTGGAGCAGTAAGCGCAGTGCACCTTGGCTTGCTGGGTAAAGCTCCGGGGGTCGTCTTCGGGTAGCTCGCGCATCCTCTGGACTGCGAGCTTGTACTTGGCGAGGTAGGCGTCATCGATGGTGTGAGCGGCCCGGCGAACCCTAAGATCCCCGAAGGTGGGGAACTTGTAGTCAAGGATGGGGACATTGCTGTTGTAAGGTGGGCAGCACTCTTGTAGGCCGTTGCGGTCGCTGGCAGTCTTGCACTTGCTCAAGTCCGGAGCTTGAACCGGAGCAGAGAGGCGTTTTCAGCGGGGCAGACCGAGACCGAGACCGAGACCGATACCGAGAAGAACATCGCGACGATCTATTATAGGACCGGTGCGACACGAGACTGACGCTCGATGAGGGGTTCTGGTAAGGCCGTTGTCTTGGTCAACCGGCGGACGAGGAAGGGGCATGCGGAGGAGTTCGGAGACGAGATCGTGGGCGCGGGCGTGTTCGCCATAGGAAGAGGTTGGTGTTCTCGGATCGGAGGAGCAAATTGTCTTGCTCTGAAGTTTCTTATTTACTCGTATTTATAGAGGAAACCTGGAGAGATAGCCTTACGAGTCGCGATCGAATAAAATTTCTCAGACATTGACACTTCACCTGTCTTTCGCCGACAAACGTGAAAGGTGATCCCGGAATAGTGGAAATCCTGAGTTAAAAAAACGAATTTGATGGTTGTTTGCTGTCTGTAGAACGTGACCTTTAGATTGAAGATCAATATACAAATAGATAGACAGATGGAGAGATAGATAGATAAATGAACAGATTTATTGAGAGATAGACAGATAACCTGCCCATCTAGCTAATGTCTACGTGCTTGAAGGGTGTGGAAACATTAATGGCAAGAAGGGCAGCTTATCTGTCTCTCTCACTAAATCTATTCATTTATCTATCTGTCTCTCCATCTGTCTATCTATTTATATATTGATCTTCAATCGAAAGGTCACTTTCTACAGACAGCAAACAACCATCAATAATTGTCGGGACTACCTCTCCATGGTAGGTATAGCATAAGCTTTACAGTTACTGAAGTGAAAAGAAGGTTTCAAAATGGTTGGAAAACTGAAATTTTGCCCAATTCGTTTCAACAGTTTATGAATACCATCGTCTCTATGTCTCTATCTCTCTCTCTCTCTTTTTCACATACGCGCGTGCGCGCATCCAGAAGCCGATGACCCTGAATCAAATACGACCCATGAAATTCTGGCTGCAATATAAGTCGTGACTGGAAAAAATCAGAAGGGTCATCATGAACTGCAATAAGAGCATCATGACCCACGTTCTTGACAGTTACCAAACCATGAATATAAATAAGAGCACGACGACGAGATATATCCAAATATCAAGCTGTCTCTCTCGCAATAAATGTATCTATCCATCCAAATTTATCTCTATGGATCTCTCAATAAATCAATCAATCTATCCATCCATCTTATCTAGATTTCTATCATTACATCTCTCAATAAATCTTTCTCGCTATAAATGCATCAAACTTTAGATCTGTCCCTCAATAAATCAATTTATCCATCAATGTATCTAAATTTATATCTATCTATGAATGAATCTTATTATCTTTTGATCAATCTATCTATCTCTGAATTTATCTTATTATCTGTCGATCAATCTATCTATCTCTGAATAAATCTAATTATCTATCTCTCGGACTAAATATGTACCTATCTATCTCTCAGTGAATCTATCTATCTTAAGATCACATATTTCAGACAGCAACCGGTCATCAATAACTGTGGAAGTCAACTCTCAACGGTAGGCATCACATTAGTTTGACACGTAGTGACGTTAGAGAGTTCTGTTGGGCATGTGGGCCCTTAATGGCACGTGAGCCACTTAAGGGTAGGGTTCGCCTACCATCATCCGGACCGTCATCCGGTACCGGTATCTGCCGATACCGCCATCCTCTTACCAGTATCCAGTACCCGATACCGTCATCCAGTTCTGGATGACGGGTATCGGATTAAAGTGGAGTTCTGGTGCGGTACTGGATGCTTCCAGTACCGATCCGGTACCGGATGACGGTACTGGATGATGGTATCGGGAGATACCGGTACCGGATGACGGTATTCTCCAATGGAATTCATACCAAAAATGCATCTTCATACCTTTCCCGCGGGAGAAATTCAGATGATATACAAAGATACGGTCACCCAAACCCGCATCAACTACACCATCCGACGGTCGGGAGTGGCACCACGCCACCGCCTTCACCGATAGAGAACTGTCCTCCGAGGGGAAATGCAGTAACGGCTCTATGACTTGCTTGAAAAACGGCTCCACTCTGATCTTTTTCTGCCAGCCGGGGGAAGGGCAGTGAGAAATAACGAGGAGCGATGAGGCACCAAACGCGATCCATGAGAATCCTCTGAAGTCGTGGAGCCAGTCGATGGCCGAGGGGGAGCGATTTGGCGCGGGAGGTATTACTTGACTTCTAATGAGGTCCAGGGGAAGATCGTCTGACTGCTCATCATACCGAGGAGGGTAATCGGGTATTTTGAAGTATTTTGAACTTTGAAGCTTGGCTGCTCGATAGTCGATATTCGATAATTTAGGACTTAGGGTAATCGGGTATTAGGTAGGACTTAGGAATCGATAAGTTAGGACTTAGGAGTTATTTTATTTAGTTTAACATTTAGGTTAAACCGGATGTCGGTATCGGTATCGGTTCCGATATGGATATCCGGTATCGACACCCAACGGTAGCCGTTAGCGGATGTCGGTATCGGATTGCGATATCGGAAACCGATACCGACATCCAGTTATCGATACCGACATCTGGATGTCGGTATTTGGTATTGTATGTATCGGGTACCGTTTAGAACCTTAACGGTACCCAATACCATTACCGTTACAGATACCGGTATCGAATACCGGTATCTAAACGGGAGAAGCCTACTTAAGGGACTCACATGCCAGTGAGATTTTCAGCCCAAAAGGCCCTTACGGATGAGAGATGGCACGTTAAGGGCGGTAATGCCCTTTTAGGGCATTGGAGGTAGTGATTTCGTGATACTTACGATTTTTTTCTCTTAGGCTTGCGGTGAGAGCACTCAGAGCTGCCTCCAGACAAAGTCAGTAGCTGGAGAGGAGATCTTTGAACGTGGAGAGGCTATTTCTTTGGCCTTGGGCAGTCCCTTCAAGAAACTAGTAGGAGGAGACAAGGGGCACTCTGCTTAGACTCTTGTTCTTCTTGGTCTTTCTTGTATCCACTGATTTCTCCAGAACTCTGTAGAGACTTATGTATCAACTTTAGACTGGTTATTCTATTGTTGAGGTTTATTAAGTATCCCATGGATATTATTGTCCAAGCCATTTATTCCTCCATCAAGATTTCTCATTATATCTTGCAGTCAAACACCCTTTTTCTCATTAATTGGTATCAGAGCCTAGGTTCGTTTGGCTGCATATATTACTGTGAAGATTACAGGTGGATCATCAATTCGGATGGTTGCTTTCAATGGAAGATTGGAAATTGGGAAATTTGGAAAGCTAGAATGGAAATTTTCTCTGTTGGAAAGACCTGCAGGGTTCCTTGCTAGGAGACGGTGGAAAGCTAGAGAAGATGTCTATGGAAGAATGGAGGATCCTAGATAGAAAAACCGTGGGGTACATTCGCCAATGGATTTGTGATAATGTTTATTACAATATTGCCCAAGAGAAGACGACTCATTCTTTATGGAAGAAGTTGGAGAAGCTCTACGAGACCAAGAATGTAAACAACAAAGCCTTCTTGATGAAAAAGCTTGTGAATTTGAAATATGTTGATGGGAATCCTGTTGCTAACCACTTGAACGATTTTTAGAATATTTCTAACCTGCTTGCCTCTATGAACATAAGTCTTGAAGATGAGTTGCAGGCTCTATTTATTCTCAGTTTGTTCCCCGAAAGTTGGGAGACTCGCGTTGTCTCTTTGAGCAACTCTGCGCCAAATGGGGTTGTCTCTATGGAGCAGGTGACCATGAGCATCCTGAACGAGGAGTTGAGGAGGAGGAATGCAGGGACTAGAAGCGGGGAGTCTCAAGCACTCGTTTTAGAAAATAGAGGAAGAGGAAAATCAAGGGACAAGGGTCATGCAGACAAGGGTTGGAGCATGTCAAGGTCAAGGAAAGATATTGTTTGCTATAATTGTGGTGAAGAAGGGCACTTCAAGAGCCAGTGCAAACAGTGATAACATGTTAATTAGACATGATAATACATGATTATTAATGCATATTAAGGCATAAAAGATTTCATTGTTGTGCATGTAATCATATTTATGAGTGTTTATCAATCATTCTATGAAAAAGTCATTATAATCTCAAAATACATTAATTTATGGTTAATTATGATGAATTGAAAGATTAATAATTTCATAACCCATCTTTACTTGAGATTATAAGTAGTTTTTAATGTAAAATAATGAGAGAAATTATTTTTATAAACATTCATTTAATTTTCTAACGTTTAAATCTTAAGGAAATGAATGCATTTTTGAAATAGAAATTAAATCTCTTTTTATTTATTAAATTTGACTTTTTAGAATAATAGATATTTAAATTTCTGATCAAATGAAAGAAATTTGGATTAATTTGGAGTTATATTTTGAAAGTTATGAATTTTCTAATTTTAAGGGATTTTTCTAGATTTTTCTGAATTTTTCTAAATTTTTAATGAATTTCGAGATTACGGAATTAAAAATCAATTTTTCTAATTTAAGTCAATTTTTCAGATTATTTTTAGCGCAGGTGACGTGGCGCAATCTGGATCGTTCGATCGTGTTGCGATCAACGGTCAAGGCGGGGAGGTGACATGGCAGCTTGTGGAGCGTACGATCACGTGAGGATTTTAAGCCCTTGATCTTCACTTAAGTGAGGGGGGTACGTGGCCAGATCGGATTCATCTGATTATGTTTTAATCTTAGCCATTGATCAAGAGGAGTTATAGCGGTTGAGATTAAACCGACGAAAAACACATCTAAGCGTCCGATCGCGATCCAACGACGGACGTTACATGCGTTTTTATAATGCTAGCAACGTAACGAAATCTCGGGCGTCCATCTCCGATCCAGCGGCCATGACTTAACCGTATTGATTCACATTGATGCGTTTCATCAGAGCCGTTGATCGAAGATCAAGCGTTTCATTGGACAGTTACGCCCAAATTGCCTATAAATTGAGATGTTCTTCGAGATTATAACGCATTCGAGAGCAATTCGAGTAAATCAAAGTGTTTAGACACCAAATCTCTTGAATCTCTTGATCCCAATCGCTTCTAGACTCATTTCCGCAACCACAGAGTTCTTAAGATCAAGATTTTGACGATCGACGAGGAAGAAATCAGCACTTGAACTTCACAATCGTGATTTTTAGAATTTTGATAAATAGCATTGATTCCAGCGATTAATTGGATCAATTCGATCGCAATTGTGGGTTAGGGATCATGTTTCATGCTAATCTATCTTCGTTTAGCATTTCATTTCATTTTTAGAATTGTAATTTGAGTTAATTTCTCTCTTAATTTTGTAGTTTACAATTTTCAATTTTTGGAAAAATCTCCTATGTTCAATCCTTAATTTCTCTGCGAAATCAAAATCAAATTCATTGATTTTGATTCTGTAGATTTATCTTCGAGTCCTCTTTCTTAAAATAATAAATTGCCTAATATCTATCATCGATTCATCATCTGATTTGATCAAATTCGAAGAGATCCTAAAAAATTTCCCTAATTCCCTGTAGATTCGACCCTTATTCACCATTATACCCCTCAATTCATGAATTATTCTTAAAATTGGTAAGTTTGGACTTTATTTTGACCCTTGATCGTGTGTTTTCAATGACCACTCGGTTACGTTCTGTCAAACAACCCAAGAAAAACAAGACGAAAAATCAAGAAGGGACAATAGCGGGGCAAAGGAGATCATCGCCACAACGGAAGATGGTGATTTCTTGATTTTGTCCACTAGTGAGGATGTCCTTTCTTGTGAGTACCAGAACTCAGAGTGGATGGCTGATACGGGTGCTTCCCTTGATGCCACACCACGGAGGGAGTCATTTTGCACATATCGAAGAGGGCAGTTTGGTGTTGTCAGGATGGGCAACAAGGGCACTTCAAATATTGGGGGCATTGGCGACGTGAAGATCAAGACCAACCTGGGATATGAGCTGTTGTTTAAAGACGTGAGGCACGTAGAAGATCTTTGGTTGAACTTGTTATCAATCGGGAGGTTGGACGATGAAGGTTTTGAGCAGGTTTGATGGAGGACGGTGGAAGTTAATAAAGGGATCTCTTGTTGTTGCTTCCTCTAGGAAGTCTGGCACCTTGTATAAGCTTGCTGCTCAAGCCTACAATGATGAGTTGAATGCTGAGGAGAAAGCTCCCAGCATGGAGTTGTGGCATCGGAGGTTGGGCCACATGAGAGAGAAGGGGTTGCAAGCTCTTTCAAGGAGAAAGGCTCTAGCAGACTTCAAAGGAACACATCTAAACCCTTGTGTTGATTGCCTCGTTGGCAAGCATCATAGAGTTTCCTTTGCTAGTCCAAAAGTGCCAAGAAAACTTGTCCTTTTGGATCGCATTTATTTGGATGTATGTGGTCCATTGAAGACAAAGACGCCACATGGAGCCATTGATGTGCATGTCATTAGTGGTGCTCTCTATTTTGTCACTTTCTATAGATGATTGTTCCTGGAAAATTTGGGCCTATCCTTTGAAGATGAAGGATCAAGTTGTTGATATCTTCAAGGAATTTCATGTTTGGGTGGAAAGAGAGACTAGCCAAAAGATGAAGTACATCAGGTCTGATAATGGTGGTGAATATATGGGGTCACTTGACATTTAGTGCAAGCAACAAGGCGTTTGTCATGAAGTGATAGTCTCGGGTACTCCTCAGCATAATGTAGTGGTAGAGAGGATAAACCGCACCATCATGGAGAAGATCAGGAGTATGTTGTCTCATGCCAAGCTGCCCAAAAGATTTTGGGATGAGGCATTGAGGACGGCGGTGGATCTAATCAATCTTTCCCCCAGTATTCCCCGAGATGGCGATGTTGCAAAGCATGTGTGGTCAGGAAAAGATGTTTCCTACAAGCACTTGAAGGTGTTGGGTGTTGTGCTTTTGCTCATGTTCTAGATGTGGAAAGATCCAAATTCGATGGTAAGACAAAGGAATGTGTTTTTCTTGGCTACTCTCATGATGATTTTGGGTACAAGCTTTGGGACCCAATGAAGAAGAGGGTATTCCGAAGCAGAGATGTGATTTTCTTTGAAGATCATAATGTCGGAGACCTACAAAAGGAAAGTCGGTCAGATGACTCAGGTGAGGAGGGGGAAGATGTTGATCCAGTGGTACCTCAGATACCTCATGGTGATGGGGGAGGTGCAGAGGAAGAAAGAGAGCATGAGGAGATGCCCCAAGAAAATGGTTCTACATCTACCAAGCAGGAGGATGGAGAGGAGATCCCCTTAGAGTCAGAGCTGAGACGGTCGTCAAGGAGACATCAGCCCTTGAGAAGGTATCCTATTGATGAGTATGTTATGCTTACTAACTATGGTGAGCCTGAATGCTATCAGGAGGTAGTTGAATGTGAGGATAAGGAGGAGTGGTTGGCGGCCAAACGAGATGAGATGAACTTTCTCCAAGTGAACCACACCTATGATTTGGTATCTCTACCGAAGGGGAGAAAAGCATTCAAGTGCAAGTGGGTTTTCAAGTTGAAGACTCAGGAGATTTCTTCCAAGCCAAAGTACAAGGCGAGGCTGGTCGTCTAGGGCTTTGGGCAGAAGAAGGGCATTTACTTTGATGAGATATTTTCTCCAATTGCTAAAATGTCTTCTATACGTGTTGCTCTAGGTATGGCTGCTTGAATGGACCTGGAGGTCGAGCAGCTAGTTGTTAAAACAACCTTTCTCCATGGTAACTTGGAAGAGGAGATATACATTGAGCAACCAGAAGTTTTGAAGGTGAAGGCAGAGAGCAACTTGTATGTAAATTGAAGAGGAGCCTCTATGGCTTAAAACAAGCCCCAAGACAGTGGTACAAGAAATTTGACTCATTCGTGACTGAGAATGAGTTCAAGCATACAGCTGCTGATCCTTGTGTTTACATCAAGTGGTTTGGTGAGAGCTTCGTTCTTCTCCTACTATATGCTGATGATATGCTTATTTTGGGAAAAGATATACCCATCATTGACACCGCAAATACTTTTTTTAGCCCACATGGGCTAACCATCGTTCAGGATAGAGAAGAAAACGCCAAGACAAGGAGTTACCTCTTTTTCTTTGGAGAGAGAGAGATGGCTAATTTAAAGGGCTAGGAGTTTCTCTCTGTGAAGGAGATTTTTCAAACTTTATGGCCTTGGAATTATTTGGCATCTCCACTTGGCATTGGATATGGATTTGACATTGGATTTGACAATTTTGGCTTTTCTCTTCCACACCTTTGTAGCATCCTTTGTAAAGATGTAGTACATAGATTTGAATCTTCCCTAACATTATCTTTCCTCTTTGTACCTCGTATCTTGAGAAAGAATAGAGAAGAGAGATGTCCCGATTTCAACAAATCCGCTATGTCAACTCAAAGGAGTATAGGAATAGAGAAACTTGATTGCATATGCTTCCTTTCTCACTATATGAAGAGATAGATGAATCACGAAGGAAATCAAGATATTTTCAATTCAAAAGATCCTAAAAAGGAGTAGAGAATCTATTAGCCCCTTCTTGACTGAATAGGAGGTGAGGAGCTTACAAGCCGCACAAGAACATGTACATATATGAGGGAGAAATGGGAGAGAGTGGAGAGACAAAAGTACAAAATACTATTCTTCTATTTTATAAAACTTCTGTCATACATCCATTTCCCATACTTAAATTTTATCTAATATTTCTAGAGTTACATTACATTTGTAGAGTCAGCTAAGAATGGGAAACCCTAGAATGCATAATCTCAACAAAAAGGTCACTCTAAGTTTTATAGAGAAAAGAGAGAGAAGAGAAAGTGGTGAGACTGAGAAGATGGGCCCTAATGGGCCGAGGCCCTATTCAAAATGATGGAAGATATTCTAACATATGCCCTCAAGCTTGAGTGTCATACAAGACACTATTGAGTCTCCTAGAAAGATATCTCCTACTTTATTGGAAGATACCAAATAAGGCGTCGAGATGACACCACATCACCAAATTGTGGTTATTGATCTCAATGTGTTTAATGCTCTCGTAAAAGGTGGGATTCGTGTCAATCACAATGATTATTAAATTACATGAGCATGGGCATCCTAGGACGGAATAACAAATATTGGACCTAAATCATATCAGGAGTTGTCTAAGTCATAGATAAATATTTGGCTCCTACACTTGGTGGAATCACCTTTTACTTCCATGAGCACCATATGGCTAGATTGTTCCCAATGTGTATCAGCCTTTTGTCAACTTCTAATATCAGGTCTCTTGCATACCCATAGTTAGAATAAGCCTTGATATGAAGATGGAGATGATGATTGGGGCTCATTTGATATATGCTAGGAATTTTATAGCACCTTCCCAATGCACTTGATGAGGTTTTTGTATAAATTTATTGGGTGTGGCATCCCATTCATGGTCTTGTCAAAGTCTTGATCTTGACCTAATGCACATTCATGTCATTCATCCTAGCCGAGTCATCATAGGCATGAACCTACAACCTAACTCTATGTGACCTTAAGATTTAAAATAAAAAATATTGATGTATAAAAAGATATATATATATATATATATATATATCTATATCATCTAAACTGTTTTTTAATTATAATTGATTAGTTGATTTCCAACTGAACACAAGATGTCAGAAGTCAACCAAGTGAGCAATGAGCTTCTCTCTACCAGCACAAATAAATAAGTTGTTCACTATAAATGGTGAGCAAAGAGTTGACGCTTGAGAGATAGATAGAGAGGGAGTGGTGGGAGACATAGGGTGGGAAGAGAATGAGAGATAAAGTGGTAGGATAGGGAGTGTGGAAGAGATATCTAAGAGAAATACAGGTGGCAAGAGCAGGAGAGAGAGAGCAATGGGAGCAAGAGAAATAAGAGAAAGTGAGGGAAGAGAGAAAGAGGTGGGCGCTTGAGAAATATAAGGGAAGGGTGGAGACGGAGGGGTGGGGAGCATGAGGGGGTAGAGAGAGGATGGGAGAGAGAAATTAATTGGAAGGAGAGAGAGATCTAGGAGAAAGAGGGAAACATAATTAAAGACTATAAGCAACCTTGGAGCTAATATTCCTTGTAGCAAATAGTCGTCGAGGCTGTTCCAAGCCTTGAATGGGCCCTTGCCCACATAGGAGTTCACAGAATTATTTTTGACTGCCAACCATAGGACCAAGCATGTCCACCAATTGATTGTATAAATTTAGTTAGGATACCTACAACATAAAAAACTTCAAGACAAGTGACTTCTAGATAAATCAACTTACCCAAAAATCTCTAATATCATTTGGCATCTTTCAATATCCTTGAGCCTTCATCTTAGAATTTGGGATGGGCCTCCAATAGTGTTGCCTCAAGTTTCCAACCACAGAGTCTAGTTTCGTGCAGCACATAAAGTGCATACTTCCTCTAAGAAAGAGCCAATTGTCCTATATAATAAGAAAACTCAATCTTGAGGAAGAAACATGGTTCCATAGATCTCATGCCACATCTTAGTTGAGTATGAGCTTGATAATTTACATATATGATTTATTGATGTTTATATAAATTATGTGAATTTATCTCATTATATTGTTTATATTTCAGCCATAATGTTGGAGTAAGGTATTTCTTTTACGATTGCAGGTACAAAAACTCAAACAGTTCACCCAATGAAAACTCTACAACTTCTAAGAATAACCTTACATTTCATTGTTTATAATTCATTTAATCTCTTATTTTATTCATTAATATAATACTAATCCTAAAATCATATGAACATCACTAACTTCTAGACATGAATATCCGAATCATGCAATAGAATTCAAACTTTAGATATCTCTATTTAATTCACTCATATACATCATAATGTCTTTTGTCATAACATCAACATTTATTTATAGCATTCTTAAATGATACGAAATCTCATAATGAAACTAAGTATACTTAATTAATTTTGATGTTATTTTTAATTTTAACTCTAAAAATAAAGTAACATTTATTTATTTAATGTTTATTTACTGAAAAAAATCAAAATATCTTTGTCCATAGAGAAATAACCATTTAAAACCATGCTAACATGTGTTTATGATTGTTTTCATGTAAGTAGATACCTGAAATGCATGCTATTTATTACTTTGATTTGCATGTTATCAGTGTCCCGCTACTTCAATCAAGCCTATGGCATTTTTATACAAATACCTTTTCTTGAGTCATTTCCCTCAACTCCATCAGAGTGCTTTGTCCCTTGATGTTAAACATGTATCGTCATTGCTCCAACTAGATATCTCAAATGGCTTACATTTACGGAGACTTGGTGGAACATTTGTTTATGGAGCAATGATAACATCTAATTTTTACTCTAGATTATATGATTATGTGTGCATTTCAAGGCATAATTCATACCATTCATATGCGTGTTATCATACTTTGAGTGCAATTCATCATTCTATGCAATTTTTATCAAAAAAATCTAAAAATACATTGTTTTAAGGGTTAATCATGTAAATCAAGAAATAAAATTTAAATAGATTATTTTAATTAATATTTAAGGTTTTATTTGAATTATAAATGTAAAATAATAAGATAAAATTACTTTTAATACACTTTAAGATTATTTAGTTTTACATTTCTTTGAGTACTTGAGTGTACTTTTTAGTTAGAAATTTATTCTCTTATTATTAACTAAATTAGAATATAGAAAATGATAGATATTTAATTTTTGATCAAACAAAAAAATTTGGAATAAAAAGGTATTTTATTTGAAAGTTATGAATTTTCTAATTTTTAGAGATTTTTCTAGTATATACCCATCGTTCTTCATTATTTTTCTCCACGTGGGACTATATTTGTATTTTTCTTATGCAGGTGATGTGGCACAACGAGAGGTGTTAGATGCACAGTCAAATAAAGACTTTCAATCTTCACTTACTCGAGAGGGGATCATGGTCATATCTCATTCGTCATTATTTTCTCTCTTTGCTACATAAATGTGATTATTCGATTTCGGATGGCACGCATTCCTCACAACATTTCCTCTTCACTGGATGTGACACGTGGGCAAATATCTGTGCTTTTCAATCATCAACTGTGAGAATCTGATGGTCAAGAAGGCTCCTGACCATTAATCTTCATCAATTGTCCTATTAGAGGCAATGTGGCGCGATTTGGGCCTTTCATCGGCCTAGAAACACGCAATCTGACAGACTTTTAAGGCTTATTTTAAGGTATTTAAGGCGCTGACATGGAAGCATCTCAATCATCATGATTTAATGCCCAGATCGAAGAGCGTAGGCTTATAGCAGCCCATTTAAAGCCATTATAAGCCCAAAACCTTATAAAAAGGGGTTCTCTTCCCCCATTTTCTCTTGTGCTTGAACATGATGTCATAATCTTGGCCAAAAATATTTCTTTCACCCAATTCATGATAGTTTTGGATTTATTTCATGATTTTGTAGGAGATTTTGTAGAATTTCCATGAGTTGCCCTTGAAATTCATCCTTAAAACGTTGATGCTCATCTTAAAAAGCTTTATCTATAGCCCTTGATCTGGAAAAATAGGATCATCTTTGAAATGATGTTGATAACATGCTAATTAAACATGATAATACATGATTATTAATGCATATTAAGGCATAAGAGATTTCATTCCTATGCATGTTATCATAGTTATGAGTATTTATCTATCATTCTATGAAAAAGTCATTATAATCTCAAAATACTTTAATTTTGGGTAAATTATGATGAATTAAAGATAAATAATTTTATAATCCATCTTTACTTGTGATTATAAGTAGTTTTTAAAGTTAAATAATGAGAGAAATCATTTTTATAAAAATTCATTTAATTTTCTAAAGTTAAAATATTTAACAAATGAATGTATTTTTAAAATAGAAATAAAATCTCTTGTTATTTATTAAATTTGACTTCTAAGAATGATATATAATTAAATTTCTGCTCAAATGAAAGAAATTTGAATTAATTTGGAGTTATATTTTGAAAGTTATGAATTTTCTCATTTTTAGGGATTTTTCCTGAATTTGTCTGAATTTTAAATGAATTTCTAAGGATTTTATAGAATTAAAAATCAAATTTTCTAATTTAAAATCGATTTTTCAGATTATTTACAGCGCGCATGTGACGTGGCACAATCTGGAGCGTCCGATCGATCGCAATTGATGATCAGGAGCGTGATGCGACGTGGCGCATTGTGGGATGTCTGATTGCGCGTGAAATCTCAAATGTTGATTTTCACTTAAGTGAAGGGGACATGTGGCGTAGCGCAATTCGTCGGCGAATCATTTTATAAACGATTTAATCAGAGCCGTCAATTTGAGGAGTTATAACGACTCTAATTAAATCGACGGAAAACACATCTGATGCGTCCGATTGAGATCCAACGGCGCGCGTTTCTGATGTGTTTTATAATACATATGATGTGGCTTCATCTGAGGCATCTGATCGCGATTCAATGGCCACAACTTAACGGCGACGATTTGCATCAGCGCGTTTCGTCAGAGCTGTTGATGCGTTTCATGGAACGGATGCGCCCAAATCGCCTATCATTTGAGATGTTCTTCGTATCTGTAAAGCACTCGAGAGCAATTCAATCAAATTGGACTGTTTAGACACCAAATCTCTTGAACCTCTTGATCCCAATCGCTTCTAGACTCATATTTGCATCCACGGAGTGCATAAGATCAAGATTTCGACGATTGACGAGGAAGAAATCGACGCTTGAACTCCATAATCGTGATTTTTAGATTTTTTATAAATAGCCTTGATTCCGGCGATTAATTAGATCAATTCGATTGTAATTGTGGGTTAGTGATCGCGTTTTATCCTAATCTATCTTCGTTTAGTGTATAATTTCATTTTAGATTAGTAATTTAGCTTAATTTCATTCTTATTTTCGGTAATTTCGTTCTTCCATTTTCGGATAGTACCCCCTCTTCAATCCTTCAATTTCTCGCGAAATCAAAGTCAAATTCATTGATTTTTGATTCCATAGATTCGTCTTCAAGTCCTCTTTCATAAAATACAATTTTCCCCATATTTCTATCAATGATTCATCTTTCGATTTGATCAAATTCGAAGAGATCATAAAAATTTTCCCAATTTCCCTAGTGGATTCGACCCATATTTACCATTATACCCCTCAATTCGAGTTACTTTCATTAAATTTGTAAGTTTGGACTTGGTTTTGACATGAGACCATGTATTTTTTACAACCTCGCGGTTTCTTTGTGTCAATTATCAAGGTAGTAATTGACTTCCTAATGTATTAGAGGTGAATTAAGAGTTAGATTAGTATTAGGAATAGGATTTTAGCTTATAATTCGATGATTTTCTGTGATTCTCTCTCTTATAATCGGGACACTCTTCTTTGATATCTCCTTCATTTGAATTTCGATTGATGTCCGATTTGATTCGTTGGATTCCTCTCTTCTCCCTCTTTCTAATTATATCAACTTTACTTGACTTTCAATCATCTTTAGAGTGGATTCTGTTTTATTTTTTATGAATTCACGTGTGACCTAATAAGTGCTTAAATGACCGCACACAAAATGTTCATCAAGGAACCTCCAAGGTTTGTTTCTTGGGGGAGAATAAGAGGGTTTTCTTTCTTGGCACATTTTTTATAGATTTAAAGTCTATGTACATGGTTTGTGAAGTTCAATCCATATTTGTGAATTCTCACAAGGGTCGGGCGAGGTGTTCTATGAGGCATGGGAGAGGCTTAGAGATCTTTTGAGATAGTGCCCTCATCGCCGCATACCGAAGCATGATATTACTTAAATATTTTATGATGGCTTAGGTGCGCCGAATCGATACTTGCTTGATGCCGCTAGTGGAGACACATCTATGAGCAAAATATGAGGATGAAGCCCTCGAGTTGATCGAGTTGGTGGCGGAAAATAGCCACCATCATGCGGCTAAATCCTTCGGAGGACGGAGCGCTCCCTCAAAGGGAGGGATGTTGGATGCAAAGGCAGCGGAGATGGGCATGCTTTTGGAAAAGATTGCGAAGCTAATCGAGGCACAAAATTTGATTATGGATTCGCTTAAGATCTGATCAGGTTTTGATGGCCTCGCACCAGTAGCACATATCGATGTCTCTCCATGTTTGTATTGCTCTAGTTTCAAGGATGTCGAGTTGGATTGTCGTGTGATGGCAATCGAAGGTCCATTTCCCTATTGGCAAAACCCTATGACTTATTCGGGGTTTAGCCAGGCGGGTAGATCTCACTACCCAACTCAGGGTTATAGTAACAGTAGTTAATATAACCCATCTTATGCGCAGTAGTGGAGCGGGCATAACACTTCATACAATCAGCCCTTCGGATCCGCTCAGCAGCCTATGGGGACCGTGAGGCCAACACCTTTCACATCTGGTCCTCATCGAACGATTACACCGCCACCAAGAGTGCCACCTCCAGTGCCCTCCATTGATCCCGTCATGAGTGCATTAGCACAAATGATAAGTAAATTGACCGAGGTTAGCGACCAACTTGATAGAGTCGTAGGGGCAAAGGTCCAATGCTCTGATGCTTCTGTTGATTAGAGGAAGGGAAAGTGAGTAGAATTTTTTGACCAATTACCTTCCTAACCTCTAGCAAAAACCTAGGAATCTAGGGCAAACATCGTTGCGTCACACACACAATGTGAACCAAGTTCACATTGATAGTGCATCAGAGGAGGCATATGCTCTCTTGGGCCTACGTAGTGGCAAGATCTTAGTGGATCCTCATAAGGACCACAAGAGCCACAGGGACCCGAATAAGGAGAAGGATGACCAATCCTCTCCTATGAGTATTCCGGAGGAGGATTCCAAAGATGAGGACGTACCCGACGAGGAGCTGATTAGGGCAGAGCCCAATCCTGAGGTTTACAAACCTCTGGTGCCTTATCCTCATTTATTGAGCTGGCCCAAGGTCTCGACGAGCAAGAATGATGATACATTGCTTGAGGCCTTTAGATAGGTCACTATCACCATTCCACTAGTAGATGCAATTCAACACATTCAATCTTATGCTAAGTTCTTAAAAAGACTTTGCACCCCCACAAGGAAGCCGAAGCGAATTCCTATGAGCGAGACTATTCGCTCGATTATGTTGAGTATGCTTTCTCGATAGTGATTTGATTCGGGAGCTCCCATGATTAGTTGTGAGATAGGGGGCATGACATTTACTCGGTCTCTTTTTGAAAGAGGGTGATAACATGCTAATTAGACATGACAATACATGATTATTAATGTATATTAAGGCATAAAAGATTTCATTCCTAAGCATGTTATCATATTTATGAGTATTTATCTAGCATTCTATGAAAAAGTCATTATCATCTCAAAATACTTTAAATTAGGGTTAATTATGATGAATTAAAGATAAATAATTTTATAGCCTATCTTTACTTGAGATTATAAGTGGTTTTAAAAGTTAAATAATGAGAGAAATCCTTTTTATCAACATTCATTTAATTTTCTAAAGTTAAAATCTTAAAGAAATGAATGTATTTTTGAAATAGAAATAAAATCTCTTGTTATTTATTAAATTTGACTTTTTACAATCATAGATAATTAAATTTCTGATCAAATGAAAGAAATTTCTATTAATTTGGAGTTATATTTTGAAAGTTATGAATTTTCTAATTTTTAGGGATTTTTTCATAATTTTTCTGAATTTTTCTGAATTTTTAATGAATTTCTAAAGATTTTCCAGAATTAAAAATTGAATTTTCTAATTGAAAATCAATTTTTCAAATATTTTCTCATGCACAGGTGACGTGGCGTGATCAGAGCCGTCCGATCGCGTCGCGATCGAACGATTGATGCAAGCGATGACGTGGCAGCATAAGGGACGTCCGATCCTGCGGTGAATCGTGTTCTTTGATTTTCACTTAAAATCAATGTACACGTGGCTTAATCGGGGTTCACCAGATTGTCTTAATCTCGATTGTTGATCGCGAGAGTTATAACGGTCGAGATTAAATCGGGAAGAAACGTATCTGATGTGTCCGATCGAGATCCAACTGCAACAGTTTCAAGGCATTTTCTAACGCGCGGCAACGTGGCTTCATCTCGAGCGTCCGATCGCGATCCAACGGACCAGAATTAACCGTGATGATTCACATTAATGCGATCAATCAGAGCCGTTGATCGAAGGGGGAGCGTTTCATCTGACGATTATGCCCAAATATCCTATAAATTGAGATGTTCTTCTGATTTGTAAAGCATTCGAGAGCAATTCAATCAAATTGAACTGTATAGACACAAAATCTCTTGAATCTCTTGATCCCAATCGCTTCTAGACTCATTTTTGCGTCCAAGGAGTGCTTAAGATCAAGATTTTGACGATCGACGAGGAAGAAATTGATGCGTGAACTCCACAAATCGTGATTTTTGGATTTTGATGAATAGCCTTGATTCCGGTGATTAATTGGGTTAATCCAATCACAATTGTGGGTTAGTGTAAGTGGTTTATCCTAATATTCTTCATTTAAGTTTAATTTCTATTTTAGAAACGTTAATTTCTTTAATTTAAGTCTTAATTTCGTCAATTTCGTGATTTACGATTTCGGTAAAAATCACCTCACTTTCGATATTCAATTTCTCTATGAAATCAAAGTCAAATTCGATGATTTTTTATTTTGTGGAATCTTCTTGAAGTTCTCTTTCATAATATACCATTTTCCTCAATTTCTATCAACGATTCATCGTCCGATTTGATAAAATTCGAAGAGATCATCAGAAATTTCCCTAATTCCTTGTGGATTCAACCCATATTTACCATTATACCCCTCAATTCGAGATATTTTCATTAAATTGGTAAGTTTGGACTTTATTTGTGAAACAAAATCGTGTGCAATTGACGACCTCGCGGTCTCGATTCGTTAGAGGGCTAGTGTCAATATCCTCCCGAAGGGAGTGTATGACACTTGTCCACTTAAGGAGTTGCGGCCTTTATTCATTGAGTTCAGCTTAGTAGATGGATCCATGAGATGACCTCACGGTATTGTGGAGGATGTGATTGTGAGGGTAAATATTTTTTACTTTCCAGTAGATTTTATTATTGTGGATATGAAAACCATGAAGGATTTCACTGATGCTCCCATCATACTAGGGAGACCATTTTTAGCTACCGCGAAAGCCAATACAGATTGGGGCAAAGGAGAAGTAATATTTCAGGTAGGAGAGAGTACTATGAAGGTGAGCATCAATAAATTGATGCGAAAATCCTATATTTTTAATTCATCCTATATTCTTCTTTTCAAATTATATTTTTAATGGCATGATATTAAGAAGAAAAGAAATTGAGATCCAATGGAGAAAATTTGGATTAAAAAGGAGTTGTATTTCTTAAGTTATGAATTTTTGAAGTTTTTGACTTTTTTCGTATTTTAATTTGATTTTTATTGATTTTTAAGTGATTTTTTCTTAATTAAAATCGCAAAAAAGTGGTTTTATTTCCGCAGGACCACGGGCTGATGTGGCATGCAGGGCTGACGTGGCGCGCGGGACCAGCACAGATGCGACGCGACACTTGAGGCCACGTGGCAGGGCCGTGCATGGCCCACGCAAGGCGCAGGTGGCACGTAGGTGGCGTGGACACGTGGCAGGAGGCCACGCGGGTCCACGCAGACTCCTGTGAGGGGAGCCATGTGGCGTGAGGGGGGCTGGCGTGTGAAGGGCCCACGAGTTAGTGGGCCCTGGTTAGAGTATTGGGTCGGTAACGCAATAGCGTTGAACCGCCCCGCTATTTATACGCAAGCTTCTCTTCTTTTTCTTCCGTGTGGGACTATGTTCCCGCAGATTTTTCTTTTGCAGGCGACGTGGACGCACGGTAGGCATCAGATTCGATTGAGATGACGGAGATGCTTCAATCACATGGACCCGAGTGCACGCGATCACCATCAAAGCACGTGCGCGTAAGGTGCTTTAAGTGATGCGATGGATGGGAGACACGTGGCATTCTGAGGAAGCATCGATCTTCATCGGATGGCTGTGATCAAATAGCGATCGACGGCGTGAAGGCTACACGTGCACTTATCTCAACGTGGCGATGAAGATCGGACGGCAGAAACAAATCGTTGCTCACGATCGCCGCGCGATCGTGGCTAATTCACCGCGCAATTAGGGCCACGATCACCTCAAACTGATGGCCCACGATCATCGTGCAATCGTGGCCGTCGAAGCCATCTCCCCACCAGATCAAACGCTCCGAAATTTGCGTGGAAATTTCCCTTTAAAAACCGATGTATTCTCTCTTGTTTTTCTTAACTCTTGATTGAATCTTAAAGGAAATTAAGCAATTTTAAAGCAAGATCTTGAGTTCTTCATGATCCCCCTGCGTTTAGACTCGATTACAATCCAATCGGAGCGGGATTGATCACGAATTTCCATTGGATTTCATCGAATTTTCCCCTTGAATGCCGAACGTCCACGAGGAAGAAATCGAGCAAATTCACTTCAATCCACGTGAATTGATGCCCCATCTTTGCGAAAATCGGGTTAGTAGTGAGATTCGATCGATTATCTCGTGGTAATTTGAGTTTTGAATAGTTTTATATCGTTAATTTTGAGTTTTAGTTCATAGTGTTCTTCCATTTTTCATAATTTTAGTCCGAAATTTTGCTTATTTTTAAAATAGGATATCTCTCTTATTCTGAAAATAGGATTTTCATTGGATTCCTTATTCCATTAGCTTTCCGTGGATAGCAAATTTGTCAAATTCTCAGATCATTTGGCCCCTCAATTTGACGTTTGATCGAGCACTGTTCATTTTCAATCCGAATTTGAGCATTGACTTTCGGGGTCAATTACTTTCAAAATATAAATTGGAATTTGATAATTTTGGTCTCTTTAGAATCCTCTTGTTCTTAGATTTATATTGATATATAAATTGCAAGATTTGGACCACCACCTCTCCATGATCAAGAGCTGCAACTTCTTGAGAAATCAACTACTAGATAGTTGCTAGGGTGAGTTAAGTCTGGCTGAAGACATAAAACTTAGCGCTTGTTGGGAGGCAACCCAACCTTATGGTTGCTTTTGTACTTGCTTTTACATTATTTTCGCTATTGCATTTACTTTCACTTTTATTTTTGCCTTTATATGTGCTGTTTGCTTTTATGTTTGCTTTTGTTTTTCTATAGGCACCATATACGCTAAGGAGGAGAGAACAACAAAAGAAGAAGCTTCATAATAACATGCTAATTAGACATGATAATACATGATTATTGATGCATATTAAGGCATCAAATGATTTCATTCCTAATGCATGTTATCATATTTATCAGTATTTATCTATAATTCTATGAAAAAGTCATTATAATCTCAAAATACTTCAATTTAGGGTTAAATATGATGAATTAAAGATAAATAATTGTATAACCCATCTTTACTTGAGATGATAAGTGTTTTTAAAGTTAAAATAGTGAGAGAAATCATTTTCATAAACATTTATTTAATTTTCCAAAGTTAAAATCTTTAAGAAATAAATGTATTTTTGAAATAGAAATTAATACTCTCATTATTTAATAATTTTTACTTTTTAAAATGATAGATAATTAAATTTTGGATCAAATGAAAGAAATTTCAATTAATTTGGTATTATATTTTGAAAGTTATGAATTTTCTAATTTTTAGGGATTTTTGTGAGAAATTTTTTTGAAATTTTCTGAATTTTAAATGAATTTCTAAGGATTTTCCATAATTAAATTCAATTTTTCCAATTAAATATCGATTTCTCATAATATTTTCAGATCGCAGGTGACGTGGCGGCTTCAGAACCGTCCAATCGATCGCGATTGATTATCGCGATGAGGAGGCAACGTGACGGCTTGTGGAGCGTCCAATCGCGTGCAATTTCGACCGTTGATCTTCACTTAAGATCGATGGACCACGCGGCATAAATCAAGGGTTCACCGATCGCGTCTAATCTCGACCGTTGATCGCAAGAGTTATAACGGTCGAGATTAAAACGCATAGAAACTCATCGCAGACGTCAGATCAAGATCCAACGGCGATGGTTTCGAAGGAATTTTATAACGCACGACACGTGGCGTCATCTCGCACGTCCATCGGCGATCCAATAGACGTGACTTAATCGTAACAGTTCGCGATGAACGGTTTCATCAGAACCGTTGATGAAATCGATCGGATAGTTACGCCCAAATACACTATAAAGTTGAGATGTTCTTCCAATTTGTAAAGCATTCGAGAGCAAATCAATCAAATTGATCTCTTTAGATACCAAATCTCTCAATCCTAAACTCTTTTAGACTCAATTCCGCATCCACGGAGTGCTGAAGATCGAGATTTGGGCGAAAGACGAGGAAGAAATCGACGCTTGAACTCCACGATCGGGATTTTCAGATTTTTTTTATGAAAAGCCTTGATCTGGCGATTAATTGGGTTAATCCAATCGCAATCTTGGGTTAGTGGAAGCGGTTTTCACTAATATTTCTTCTATTACCGTTTGATTTTCATTTAGATTAAGAATTAAGTTTAATTTAGTATAGATTTTCGGTTAAATCGTGATTTTAGGTTTGAGAAATTACTTCCCACTTTGATCTTCAATTTCTCCGCGAAATCAAAGTCAAATTCGATGATTTTTGATTCTCTGGAATCTTCTTGAAGTTCTCTTTCATAATCTACCATTTTCCCCAATTTCTATCATCGATTCATTGTCCGATTTGATCAAATTCAAAGAGATCATAAGAAATTTCCCTAATTCCCTGTCGATTCAACCCTTATTTACCATTATACCCCTCAATTCGAGATATTTTCATCAAATTGGTAAGTTTGGAATTATTTTTTACTCTTGACCGTGTGAAATTGACGACCACTCAGCATTCTTCTGTCAAATGGCGCCGTTGCCGGGGAATTAAGGCGAAGATTTGATCAATTTTGTGAATTTTGGGTTGGTCAACTCGGATTTTCTCTTAATTTCTTGAAATTCACGCAATTCAATTGTATTTTGAGTGATTTGAAGTAGAAATCAATCTTTGAGATCCTTAATTCGATAAGATTAAGTGAATTTGCTTCTTTTGTAAGGATCACGGGCGATCACTTCTTCAAAATCGCGTTAAGAACGCTTCACTCTCACGGATACCGACATTCAGGTACGATTGACATCAATTTTTAATATTTTATAAGGTATTTTATAATTTATATCCGTGTAAATATCTGATCCACTCTTCATGAGACGACGGACGGCCTGGAGATTACAGAATAATCCCTTAGACATAGACCTTTTTGAGCGATCCTCGCAATCCCCTGACACTACTGAGACCAACAATACTGAGACCGACACAGCCATAGATCCAACAGAACCAGTAGAAATGGCCCGGAACGACAAGGGAAATGCAAGGAAACGCGTTAGTGACTATGCTAGGCCCGTCCTCCAGCGACCTATCACGAGAATTCACACACCCCTAACTAGAGGGGCAAATTTTAGAATTGATTTCCATGTCATGAGTATGCTTCCTATCTTCCATGGTAAACCTTCCGAAGATCCGTATAGACACATAGATGAGCTTTATCAAGTATGTGAGATTATTCATCTTCAGAATGTCCCTGCCGACATGATGAAGATGAAACTCTTTCTCGCTACCCTTCAAGATCGAGCCAAGGATTCGTTTTTAAAATTAGGGAAAGAATTCACTAGTTGGACTGAGATGGAGGAAGAATTCCTTAGAAAATACTAATCCGTAGGGAAAACCACCTATGTTCGAAAAGCCATCCGCGAGTTTACCCAAGGCACGAGTGAAACCTTCCACGAGGCCTGGGAGCGATTAAGAGACCTCACTAGGGAGTGTCCACACCATGGACTGTCTAACCATGAAATAATTGAAATATTTTATGACGGGTTAGGCCCGCAAGATAGATATCTCATAGATGCAGCAAGTGGCGGCACCTTCATGAGCAAGTACGAAGACGATGCGATGGAACTCATCGAGACGGTGGCGGAGAATAGCCACCATAATGTGACGAAACCATTTGGAAGAGGTGCTATGCCAAAAACAGTCGACGCCAAATAAGCGAAGATGGTGATGCTCCTAGAAATAATTGATAAAACAGCGGACGTCCAGAATTTGCTACTGGACCGACTAAATATCCGCAACGGTTCTGAAGGACTCACCCCCGTCTCACTTCAAGAGGCGTCGCCATGCGCAAATTGCTCAAGATTCGATCATATCGAATTAGATTGCCTCGTGATGGCGATCCAAGGGCAAACCATGTATAGACAAGGTCCATCGGGAGCACCGACTCAACAGGGACGACAAAATTTTCCAAGTACATACCCTAACTACTATAATACCCTTATTTTTAATAATTCTTCGCAGAATAAAGGATTTAGGAGGAACAACGGTCAATCCTATCCTCCATAATACAACGGTCAGCAAAAACAACAATCTTACCCTAATCAACGACAATCGTCGTTTGTCTCGCCGACTCAACCACAAGCCTACACACAAGTTCCACGCTAGACTGGGTCGGCATCCGATCTGATTATCGGCACAATCTCGCAATTAATGGAACAAATGACGCAGATGAACTCGTGCGTGGATGAAATATAGGACTTCATCAAGTCGAACATCCAACGGATAACCGACAAAAAGGGTAAACAGGTAACTTTTACTGACCAATTACCATAGCAGGCCATAGCTAACCCGAGAAATCAAGGGGCCTCGTCGAGTCAGACTCACAATATCAATCACATACACGTCGACGAGGAAGCTGTGGAAACTGCACTAGCAATATCGAGCCTTCTGACGAGACGAGACCGCGAGGTCGTCGATTTCACACGGTCTCGTGTCAAAAATAAAACCGAACTTACCAATTTGGGGAATTAAGAGAGAATTGAGGGGTATAATGGTAAATACGGGTCGAATCCACAAGGAATTTAGGTATTTTCGAGATATCTTTTGGAATCTGGTCAAATTGGACGATGAATTGAGGTGAGAAATTAGGGAAAATGGTGTTTTTAGAAAGATAACTTCAAAACGAATCCACAGAATCAAGAATCATCGAATTTGGATTTGATTTCGCGGAGAAATCAAAATTTGAAGTGGAGAGAAATTTTCGGACGTTAAAATCGTGATTTTAAGCTAAATTTTATGAAATTGAAATCTAAAACCTAATCTAAACGAAAATTAAAGATAATAGGAGGATAATTAAGGTAAAACCGCTTCCACTAAACCCGTTTAGCGATCGAAATGTCACGATTAAACCGATTAATCGCGAAGAACACCAAGATCGTCACGCCGAGCTTCAAGCGTCGATTTCTCCCTCAATTTTCCACCAAATCTCGACTTCTACCCCTCCGTGGATGCGGAATTGAAAGAGGAGGAGGAAGAACTCGAGAGAAATGAGAGGATCGGTGTCTATACAAGTCAATTTGATTGAAATCCAACTCGAATACATAGAACGACGAAGAACATCTCTATTTAAACGAAATTTGGGCGTAACCGTCCGATCGTTTTGATCGACGGTTACGATGAAACGGTCCATCGTGGACCGTTTCGATTAAGTCGTGGCCGTCGGATCGTGATGGACGGCCACGATTTAATCCATCGGTAAGCGTTATAAAACGCCTCAAATATCGCCCCTTAGATCGCGATCCAACGGCTGAGATGCGATCCGCGCCGAAGCATCTCAGCCGTTATAACTCTTTTATAAACGCACGTGCTTGATGATCTTCCCGTGATCCGGCGTCCACGCGATCGACGCATCTCGTTTGATCGCTCGTTCGATCCAGCGGTCCTCATCGCGCCACGTCGCTGAAATCTAGCCGTTATAACTCGCCCAATCAAGCACGTGTTTGATCAAGTCCGGTGGTCCACGCGTCCATTTGATCGGCGTCCTCCGATCGCGATCTATCGCTCCTCGTCGTGCCACGTCACCTGCACTCAGGTAAGATTAGTCCCACACGGAAGATGTTTAGGAAACCGTCGGGTTTATAAGACCCGACGGTTTCTAAGGGTATGACCCTTCCCGTATAGGGAAGGCTGAAAACCTCTTTTACCTATATGTAATAAAAATATATAATATATATAAAACCGCGCCACGTAGGCGCGCTGCGCAGGTCCGCGTGGCTCTGCCACGTGGCCTTGCGTGCCACGTCGCACCCGCGTGGGCCCCGCGCGCTTTTTACATTTTTTTTATATTTATTTTTTTAACGTTTTTTTAAATAGAAATTAAATCAGAAAAAAATAAGGAAAAAAATCTAGAAAAAAATCCCAAAAAAATTGTAAAAAAATCATATCTTTTTAAAAATACAACTCCAAATTAATCCAAATTTCTTTCATTTGATCTGAAATTTAATTATCTATCATTCTAAAAATTCAAAATATTTAAATAACAAAGAGATTTAATTTATATTTCAAAAATACATCCATTTCTTTAAGATTTTAACTTTAGAAAATTAAATGAATGTTTATAAAAATGATTTCTCTTATTATTTAACTTAAAAAACCATTTATAATCTCAAGTAAAGATGGGTTATAAAATTTTTAATCTTTAATTCTTCATAATTAACCCTAAATTAATGCATTTTGAGATTATAACATAAAATTGCATAGAATGATAGAAATGCACTCAAAGTATGATAACATGCACATAAATGTAATGTTTTATGCCTTAAATTGCATTAATAATCATGTTTTATCATGTTAAGATTGCATGTTATCACCTTCAAAGGGGAAAAGACCTACTGGATCCATACAAGGATCATCCTATCCACGGAGGCCCGATCGAAGAGGAAGAAGCACCAATTATCGTCGAATAAGACAGTTCAGAGGATGAGGAAGAACAGGCTATGGGTGAACCTAATCCCGACAAATACAAGCCCCTTGTGCCGTATCCTCAAGCACTTAATCAACCCAAAGCCAAGACCAATGAAACTGATGACAATCTAGTAGACGCCTTTAAGAAGGTGACCATAACCATTCCCTTGATAGATGTCATCAAGTATATCCCTTCTTATGCCAAATTTCTCAAAGTTATATACACTCCCCATAGAAATCCTAGAGGGATCCAACTTAGTGAGACGGTGAGTTCCATTATGATGAATGCCTTACCGATTAAAAAGAGAGATCTGGGAGCACCCATGATCACGAGTGAGATAGGAGGAATGTCCTACACTAGATCCCTACTAGATACAGGAGCTAGTATTAACATCCTCCCTAAAGCCGTATTCGACCGTCATCATGTAGGGGAGTTGCAGCCTTTCTTAGTAGAGTTATGCTTAGCCGATGGATTGGTGAGGAAACCCCATGGATTAGTAGAAGATGTCATCGTTAGAATAGAAGATTGTTATTTCCCAGTAGACTTCCTAGTGGTTGACATGAAAATGACTAAGGAGCTTAGCCAAGCCCCAATCATCTTAGGATGACCCTTCCTAGCTACCGTGAAAGCCGTCATAGACTGAGGGAAAGGAGAAGTTATTCTCAAGGTGGGAGAGCACACCGTGAAGGTTGATATCAACAAGCTGATGAAATACCCTTCAAGAGCTTTCGAAAGACTTGGGCGCCATCGACTTTGCCGACGATCAGGACATAGACGCCTGCGTAGAACAAGTTATGATGATCGATGAGGAAGCAAGATACGAGAAGCTTCCTATGGACGAGCCTACTTTGGAGCTCAAAACTCTCCCATCTACACTCAAATACTCCTTCCTTGATGAAGAGAAATCAAAACTAATAATTATTTCATCTAAGCTAGATATAAAGCAGGAGGAAAAATTACTAGAAGTATTAAGGAGGAATGAAGAAGCAATCGGATGGACCCTAACGGACCTAAAAGGGCTAGACCCTTCATTATGCACTCATCGCATCTTCCTAGAGGATGAGTCAAGACCCGTCAGGAAAGCTCAGAGATGACTCAACCCAAAGGTGTGGGAGGTCATAAAAGAAGAAATTCTTAAATGGCTAAATGCATAAATTATCTACCCCATATCCGATAGCCAATGGGTGAGTCTGGTACACGTTGTTCCGAAGAAAGCCGAAGTAACGGTCATGACAAACGAGAAGGGTGAAGAGATCAAGACACACTTCCGACGAAATGGAGAGTCTGTATCGACTATCGGAAGCTGAACTCTGCCACGAAAAAGGACCACTTCCCTCTACCGTTCATCGACCAAATCCTGGACCGACTGGCAGGATCGAGTTACTTATGTTTTCTAGACGAATATTCGGGCTACAATCAGATTGCTATTCACCCCGACGATCAAGAGAAGACGACGTTCACATGTCCCTTTGGCACATTCGCCTTCAGACGCATGCAATTCAGATTGTGCAATGCCCCCGCAACCTTTCAACTATGCATGACGGCGATCTTCTCTGACTTTCTTGGCGATAGCTTAGAAGTCTTCATGGACAATTTCTCCGTCTTTGGAAACGACTTCAAAAGTTGTCTTGTTCACTTGACCAAGATCCTGAAGGTCTGTGTCAAGAAACGACTGGTGTTAAGTTGGGAAAAATCCCACTTCATGGTACGAGAGGGAGTAGTGCTCGGGCATATCATCTCAGGCAAAGGACTGGAGGTGGACAAGGCTAAGATAGAGTTCATCCAAAACCTCCCTCTACTAGGTACCGTACGAGATCTGAGGAGCTTTCTCGGGCATGTCGGCTTCTATCGGAGATTCATCCAAGACTTTGCAAAAGTCTCCAAGCCACTCACCACCCTTCTTTGCAAAGACAAAGACTTCATCATCGACGAAGAAGGGAAGCGCACATTCACGATGGTGAAGCAAGCGCTGATCGAGCCACCAATTCTACAAAGTCCTAATTGGGACTTACCATTCAAGATCATGTGCGACGCTTCGGACTACGCGGTGGAAGCGGTCTTTGGGCAACAACTTGACAAGAAGTCGACGGCCATCTGCTATGCAAGTAAGACCCTCGTCGAAGCTCAAATAAATTACACGACTACGGAGAAAGAGCTTCTGGCGGTGGTCTACGCTCTCGAGAAGTTCCGGCCTTACATCTTGGGGAGCAAGATCATCATCTACATTGATCATGCAGCCTTAAAGTACTTGCTCTCCAAGAAAGAGGCCATCCCACGACTTATAAGATGGGTGCTGCTCCTTCAAGAATTCGACTTGGAGATAAAAGATAAGAAGGGCAGCGAAAACTCGGTGGCAGACCATCTATCGTGTCTCCACGTCTCGGGAGGAAGAGACATCAGTGACACATTCCCAGACGAGCATCTCCTTGCCATCTCGAGTCACGCCCCCTAGTACACACACATTTAAATCGTTAACTTCATCGTCACTAGATCGATCCCGGAGCACTGGAATCGACATCAAAAAGGTAAGTTCTTTCATGAGCTCAAGTACTACTTTTTGGACGAACCACTTCTATTCCACATAGGATACGACCAGATCATCTGACGATGCATAACAGAGGAGGAGCAAGGAGATATCCTAGCAATGTGTCATTCATCGGCGTGCGGAGGACATTTCGCGGCTCGCAAGATCACAGATAAGATCCTGCAGAGTGGCTTCTACTGGCCCTCCATCTTCAAGGATGCCCATTATTTTTATACGGAATGCCTACAGTGTCAATCGACAATAAACATCTCCAAGCGAGATGAGATGCCGATGCAACCAATCCTTGAAGTGGAAATCTTTGACCTTTGGGGGATAGACTTCTTGGGACCCCACCTTTCCCACCTTCTGACGGGAAAGAGTACATACTGGTAGCGGTGGACTATATGTCCAAGTGGGTCGAGGAAATCCCCACTAGGACAAACAATCATCGGGAGGTCCTGAGATTCGTTATGCAATGCATCTTTGCCCAGTACGGTTGTTCGAGGGCCATCATCAGCGACGATGGCTCACACTTCAATAATGCTCACTTCCGGGCATTGTTGAAGAAGTATGGAGTACATCACCGCGTCACCACGCCATACCATCCCCAGGCAAATGGGAAAGTAGAGGTAAGTAATCGAGAAGTCAAGACCATACTTAAGAAGATAATTCGACCAGATAGGAAGGATTAGGCACACAAGCTTTCCCGACGCACTATGGGCATACTCGGATGGCATACAAGACACCCATCAGGATGTCTCCCTTCTGGCTTATCTTCGGGAAAGTCTGCCATCTTCCGATTGAACTAGAGCATCGAGCCTATGGGCTATCAAAAAGCTCAACCTACCACTAGACGAAGCAGGGAAAGAACAACTTCTCCAACTCCAGGAGTTACAGGAGTTGAGGCACAACGCGTACGAGAACACGGCGATCTACAAAGAGAAGATGAAGGCCTTTCATGACCGACACATCCGACGATGATCATTCCAGATCAATGACAAGGTCTGGCTCTACAATTCGCGCTTCAAGCTCTTTCTTGGGAAGCTGCACTCTCGATGGGATGGTCCTTACGTGGTTCTGGAGTTGATAGACGGCAGAGTTGTACTCATCTCGGACATCAAAACTGATTGACAAATTCAAGGTAAATGGACATCGTCTCAAGCTGTACCTGACATCAGAGCCACCCGCACCGGCATATAAGGTAAATCTGCATCTTCTCGAGCACTTGAGGACATGACGGTATCACCCTCGACCCATCAGTAGTCATAGGTTTCATTTTAGTTTAGTCTGGCTGAAGACGTTAAACTTAGCGCTCTTGGGAGGCACCCCAAGATTATCTTACCTTTTAGTTTTCTTTGTTTTTGAGTTATTATAGATATCGGAGAAGTACACTAAGAAAGGGCGCACCTGCACGCAATCTCGCGAGCGAGCATCACGGATTAATGAGTTTTTCTAACCCTTACTTTTCTCACCCCCATTTTCGTATCTTTTTCATGCCATGATTCGGTGTTTTTGCTATCTTTTACATGAGCATGTAGTTTTCATTGAGGGCAATGAAAGATTCTAGTTGGGGGTGAGGATTTAGAAAAATCTCTACTATTTTCAAAAATTTTAAAATTCTACATTCTAAAAACTCCTATTTTTCAAAAATTTGATCTACTCTACCTCACCTTAGAAGTCTTGACATCTAGAGATCCGACCTACTAGAGATGTAGAAGTGAGGGCCTTATAGCCCATATGATTACATTTTGAGTAACAAAGCTAAATGATCTAGAGAAACCAAGGATACTACTTAGTGGTTGACTTCTTTGGGGTTGGGTACCTAACAAGCACCAAGGAAAAAGAGTAATCAGAGGTTGAAATGTTATGGGATTGAAAAGGAGAGTATTTGAGAGAAGTTAAAATTCCATCCCCTACCTAACATCAGCCAAAACTGCTTGGTGTAAGGAATTCCTCGATTCTATACTTTCCCTTTTAAAGAGTGCAATGATCCATAATTTTTGTAGCACCTATCTTTCCTTGTAGGCATGTAGTTCTATCTTTTCCAAAGTAGTCAAGTAGTTTTCACCACTTTGTTACAAGAAGGAATAAGAAGTTACAAAGAAGGAACAAGTAGAAAAGAAAGAGGAGAAAAGTCAAAAGAAAGAGAGAAATAAGAAGTTACAAGAAGGAAAATAAAGTGGGAAATATCTTCTACCTTCATCTCTACCTCCACCATCATTTCCACCATCTACCCTATTCATCACCATCCACCTCATTTGGGAGTATAATTATCATAAGTGGTACCTTCTTTGTTTTAAAAACCCACTTTGTTTTATTAGCATATTTGCTTTTAACCATGTCATACCTTTAGAAATAGTATCTTTTATTTCTTTCAGCCACCTCACACGATACATCCCAAAGATAGGAAATCCTTTTGAATTGGACTCTTTATGGGAGGAAAGCGAGTTGAGGGGAATTCTAATACATTAAGTAGCCTCCATTTTGAGGGAAGGAGTGATGTATATATATAGAGGGTAAGGAATTACGTCCGCTCATGAGAGAGTGAGTATCTTTTCATCACCATAGCATCATACCTTAGATATGCTCACCTTGATTACAATTGAGAATTAGACTCGAGCATTAGCCGATGAGCACTACCCTAACATGCACTAAAGAAGTCAACCTAGAGATGGAATCTATATCATTATGGCCTACACTATGAGGAAAACGTGATCATACATTCATACACTTCACATTTTTAGTAGTAGGATCAAAGGATGAAAGGACCTTCTAGAAAGATTATATAGTAAATTTCTAAGAGACTAGCAATCATTTAAGTTGGGGGGTGTGATAACATGCTAATTAGACATGATAATACATGATCATTGATGCATATTAAGGCATAAATGATTTCATTCCTATGCATGTTATCATATTTATCAGTATTTATCTATCATTCTATGAAAAAGTCATTATAATCTCAAAATACTTAAATTCAGGGTTAAATATGATGAATTAAAGATAAATAATTTTATAACCCATCTTTACTTGAGATGATAAGTGTTTTTCAAGTTAAAATAGTGAGAAAAATCATTTTAATAAACATTTATTTAATTTTCCAAAGTTAAAATCTTTAAGAAATAAATTTATTTTTGAAAATAGAAATTAAAACTCTCATTATTTAATAATTTTTACTTTCTAGAATGATAGATAATTAAATTTTGGATCAAATGAAAGAAATTTCAATTTAATTGGAGTTCTATTTTGAAAGTCATGAATTTTCTAGTTTTTAAGGATTTTTCTCGAATTTTTTTGAAATTTTCTAAATTTTTAATGAATTTCTAAGGATTTTCCAGAATTAAAAATTGAAATTTCTAATTAAATATCAATTTTCCAGAATATTTTAGGATCGCAAGTAATGTGGCGGCTTCAGAACCGTTCGATCGATTGCGATTGATTATCGCGATGAGGAGGCAAAGTGACGGCTTGTGGAGCGTCCGATCGCGTGCGATTTTGACCGTTGATCTTCACTTAAAATCGATGGACCACATGGCTTAAATCAAGAGTTCACCGATCGCGTCTAATCTCGACGGTTGATCGCAAGGGTTATAACGGTCGAGATTAAGACCTATAGAAACGCATCGGAGACGTCAGGTCAAGATCCAACGCCGATGGTTTCAAAGGCATTTTGATAACGCGCGACACGTGGCGCCATCTCGCATGTCCATCGGCGATCCAACGGGCACGAATTAATCGTAACCGTTAGCGATGAACCCTTTCATCAGAACCGTTGATTAAATTGATCGGACGGTTACACCCAAATACACTATAAATTGAGATGATTTTTCTGATTTGTATAGTATTCTAGAGCAAATCAATCAAATTGATCTCTTTAGACACTAAATCTCTTCAATCTCTCAATCCTAACTTCTTCTAGACTCAATTCTGCATCCGTGGAGTGCTTAAGATCGAGATTTGGGCGAAAGACGAGGAAGAAATCGACTCTTGAACTCCACGATCGGGATTTTAGGATTTTTTTATGAAAAAACTTGATCCAGCGATGAATTGGGCTACTCCAATTGTAATCTTGGGTTAGTGGAAGCGGTTTCACTAATATTTCTTCTATTACTGTTTAGATTTTCATTTAGATTAAGAATTAAGTTTAATTTAGTTTAGATTTTCGGTTAAATCGTGATTTTAAGTTTCAGAAATTACCTCCCAATTCGATCTTCAATTTCTCCGCGAAATCAAAGTCAAATTCGATGATTTTTGATTCCGTGGAATCGTCTTCAAGTTCTCTTTCATAATCTACCATTGTCCCCAATTTCTATCATTGATTCATCGTCCGATTTGATCTAATTCAAAGAGATCATAAGAAATTTCGCTAATTCACTGTGGATTCAACCCTTATTTACCATTATACCCCTCAATTCGAGATATTTTCATCAAATTGGTATGTTTGGAATTATTTTTTACTCTTGACCGTGTGAAATTGACGACCACTTGGTCTTGTTCGGTCACTTCATCCAAGAAGAATTCCAAGAATGAAGAGATTTATTCATATTTATTTATTTTACATGCCATGCATCATGATTGTCATTTCTTTCCCATGAGCATGCTGATTTTTTGTTGAGGACAATAAAAAAATGAGTTTGGGGAAGAGTTTTCTAGAAAACTCTTCCTTTTTTAAAATTTTTACATTCCTTCATTTGGTACTCTATGCAGGATATGAGTGTAAACCATGTGAACGGCAACATGATCTTTCTCAAAACTACATGAAATTTGAAAAACATAGAGTACATGAACACCTTCAAATGCTTAGTGAACCCATGGGAAGAGAAACCTTAAGTGTCATGTTGAGGAGGTTGTAGAGTTGATGGAACTATGGATCTAAGTATTCTTTTGGGGAACCATAAATTCTAATATGAGAATCTACTCAAGGTCATAGTATGATTTTTCAAAAATTTATATACTTGTCATCCACTCATTCTCCTTTCTAAATCTTGAGTTAATTACTCTTTGCACGCACATCCTTCTGCTCTCCATAGTAAGTCGTAGCTTGTATCATCTTTTTCTTGGCACTACAATTATTGACATAGTGAAGCTCCATGATCCGTAGAGATACCAAAACCTCTTTGGGGGAATAAGCTGTTGATAACACAGAAATTTATGACCTTTAACTCTGCATTTTTCATGAACATTTGGCTTAAAAGGAACATATTTATGTGTTATCATGATTAAAATTTCTTAATTTTGCTTCATTATGGTTTTATGGTATTTCTTGGCTTTTATAATATTTGAATATTTCTCTTAGATTATAAACTGACAAGGAAATGAATTTTTAAAGCAAAATATATCTTTTAGGTTTTTATAAATGATTTAAATGAGTTTTAGTGCATCTTGAGGACATATTTTTAATTAATCTAACTATTTCTTGCTTACTTATCAACGCCAGGGGCATTAATGTAATTATCTGACATTTTGAGACAGGTTTGTGAATTTATCCTTTTAGTTATCTGGGATTTATACACAAATTAACCTCGTCAAGGGTTAAAACGCAATATTTAATTATCGCTGGGCATAAATGCAATTATAGGTTATAAAAAGGTAAACCAGATAGTGCCCACCAGATCGCGACATGTGTCGCGATCTGGCAGCTTCGATTTTAATAGCCTTATGTTTTTGTTTTTAATTGTTTACACATCTGTGCAGGTGACGTGGACGGCAGCCGTCATACTTGACTTTAAGGAGGAACGAGAGAGCGACGTGGTGCTCTCTCATTCGCTCGTAAAAGAGAATCTGCGGCGAATTAATCGCCGCAGACAATAGCTTCTCCTCTCTTGTCGTTTAGCTCTTTTCCTTTGTCGTTTTGTCCACCTGCACTTTGTCATTTTGCTTCACCGTTAACCCTTTCTTTCTCCTTATTGTCGTTTTGTCGAATCACATCTTTGTCGTTTTAATTTCCTATCCTGTGCAGGTGATGTGGCGATTTCCTACTCGCGCATTCGATTTGACCGGGCGCTCTCTTATTCGCACAAAGAAAGGAGATCTGCGGCGAATTTAATCGCCGCAGATCGTAAGAGAATTTCACTTTGTCGTTTTATATCGCGTTTTGTCGTTTTGTTTAGTTATCATTTCATCGTCTTTCACCTAAGGCAAAATAAGAGAGCGACGTGGTGCTCTCTTATTTGCGCTAAAGGAAGGAATCTGCGGCGAAGTTAATCGCTGCAGATTCCTCTCACTTACCTTTTTTGGACTTTATTAATAGTTAATTACCTTTGCAGGTTACGTGGCGGGAAGTCCAACGGTCGGCGTGATGACGACGTGGCGCGATCTCGGGAGCTTGATGACGGAGGATTGCTGACGCTGGAGGTCATCCGATCGACACCCGAAAAGCTCGGAAAAAGAAAGGTTGATATCTCATGATCTAGCCGTCCGATCAGGGTGAAATTTTGATGAGAGGCTAATCTCACCGTGCTCTTCCCATCTGCACGGTTGAATTTTCCATCAGATGCCTGACGTTCCCAAAAATCAGTCTTGTCCGTCGGATTGGGTGGAAGCCCTAACTCCTAAAGTTCTCCTCCTCCACTCCGAATTCTCTTTGTCTTTTGGCTCTCTCTTGACACCAGGTCACCAGCAAGAAAGGGGGAGAAGCCTAGGCCCAAGCTAGGCATCATCGGATGCCTGAGTTTGTTCTGGAGAAGGAGAACAAGAGGAGATCAACATCGTGGCGAATCAAACACCACCCGGCCTAGGATTGGCACCAACACGGGGTTTGTGGGAAGATTCTGATGAGGGATTCTCTTGTAAGGTTTTCCATGGATAATGTAGGACCTTTTATTCTACTAAAATCATAGGTTATTGCATTTGTTTTCATAAACCCTACCCAAATCTTCATTTATCTCTATACTATTATACCTCTCTTCTCTCCCCTTCATCATTTTCTCCCATCTTCACTCAATCTCTTCCCTTCTAATTATCATCCCTTCTCCTCTAATTAGAACCACCGAAACATAATCTAACCATTTACATCCACTATCTCTATAAAATTCCTCTTCTAACTTCTAATATTCTCTACTATAGGAATTATTCCCTTCTTCTACCTTAGTCTCAATCCTCACTACCTAGATTCCCTGAGGATCGACCCTTGCTTACTACTGTCCTAAGTGAGGTATTATAAATGTATTGCATGAATTAGAACACACAACAACGATATAAACAAACCAAGTTTTAGTTTATCAGCTGCATGTCTAATAAGGACGACACATGGGTAGGATGAGCACCATTGAATGAGTTAGTGTGAATGTTGTTTCCAAAAAAATGCATAAAAAAGCCTTAGAAAGTTGTAATTCTACATTTTGCTCTTCATCATCTAATCCCTCTTCTTAAAAATGCTTTCAAAACGTTAATAAAAAAAATCTAAGTAGAATTAGGATGAAAGAAAGAAAAAGAAAATAAAGTAGAATTAGAATGGTAAGCTACCTTCCATGTGTGTTAGCCGATTATATTTTATAGCCATTATGCATGGAAAGGATGATGTGTGTTTCTACTTCTTGCGCCTTTATCATTCATTTCCATAGTGCAAGGAGGAATTGATAATTGATTTAGTGAGGTGAATCAGTTTCTTTAGCTATGTTTATCTGTATTAGTATGTAGAGCAAGAGGACTTATTGGTTTATTTGGTGGATTAAAGTGTTCGCCGGAGGAATGTCGTGACCCTAAAGTTTCAAGTGCACTACCTTCTTCTTGACATCATTTAAGGTAGAAGATTCATTTTAGATTCTATAAATTCTTGACCCATGATCTTCTGAATTCATTCGTTATTCCTATTATATTTTCTCTTTATGCTTCCATTGCTAAGGAACTAGCAATGATTCAAGTTGGGGGGTGTGATAACATGCATATTTAACTTAAAATACTATCATATTAAACTGATATTAATGCTTAGATTATGTAAATATGACGCATGTTATCATAGTTTTATAAATTTTCTCCATTGGTATGCCATTTTACTAAAGTTCACACTTTTTTTGCATTATTTAGGGTTAATTATGTGTTTTATTGATGTTTGACCTTTTTCAAGGTTAAACAATTAGAAATTAACCATTTTCCTTGATTTTAATTTGACTTTAGTAGATGATTAAAAGAAAAAATTAGAAGAAGAGAATGATGGATGAATCAAAGTCAACTTTGAGGGGTTGACTTAAAATTATTTTGAATTCATTATATTTTCTTTTTAAAATTATATTTCAGGTAGTATGGAATTAAAGAAAAAGAAATTTGTGATCCATTGGAGAAAATTTAAGTAAAAAAGGCCTTGTAAATTGAAAGTTATGAATTTCTGAAGTTTTTATATATTTTTTGGATTTTATTTTGACTTTTCAGGAATTTTTAAAAGCTACAATAATTATAAAAAAGGGGTTTATTACGCGGGACCCGCGCGGAGCTAACGTGGTGCGATGTGGACACGTGGCGGTGCCACATGAGCTTACACAGACCCACGCGGGCACACACGTGGCGCGATGGATCAATATGGCTAAGTATGTTGGGCTCATGGGTATAATGGACCCAATAGTCAGGATAAGGGGGGCACACTAAGGCCCAATGGGTGACGCAAAGGCTTCAGGAGTTCTCCCATTTTATACACAATAACTCCTCTTGATTTCCTCCATGTGGAACTAAGTTTTTCTATATGTGTGCAGGCGAAGTGGCAGCCCAAGAGGCGTTGGATCACAGTGTGCGAAAGAGCGCACGTCGATATGGTGGATCTCATTCCACCTGATCCCAATCAACCGCACGTGACTAATTCGCACTCGTCAATCTCATTAGTGAAATTCGACGATTGAGATATAATCCCGCATGCAGCTAATGACGGTGTTACATGTGGCCACCTGAGGATGCTAAGATGAAGAACAGGTGGCGAGACAAAGTCATTTTATAGAAAGTCAAAGTCTAGTCAAAGTCATTGCTTTGACCTTGACTTTTGACTTTTCTTCTCCAAATCTTTTTCAAAATTCTTAAAATATCTTCTCTCATATATTAGTACTACTTCCATTGATAATATATCATTTTCATTTCTTATCAACCCTAATTAGACTTAAGTTAGACCAAGTCAACTCTTTCGATAAAAGTTAACCATCCTCTCTATGGTTCAACCCGATCTCATCGTTGAACTTGATTTCTGATTTTTAAATCATCGTGAGCTCAGATTTTTTTATCAGCGATCGTGTGTTTCAACAACCGCACTAAATCGTTAGGTCAGTGCGTGCATAGAGTAAGCTAATTTTATATTTTATTTCGAATTTCTCTCTCTTCGCATCTTAAAATTTCTACCTAATTTGCTCTTTGATTTCTCTACAAATCCTGATCCAAATTGAGCAATTTTTTATTCTATGGATTTTGTCTTTGAGTTATTTTTCCAAATCTATCAAAATCCCTAATTTCTCACCTCATTTCATTGTTTGATTTGACTGAATTTCAAAATATATCTCAAAATTCCCTTATTTTTCCATGGATTCGACCCTTATTCACCACTATACTTCTTAATAGGTGTTAATTTCATAAAATTGGTGAGTTTGGTAATGATTTTGACGTGTATTTGCGTGTATTCAACGACTATGCAGATTCGTCTCGTCACTAGTTGATGTGGAGCCTGAGATTGCTTCCATGCTTCATATTTTGCTAGGGGCGAAAGTCATCTGTATAGTTGGTCCAACTAGTTGCATAGATATACTAGGAGTCGGGCTTGGAGTAGTAGAGGAAAACATAGCTTGAACCCATTCAAGTTTCCCAAACTCCTTCCAACACTTCTCTGAAGTATGAGTGGTCTTGCCACAATAAGTGCAAGGTGGGAAGGTTTTCTTGACATTAGTAGTGTGCCGTCCTCCAAAGAAATAGTAGCCCTCTAGCTATGCCTCTCATCCTGTCCACGAGTACTAGATGCTTGCAGGACAAATGTCTCTGGTAATGAAGACGAAGGTCCAATGCTCGAAGTGACTCCAGCGCTCAAAAACACTCCAGTGCTAGCTCGAAGATCCAAGGAAAAAATAGATGTCTTGTCTAGAACTTTGGTACCAAAATGTACTTGACCCGTCGGTGGAGCGGGTGGAGCAAGAGGACTCGTTCGTGAAGCAGATAATGGCGACGACTCACCTGACCTAGAGGATACCATCAAACTGAAAAAACAAGGCCTCATATCAATAGTCTTGAAGAGGATAGAAGAAATGGTAGAAGCGGCACCGAAAGGCAAAAGCAACGGCTCGAGAGGGGCGGCAACGGCAGGTCAAGAAGGGCGGCAACGATAGCGGTCGAGAAGGGCAGCAGCGGTGGCGGCCCAAGAAGGGCAGCGATAGTGGCCCAATAAGGGTGGTAATGGCACCCCAATAAGAGCAACAAAAAAAGGAGGAGAGAGGGGATTCCGTTGGCCTCCTGGGCTGCTAGCAAGGAAAGAAATAGAGTAGTGGCAGTGGCGGCGGCAACACAATAATAGAATTTAATTTAGGTTATGATACCATGTGAATGGTAAAGCCCAATATATTAAGTGAGTAAAGAAGAGATAACAAGCCTCTATTTATAGAGGAGAAAGAGAGAAAGATAGAAATAAAACCCATATGGGACTAATATCCTAAGAGTAATATAAAATATGAGCACTTCCTAAGAGGTCACCCATTCTAATATTGCTCTCCCTCAAGCACGCTTAACTATGGAATTCTTATAAGAGCTAGTGCAATAGACCTTTTAATAAACTATGTCTAATAGTAGCGATGACCCGAAATGAAGGGGTATAAGAGGGGGCACAAAGGAATTGGCGAGTTTGTTGCAAACATCGAGATAAGCATAAAAACATTTACCAAACTCATTAATTTAGAGAAATAATCACGAATTAAATAGCATAGTGGTGAATAAGGGTTGAATCCACAAAGAATGAAGGTATTTTTATATATTCTTTGAAATGCAAACAAATAGGATGATAAAATGAGGTGAAAAATTAGGGATTCCAATATATTAGGAAAAATAACTCGATATTGAATCCATGGAAAAAAAAATCACAGAATTTGGATCAAGATTTGCAAAGAAATTGATGAGTTAATCAGATAAAAATGTCTGAAACAAGAGATACTGAAAAACCAAAATTAAAACAAAAATTTAAGATTCCAAAATGAGATCTAATGTGATAGGAAGAGAGATTAGGATAAAAACACGATTTCTAACCCAAGATAGAGCTTGAATTGATCTAACTGCTCTCCGGATTAGAGGCTTTTCATTCCGAGAATTTGAGGATGATGGTTGGCATTCAAGAATCAATTTCTCCCTATTCTCTCAATGAAATTTCACTTTCAAACACTCCTTGGATGCGGAAATTGATCTAGAAGCGAAGGGAAACAAGAGATCCAAGGATTGTGGTCTAGACAGTTCGATTACTTATAAAACTCAAGAATAATTCACATCGTCGAAGAACAACCCATTTTATAAGGAAAATTGGGTGTAACCGTCGGATTCAGAATTTAATGTTTGATCAATGGCTATGATTAAAAACATAAATGCGAATCATACAATTAAATCACATCTGTTGGATTGACGATGAACCCTCCTAGATTTTTGTCACATCAGGCATGAAGAGAAAGTGCATGAAACATCATTTGTCTGATCTAACACTTTGAATATGTTTCGTCGGTTTCAATCTCAGCCGTATTATAACTCATTAGAAGAATGGCTAAGATTAAATATTTTTAAAATGATTCACCGATGAACCAGAGTGCGCCACGCACCCCATAAGTGGCAATCGACGATCGCAATGAAATCACGTGATCGGACGCTTGCCACGATGCCACGTCACGTTCGCATAGAAAAAGATAAAAATAGTCTCACATGGCAAAAATCAAGGCAATTCGACATGTATATAATGTATGCACGTTATAGAGAGATAGGGTTATCCTAAAAAGGATGCTTAATCTCTCCAATGACACTTGCGCACAAGTGCAAACACACACGAGCGCACAACGACATGTGGCGTGTCCATATGTCGTCACGTGGCAACGCCCTTTTTCATCCACACCACGTTAGCTGCCATGTTAGCACACGATAGAAAATAATTTTTTATTCATTTTAATTCAAAATAAATGAAATTCAATTCATACAAAAAAATTCAAAAAAATTCAAAAAAATTCTAAGAAAAATTCATAACTATCAAGATACAACTCTAAATTAATCCAAATTTGTTTCATTATATCAAAAATTAAATTATCTATCATCCTAATAAGTCAAATTCAATAAATATCAATAGAGTATATTTTTATTTCAAAAATACACTATATTCTTTCAGAATTTAAGACTTTTAAAAATAAATGAGTGTATAAAAAGTTTTTTCTCTTATTATTTAGCATCAAAACCTAATTATAATCTCAAATAAAAATGGGGATAATCTAATCTTAAAAATATTTCTCTTAATGTATCATAATTATCCCTAAATTAGTGCATTTTTTTTATTATAACTTTTTTCATAAAGTGATAGATAAGTACTCGAAAGTATGATAACATGCATTATAATGGAATATTTTATGCCTTAATTTGAAGTAATAATCACATATTTCTATGTCTAATTTTCATTTTATCAAGGGGCCCCAAATATCATATTGAAGAAGATCAAAAGGTGTGTATGGTATGCTGCCATCATGCCTAGAGTGAGAAGAGTGATTATGTTTGCCCGATTGACATGACTTTGCACATAAATTGAGTAAGAGAAAGTCATAATATGGTCTTTTCAAGTTTTGTCAAAACATGGATATTCTAAAAAATGATGCCACAAAAGGGAAGAAGTAGCAATAGATGTAATACAAAGAGCCAAAAGACTTGAAGAGGGTTCATGAAAACTAGATCTTAAATGTCCCACCTGTTCTCAGGCCTAAACCAATCCTCCATTTGGTGTTCAAATCTTGGAAAATGCAATGAAAATGAAATATGGTAATTTTATATGGAAGAGCATGAGTGATGGCACTAATGGAGAGAAGGTTCATAGGGAAACCAAGAACGTAGAGGATTTTCTAAAGAGAAAAGGAGTGGCACAAGTAGTACCACTGGCCTTAGACTAGAGAAGGTCAGCTGTCCATAATTGTAATAGGGGTATGGGAGGGGGTGATAACATGCTAATTAGACATGATAATACATGATTATTTATCCATATTAAGGCATAAAAGATTCCATTCCTATGCATGTTATCATATTTATGAGTGTTTATCTATCATTCTATGAAAAAATCATTATAATCTCAAAATCATTAATTTAGGGTTAATTATGATTAATTAAAGATAAATAATTTTATAACCCATCTTTACTTGAGATTATAAGTAGTTTTTAAAGTTAAATAATGACAGAAATCATTTTATATACATTCATTTAATTTTCTAAGTTTTAAAATCTTAAAGAAATGAATGTATTTATGAAATAGAAATTAAAACTCTTGTTATTTATTAAATATGATTTTTTTAGAATGATAGATAATTTAATTTTTGATCAAATGAAAAAAATTTGAATTAATTTGGAACTACATTTTCAAAGTTATAAATTTTCTAATTTATAGGGATTTTTCAGGATTTTTTCTAAATTATTCTGAATTTTTAATAAACTTTTAAGGATTTTTCGGTATTAAAAATTGATTTTTCTAATTAAAAATCAATTTTTTGGATATTTATAAGTGCGCAGGTTACATGGTGCAATCTAGAGCATACGATCGTGTCGTGATCAATGGTCAAAGTGGGAGATGACGTGGCAGGATATAGAGCGTCCGATAGCGCTAAGAATCGTGACCGTTAATGGTCACTTAAGGCGGGGGGTACGTGGCGTATCCTGATTCGTCGGCGAATCTTTTTCTAAGTAATTTAATCTCACCCGTTGATCAAAGCATTTATAGCAGTTTAGATTAAAACCAACGGAAACGCATCTAAAACGTTTGATCGCAATTCAACGGCGAGCGTTTGATACTTTTTTATAACGCACGCGACATGGCATCATCTCGGCGGTCCATTGATAACACGCAATCTTAACATGATAAAACATGATTATTAATGCAATTTAAGGCATAAAACATTACATTTATGTGCATGTTATCATACTTTGAGTGCATTTCTATCATTCTATGCATATTTATGTTATAATCTCAAAATGCACTAAATTAGGGTTAATTATGATAAATTAAGGATAAATAATTTTATAACCTATCTTTATTTGAGATTATAAGTGGTTTTTAAAGTTAAATAATAAGAGAAATCATTTTTTATGAACATTCATTTAATTTTCTAAAGTTGAAATCTTTAAAAAAATATATGTATTTTTGAAATATAAATTAAATCTCTTGTTATTTAAATATTTTGAATTTTTAGAATGATAGATAATTAAATTTCAGATCAAATGAAAGAAATTTGGATTAATTTGGAGTTGTATTTTAAAAGATATGATTTTTACAATTTTTAGGGATTTTTTTCAAAATTTTCTGATTTTATTTTCTATTTAAAAATGTTTAAATAAATATAAAAAAATATAAAAAGCGCGCGGGTCCCACGCGGGTGTGACGTGGCACGCAAGGCCACGTGGCAGAGCCACGCGGACCCGCGCAGCGCCTATGTGGCGCGATATATCCATATATATATATTTATTTATTTATCGTATATATAAGAGGTTTTCAGCCCTTCCTAAACGGAAGAGGTATTTGAACCTCTATATCCGTTGGGCTTTATAAATCCAACGGATTTCACTTATCTTTTCCGTGTGGGACTAAAGTCCCACACTGTTTTAACTGCAGGTGACGTGGCGCAACGAGGAGCGCTGGATCTCGCGGACGCGTCAATCTCACGCGTCGATCACGTGGTGCGTGGACCACCAATCACGATCAAAGACACGTGCGCATTAATAAGGAGTTAAGACAGTCACGATTTAACGCGCCGAAACGCATCGTGACCGTCAGATCGCGATCTGACGAGCCGTTTTTGATGCGTTTTAAACGCATATCATCCGATCAATCTGGAGCGTCCAAAGAAGATCTGATGGCCACGACTTATTCTTACTGTTTTGAATTGATGCGTTTAATCTCGGCCGTTGATGCGGATTAAACGCATCAATCGGACGGTTTTCCCCAATTCGCCCTATAAATCGACGAGTTCTTCGTCGTTTTTATGTATTCTTGAGAGATTTGATCTAATTGACCTATCTATATGCATCTTCTCTTGAATCTCTCTCTTGTAATCGCTTCTAGACAAGATTCCGCGTCCACGGAGTGTTTATAAGAGAGATTTCGACGATCGTGCGAGGAGAATTTGTCTCTTGAATTCTGATTATCACGGTTGAAATCGCGGAATGAATAGCCACCGATCCGGCGACCAATTGGATCGATTCAATTGTTATTTCGGGTTAGAAATCATGTTTTCTCTCTGATCTATCGTCATGTAACTTTAATTTGTAATTTAGGATCTTAATTTAGCTTAATTTAGAGTTTAATTTCTGTTTATGTTCATCGCGATTCCAAAAATTTCTTCCCACTTCCATCTTTGATTTCTCCGTGATTACAAATCCAAATCGAGCGATTTTTGATTCCACGGATAGATCTTTGAGTTATCTTTCTAAAAAAACCATTTTCCCTAATTTCTCACCTCAATTCATCGTCCAATTAGACAAAATTCCAAAAGATATCTCGAAAATACCTAAATTCCCTGTGGATTCGACCCTTGTTTACCATTATACCCTTCAATTCTCTCTTAAATCCCCAAAGTGGTAAGTTCGGACTTTATTTTTGACACGAGATCGTGTGAAATCGACGACCTCGCGGTCTCGTCTCGTCATCCATCTGTGATCCAACGGTCACAATTTAATCGTAACGATTCGCATTTGATGTGTTTCATCAAAGCCGTTGATCGAAGATGAATCGACAATCAAACAGTTACGCCCAAACTAGCCTATAAATTGAGATGTTCTTCGACGATGTAAAGCATTCAAGGGCAATTCGAGTTAATCGAACTGTTTAGACACCAAATCTCTTGAATCTCCTTTTCCCAATCGCTTCTAGACTCATTCCCGTGTCCACGGAGTGCTTCGGATTGAGATTTCAACGATCGACGAGGAAGAAATCGACGCTTGAAGTACACGATCGCGTTTTTTCTAAATTTTGATGAATAGCCTTGATTCCAACAAGTAATTTGATCAATTCGAGCGCAATTGTGGGTTAGGGATCATTTTTCATCCTAATCTATCTTAGAATCATAATTTGAGTCAATTTCATTCTTAATTTTCAGTTTTTTGCGATTTTCACCTATGTTCATTCGATGATTTCTCCTCAAAATCAAATCCAAATCGTGTGATTTTTTATTCCGTAGATTCGTCTTTGAGCCCTCTTTCTTAAAATATAAAATTTTCTAATTTCTAGCACCATTTCATTGTCTCATTTGATCAAATTCGAAGAGATCATTAAAAAATTACCTTAATTCCTTGTGGATTCGACCCTTATTTACCAATATACCCCTCAATTTGTGATTTAATCTTGAAATTGGTGAGTTTGGATATTATTTTGACTCTTGACCGTGTGTTTTCAACGACCATGCGGTCTCGATTCTTTAGGGGGTAAGGTGATATGATGGTAATAGGGATAAAGTTTCAGTCATATGTGAGGATGCCTTTGAATGGATAATCCATGAAGATGTAGAGGAAGAAAAAAGAATGGATGTATCTCACACAGAGATATTTGGAAGTGAGGTGAGGCTAGTTAAAGAAGAGGTGTTTCTACTCTCGAAGTACTGCAGCATGTCGTACTCGACCAATATCAAGGTCATAGGATATTAGGGAGTAGAGATGTTGTGCAAAGCTTGAGAAAAGACAGCGAAAGGGGTCACAATTGATTGGGAAAAAGGAGGCTTGTTGAATTGCTTCCAACATTTTTTGGCATGATCAATTTTCTTGTCGTAATGGGGACATGAGAGAAAGGAGTTGCTGTCCACCCACGAGGAGGACGATCGCCTTTAGAGTGGGGAAGGAGACCATCATTGTGAGCCTAAGGAGCAAAGATGCCCATACTTGAGAGAGAAGTTGTATCACCTAGAGCAAAAGAGAGAGGGGCAATGGCAGGCTAATTAGGACTCAAAGGGTAGTGGAGAAAATGGTAGTGAGGGTAGATACACAATCACTAGAGAGAAGAAAGCCTTGATTTCGGATGTGGTGGAGAGACAAAGCTTATTGAGACAGATCCTAGCATAGAGCTACTCACAATAAGGCTTTATTGTCACAAGGTTTGTGGTGGGTGGTTGATAAAAGTTGACCTCTTGAAGTGAGGCTTGCAAGTAGCCAAAATGGGATTGACGAGAGAGATCTCCTTGCTTACAAGTGAAAAGGGACTTGATGATCTCCATAGAATAACTTATGATCATCTAGTTGGCATAGATCATCTCAAGGTTTTTCTAGAGGGAACACTATTGGGATCTAAGGTCGATAAGCCTATCCAAAATTTTAGTCAAAACATCAAATACAGTGGAATAAATTGAGACTGATATTCAAAACATAGAGTCACCAAGAATATATGATACTATGATCTAGGATGAATGAGAAAACATACAACATTTACTTAAAAGAGTTCTTGAAGCTATTCAAGTGTATCTAGCCTTTAGAGGTATCCACATGATCATCAGATGATTAGATCTCCTCTTCAAAGATCTTCACCAAGAAAGCTTTGAAGAGGAGATCCAATAATAAGCCAATCGTGTGGATACCGCTAGAGGCAAGACACTTTAAATAGAAAGAGAAGAAAGGAGAGAATTCTCACAAAGCTGGCATGGGCACCTTGAGTTTTGGTCCTTTTCCTTTTTTTATAGAGATTTGGTATACGGATTTTACTTAAAAATCTTATAATTATGTTTATATCTATTGACATCGATAAACCTTATGTGTGTGACTCATTAGGTCTATATATCTCCCTAGTTAATAACTCTATACACCCAATAACACCTTATTAGTCAACCTTTATTAATTATCTAACATTTACATATAGTTTAAATAATGAAGGATTAATTTAATCTATTTGATAGGTCAAGTTTGCTAGGTCGTTGGATGCCAAGCTACACCACGTACTCTAAGAGATATAGAGTGTATAAGAACTTCCTAATTAAACCTTATTGTCATTGGTTACCACATATGTATAATCTTTTGTCTGTGCAAGACTCATGAACAACTTAAGGTATGTTCAATTGTAAAACCTTAATCAATCACTCAAGTTAGTACTGATGCGTAGAGGAAATAATCAAAACACAATCATTGAAAACTCTTCCCCACAGTCAGTCTCCTCAAATACTAGGACAATTAATCTCATCTTAACCACAAAATCATCTTCGTGGACTTCATGTTGTATCTAATATATGAAATTTTAGAGATCCCTTGGCCAAGGATTTGTAAGTCATAATCAAAACACGATTGATAACATGCTATTTATGCATGTAATTACATAGTTATTAATGCAAATTAATGCATTAATCATTACAAATATATGCATGTTATCATCTTTTAAGCACATTTCTATCATTTTGTGTAAATTCATGATTAGATCTTTAAATACATCAATTTATGGGTTATTATGCATAATTAAACATTATAATCTTTAATCATAATTATATTTAAGATCATATTCATGTTTAAAGGATGAAAATATAAGAGAAAATACTTTTATTTACATTTATGTGTATTTATGAATTTATTTCATATAATACATAATTGTAAAAAATTAATATAAATTTATTCTCTTGTTATTTTAATAATTTGACCTTTTATAATGATAGATTATTCAATTCTGAATCCAACAAAACAAATTTGAATTAATTTGGAGTTATATTTTGAAAGTTACGAATTTTCCAATTTTTAAGGAATTTTTCTGGAATTTTTCTGAATTTACTTGATTTTTATTTCGATTTTTAAATGTTTAAATTAATTAAAAAATGTCAAAAAAGAGGGTTTAATCGCGCGTGTACACGTGGATGCGACGTGGCACTCGGGGCCACGTGGCTCTGCCACGTGGACAGCACCGACGCCTGCGTGGCGCTGATGTGACGGAGCATATTTCTATATACTATATATATTTGAATAATGCGTATAGGTCTTCCGCTTATCGGAAGACAATTATTACCTCCTCTAAATTGTGTAGCTTATATACGCGTTTCATTCCCTTAATTTCTTCGGTGTGGGACAAACTTTCATTTTCAGGTTAACGTGGAGCATCCGATGGAATTGTGATGGATCGTGCGCGTCAATCTAGTGGACACACGGTCCACCTGATTGCACATCAAGCACGTACTTCAAATCCATTTAAGTGAATCAATATCCACAGTCCGATCTCACAGTTATAACGGCTGAAATTATTCGCACACAATGGATCTCTGATCAAATCAAAGCCATACGATCTAAATCCAACGATCGAAAATTCAAGATGACGATTCGATCAACGGACGCGTGATCTCGACCGTTGATCGTGATGATTCTTCATCGGACCGCCCAAAATCAAAATCATCTTTATAAAAGACGTTCTTCGCGCCGAGAGAAACCGCCCGCGATCAATCTTCGATTTCTCCTTGTTTACGAAATCAATTCGTGTGCCGTTTCATTTCCTTGTAATCTTAACTTGTTTCCGCTTCAATTTAATGCATAAATTTCAAGTTTTGATCGAAGGAGAAGGAAGAAATCACATCTTGAAACATCAATTTTTGTCTTCGAAAATTCAGAATTAAAAGCCTTGCATCCGGTGATTAATTGGATCATTTTGAAGGCTAATCTGGGATTAGGTTGCGTGATTTCCTCTTAATCTTTCATCATTTGATGTAAATTTTCATTTGAGCATCGTAGATTAGTTTAATTTAAGTTTAATTTTTGCTTTTTAATCATTTTTGGAAACGAATTTTTCTCTAAACTTCAAACTTTGATTTCTCTTCGAATTCTAATCCAAATCACCTGATTTTTGATTCCGTGGACTCGAAATTGAGTTATCTTTCTTAATATCATAAATTCCCTAATTTCTAACCTAATTTCATTGTCTGATTTGACCGAATTTCAAAGATATATCTCAAATTTCCCTAATTCTCCGTGGATTCGACCCTTAATTACCATTATACTAATTGATTACATTGATTAATCATAAATTGGTAAGTTTGGAACTTTGTTTTGACACTGAATTGTGTGTATTCAACGACCATACGATTTAGTCTCGTCAACGATCATCCATTCACAAGATACCTTTGGTATCTCAAGTCAAACGATCACATACACAACTATCACATGAATATACATGATTGATAGTTAGGTATAAAACCATTCAAGGATTCATAGGGATAAATTCAATGAACTCTTTTTCCAAAGAGCACCAACTATCTATTCTTAGAGTCTTCACATTGATGGCCACAAGATTAGTGATACTCATCTTATGAGTTGGATAAGATAGTATAACTCTTTTTGGATAATTGGATGTCTTTTTCAAATATCTCACTAATAGGAATATTTAGAACATATGTTTAAACACTAATGATCATTATATTATAATATCATCATAATTTACTTAGTCATTACATATGCTCATGGACTTCATTGCAAACATCACACAAGAATGACAATGAATAAATTTCACTTCAATGAACATAAATGAGATACATGGAAGTGTGATTGGCTTACAGGCCAAGTAATATCTATCAAGCATGACGATTTGATAGGCAAGAGAGTCTGAACGATGCTCTCCTCCATGTTGTGAAACATCCAAGTAATGATTGTTGAGTTGGATTACAAGCAAGAGGTATAAGATGGGTTGTGAAGTAGCAGAGGGTCATCCATGAGATGACAAAGAAGACTATCAGACTCAAGAAATATCTCAAAACTAGAAACCCAAGCCGCATAATTATGGCCATTAAAATTTTGGGAAAGCCAAGTAAGTGGTGTCATGATCAAACGACGAGGCATGTAAGTTGATCGACTAGGAAGCTTGCTAGGCAAGAAATCAACAAAGTGTTAGCCTACGGTGCCAAGACAGGTGGTAAGGAAAGTATAGGTTGTCAAATACAAAATGAAGAGAGAAGGGATGATGGGCCCTAAATTGGTTGGGAGCCTAATACCACCATCATAAAATATTTATGCATGCACTAGATCTCTAAATCCATCGTTTCTCACCATTTACTAGAATTGGAATCATTCCTCGCCTCATCATAGGTCAAAGGATCACTATACTTAAGGTGAAGAGTTTTGATGTCATTCATGATAATATGTCTCACATCTTGATCTAATTGTCTTAGTACTCTATTATAAGTTATGTGGTATCTCTATGTGTACTTGCAGATGTTCAGGAACTACGTTTAAATCTAATGAGGAAGCATTTATATCTAGATTTGTAATTTTTTCTAGTACTGACTTTTTCTCCAACTATCTTTTCATAAGATATATTCATATACTATTAAGATGAAAATTTTTTTGAACAACTACAGATTGTTTTTAAGCTAGTAAAAGTAGTATCTAATTGTTTGAGAGGAATCAACTAACTTAGGATACCATTGTCCTTTAGAAGCTACATATTTATTTGGTAAGATATTAAGGACGTGTGCTTCTACTTAAAGCACATATTCCCAAAGGGGTACTAGCAATTTCAAGAAACTCATCATAGATATTATCATATTAAATAAGGTACAATTTATCCTTTCTGATACACTATTCATCTAAGGTGTAATAGGGAGGAGTCAACTATGCCAATATACCATTCTCCTTTAGAAATTATCAAAACTCTTGATATAAGTATTCACATCGTTGATCAGATCAAAGGGTGTCGAAATTTTTTTAGGTTGTTTCTCTACTTAAATCTTAAACTCTTAGAATTTTTCAAAGGCTTCAAACTTATAACTAGTGAGGTATACCCATTTTGAACCCAGAAAAATCGTTAGTAAAAGTGATGAAGTAAGAGCTGCCTCTTTTTCTTTAAGAGGCATTGTGATTTGAATTAATAGGCATTAATACATCATAATTATTAGTTCTAAGAATAGAGATTTGGATAACTTACCAATAATGTGAGATTCATAAGTCACAAATGATTTATAATAAAATGCACCCAAGAATGCATCTCTAAGCCAATTTTTGTAATCTTCCCATCACCAACATGCTCAACTTTGTAATGCTAGAAGTAGCCTCATTCACACTTTGTTTATCTTCTTAGGAGCAACGTCAAATTGGAGATTCTATGAAAAAATATCAGAAAATATAAACCATATAGTTATAAAGGCATTGTTGAAACTAATTTAGTTATAAAGTAAATAGAATAATAATAATTATCAATATTCAAGATATTCAACATTTTGTACAAAAAATAAATTAAAGTGATACTTTTTAATATGCTAGGAATATAATAACATTCTTCTAAATAAAAAACTCTCCAAATAGTTTTTTTTTAAGAAAAACTGTGCAAATAGTACCTTGAGGTTTACAAACCTTAGCTCAAAAGCAAAAACTCTTGTGTCATTTCTTATCTTCAATTCTACCTCAACTTTTTTTTTCTTTTTTTGCGAATCATTGCAAATATGAGAAGTACATCCAATATTTAATACCCAATATGTAGAATCTCTATAAGACAAGTAAGTGTTTTTCATATAGATACTTAGAGCATTGTCATGCTTCCTTTGACTTTACTCACCAAGGTACTTCTTGTAGTTCCTCATCTAGTTCCCCTTCAAGCCAAAGTTGAAAAGGAAAATCCCTTTTTCATCGCTATCCTTCCCTTCTAAGAGCCATTTTCACATGATTCTTCCTTTTGCCTCTCTTGAGGGTAGAGGTTGCCTTTCTCTTATTTTTGGTCCCACCAAAAGAAAAGGACATTGGGATTTTCCTTTTCAAGATTTCCATTGGTTATACCCAACATGTTAAATATCTTTGAGAGAGCTTAAATCTTGTTCATGTTAAAAGTAATAATAAACTAAGAGAAGGAGTTGATAACATGCTATATTAACATAATAAAACATGATTTTTTGATGCATATTACGGTATAAATGATTTCATTTCCATGAATGTTATCACACTTATGTGTATTTTTCTATCATTCCATAAAAAAGTAATTATAATGTCAAAAATACCTTAAATTAGGGTTAAATATGATGATTTAAAAGACAAATAATTAATAACCCATCTTTACTTGAGATTATAAATGTTTCTAAAGTGAAAATAATGAGAGAAAATGATTTATAAACATTTATTTATATTTTCTTAAGTTTAAAATCCTTAAAAATAAATGTGTTTTTGAAATAAAATTTAAAACTCTCATTATTTATTAATTTTTATCTTTTAGAATGATAGATAATTAATTTTTGGATCAAATGAAAGAAATTTCGATTAATTTGTAGTTATATATAAAAAGTTATGACTTTTCTATTTTTAGGGATTTTTTCCGGATTTTTCTGATTAATTTTACGATTTTTAAAATGATAAAAATAATTTAGAAATGCCAAAAAAGGGTTATATTTTCGCGCAGACCCACGTGGATGCGACGTGGCACTCTGGGCCACGTGGCAGCGCCACGTGGGCCCACGCGGCACCTACGCAGCGATGTGACATGGCGTGATATTTATATTTACTTTATATATAGTACATAATATGTGTAACCTTCCATTTATCGGAAGGGAATTATTACCCCTCATAACCGCTGCACCGTATAAACCCGATGCTTCTTCTTAATTTTCTCCGTGTGGGACTAAGTTCCACAAAGATGTCTTTGATGCAGGTGATGTGGCCACTCGCGATGCGTCGGATTGTCGGCGTCTTGGAAATCCGCGCGTCGATCGCGTGGACACGCGGACCATCGATCACGATCAAAACACGTGCTTCAAATTGAGGATTATAACGGTCGTGATGAAACGGCGAGGAGCGCATCTCGACCGCCCAATCGCGATCCAAGGGGCGCGATCAAACGCGTTTTATAACTCATCTCGACGATCGCATCCAAATGCTCCATCCACGATCCGACAGCCACGATATTTTCGAAATGGTCCATCGTGGACTGTTTCATCGTAACGGTCGATCGTTTCAATCGGACGGTTACGCCCAAAATTTGTATAAAATGAGGTGTTCCTCCGATGTTCAAACCATTTGAGTTGGAAATCAACAAATTGATCTGTCTAGACACCTCCCCTCTTGTTTCTCTTGATCTCATCATGTTCTAACTTCAATTCCGCACCTCCGGAGCCCTTGAAATCAAGATTTGGCCGTGTAGATCGGTAGAAATTGCAGCTTGAACTCACGAACGCGTTCTTCGGTATTTTCATCCATTAATCGGGTTAATTGAGTTAATCCGATCGCTAATTGTGGCTAGTGGAAGCGGTTTTTACTAATATTTCATCTATTTAAGTTTGATTTCGATTTAGATTAGGATTCAAGGTTTAATTTTGTTGAATTATAGATAAAATTGCGATTTCTTCGTCCAAAATTTTCTCTCCACTTCAATCTTCGATTTCTCCACGAAATCAAGTCCAAATTCGATGATTCTTGATTCCGTGGACTCAATTTGAAGTGCTCTTTCATAATTTACCATTTTCCCTCATTTTTATCATCAATTCATCATCCAATTTGATCAATTTTGAAGAATACATCAAGAATTTCCTTATTTCCCTGTGAATTCGACCCTTACTTACCATTATACCCCTCAATTCGTTAATAAATCTTTAAATTAGTAAATTCGGTATTATTTTTGACACGAGACAGTGTGAAATCAACAACCTCGCGGTCTCGTCTCGTCAAGAGTCCAAATGAGAATGAAGGATAAGGTCTGTGCTCACCTCAAAAAGAAGTTCAACTCCAAGTGCCCCCATTTGCTTGATTCACTCTACCATCTTTGGTATAGGAGCTTTTACGGAATACGAAACAGCCATCCAAGTATTGAATAGGCTCTTTGATATCTCATATCTCTGAGTCCTAGTCTACTCAGCAAATAACTTCACCAGATGAAGTGACTTGGCCCTCGGCTCCATGTCCTCATACTATCTCTAAAACTCATTGCACATGAAGGCTAACATGCAACATCGAACCATAGTGGAATCATCTTGTTACTTTATGGTTCTACTATATCTCATCTTTAGATGGATTCAATACAAGTTCATTAGGGCCATCTCCCTCTAGGACATATGCAATGCACTTAGACTTAAAGCAAAATCTTTAAGTTTATGAGCCAATTAGTGAAGTCCATGCCAATTAAATGGTTAGCATCAATAATGCCACAAAAAGGATTACTTGAAAACATCTCCTCTTATAGGAGATGAATGAGAATTAATCACAAATTCTTGCAAATATTTTATTTTCTGCACATAATACTTCCACTAAAATTAAGCAATTCCTACAACCCTCATATGTATAAAAAGGGAGAAGTGACAATATCCTATGGAGATCAAAATCTCAATCACTATATTATGACTTTTGGAGTGGACTCCATGAATCATAATATATATTTTAGCACTTATCTAATAAAACTTAACAACATTTGCAATCATACTTTGATACCAATTTTTGATGAGGCCTAGAATGGACTACATCAACCGCTAAGCTTGGTTGGGTCATAAATTTTTACTTGGCAAGAATATAATTTTTTTAGTAGTCTCAAAGTTGACTCCACCAAACTGAATGGTTCCTCTACCCCAACCTTGTGTCATATACTAGTTCTTATTTCCTTTCCTTTGATAAGTAGGCCAAGAATGGACTCGACCAACCCAACTTAAAGTGATTTAGATAATAAGGCTATAACTTAAAGTGACCATGCATGAGTTCATAACTCTTATATTTCAGCTTAGAATTTACCTTGTGAAGGGGTTCATGTTTGATTGGATGAATAATTTATGGACATGTCACAGCTATCTCAATAACCATACACTATGATATGATTATCTCAATAATCATATGCATGCATCACACACATGTTATATGTAGCATGTGAAAGTGAATATATTCTAAAAGCAAAACAAAAAACTAGGAGAATCTCTATTCGGTCCATCTATTGTCCACATTTGATTTAATAACACCACATTTGAATAAATAAATTCAATTCATTGCAAAAATTAATCACATCAATGTTTTGCAAAAATAAACATAGCAATTATTCTTAATAATCACACAAGTATTATTTAAATTTTCAAAAATGATTTATGAAACTTTTACGAATTCAAAATAATCAAATTCTAATATTATTACACTCAATAAATTCAAAAAAACATATATTTTATGATCTAATAGGCTTCAAAGATCAATAAATTGGTCTATCTGAGTCAATGACTATATATTAAATTTTTATGGTCTTCCAAGAATTTTTCTTAATTTATTTGAAATTTTTCCCAAATTTTTTAGGTTTTGACATATCTAAAAAACCTAAAAATAAAATTTAAATATATATAAAACCTATTTTAATTAAAGAAAATCCCAACTACCTAGGTGGGAGTAGCACTCATAGCCCACCTCAAAGACCTAGCTTCAAAACCCATGTCTCACAAATAAAAACCATATTTTTTATGATCCATGGTGGGTTCATTGGACTAGTTCATTGGGTCTTACGGCTCGACTTTTCCGAGTTGACCCAATCCAAGTGGTTTGGGCGTTTTCTGTTGACTAGCGTCCACATAGGTCCTACGTCGCCATATGGGCGTCAGAGCACTATCCCCATCTCGGGTTACGTAGGTGAGCACTCCTTGCTTGATCAGCTCTACCCTCCCCAATCTTGTCACCAAAAATTGGAGAGTGTCCTACCACACAATGTCCATAACTTTTGCATGGCTCATCTATTTGGGATGTTCTTGGGCTCGTTGGAAAGTTTATCAAGGTATAGCTTGGCTCTATCATTGATGGGATCTGATGCTTTGTAGGCTCTTAAAATTTTAATCAAAACATCGAACGCAGTGGAAGATATTAAATCAAACATTCAAAGGATCTAGTTGTAAAAAATTGGCAATCCTATCATCTAATACAAATAAAAATCCATACTCATAGGGTTCATTGAAGAATTTCTTGAACTTATTCAAATTTCCAACCTCTAGTAGTATCCACATGATCGTCGAACGAGAAAATTTCTTATTGAATGATCTTCATCGAGAGAGAAAGAGAAGAAAGGAGAGAGTTTCCACAAAGTTCACATGGGTACCTTGAGTTGTGATCATTCTCTTCTTATTTATAGATATTGAGTCCACATAACTTTTTTATATAAACCCTCAAAATTATATCTATATCCACTAATGTCCAAAGACCTTGTGTGGATGACCCTCTAGGTACATATATCTCATTACTTGATAACTCCATACACCCAATGGAAAAATTATTGGTCAACCTTCTTAATTATATATATCAACATAAAAATTAATTAATAAATGATAAATTTAACCCTATCAAGAAGTTGAGTTACAACCATTGGGTGCCAAGCTACCCAACATGCTCTAGGAGAGATGAAGTGTACAAAACCTCACTAATAGAACCTTGTCTTGATTGACTACAATTTACAAATAGTCCTTCACCTACGCAAGACTCATGAATGACTTAGGTTATGGTCAACTGTTAAAACCTAATTGATCACTTAAGTTTGTATTAATACATAGAATAAATTTTTAAGAACACATTCTCTAATATTTTTGTTACATTGGCCTAGGATTTCATTGCATCTCATTCATTGAGTTAATCTCGTATAATATCAAGGACGGACAATCGCAACCTCACCATGCTATCACATTGAAGGACTTTATGTTATATCCAATGTATGATGTTTTAGGGATCCCGTGGCTAAGAACTTTTAAGTCATGGTACATATAAAATAGATCTTTGGTATCTTAAGGCTAATGACCTCATATACAATCTTGATATGCCCCCCGTTTTCAGTATGCTATAGTTCTTATAATTAAGTGTAATATAATTCATGAATTTAGTGAACTCTTTCTCCATAGAGCACTAACTATTTATCCTTGGTGTCTCCACATCAATGAACATATTATCAACTATACTCATCATATGAGTCACGTTAGATATTTCTATTCTTTAGGATATTTGGATGTCCTTCTCAAATATCCCTTGGATACAAATATTTAGAACATATGTTTAAAGATGGATGATCATTATATTATGATCTCATTATCATTTACTAATCCATATGCTCATAGACTTCATTTTAAACATCATATAATAATAATAATAATAATAATAATTTATTTCAATGAATATGAATGATACATGGAAGTGGGCTTTAGCTTATACGCCATACAATATCTATCAATAATTATCCATTAGGCTAATTTTGGGGTGACCCACTTCACTTGGCCCATGATGGAATGGCTTAGCTAATGTTCTCCATACCCTAATATCACTTGTTCTCTCTTTTTCCTTCCTTCTATATAACCTCATATTATTTCTCCTTCATGGTTAATGCAATGCTATGCTAGGGTTTTTCTATTTCAAATATTGAAACTAAAAATATATATTATTTGAGACATCAGATCAATACATGGATGTTACACTTACCTTGGTGCTAATGTCTCCAGAGGGTTTATAACATTTCATTTTATCATATATTTGTATCAACTTATTTGATTGGAGAATTAGATTAGGAAAATTTACAATCTCATGATTTTAGAAATTTCTGCATTCATTTTACTCAGTCAGTCGTTTTTCACCAATATAGGACTAATTTAATGCATTCATCTCATTCAACCAACTTTGAGGTAAAAAACTTTTGTATTTGTGTTTGGTGGGTTTTTGTGGAGAGATTCAGAAAGAATTAAGGAAGAGGATGATTTAATTTATGGATTTTCCTATTTCAGCTAGGCACTTTGAATTAATTAATCTTTTTAGTTTTTATTGTTCTTGGTTTCCTAAAATGAATGATGAGAAAGAGTTCTCAGTGAAATTCAGAGTGGAATAGAAAACATAATATCAAGTAGTTTGATATGATCTTTTAAATTTGAGAGAACGTTCATGAACTTTATACTTCCACGCAATTTTACTTCAATTCTTCTTGTGTAATGAAACCCTTTCTTGGTTTAAAAATGGGGGCCAATAGGATACCACGGCATCATTGTCACCTTGAAATGTGCAAGCGAGCCAATACATCTCCCTCGGCTCAAGAGAGTTATGGATGCTATCATAATGTATTTTTATGGTTCTAAGATATCATCACATATTGATAGAAATAAGAAAAAAGTATTTTTGAGGTATTCTTGCAGTGTGGCACTAAAGAAAGGAAAACATGATCATATCCTATCAAGGCCTTGCTCTACTTTAGAGGTTATCACATTTTCATGGCACCCTTTGTGCTTCGCAATTAGATCATTTGTCATGCATATTCAGTCTTAATTAAAGCCATGCTTGCAACTAACATGGGGTCCTTGCAAAGAGCATCCATGAAAGGCGTTAAAGAGACGGATGTTCAACAATCAAACAAAGTTATCACGCATGCAACTCATGCTGCATAAAACATGTGGCGAGAGTATTGTTGTCACTCTCGAGGCCTAGGGCTCCATACCATTAGCGAAGCTAAACAATAATGATTCATTTGTTCATCAGCTAACTAATTATTCGAGAGCAAAACACATCCATCTTTCTTAATAGTAATTCACTGTTTTCCTCAAAACCACAAAGACACAAAAACGGTCTCTCTTCTCGTTGATAATCTGTTCTAACTTATAATTCATATTTCATTAATTACCCTTTTTCTGAATACAATGTTTCTTCAAAAATTTCTCCTTCCGAAACACAAAAGGGAAGATCTTTCCCAGGTCGGTAAATTCCCGATCGAAGTTTTATTCCGTGTGATCAAATTGATTTACTAGAAAAATACTGAGTTCCCTCTTTTTAACTGGTTCATTTGAAAGGGGAAAATCTCCACTTCTGAAAAGTTTTTATTTCACATAGAAACTTTACCGAATTGGGATCACACGTAGTTACATTGATTACTTTTCTTCACATTATTGATTTTTAAAGGCTTTCCCTGGCATTTTTCTATTGCCTTACCTGAACAAAGTCTTTTGCCTTGCACCATTTTCCCACGTCAAGGTAGTTGTCCAAATTTTCCTCCTTCTCAGCAAAGCTTTTCGAACTCCTGAACTTGGGGGTACTTCCTCGCCATGAAAGTGTAGAACTACAAAGAGAAAGCCATGACAACTATGAGAGCCCTAGTGAACTCCAGGTTCACCAGCCCCTTCACTCGATGGAGAGAGAGATGATCATTGCAAGGAACCCTAAAAAAACCATCATCATTCTGAAGAGAACAGCCCTTGGGGATGAACCTCGGAGTGTAAAGCATGATACCCAGAATGATATACCAAACTCCCCGGAAAAACCACGCTCACGGATCTGATAAACCCTACGGAAAAGCTCCCAGGATATCCGACACCCATCAAAGTGGTGATCAAGGATACCGCAATTATTACGACTAGAAGCCAGTGGTACTGCCACTCAAAGCTAGAGTGGTCGGTGGAGTGAAGGTAGAAGACGAGAAACTCGACGGCGAAGGCCAAGGAGCTGAGAATGAGATTTAGAGTACAAGTGTCGTTGAATTTTGCACGGTCGAAAAAGACCGCGAAATGCCGCGTAGATGAAGAGAACTAGGGTTACTGTGGCGTGTTCAAAGTTGTGGAGGTGAGCAGCGAGAATGGTGTGGTCGACGGGGTCCAGCAGTTGGTGGCGGGAAGGGCCGATGACGAGCTCTGTTGTTATGTACGTTCCAGTGGCTGCCATCATTATATAGAGCTCAAGGTGCCTGATTTTTGCGAGAGGGGAACCAGATGTAGGCACTAAGACACTTGCAAGGTTAAGACATTAACCTTCTCCAATAGAGGCACACTCAATATTGAGTCACTAAACAAAGAAACACTCTTAACTTCTTGCTTTGAAGTTCATAGTTACAATGAGAGTCTCACTATCCTTATATAGACACAAGTATAACTCTCTAGAATAAGCTAGAGAGTTTGTGTGAGAGAGAGATTTCTAGAAATATCTTGAAATGACATTGCTAAGATGTCATTTCAAGAAACTCACGCACTATCCAGAAAATTTTGGAAAAAGCAATTTAATGCTTGATGCCTTCAGTCTCTCTCCCAAGCATGATGCCTTTTCTAGACTGTACGTATGCCCAATCTTTGGCGGAGCTCTTCAAACTTCAGTCTTCCCAATGACTTTGTAAACAAGTCTACTACTTGATTCTTTGAGCTTATGAAGTCCAGCTCCATCTTCTTTTCTTCCAAGCAAGTCCTTATGAAATGAAATTTGGTCTCGATGTGCTTGGACCTATTATGAAACACAGGATTCTTTGACAGTGCAATGGCTGATTTATTATCAACCATTAGCGTCATAAGATATCATCTCCTTGTTCATCAATTCTCCAATCAATCTTGCTAATCAAGCTCCAGTGGTGGCTGCGACATACTTAGCTTCACAAGATGATAAGTGATAACATGCAATCTTAACATGATAAAACATGATTATTAATGCAAATTAATACATAAAAAATTACATTTATGTGCATGTTATCATACTTTGAGTGCATTTCTATCATTCGATGCAATTTTATGTTATAATCTCAAAATGCACTAATTTAGGGTTAATTATGATGAATTAAAGATTAAAGATTTTATAACCCATCTTTACTTGAGATTATAAGTGGTTTTTAAAGTTATATAATAAGAGAAATCATTTTTATAAACATTCATTTAATTTTCTAAAGTTAAAATCTTAAAGAAATGAATGTATTTTTGAAATAAGAATTAAATCTCTTGTTATTTAAATAATTTGACTTTTTAAAATCATAGATAATTAAATTTCTGACCAAATGAAAGAAATTTGGATTAATTTGGAGTTGTATTTTGAAAGTTATGATTTTTACAATTTTTAGGGATTTTTTGGATTTTTTTCCATTTAATTTTCGATTTAAAACATTTAAAATAATTAAAAAAATTGGCAAAAATGTTTTCGTTTTTCGCGCGGGTCCCACGTGGATGCGACGTGGCACTTAGGGCCACGTGGCAGCGCCACACGGGCCCACGCGGCGCCTACGCGGCGCATATATATTATATTTATATACTATACATATTATAAAGAGGTATTCAGCCTTCCGTAGCTCGGAAGGGTATTCGAATACTCTTATCCGTCGGGCCTTATAAACCCGACGGAGTCCACTAATTTTTTACGTGTGGGACTAAAGTCCCACACAATGTTTTAACGTGCAAGACGTGGCGCGACGAGGACCGTTGGATCGGGATGACGCGCCGATCGGGTGGACACGCGGACCACCAAATCTGATCATGCACGTGCACTAATTCAAAAGTTATAACGGCTACGATTAAAGCAACGTGGCGGCATCACACGCGCCGATCGGGTGGACGAGCGGACCACCGATAGAGATCAAACGCACGTGCCTTAATTAAGGCGTTATAACGGACAAGATTTAATCTCCCGCGAAGCATCACGATCGCCCGATCGCGATCCAAGGGACACAAATTGATGCGTTTTAAAACGCATATCGTTCGATCAATCTGGAGCGTCCAATGCAGATTTGATGGCCGCGATTTAACCTTACCGTTTCATATTGCTGCGTTTAATCTCGACCGTTGATGCGGATTAAACGCATCAATCGGACGGTTTTCCCCATTTCGCCCTATAAATAAACGTGTTCTTCGTCTTTTGTAATCATTCGAGAAGGAATTCACCTAATTGACGCATCTAAAGCCCTCCTTTCTTGAATCTCTCTCATGTAATCGCTTCTAGACTCAAAATCGTGTCCACGGAGTGTTTATAAGAGATATTTCGACAATCGTGCGAGGAGAATTTGTCTCTTGAACATCAATGTTCATGATTGAATTCGCGGAATGAATAGTTGTCGATCCGGCGATCAATTGGATTGATTTGATCGTTATCTTGTGTTAGAAAACAAGTTATTCCTCTTATCTATCGTCATGTATCATCAATTTTAGGATTAGGATCTCAATTTAAGTTTAATTTCGTTTTAATTTCAATTTGTGTTCTTCGCGATTACAAAAATTTCATTCTACTTCCATCTTTGATTTATCCGTGATTACTAATCCAAATCGAGCGATTTTTGATTCCACTGATAGATCTTTGAGTTATCTTTCTAAATCTACCATTTTCCTAATTTCTCACCTCAATTTATCATCTAATTTGACCAAATTCCAAAAGATCTCTCAAAAATACCTTAATTCCCTATGGATTCGACCCTTATTTACCATTACACCCTTCAATTCACTCTTAATTCTCCAAATTGGTAAGTTCGGATTAATTTTTGACACGAGACCGTGTGAAATCGACGACCTCGTGGTCTGGTCTTGTCAATAAGGCCACGATCTTTTGCTTTTGAGAGGCCCAACATATCAAATTATTTCCTAAGAAGAAAGCCATTCTTGTGGTGCTCTTCCTATCATCTGGATCTCCCGCATAATCACTATCACTATACCCGACTAGCTTTATGCCTGCTCATTTTTCTCATAGACCAAACCGAGTTCTAATGTGCCTTTTACATACCTCAAAATCCTCTTTACGGCAGACGTATGTTCGGTCGTCGGATTTTCTATATATCTACTAAGATACCCCACAGAAAACATGAGATCTGGTCTTGTATGGGTTAAGTACCTGAGGCTTCCCATTAAGCTTTGATATGTTGTAGAGTTTACGCTTGGATGTGACTCTTTTCCAAACTTGCATCGGCTCTCTAGCGGAGTATGTGCTGGATTACATTCTGACATGCCACTTTGTTCCAAGATCCTTAATGCATAACTCCTTTGACTTAGTAGGATTTTTCCTCTTTCTTGTGTCACTTCAATTCCAAGATATGCGGTGAGTAGACCAAGGTCACTCATCTCAAACTAGTTCTTCATTTGAGCCTTGAAGTCTTCAATCTGATGATTCTCTGTCCCTGTAATGATTAAGTCATCAACATAGATACCAATTATCAAGCGTGAGGTACCTGATCTTTTGAAGTAGACCGCATGCTCTTGAGAACTTTTCGTGAAATCAATAGATCTAAAACACTTGCCTAATTTAGTGTATCATGCCCTAGGTGCTTGCTTTAATCCATAGAGTGCCTTCTTTAGTCTCATCACAAGATGCTCACTCCCTTTCTTGATATACCCATCTGCTTGTTTCACATACACTTCCTCTTCTAACTCACCATTAAGGAAGGCAGATTTAACATCTATATGATGGACTTGCCATCCTTCGTGTGTTGCAAAAGGCTAAGAGTACTCGAATAGTCTCCATTCTCGTCACTGGAGCAAAAACTTCTTCATAGTCAATGCCAAACTTTTGAACATATCCTTTAGCCATGAGTCTAGCTTTTTACCTCACTATATCACCATGAGAGTTTCTCTTTATCTTATAGACCCACTTAAGACCAATAGGCTTGTATCCTGGTGGAGGAGTCACCATCTCCCATGTTTCATTCTTCTCAATTGAGTCTAACTCTTCTTCCCTGGCTTGTCTCCAAACGCTCTTTTTGGAAGCTTCACTATATGAACTTGGCTCTTCTTGAGTCAAATAACATGATTCAGGGTCTATACTAACCTGCTCTGTCGCTTCATATATTCGATCAAGGTCTGCAAACCTTCTCGGCGACCTTTCTTCTCTAATTAGATGACCGCCTTGCTCATTATCAGGAATGTCATTGAGGCTTCTCACGTCTTCATGATAATCATCTAGTGGAGCCTCCTGATCAATTTGTTTCTCATCTGTGTCAAAGCAATTTGGAGAATAAAAATTACCTTCCTTCTTTTCTATGTTTGAATTTCTCCAATCCCATTGGCTTTTCTCTTTAAATATAACATCTCGGTTGATATATACTCTACCAGCCTCTGGATCATAACACTTATATCCTTTGGTCCCAAATTCATACCCAATAAACACCATGGGTTTGCTTCTATCTTGCAACTTCTTTAATTTTTCTCCGAGTACCTTCACGTGACAAAGGGATCCAAAGACTATAAAATGTTCTACGTTTGGCTTTACTCCTGTCCAAACTTCATATGGTGTGGCTCCATCCAAGCTTCTTGATGGGGCTCGATTCAATATATATACACTAGTATTGACGGCTTCTCCCCATAGCTCATGTGGAAGATTCTTGTCTTTTAGCATGCTCCTTACCATATTCATCACTATCCTATTCCTCCTCTTAACAACTCTATTTTTCTGAGGAGAATATGGAGCTGAAAATTGTCGTTTGATTCCATGTTTGAAGCAAAACTTCAAAAAAATTGATGAAGTAAATTCGCCTCCTTGATCGGTTCTCAAACACCCAATTTTCATTCCCTTCTCGACTTCGGCTAAGTTTTTGAACTTAACAAAAGCTTGAAATGCTTCACTCTTGTTCTTCATCATTGCTACCCACATGAGTCTAGAGTAATCATCAACTAATAATAAGAAATACTTACTCCATCCTAGTGTTGCAGGTGAGATTGGTCCACAAATATATCCATGGACAAGCTCTAAAGGCCTACTTGCCCTATACAAGGCTATAGAAGGAAATTGACTTCTATGCTGCTTGCTTGCAATGCAGTCACGACATATATTTTCTGGGATCTCTAACAATCTCTTTAGAAGATAATCTCCCTAATGATTGAAAGTTTAAATGTCCATATCTTTTATGCCACGTCCAAGTTAACTCTAAACTATCATATGCGACCATGCAGCTCAATACTAGATTTACCTTCAAAAGATAAAGTCTGCTTAGTGTTTTCTTCACCTTCACGAGGAGTCTTCCATAATGATCATAGATGGTAAGAAAACCGCCCTCCATTAATATTCGGCAACCATGCTCATCGAATTGACCCAAACTTAAAATATTAGCTTTTAATTTGGGAACATATAGGACATTGTCTAACATCATTTGTCCTCCATCTTGACACTGAAGCATGATCCAACCTCATCCTCTAATTTTTTTCGTAGATCCATCCCCAAATCTCACGGTTTCTTGTGAGACTTCCTCAACTCTTGAAACAAGCGGCGATCACCTGTCATATGGTTACTTGCTCCATTATCTAGATACCACATACCTTCGTTCATTGCTTTCTCATTGACTCCTTTGAGTAAACTAACTTCCAAAGTATCTATAATCGCCATCAGAAGGGTGGGTTGTGGCTTTTCCTCGACTTCAGCAACTTGAACTGATGGAGAAATTATTTTGAAACATGAACACAAGGGTTCTAAGTGAACCTATCCTCCCCCTCCTCCTCCTCCTCCTCCTTATCCACCAACTTGAGAAATTATCCATTTATTAAATGGATGAAAGAAGACCTCTCTAAATAATTGAAAGAGAGTGTAGATCTTAAGGGAATTATCTTCCCTCCTTCTCTTATGTTATACTGATCTAAAGATTGACTTGGTCAAAATGAAATTAGCCTTATCCTTAGATAATTAGAATTCCTTGAGTGGACCAAGTCAACCACCCTTTTAACCTTGATATAGTATCCTTAATTTCTAAACTTTATCCACTATATCATAGGTACCTTGTGTGAATAAATGATCTCAAAAGAAAAGAAAATAGGAACATCTTTGTTATTCCAATTCCTTCTTTCTTTGAATACCACCTCTAGTTATAATTTTAGGAGAGATCTATTAGAAGAAACTATTTCTTATTTTACTCAAGACAAACCTTTTTGCATGAATATATCATGCATCTACTTGTGATACTCAACATGGAGGATCTACCCTTAAAGAAGACAGTCATCCAAGCTACCATCAAAGATATCCTAGCTAAAGCTGTCTAGGAGCATCCAAATATTGTCCCCCATAGTCTTCCATTATTTAGCATTAGCCGGTCCACGACTGTCGGGAGAGAGAAATGTCCACGGAACTTGCCAAGAAGTCCATCGTGAAGCCACTATCATCAGAGAAGGTTGAGGACTTCACGTAAGTTTGAAAACAGAGAAGAGATGGAAGAAATGATAAGCAAAGTCAAGCCGATGATTCCTCTCGAAAGTAGCTCTCTCGGAACCCTCAACGTGTGCGCGGAGAGCAATCGCAATGGAAGCTTCAGGTTGATTCCCATTTCACGTATCATCGGGACTTCTACATAAACCGTAACCTAAGGCGACGACGGAAGACCGACAAGTTCAAAGGAGTTTTCCTTACCTACCTCAAAGATTCCTACCATTCCTAATACGCGACCGTGTGATCCACAAGCATTTCGTCGGTTATCTACCCTAGGAGACGTTGACTTACAGAAAATCTACCACAGCAATTACGGTGTCACCCCGGAAGAATTCGAGAAGAAACGACACGAAGAACTAACACACCTTCCTGACCTACGAATTAAAACGGCAACGATATTGTCAACCCACGATCTTTGATATCCACGTGCAACCAATTCCAAGAACCCCATAACTACCGTGAAACCGCAAGGAATCGCGGAGTCGTTTCCGCATCATCCCACCAAGTGACGACCACGTCGGACGAAGAGGTAACATGCGTGAGGCGAAGGGTCGTAACCGCCGAACTGTTTCCCTCCCGAAGCACCTCTTCGACCCGATTTATTCACCACCTCTACTCTATAAAAGGAGTCATTTGTAACCACGAAAAAGACTGATTTTATTGAATGAAAAGTTTGGTTCTTGGTTACGGTTCTACTTCTGTGTTCATTATTTACCATGTGTCTCTCCCACAACCTTCATCTTCCGATTCTATCTCCCTATCTTTTCTCCCCCATTTCTGTCTTCTTTCAACACTTCAAATCCAAAGCATCTCGAGGCTATCCGATGTCAGCGGGAGTAATCTAACGGCATCTCTTCTCGTCTTCTTCAGGTAATTCATCCTCATCTCTTTTCGTGATGATAGTCCATCCATATACTATCTTAATTCCAACATTAAACCACCAGTATCTCTATCTATTCCACTTCTGAAATTATCCGTTCCATCCGCTCCTCTCATCTTTTCATAGCGCTATTCTATTTCCGTCCTATCCTATCCACCGTTCTCTCTTCACTCTCTCTCTTAACTTAATCTCACTCTTCTATTATCTTTCTTATCCACAACATCTTATCGTCCCCACACCGACCGTCTTGTAATTCTCTCCTCGTTCTATTCTTATCTCACCTATCTTTCTTCTCTCTTAAATCTATTCTCTACCTTCTATTATCTCATATCCGAAATTCCTGTCATATTGGTTAACCCCGATAATTATCCATCTTCCATAATCACCTGCAAATGTCTTTTCATCTCATAATTCTTCCACACCACCCCATTCTTCTTCTCATCGCTTTCAATATCTCATCCAATATCTTCTCCACTATCTCTATTGTTTCTACTAAATTATCAATCTTAATCTCCTCATTAATACATACTTATAACTTATGTGTCTCCCCTTAAGTCTACTCTTCATTATAAAATATATCTTCATAAATACTATTATTCATTAACTAAAGCACTCCCTATTCTCTAACTCTTACCTCCTATAAATACTCATCATAGTCATCACTACTCTTATTCCTAAAATCTTAATATATTCGATTAAATATTCTCTGAATTATATACATTCATTCCTACTTGATATCATTCATAGATCCTCTCTCATATATAGGATTTAGATACATCTTCTAAAATATCCTACATCATGAACTTTCTCCTCTTTCTTACTCTTACGACATTCATATGCGAAGTGTCCAAGTTTCTCGCAATTATAACATTTTACCTTTGACTTGTCTCGAGGCCTCTCTTCATCTCCATGCTCGTTTTGTTTGTCATCACCTCTACCTCTTCCTCATCCTCCTCTCCATCCGCGGCCATGACCTCTACCACGAGTGCTACTTTCTTCATATTTCTTTTGTTTCCCCGCGGCTTTAGAGAGAAGAAGTTGCTCCTCTCTCCGAGCTTCCCAATCTCGGAGTTTTTCTTCGTAGATCTTTAATGACCCAATTGCCTCCTCAAGTGACTTTGAGTCCATTTCATCAAATTGTTCAATAGATGAAGTGATAGCATCAAACTTTGCAGGGGCTGCTCTAAGGAGTTTTGCAACTAAAACTCAATCATCGATCTTCTCCCCAAGGCTTCTTAGTTGAGTCGCAACCTTAGAAAGCTTTCCATAAAATTCGGCCACCGATTCTTCTTCACCCGTGAACATAGCCTCAAACTCACGTCAAAGGGCTTGAACTCTAGCCTTGATGACACGAGCGGCTCCCATATGTCTTGTCTTCAAGAATTCCCAAATCTCCTCGGCAGTCTTGGAAATATCTAGTTGTGCCACAATATCTTCTGATAGTGCACCAAATATTATTGACAACGCTTGGCGATCTTTTTTTCTCGACACCGCGTCGGACTCGATTGCCTCCCACGAAACCATATGCCTCTAGATGCACTTGCATCCGTATTGCCCAAAATGGGTAATTAGTCTTCGATAATACATGAAGAGGACTTGGGGAGATTGGATCACCCATCCCCCTACTAAAACCGACATTAGCAGCTCCAAACTCCTCAAAAGAAGCTCTACCAAACTCTAATGTCGTCTCTCCTCTTCTCCGCATGATGCTCCCCTTAGATCAGACTCGCTCTGATACCAAATATAGGCACTAAAACACTTGCAAGGTTAAGACCTTAACCTTCTCCAATAGAGGCACACTCACAAGGGAGTCACTAAACAAAGAAACACTCTTAACTTCTTGCTTTGAAGTTCATAGTTACAATGAGGGTCTCATTATCCTTTGAAATTCCCTAATGAGATGGTGAAATTACTAAGAGGGGGGGAATTAGTTTCTTTTTTTGATCTTTATGTTATTCTAATTCCTTTTTCAATTCGTTTATTATCTCTAAACTTTCTCACGTCACTCGTAGGCCAAATTTTTTTATACTGGACAGGGTTCCAGACCCCCGCGCCAGTCCCAGGAGGAGACAGTCCCCCTAGAGTCTCTCCTCACCCTTTTTTAATCCCCTAATAGTAGCTACTAGCTGGCCGGGATTAACAGATCAAAAGTTCTACACGATCTTTCGATCTGACTCCCTCACACTCTCGGCTAGTGACCTAACTTCGCCGTCGTCCTCCGGTACTCGTCCACTCGTCTCGTCCGCCGGGTCGACTCCCAGAGCTCCGCGCGCCGCTCCCTACTCTCTTTCGGGTTGGCCTGCCCCTCTGTAGTCACCGAGTCTCGGCACCGATCCACGCACGCACCAAGTAAGTCGCTCGTCCTCGAGTCCGAGTGATCCTGCAAGGTGAAGAATAAGTACCCCTCAAGTTGACTATCTAGTCAACTCCCTAGAGTCGTCCTGACTCACTACGATTCCTACAGAATCTCTCCCTTACCCTCACGGGTAACTACGACTCACCAAGAGTCCACCTAAAATGTAATGGTATGTGTAATTATCCTATTACTTTAATTAAACTTATAAGATAGAAAGCTGTAAGGAAAATATTTAAACAAACTAAACTAATTAGAACAAACTATAACAAATGGTATAACAAGAGAAATATTTTAAAACTTATTAAAAATAAAATCAAATTATTATAACCCCCTGATTTGCTGATTTGACTTTGACTGCTGATGTTGACTTTAACTGCTGATGTTGACTTTGACTTTCTGTGGTTGACTTTGACTGTTTCTGTTGACTTTGACTACTGCTATTGACTTTGAATGCTTTCTAGTTTGACTTTGAATGTTTCTATTTGACTTTGACTGTTTCTGTTGACTTTGACTACTGCTCTTGACTTTGACTGCTTCTATTGACTTTGACTGCTTCTGGTTGACTTTGACTGTTTCTGTTGACTTTGACTACTGCTGTTGACTTTGACTGCTTCTGGTTGACTTTGACTTTTAACTCACACCTGAAATGTAACACTGATATACGCACAACAATAACAATGCCTATTTCAAGATTAACACTCGTATTATTCCTACCCAAGTAGGAGCATGTATGTCTTCAAAGTAAAAGTGAGAATAAAGAAGCTTTTACCTGAAATTTTATCTTGACGATACTCGCCCTAATTCTTCTTTCTAATTCAGACAAAATCTCAACCAAGTAATGAATCAGGAAATAGAGATTATCAGGATAATAATAAAGATTAAACTAGATTAATCTATACTTAAAATGGAAATGAGACTAACAAATCAACCTAAAATATCAGAGAATTAAATAAAAATTTGACAGAGTTCTGTCTGAATTTTCTTCTAATCCACAGATTTACCTGATCAATAAGACCAATAAAATAGATTTGATTCGCCAGTAAAACAAAAGTATACAATGGACAGAACAGATTTAATATATATATATATATAATGAAACAGATAAAGACAGAAGAAAGATACAATAGATAACAAAAGAAAAACCAGATGTAGAAATGAAAAATCAGGAATAGATAAACAATAGAAGAACAGTAAACAGATAATCCAAATAGAATTTTAGAAAATTAAAATGTAGACGATGGAAATCAGAGAATGAAAAATCAAATACAATAACAACAGAAAAACGGTAATCAGCAACACGAAGATCAAATAAAGTAAAGAAATGGAAACGGAATAAAAAACAAAAAAAATGAAAAACGAAATAGGAAAATCGTAGAACGAAAAACAAAAAATACCGAAAACGGGAATAGAAATCAAGAACGGAAAAAAATAAAATTAAAAAACAGATCAAAAACCGAAATTAGAGAAAACCGAAAAACAGATTTTAGAAACCAAGAAATGAAAACCGAAAAATCGTTTGTCAGAAAGAGAACACAAAACTGAGATAAAAAGAAAGGGAAAGAGCTCGATGAAGAGAATCTCGATGTGTTTTTCTCCAAGGTCGTTTAAGAACACGTTGCTTCAAGGATCGCCTTTCAATCACACGCACAAGGTGTGAGGTTTTGCTGGAGCGTAAACCTAGCTTTTGAGATTTCCTTTTTCTTTTTGCAAGAGAGAGAGAGAGAGAGCCGTTGAGCCACGTTTCCCCTTTTAAGTTGTTTTTTTTCTAGGAGTTTGGGCACATCTGCAATTCTTAACATTACCTAAAAATGAAGAAAGAATATTTAGATAACATTTAGGGTTAACATCATATAGTGGCACGACCTTTAGGGTAATTATCAGATACTGGCACGACCTTTTTTCACGCTCAAATAGTGGCACGAGCTTTTTCGATGGCTCAGATACTGGCACCACCTCAGCCTTCCCGCTGAGGTGGCATTTTTTATTCTTCCCTCCCCCACCTGGCTGCCACCTCGTACTCCTTATTCTCTCTCTTCATTCTCTTACTCTCTTATTCTTCCCGACGATTGCTTTCTCCCGCAGTGGTGATCTCCTTATTTCCTCGTCTCTCTCTCTCATTTTTGTCCCTCGGTCAACGCAGCCAGCCCTCGAACATGTCCTCGCTCGGAGCGATCATCGCCTATGCACGGGACGAAATCTGCTCGTCGCCCTTTCTCCCTCATTGATGCCGATATCTTGAGGGCGATCGTCGCCTATGCACAGGACGAAATCTGCTCGTCGCCCTTTCTCCCTCATTGATGCCAGTATCTTGAGGGCGATCATCCCCTTGCTCACCCCCTGTAAAGAGAGAGAAAGGGTAGAGTGTGAGAGACGAACTTGAGGAAGAGAAATAGAAGGAGAGGAAGAGAGTCTCAAGGAGAGATAAAGGAAGAGGGGGAATGGAAGAAAACAAGAATATGAGAGAGAATGACAGAGGCAGAGTTATTAAGAGAAAAATAATGAGAGAGAACGTACGGAGAAGCAGAGAAAGTATGAGAACGAGAGGGAGGAGAAAGAGAGTATGAGAGAGCTTGGTGGAGAAAGAGAGAGAAAGTAACTACGTGAGCGAGCGAAATATGACGTAAAATAAAAGCAAGGTACGAGAATGAATAAGAGAGATACGAGAGGAAGATAGCGAAAGGATAAGAGAGAGAGAGAGAAAGAGAGATAAAAAAAGGACAGATAAAGAGAAGAGAAAGAAAAAAATATAGGTAAGCAGAGCAAGAGAGAGGATGAGAGACAGACAAATAAATGAGAGAGACACGCAGAGCAAGAAATAAAAAATGAAAAAGGCGAGATTGATTGATAGACAGAGACATGGAGAAACACACAGAGAGAGAGAGAGAGAGAGAAAGAGATTAAGACAAAAAATGAGAGAAAGACGAGGGCAAAAACTAAAAAAATGAGCTACAGAAAGAGAGAGAGAGAGAGAGAAAGAGATTAAGACAAAAAAATGAGAGAGACGAGGGAAAAAAAACTAAAAATAGCTACAGAAAGAGAGAGAGAGAGAGAGAGAGAGAGAGAAAGAAAGAAAGAAAGAAAGAGATTAAGATAAAAAAATGAGAGAGAGACGAGGGCAAAAAAACTAAAAATGAGCTACAGAAAGAGAGAGAGAGAGAGAAAAAGAGATTAAGACAAAAAAATGAGAGAGAGACGAGGGCAAAAAAAACTAAAAGTGAGAGAGAGAGAGAGAGAGAAAGAAAGAGATTAAGACAAAAAAATGAGAGAGAGAGACGAGGGAAATAAGGAGATCACCAGGTGGAGAGACTGGAGTGCTTACAGTCTTTGCAGAAGCAAGAGCAGCTGGCAGCCACGTCCAGGATAAGCGGGTTAGCGTAGGAAGTCAACCGACAGATGGAGCTAGGGCGTAAACAGCAGCAGCGCTACGGAGGTCTCTTGCAGGAGAATATTCGGAGGCTCCTGGAAGAGCACCACTCGACGAGTATGCAGGAGGCAGAACTAGAGGAGGGGGAGAAGCGCGCGCTCGACGACGAAAGTGTTGCTGCGAACCAGTACGTAAACCAAGAAATAGAGGAAAAAAGGGTAGAAATGGCGCGGCCGCAACCCTGCTCCGCTGCGACTCCACCACCGCTCGATCACGCGAATCACAGATCACGCGAAGAGAGAGTAAGAGAATGAAGAGAGAGAGAGAGAATAAGGAGGACGAGGTGGCAGCCAGGTGGGGGAGGGAAGAATAAAAAATGCCACCTCAGCGGGAATGTTGAGGTGGTGCCAGTATCTGAGCCATCGAAAAAGCTCGTGCCACTATTTGAGCGTGAAAAAAGGTCGTGCCAGTATCTGATAATTATCCTAAAGGTCGTGCCACTATATGATGTTAACCCTAACATTTAATATAACAATGGACTACAATGCAAATAAAAAATACCTAAGGAGAATTATCATTGAAAAAATAAAAACAATAACATGTTTTACTAATAATTATTAACATAGATGTTCTAAGATGACAATGAATTAAAATTCAAACATAGAAAATTAACGCTAATAGGAACACTAAGGATAATTCATGATACGAAGATGTGAATCCTATCTTTAAAAAAAATTCTTATTTAAATGTTTTAATAGCAGATTATAGAATAGGTAATTCTGATTCGTAGCGATGTCTGCATTCCAAAGTTGACGAGGGTCAATATATCAATCCATCAATACCTGCACTAACACAAACATACCCTTCTCAAATCATTTTGACAAACAGCTATTAATCAAAATTTAAACACTATTCAATATAATATTTCATAAACATTAAAATCACACCTAAGTAAATTATCAAACTTAGGTTAAACTAACATCCTTATATAAACACAAGTAGAACTCTCTAGAATAAGCTAGAGAGTTTGTGTGAGAGAGAGATTTCTAGAAATATCTTGAAATGACATTGCCAAGATGTCATTTCAAGAAACTCACGCACTATCCAGAAAATATTGGAAAAAGCATTTAATGCTTGATGCCTTCACCAGAGAGGTGGGTGGTAGGAATTAGGGCTCTGACAATAGAACTTGGTGTGGTTGAAGAGTTGCCAAAGCCCGAACATGAGGTACCCTAATCCTAGAAGAACCTGGCCCACCCGTGTACCCATGAGTGGTCGTGTAAGTGAAATCCTAACCCTAGAATGCTTCTTTTATAGATGCTCCCTGGAGCGTGAATTTTGGAGGCGCCGCGTGGAGGAGAATAATCTTTGCTTCTGTCAGGGCTTGTGAAACACATGCATCTTCAAGTGGAAGTCTTATCTGGATCTGATTGCCGATACATCGGGACAGCCGTTCCTGCGTACAAGCGATGGGCCAGAATGGTGAGCTCGCCACCTAAACGATGAAGGCCGCCTATCCTCTGGCCAGCATGTGATGTGAGAACAAATGAAAGCCCTAAAAAGGGCAACTGCAAGATCAGGAGAGGAGGCATCTCTCTCTCTCTCTCTCTCTCTCTCTCTCTCATCTTGTTTTCCATTCATCCTCTCCCTCTCTCCTTCTCTCTCTCTTATTCTCATCTTGTTTTCCATTCATCCTCTCCCTCTCTCCTTCTCTCTCTCTTATTCTCATCCTGTTTTCCATTCATCCTCTCTCTCTCTCCTTCTCTCTCTCACATTCCCTTTCCTCCTCTCTCACTCTCTTTCTCCCTTCTTGCTCTTTTTGCAACACTTCTCTCTCCAAATTTCTCTCTTGCACTCTCTCACTCACTCATTTTCTCTCCCACTCACTCTCTCTCTCTAACACGATTTCTCTCTCAATCAATCTCTCTCTCGCTCTCTCGCTACCCCCTCTTTCTCTTTTTAAATTTCTCTCTCATTTTTCTTTCTCTATTCCTCCTCTCTCTCTCTCTCTCAATTTCCCCCTTGCCCTCTCTCTGGCTCTCTCTTCTCATCATTCTCTATTTCTTTCTCAATTCCTCTCTCCAGATCCTTCTCTTGCTCCCTCTCTTCCTCAATGTTAGTTCTTCTCATTTTTTCTCACTTCTCAAATTTCTCCTAGTTTAGACTTCTCCATTCTCCTCTTCCCTTTCTTCTCTATAGTATAATTTTAGAATTTTCATATTGTTTGGATCATTAAACTACTTGTAATCAAGTGGAATTTCTCCCCTCACATGGTCAACTCGGAGAGTTGGCCTTCAAGCTTCGTTACTCCTCTCTACTCATCCTCTTATAGCTGATATAGTCTCGCCTTAGGATCCATGTGGATCAACCTAGAAAGCTGTACATCCTACATATTTATATAAATTCGTGCTTTCCTAGATTATAAATAATAAATTTTCAAGCTTAAATGTACAAGAATATTGATCTCAACATGCAGCATGTGGTGCCACCTTCTTACGTCACATGTACAAGCTACCATGCCAGCATGCTATGTCACCACGTGCAAATAAATCCTTTTTTCCCAATTATATGCCTATAAATCCTTTAGCAGAATCCAATTAAATAGAAAAATTAAATAACATTCAAAAAAACCAAAACAAATAGGAAAATTTTCATGAAAACCCTTAACTTAAAATATTCATACCTTTTCATAGAAAACTCCTTTTTGGATGAAATTTTTTTCTATTTTGACCCCATTTTGCTTTAATTTTTTTTCATTCATAAACTTAATATAAACAAGATAAAAATTAAATCCTCTTTAAAAATCACTTGTCTTCTTCTCATCTTCATCCCTATTTTCCTTCTTTTGACAACCTACGGTCATGAAAGTCATGCAACCAAGATTAATTCACCGTTCTTTGACCTTGAAAATGATCAAACATCAATTATGAATAAAATTAACTACACTTTCTGAAAAATTCAGCTTATGAGCGATGTGATGTGATGAATGTGAAAATGTTATCAAGACATAATGACAATTGTAACAATGATAAAAACTATGCCTTAAAATCATAGAAGAATACTAAATTGCGCATGTAAGAGGCATATCATATATAATATTAATGGCTCATGGATTGATTTAATTCAACTGATGACACCCAATGTCTTTCTTGAATATCATATTCATTGTTATTAGTTCACATTGTGAATTAAATTCATGCAAAAACATATATTTCCTCCAGAGAACCTAAGTAATGTTATTAATGAACTAGGCTAGAGATAGAAGATACTAGTAGGTACATAAACATAAAAAATGAGAATTTTAATAAATAAATTTCTGATGTTGACTGATAACATGCAATTTATACATGTAATTATGTGATTATTAATGCAAATTTAGGCATAAAACATTCTATCCTTATGCATGTTATCATACCTTGTGTGCATATCTATCGTTTCATACCTTTTTAAGTTATAATCTCAAAATGCTTTATTTTAAGGATAATTATACATAATTAAATAATATGTTTTAGAGTAGATTATTCCCGATCTAGATTTGAGATTATAATTAGATTCTAATGTGAAATAATAAGAGAAAATACTTTTATACACTCTTTTTTTTTAAGTTTTATATTCTAAGAGAAATGAGTATATTTTTAAATAAAACTTTATTTTCTTTTTATTTACTAAATTTGAATTTTTAAAATGATAGATTATTTAATTTTTTATCCAAAAAGAAATTTGCATTAATTTGAAGTTATATTTTAAAATTTATGAATTTTCTAATTTTTAGGGATTTTTCTATAATTTTTATGAGTTTATTTTGGATTTATTTGAATTTTTGAAAAGAAAAAAAAATCAAGCTTTTATTGCGCGTTGACGTGGCAGCTGACGTGACGGCGGAGTGACGTGTTGCCACGTGGCAACATCTACATGCGCCATGCGGTGCACATGTGTACACACGTGTGCGCGCGTGTTCACTAGTGTGATTAGTGGGTTAAGCATCCATTAAAGATTTTTTCTAGCCCATTATATACACTTTACTTATATACTCGTCGGAATGCATTTATTTTTGTCATGGGGGACTTTCTGTTTATTTCATGCAAGTGACGTGGCGCGCTCAGAATCGTCTGATCGACATGATTTAATCTTAGCCTCTCATTTTCACTTAAGTGAGGAGGGTACGTGGCAGCATTTGACTGGACAACGATTCATTTTATTAAAACGAATCAATCCAGGCCTTTCATCTGAGGAATTTTAACGACTAGCATTTAAAGTGACATATGAGAATCTGAAACATCGATTCACGATTGAACGGATGAGATCTTGTGACGCTCTCTCTTCACGCAATCACGTGGCGCGATCCTGAGGCTACGATGAAGATTCGATGGTCGCGACTTAACCATAATGATTCGCCTCTTCAAATTCCAACGCAAGCATTGATCTCGTCAAGGAGAAGATGTGACAATCACACCCAATTTCAAAACATTATAAATTCTCTCTCTTCGACAAGAAATATATTCGTGGATGTTTCAAGCTATCGAACTGTTTAGACATCTCAATCCTTGAATCTCTTCCTTTCTTCCTCTTCTAGACTTATTTTTGCCTTCAGGGAGTGCTTGAAATTAAGATTTCGTCGAGAGAATAGAGAAAAATCATCTCTTGAATGTTGAATTTCGTCTTCTAAATCGCGGAATGAAAAGCCCTTGATTCGGTGATGAATTGGATCAATTCATGCACGACGTCGAGTTAGATTATACTTTTTCATCCTAATATTTTCTCCTATATCATTATCTTTCAAATCGTAGATTAGGTTAATTTTATATTTAATTTCGGTTTTTCTCTCTCATCGTGATCCATTTTCTACCTATTTTTGCTCTTTGCGAATCTTGATCCAAATTGAGTGATTTTTTATTCTGTAGATTTTTCTTTGAGTTCTCTTTCCAAATATTCCCAAATCCCTTAATTCTTTATCCGATTTTGATCAAATTTGAAGAATACATCGAAAATACCTTAATTCTCCATGAATTTGACCCACCCTTATTCACTATTATACTCTTTAATTCGCGATTATAATCTTAAATTTTTTAGTTTAGAAAAATTTTTGATATGTGTCCATGTGTTTTCAACGTCCGCTTGGATTCGTCTTGTCACCTTGATCCTTACTTTTTTTTCTTTTAGTGTCCTCATCCTAAGAGAGAGATAAAAAGAGCCAAAAATGAATAAAATAAGCCTTCATATCTAGGGTTGAGATTAATCTCCATCTGGTGCACCAGCCACCCAGGGGAAATGGGAGATAATCATCCTTTAAGGAGTGGTAACCTCACCCCATCTTTAAAATAGGGCGGCTCCCCCAATAAAATAGAAAGCAGAGTTCCTATTTAATTAGGGGCATGTCTCCTAAAAAATAAGAGACATCTTTGACCTTCCAAGTTTGATGTTGATCATCTTTGACTTCCAGTAATCCTTTTGACCATCATTGACTTCAAGGAAAAGGGGTTAATTAGTCTCGTAAAAGTCTGGAATGGGTTGAACCCCCTAAATATGTGGTTAATCCACCTCCTATAAGGATGGAAGACCCACTTTATTCCCCCACTTCTTGATAATTTCAATCCACGCTCGCTTTATATTGCACTAAGTCCTTACATCCACAGAAAATCAAGAAAATATGAGAATTTGATCATTTGACTTCAAGAAAGACAAATGGTTTAGTCTCATAATGTTAACACATATAGAAAATGATGTATTTTAACGTTGAAATTCTTAAATCATGTTTAGACCATATTAAGTCTTTAAGAGAAGGATATTTGTGTAATTATCTTGCAATTAATACCTAAATATAATTTTTAGATGCATGGATGCATTAATAATCCATGCTCATCACTTATGAATATGAACATTTAGAATATGTGGTTATAGATGAGTAATTTATTTTGTATGATTTCATCATAATTTAGAATTGCGCGTATTCTTAGACTTCATTATAAATATCAACTATGTCTCAAAATGAATGTACGGTCTATAAGAAAGTGAATGTGATGTATATATGCTGATTGGCTTATATGCCACTCATTACCGACATAACCCATCTGCCTAATTGGGCCTGCCCAATGGTAATAAAGGCTATAAAGATACCATTAATGGCTTTCGGGAAGTACCTTCCTCATTTTAAATCCAATTTTGGTGATTCAAAATTCCAAAAACTAGTAAGATTTAAAGAACTAATTTATTTTTTTATTGACAACTTTAAAATGAGTCATTTAGAAAATTCTCTCGTTTGGTGGAAACTTCTGCTGCTAGACAGGATCAGCAAGATCAAGGTGAAAATCAAAACTACCATAGGCATAAATACAAGGTCACCATTTCTCATGATTTGTATAAAGAGTTGTCTCCACAAGAAGACTCAAGATTTTGATTTTCCTCGACAAGGGGAGTCTCAACTATCTCATATAGCTTTGCATTTCATGACTCTAGAGCCTCAACCCATAAGGTACTCATTCCTTGTTTTCTCGTTTGTCCTTATTTGCTAGAGGGCCGGGAGAGGGGAGCGGGGAGCGCCGAGAATTGTAAGATAGAGTAGAAAAGCGACATCGGGGACCTAAGAAACCTAGAGAGAGACAGTCAGCTGGGGAGTTTGAAAAATCACAGCGAGAGAGAGAGAAAGTCAGCAGGGAAACTGAGAATCATGAGAGAGAGAGCTTATGTTATGCACGTTAAAGACCACGTTTTGTACAGGGGAAGAAAAGAGAGAGAGAGAGAGGATCGCAGGATTACCCGATCCCACAAAAATAAAATAAAACATGGGCCTAAAATGGGAAAGCGAGAATTAACCCTACCGAGATGGGTGGTGACGGTGCCGCCGTTTGGGAGAACTGCCGCCGCCAACATCAACTGCCGCAGCTGTCCTCTTCTTCGAACCCTCGTCAGCAGCACCAGACTCCTGACGGAGCTTCCGGCTGAGATCATCAGTGAATCTCGACCATAGGATCTCTCTCTCCTTGCTGGGCATCTTTGAGTATCTTGGATCAGAGCGGAGGAGATTCTTTGCCTCTGACCATGAGGTTAGAATCGTCTTTTCCCCCTCTGCCGCCGTTGCCGCTTTCTCCGCTACCTCCATAGTTAAAACCTCAGACAATAGTGCCCGGTAGTCTCGAGCACACCGCTGTGAAAGTTGGTGGTGATGATGAAGAGGAATAAAATGATTAATGATAATGAAGACGATGATGATGATGATTGCAACGACTATATGATGATGGTCATGACAAAGTTGAAGATCAAGACAATGACGACTATGGAAAAGAGGACGATGATGACAAGTATCAGAACAGTGAAGAAGGCTATGATGATTATCAAGATGATGACACTGGTGATGTCAATGATGAAGTCTATGATAAAGATAATGAGTGTGATGAATGATGAAGACGATAATGAAGAGAAGGACTACAAGGATGGAGATGATGACGATGAAAACAACGACTTCAGGGATAACGATGAAGAACATGATGATATTGATAATGATGAAGACGGTGATGACAAAAGCAAAGAGGTGCACAACAAGGACAATGAAAAATGACAAAGATGGTCATAGTCATAATGATAGCGGGAAGGGCTGACTTTGAGATTTATTATAGGGAGAAATCAAACGTTGAATGTCAGTACGGAGGATTACCTCCAACAAATTCTTGACATGCTCCCGGAAGAGCTTCTCCATGTCGAGCTGACTCAAATCAGGGTTCTTCGCGCGTCCCTGAGGATCCTTTTCCAATTTTGGCTTTGACTCGGTCCACGATGCCTTAGGGAGAAGAAAAAAAGAGCCAGAACTCAAGGTCAAAAGTCAATTCGGACGGTAAACTAAACATTTATAAAATAATCATAAATATTTCTTTCAGTCAAAGTGAACTAAGATTTTGATACGACCCAAAGTATCAACTGAATCAAAAATTGAAAGAAACCAAAAGTTCTTGGTCAAATGAATGATCAAAACAAACAACTACAAATGCCGGATCTTAATGTGCCAGTAACCAGTGGCTAGGATCTCCTTTCGTGCAAGCACTTCCAGATCTCCCCAGGGGCTTGCTCAAGAGTGGCCTCATGCTCTCCCTTCTTCTCTGTTTCCAAGCCCCTTCCTCACACAGCCCTGACCCAATTTATAAGCTTTATACAAGATAGAAGGGTATATTACAAGAAGATCCTTTCCAATTACCCTTTATTGAGGGCTTTATTAGCTATCGGCCCACACTCTATTTTGGTGTCGCATCAGATTTCAGATCAAAAGTCAAATCTGATAATATGCTAATAATGCAGGGAGTTTGGTAAGATCCCTCTTGACTTAACCGTAGATGGAGGAAGGGAGGTTGACCACGAATTCAACCAGTGAACCAGTTCAAGAAGCGATTAGCTGCTAAATAAGAAACGGGGTAGGCATAAAAAGAAATAAAAGGGGTGAAGATGGCAGGAGGTGTCCAAGAAGTTGGTGGAAACTAATGAGAGCAGGGAGGGTCTCTCCAACAATCTTCCAAGGAAATCAGTCACTCCTGACTTCCTCCACTCATCTTCTTCAGTTTCTTGACTGTAATTCGACTCGTTCTTTGTCAAGAAAAGCAATTCATTTTCAAGAACCAATTGGAGTTCTACCATTGGGTATCAGAGCCAATTGGTCCGCACATGCTAAGGAGTGCAACGGCGGTGCAAATGAAGAAATTCAAAGCGAGAATGGAAGAATTCCACATGGAGCAGCAGTGCCAGAAGGCAGTGATGGAGCATCAGCAGGACATTATGGAGTAGATCCTGCTGCACCTTCAGCAACTTTTGGAGGAAAAGCAGCTCTTGCCATTGCCTAAGGAGGCAGGTATGTCTGGAACCGAGCCCAAGTTGGGGTACTCTCACCTTGCAAGAGACTGCAACAATGAATGGTGAATTGCTGACATTGGCAGGTGACAATCCAGAGAGGTGGTTACAACAGGCCGAATGTCATTTCCGATTGAATTTGATATTGGATGAGGAGCAATTGGAAGCAATCATGCTCTATCTTGATGGTATGTGCTTGATTAGTTCCTCCAGGCAGAGGAACACATGAAGTTTGATTCTTGACCGCAATTCAAGGACAAGCTGATGGAGCAATCCAACCTGGCAGAGCTGTCACCCGCTTACCAGAGATTGCTCTGTCTCCAGCAAGAAGAATTGGTATTCTCTTACCAACTGACGAGCCTTCCACCTACGCTGTTAGAACAGATTTTTTCTTGCGATGCCTTGTGCCCAGGATGAAGTGAAGAAGGATGTGCAACATTTGGGGATAAGTGTCTGTTTACAGCTCAAGTGTCATTCAATTTGGTCAGAGGATTCTCATCAAACTCGACAATGAAACTTAAGGAAACTCCAGTCAGCAGATATCATGATTAGAATAGACCCAGGAACCACTCACAACTTTCTATACAAAAAGCTGATCAGACAACTCCAGCTACTGATTTCTAATTTGGGAACTTACAACATCAGACTTGGAGATGGACCAAACGTTAATGGCACTGAAAGTTGCCACAATGTTCCATTCAAGATGCAAGGATAGACTGTGGTGCAAGATTTCATACCAGTATCTTTGAGCAGTGTATAACTTATTTTGGGGATCCAGTGGTTAGTGACCTAGGGATGGGTCCAACCCCACTTCACGACACTACTTATGAAGTTTTTGGCAGATGTGAAGTACATACATTGTGAGGGGAAACGGGCTGAGGAAGGCAGCGATCCCATTGTCTCACCTTGAAAAAGAGCTCAAAAGTGGTAGAGCAGCATAACATTAGCAGTGAACTCAATGTAATCAAGGCAGCCGAGAATTCACAGTTGATGTTGTGGTTACAAGATTCATACCCAGTGGTATCCGCACCACCTGAGGATAGGGGTCAGCATTCATGGTCTAACTCTGCTGTCTGTCCATTCTCCGGGTCTGTCCAAGTCAATGGACAGTCCTTTGGTAGGTGGAAGCAGACAGCGGACTAGATCTCCATACCCAGTGGTATTCGCACCACCTGAGGGTAGGGGTCAGCGTTCATGGTCTAACTCTGCTGTTTGTTCATTCTCCTGGTCTGTCCAAGTCAATGGACCGTCTTTTAGTAGGTGGAAGCAGACAGCGGACTGGATCTCCAGACAGTTCACATCCGTCCAAATAAATAAAGAAACAAAAAATTAGACTTTTTCCTTGCCAGCTCTGACTCCTCTTATTTCAAAGGGGAATAAGAGTAGATGGGACACAGAGAGAGAAGAGTGAGAGAAATTGGGAGAGTGACAGGGGAAATCGGGATTGAGGCAGCAAGAGCTATGATAGAGACTGGGGGGGGAGAGAGAGAGAGGAGACGAGAGATAGAAAGAAAGAGGTGGAGAGATAGATAAATAGAGAGAGAGAAGGTCATTGAGAGGAGGATGGGAGATATAATTTCTTTTTTGTGTGTGTGTGTGTTGGGGGGGGAGGGGGGGGGAGAAGAGAGAGAGAGAGAGACATGAGATTGACAGCGGGAGAGGTGAGATTGACAAGGGGAGAGCGAGAGCAAGAGATGAGACAAAGCTTGTTCAAGATCTCCTTGCAGCAGGAGTTAGACAATTCTCGAAGAGAAATCCCACCCCAATATCCCAAGCGGGTTACCAAGCTGATGGGGTTTCATTTCATAGTGGAGTATCAAAAAGGATGGAGTAACAACGAGGCAGATGCCCTATCACAGAGGCTCATGATTGAGAATACACATCGCAACAGTATCATCGTCACCCACTCGCCCGATCTCCTCATTGCCCAACATGACGCAGAGGATGACCCACCATTGCGGTTTGACTACCAATATCTGGTACGTCATCTATCGCCATCACCGGGCATCACCATCATCCACTTCTGATATACATTACGCGATACCATAATCAGGACAGTCAAACCCTTCCCACAACCGTGAATCATCCACAAGGCATTGTTGCAACGACAAGAATCTCACCCGAACTTTTCCTTGCATCAAGGGCAAATATGGTACGAAAGGACATATCTGAATTCCATTACAGACCCATTGAGGTCATGGAGGATACTTGAAAACATTCAAGAGAAATGCAGCACAATTCAACTGGTCGGGGATGGAATGAGATATCAAGAAGTATGTGAAAAGTCCAGTTGTCTCATACTGGCTGGATCATTGCAGCCCCTACATAGTCATAACGGAATTTGGGAGGATTTATTTATGGATTTTGAGGAGGGATTGCCAAAAAAACATTGGGCTTTGATACAATTTGAGCCATTGTTGACTGCCTATCTAAGTATAGCCATTTCATTGCCCTTAAGCATCCATTCCACAATAAGGAATTGGCAGCGCTGTTTACAAAAGAGATTATTCATCTTCATGGGCCGTCAAGATCTATTGTTTCTGACACAGGTTGAGTGTTCCTCAGCCAATTTTGGAAGACACAATCTCCAAGGTACTAAATTGGATATGAGCTCAGCATACCATCCGCAATCAATGGGCAGGCGAAGTGGTGAATAAAGGCTTGGAAAATTACCTCCATTGCTTTGCATCCTACAAACCAACCCATGGGGTAAGAGGTTGTCATGGGCAGAGTACAACTACAATTCTTCCTTCCACGCTAGCGCATCAAGACAACCCCCTTCAAGGTCATCTACAGGAGAGATCCGCCAGCAATTACAAAGTATGTAAAGCCAAAGTCTCCTATTGACAAGCTTGATGGGTACTGCCAGGAGAGAGACCAAGCCCTTGCACTGTTGAAGAAGCAACAGGGAACGGCACAGGCTAGTATGAAGATATAAAAGGACAAGGGACACCGGGATGTCCAATTGGCAGCAGGGGATATGGTCTACATTAAAATGAGACCATACATAATGAAATCTCTGTCAAGGAAAAAGAATGAGACTTGAGCCTATGTATTTCAGGCCCTATCTGGTACGTGAACGCAGAGGAGGTGGCCTATTACACGGATTTGCCAACCAGCTGCCACATCCACCTGCCTTCCCATGCATCTCAGCTGCGGAAAGCATTGGGAGCTACTGACTGAGCAAAAGAAATTCTCGCACAACTTACCAAGGACCTTGAATGGGTTATTGGGCCTCAGGATGTTTGAGTATCACAAAGAGGAGCTTGGGGCCAGGAGGTGTTGATCAGGAGAAGGGACTTGCCTGAATATAAATTCACATGGGAGTTGGCAGAAAAGGTGCGCGAACGCTTTCCCAAGTTTCAACTTGAGGAAAAGTAGAGCAACCCGGAGCTAACGGTAAGAGCCAACTCTTAACTTACAATAGATGGTGGAAGTGAGGTCCAATGACAGTTCAACCATGACCGATTCAGTGACCAGTTCAACACAGTAAACCGGTTCAAGAAGCCGTTACATCCTAATAAGAAACAGGGAACACAGAAGATGGCAGAAGGGGACATCCAACAATTTGGCAGAAACTTGCAAGAGCTGGGCGAAGGTCTCTCAAAAAATCTTCCGAGGAAATCAGTCACTCCAACTGATTTCCTCCGCTCATCATCTTCTTCTTCTGATTCTCTACTATAATTTGACTTTTTCTACTTCACGAAAAGCATTCATTTTTTAGAGAAATGCAGTAATGGGTTTGCACAGAGAGGATAAGAACAGGGGATTGCACAGTCAAAAGTTAAAATTTTATTAACTTATATACAAAAATTTTATTTCAGCCGTTGCCTGATCTTGACTAGATCGGGTAACAGTTCTTTAGGCCCATCATCCTGTGCCTATTATCATAAACCTCCTTTTACAATACATAGGCCCAATAAGGCCCACAGTACCAATAATCAACAATTTTTAAGAACCGATTTAAGTTCTATGAGAATATAAGAAAGAGAACTTTCCAAAGAAAAATAAACAAGCTGAGAATAATAAATAATATTTACTCAGACAAATTCAACTCCTATTATAAGCTAATCAAGCAGGTATTATAATGACAAATAGCAATTCTTTTCATGATAAAAAAGAATTATTTACCCAAAAAGTGGACTTGGCTTATCAGAAAATCTCTTGAAAGATACAACAAACAGGAAGTTATAACATTTAGAGATAAAAAATTCAACTCTGACTAGACCCTAATAGTGGAAGTCATAAAAAGGGAGACGCTCAAAAAGCCAACCATGAAGGGAAGGGTTAGAATAATAACAACCTTCAAGATCCTAAAGCAAAAACAAAGGTGACTATAAAATCATCAATTTAGAATATCCATAAACCTTTGGATCTTTGATTTTCTCAACGAGCAAAGCCTGATAAGAGGATTCTGCCTCTTTTCTTCGAACCCGTTGCCTTACAGCCTCCATCTCCTGCTCTTCTCTCTGCTTCTTCTTCCGCATTTCTTCCTCTCTTTTCTTCAACTTGTCCTGAGATTACGTGAATAATGGGATATAATCTTCCTTCAAGATTAATGCATACAAAATAATATAACGAGAAAATAAAGATAAAGTTGAGGATGCATACATGCTCTTCTAACTTGGCCTTCGCAGCAAGCTGAGCTCCTGCTTCAGCTGCTTTCAGCTCCGCAATGTACTCATTGAAGAAGACTTCCCTATCTTCCCGCTTCACCAATCTATATCTTGGGTCATCCCTAAAGCTATCTTTGACCTATTCATCGAGAAGTAATCTAAAAAGTAAATACATGAAGGGGTCTGAGGAAAACACATCATTTAATTCATCTTTTTACTCTTTTTTATTGTTAGATGCAAGTTCAAGAAGATTCAAAGATCAGCAAGATCCCAGGCTAGGACAAATTCTTAAAATGGTCTCTTTTTAGATGTTACATGAAGAGGAGAATCTTGACTGAGAGCACCTTATATATTCACGTGGAATACAAGCAGAGTAATTTTGAGGAAACATCTTATAGATCGGTTGCCTGTGTCCAAAAATTTCTTATCATGGATATAATTCCTGAGCAAGAGGGAAAAAAATCTGCAGGTATCATGGACCTATGATTGACAAGTGCATCTCTTTCTTAAAAAGCAAATAAACAAGAAAACACTGAAATATTCAGATTACAAGTGATCATGGCAGTGAAACATTAGCTGACTTGTATATAAAGAGTACATTATCAGATAATTCAGCAAAAAAACTAAAAACATGAAGTTAAATTTCAAAACAAGAAAAGGCTTGACGCTAGTGAGCATCTCTCATGCTAAACAACGAATGCACCAACACAAAGTAATGCACATTTATTGTTGAGATATGCACTTACTCTAGACCAACGACTCGATGATGTAATCATTGCTTTCTCACAGAGCATAGACTTGAAGTCAGCGCGCAAAATTTGAATCTTCTCCTCGACCGCCTTCTTGAGAGAAGTAATTCTATCACCAAAGCAAAAACAATTATTTATCCGCACATTAAAGGTGAATCCTAATAAATATACCTTTCATTGAAAAGAACCTCTCTCTCCTTGCGCCCCAGAGAAATGAACCTCGGATCATCTCCCCATTTTCTCCTGAGAGCCTGATAGTCTGTCTTGAGATTGATGTCCTGTCATTCAAAATACTTGGTAAAATAGGCAATGTAAATGGAAGCAAAAAGGGAACAATAATTGGAAATATGGAAGAAAAAAAACCTCTGAAGCTTCATCGAGCAACTGTTTAAATCCATCAACAAGAGCCTTTTGAGCAGCACGTTTCTCTTTCCTCTCTTCTTCAGCTCGTGTTCGAACATAGTGTTCAAATAAAGATCTTCTAACAGAATGACTTTCCACAGCCTTCAATCATGAAATCATTTCAAGGAAATCAGCCACAAGAAAAAATCCATTTATCCATGGCAGAAAAACAGGCAACCGAAGGAACAAATGGGTTGGAGTTATCTGTTTGAGATTGTGTGTTGATCAAAGTGAAGAACTTCATCGAACAAACCAACCACATACTCTCCTAATTAACTGCCCATCATTTGTTCATGGGGATGTCCATTTAATTACCTAGCCTGTGAGATCTGTCTACAGACAGGCTCAGAAAAAATTTTAGGTAGGATAGTAGAGAGAGGGAATTGTGAGTGGTTGCCAGCCATTTCTTCTCTATCTCCCTCTCTCTGACTTTTATGAACTAAAGGGACTGTTACAAACTAAAACAACTCAAACATCAATCACTAAGCATTCGCAACTTCTCTTTTACTTAACAAAATTTGAAATACTTGTAAACCTTGAAACGCAGATCAAAGATAATTTTAGGCAGCTCCTTCTCCCACTTAGAAAATGGTGCAACCCCGCGTTCTTTGAGCATTTCCTGAAAAGCAAATAAGCAACTTTCATAATCAGATGCAACATGAAAATTGAATGCCGAGAGTTTACACTTAGCCACTCCATTAGTTATTAAATTAATAAAGAAATCATCAAAGAACCCCCCTCACTTTCAACAATTCCAAAAAATAAGGGGTGGGAAGTATGAAAGGATAGGATTGTAGAAGATGGATATCATGAACACTGATCTTTAAGTTATCTCGAACCTAGTTTTCCATGTTTGTCATGAGCAAAACAAAGCTTGAAAAAGCACGAAAGATACAATGTTCTATCACTGTTAGCATTTGCTGCTTATGTACAGCAAGAAGGTAATCAGACTTTCTAAGAAAGGTCCAACAGTTCTACTGATAACTCACAAACGAACAGAAATACAGGATGACTCCTAAAAATGGTAATAACTCCAAACAGCATTCATAAAAAATAACAGCAAAAGTAAACAAATCAATCAAGAAGATAACAAAAAAAAAAGTAAGAACTCCAAACAGCATTCATCAAACATAACAGCAAAAGTAAATAAAGTCAATCAAGAACATAACAAAAAAAGTAAAAACTCCAAACAGCATTCATCAAAAATAACAGCAAAAGTAAATAAAGTCAATCAAGAATGTAACAAAAAAAAGTAACAACTCCAAACAGCATTCATCAAAAATAACAGCAAAAGCAAACAAAATCAATCAAGAACAGAAAAAAAATGGCACCTTGAACTGGACAATACACTCTTCTTTCGATGGTCCACTATCTTCCTCATCTGAATCCGATGAAGACTCTGAAACATTAGCATCCCCATTGGTCTCCTTCTCTTTATCTTTGCTACTTTCATTCAGTTGACCTTTGAGCGAGGCATCAATTGTCCCAGAAACAGTCAAATTTGTCGATGCTGTCGCAGCAGAAGATAACATGACGGGGGAGCTAGAATCATGAAGCTTCCTTTTAATTAGGTCCAAGGCAGATGACGACATTAATGCACCAGTTTTAGAGGCCACATCATGAGCAACAGATTGAACAGAACCATTGTCCTTAAATACAATCTGATTTTGAATTGAACTAGAAGCTTCTTTTAGGGGCTCATTTTCTTGATTATTTCTTTGTTCCAAAATATCAGGTGGAATTTGCCAACTACTCACCTGAATACACACAAGACGTCAAGATCAAGATAAAATAAAAGGTATAGCCAATATCATGATGAAAACACAAAAGATGTCAAGATTAGGTCATTAAGAGCATAGAACCCGCCAAGGTGATGATAGAACCTTGTTGACCAAGCAAATACCTTAGTCTTGTTGTTATAATAGTACTTTTTGCCATCATTGGTGGTGACCAACATCCAGTCAGTGCCAGCTACCTTTTCCCTGAAAATGTTTATTAATTCTGAGATATTAATGATTTTCATGCAAAAGTTTTATCGGGGACATTCAAATAACTTTGAAGATCCAAGACAGATAATTGTTATTGTGTACTTCTCACGCATCTATCACATACTTCACGTCTAAAGAAACTTTTAGACTAGACAGCACTGTAAATCACAATTTAAGACCATAATACACCTCCAAGTCTAAGCATACTTAATTTAGACATAAAATAGTCTTGCATCACTAAAACAGGGCGAATTACAGCATCATTTTCCATATGAAATCTTGATCATCTATTTGGCCCAGGACAAAGAGTTGCAGGTGTTTCCAAAACAGGTGCAAAGAAGAGTGCACTGAGCTAGATCATTATAATATACATGAATATTAATCGTATAACTAGCATAGAACAAGACGAAATAATTTGTGCAAAATTTAAGTACAAGAATAGAGTCTATCCTACCAGAAACTCAGCAAGCATACCATGAAAATGGAGTGGGATGGACATCTGCTTTCCATGGCTGAAAATGAGCAAAGATTCAGCAAACGAAACTCAAACCTAATAAAAACATCAAACATAGAAATTACAAAGTGCAAAACACCCACCTCCTCAGTAAAAAATGATGGTTTTTCATATGTTGACTTGCCCGTAACTGAATTGTAGTAGTATACTACCCCAGTCTCGGTTTTATGGGAGGTCCATGCATTGGCTTCTTCATTCTTAGACACACCAAAAGTTTTATTAACAGGTTCTGCATCAGATTTGTCATAGACAAATGGGTATAAGATTGAATAATAAATCAACAAGCCATGTGATGCAGAGATTGGCCAAGGCATCAAGATAAATCCTAGAGAGACAATGTGTTTAACATAATGTAAGAATGGATTATCTAGAGACCTAACGTCCATCAGCCTGCAGGCAACAAAACACAAAATCCTGATTGACATAAAATCACTATCTCTAACTTTCTTCTCATCCTCCCCTTTCTCCCTTCATACACAAGTTGCACCGGCAGATCCTGGAAACAAACCCTGCCAGAAATTTCTCAACCTGGGAGAAACCTAAAAAGGAAGGTGATAGGGCCCAACCCAAAGCAACATAATTTTTTTGGTATGAAATACGGTGAGGTCTAGCAAGTAGTGGAAGTCTTCAATACAGGGATTTTCAGGGTATCCTTGTAGCACTAAATATTTGTATGAAGACTATAAACGGGAGTGGCAGTGTAAGATGAACTCGTCTAGGAATTAATCAAAAGTGTGGCACTTGTGTTTGGAGAGGAATAGGAATCTCCCTCCAAGTAATTCCCCTGGATCGATACCAAAGTTGAATCCAACGTCTTCATCAGTTCTTGATGATACGATAAATGATTGTGTCAGATCCTATTAATCAATTCCAACTCACACAGTTCCTTTTTCAATTCCTTGAAAAGTCATATAATAACACTTATCATAACTAACGTTGCTAATAGTTTGTCATGAAACAGAAAACAACCTGTAAGAAAACAAACTACTTTGTTTGAGTGCCTAAGATCTAGGATCCTATCAAAACCTAATTAGATCGGGTCTAGCTCTTAAAGACGAAACCATATCTGAAGTTATAAAGAACTCTAGTGTGGAAGCAGAAACAACAAAACGTAGGAAATTGAAAATGAATTACCACTACCTGGAGAAGCATATTGGGCATTGAAATCCTTTCCAGTTGGAATTTCATTTTCCCTGGATTGCACTACCATCGCAGAAACAGGGCCAGAAATACCAGGAGGACGCAAATTTGGGAAAGGAACATAAGGTAGCATATTCTGCATGCCCATCTGAAATGCAGGCAGAGCGCCATTATATGGCCCAAGCGATCTGTGTTGCAGATGTCCAGCATGAGAAGGATGCATCCAAGGGGCTTGCGGTGATGGATTTATGGATGGAAAATTTGGGTGAGTCTGTGGCTGAATGCTTCCAATAATCAAGTTTTGTGGAGCCGTGATGGGAGATTGAAGAATGGGCCTTGATGAGGATGAACCCACAAATGATGGAACATTCAACAATTGGATTGCAGTAGGGTTCATATTCGTAGGTGGAGGAACATTTGGATTAAAACCCGTGGAAAAATTTGGCACTGAATGTGCGGATTGTTGAGTACTTGATGAAGCTGTGACAGCCGCAGTGTCCTGTCACAATCCATAAGCAGGACATTAGCACACCCCATCAAATCTTCAGATTAAAAACAAAGAGAGTGGAGGCAAACATACCGACTTTGATGAAGGTTCCATCTCTGAGGAACTAACTGTTGCCACCTGGACATTCCCACTGAATGAGATGTCTGTGGGTGATGCCAAAGACGGAACAGCTGACGTATTATGTTCAACAGAAGCCAACAACTTTGAATTTAAACCTAGAGCTTGGCTAGAAACGGACTGTTGCAAGGATGAAGTAACAGCTGAAGGCAAGGATGGCTCTTTCGGGGGATTCATGGTGCCTGCTGCCTAGAAGAAAATGGTATTGAAACTTAAATTTTCAAGACAATAGTGTAGAAAAACAAGTATAATAGTTATTTAGTTAGATAGACTCACAGGAAAAGGTTGAAATGGCTGAGTCAAGTTGGGATTAACATTATATGAAAATGAAGGTCTCAAATTTGAAGCTTGACCAGGAACTGGAGGCTGGAGGGCTGACGGTGGCATTGGTGGCATAATTTTCACTGTCTGAATAATACACATAGCCAAAAGATTCAAATCTAGAGATTAGAAAAATAATGCACAGCTTCAGTGTACAAATATCCAAACTCACGGGAGAGGAGATTGATTGCAGAGGACTCCCTAAAGCAGAGTTGACTCCAGTAAAAACGTTGTGCAAAAGGAGATTCGAAGGAATCACATTGGATTCAGCAGGCACTTGTGATGACCCAGATGTGTTTCTATCAAGAACCCTAGAAGTTGGGGATGAAGAGCCTCCAAGATAGGAAGGGACATAAGTTCTCGATGAACTTGAAGGTGGATTAGGTGAAGAACCTGCATCAGATGCTTGAAAAGACAAGGTAGTTTGCGCAGAAGAACTGCTGATATTTTGCGAACGCGGAATATCGTCAGTACTATCTTGTGCGGAGCTTGAATCCCTGCAGTCTTGAGATGTCTGATCAGAGGATGACATGATCTGCTGATCTAAAACATAAATCATAGAAAAAACACACGTCAAATGTAGAAATTTAAATAGCATGACTTCAGAATCGTTAAGATTTCAAGCATATTAAAAATCAGCTCTCCATACAATAAAAAACAATTCTTGGAATGAATACCAATAAACTCTTCAATCTAAAGTGCATCGTGTGCAGCAAAAATTCTCGAATTGAGAGATAGAGAAAGTATTGATAAAGTACAAGAACGAAAAGAAGTATATGTTTCCGAAACCAAGAATAACAAACAACAGGGAAAAATTTTCAAAAAAAAAAATAAACAACACAGAAATCTTCAATACCTAGGAATATAAGGCCTGACCGTCGGTCTCCAGTATGCAGAAGTGAAAGCCTTTACCTGAAACCCTAAGGTGACATTCGCCTAAGAAAAAAAATTCCTAGCACTCTACTCGAAGTGCGAAAGCGAAGCAGATGAAATATCGACCCCGAGAGAGAGAGACAGAGAGGGAGCAATTTAGGAATTTAAGGGTTTTTACTCTCCGGAGTCGCGTAATATTTTATTGGGCCACTTTTTTGGGCCGTGATAGGCGGCTCTGTCTACTTCATAATAATCATGGAATAAATAAATTAATTCCCCCTGAATTCACAGATTATTGTGAAAAACGGACACTTCTGTTCTTTAAAATGGGTGTGAATCAATTTTAATTGCATAGTTAGCCGCTGATTAATCTCCACTATCATTATCCTCACCATGGTTTTCATGGTTCCATCTCCTTCAATTTCAATGACATGGCTGCACTGAACCCTGAATGACCATCCATGGCACATCTCCACACTGATGTGGCCATGAATTCGCCATTCAATAGATTATGCTTGAAGATAACATAATATTCCATTTGAAAACATCTTGATTTTTGGATATCTAGATTTTTGGAAAATCGTCACCACAGAGCAATTCTTTTTCGAGTGTGAACAAACAAAGCCAAAGATCCTTGAGATTCAGGAAGAGGATCAAGAACAAAAATGATCCAAAAGAGACTGCTAGATCACTCAAAGAAGGATAGAATGAAAAAGGTGGAACAATAATAAAATTAACCCATGGCCCTTCAAAAGAAGAAATAGATGGATATTTATTTGGCTAGATCTGTAATATTTCAATTGAGAATACCAAAGGTCAAAAATAAAAAGGGAGATGAACACAAAGGGCAAGATCTGTAAGGAACAAATGTATATTTCAAGGCTGATTTCACAATAGGGCAAAACATAAAACTCTTGAATGTGGGAGACAAAGGGAGAGAGAAATGGTTAGCTCATTTCACTCGCTAAAATAAAATGCCAGCATAAGTAAAAGGTGGCCATGTCATAAAATACTGTTCAAGGAAAAGAAAATTGGCGTATATATATGTAATATTCAATGCATATTGAATCACAAAAATTGTAAATTCATTTTTCAAAGTATTAATTTACACATTCAAACACTGATGAAACAAAACTGTGAGGTCATCAATTTCACACGGTCTCGTGTCAAAACAAAGTACAAACTTACCAATTTGATGAAAATATCTCGAATTGAGGGGTATAATGGTAAATAAGGGTCGAACCCACAAGGAATTAAGGAAATTTAGGGAGATCTCTTTGAATTTGATCAAATCGGACGATGAATTGATGATAGAAATTGGGGAAAATGGTAGATTATGAAAGAGAACTTCATGATGATTCCACGGAATCAAAAATCATCGAATTTGACTTTGATTTCCTGGAGAAATTGAAGATTGAAGTGAGATGATTTTTCTGAAACTTAAAATCGCGAAAATACCGAAAATAAACTTGAAATTAAATCAAATTACTAATCTAAGCAGAAATTAAACATGAATAGATGAAAGATTAGTGAAAACCGACTCCACTAACCCTCGATTGTGATTGGATTAACCCAATTAATCACCGGGATTAAGGCTTTTCATAAAAAATCCAGAAATCACGATCGTTGAGTTCAAGCTTCGATTTCTCCTTAGTCTTTCGGCCAAATCTTGATCTTAAGCCCTCCGTGAACGCGGAATTGAGTCTAGAAGAAGATAGGATCAAGAGATTCAAGAGTATTGGTGTCTAAACAGATCAATTAGATTGATTTTCTCTCGAATGGTTTACAAATCGGAAGAACATCTCTATTTATAGTGTATTTGGACGTAACCGTCTGATCAGTTTAATCGACGGTTCTGATGAAACGAACTGTTATGATTAAGTCGTGATTGTCCAATTTCCGATGGAGTGCTCAGATGAAGCCACGTGTGTATGCGTTATAAAACTGCGTGAAACCGCCGTCGTTGGATCGCGATCCGATGCTCCTGATGCGTTTCATCGCGAAAAGATCTCGACCGTTATAACTCCTTGATGGACGGTCACGATCTTTTCACTTACTCCTAATTAAAGCACGTGCATGATCCGTGATTCGATGGACTTTGAGCTCCCCCCATCCACGCCAGTATTCAAGTTGATCGCATCCAACGCGTTTGATGTTGCCACGTCGCCTGAAATAAAAAGGAAGAGTGGAACATAGTCCCACACGGTAAAAATAAAAGGCAAGCGATGGGTTTATAACACGCGACGAAATAAAGGGTTAGCGTATATCCGATTACGGATGCTTATATGTACTATAACCTTATATTACAAGTAAATATAAGTATGCACACGTGTCACATCCGCGCCATGCAGGTGCTCGCGTGGGTTCGCGAGGCTCTGCCACGTGGCCTTGCGTGCCACGTCGCATCCACGTGGGTCCCGCGCAAAAAATAACCCCCTTTTTGTTAATTTTTTATTGTGTTAATCGATTTAAAATCTAAAATAAATTCATAAAAAATCCAGAAAAATCCCTAAAAATTAGAAAATTCATAACTTTCAAAATATAACTCCAATTTAATCCAAATTTCTTTTATTTGATCCAAAATTAAATTATCTATCATTTTAAAAAGTCAAAATTAATAAATAATGAGAGTTTTAATTTCCATTTCAAAAATACATTTATTTCTTAAAGATTTTAACTTAAGAAAATTTAAATAAATATTTATAAAATGATTTCTCTCATTATTTTAATTTTAAAAACACATATAATCTCAAGTAAAGATGGGTTAGAAAATTATTTATCTTTAATTCATCATATTTAACCCTTATTTAAAGTATTTTGAGATTATAATGACCTTTTCATAGAATGATAGATAAATATTCATAAATATGATAACATGCATAGAAATAAAATCATTTATGCCTTAATATGCATCAATAATCATGTATTATCATGTCTAATTAGCATGTTATCAAATACCCAAAAAAATAAATCCACTCCAAAGATAGTTAAAACAAGTATAATGGTTAATGTGGTTTGAATCTTCTGGGAATTGGATTGACAACAACTATAGACAAAAACTTGATCGAATTCCATCAAATCAAAAGGTAGAAAGTCTTGAGTTTTGAGGTTAATTAAATTTTTAAAATTTTGATCAAATCATCAAATGCAATGAAATACATTGAATCGGATATTCGAAGCATTGAGATACCAATAATAGATGATCATATCATCTAGTATGTATGAGAAAAACATACTTACAGGATTCCCTTAAAGGAGTTCTTTAAGCTATTCAAGAGTCTAGCCCTTAGCAATATCCACACGGTCTCCAGATGGTTGGATCTCATCTTCAAAGCTCTTTACCAAGAGAGAAAGAGAAGAAAGGAGATAATTCACACAAGGCTTACATGGGCACCTTGAGTTGGGGTCGTTCTCCCCCTATTTATAGACATTTGAAATGTAAATTTTTCATAAAAACCCTCATAATTATGTCTATATCCACCAACATCCATAGACCTTATATGTGTGACCCTCTAGGTCTATATATTTCACTAGTTAATAACTCTATATACCAAATAACACCTTATTTGTCAACCTTAATTAATTATCCACATCAATAAATAGATTACTTAATCAAAGATTGATTTAACCTAATTGATAGATTGAGTTGTCAACCATTGGGTTGCAAGAACTCCTTTCTAGAACCTTTCCGTCATTGATTATCATGTATGTTTAATCTTCTGGCTGCACGAGACTCATGAATGACTTAGGGTATGGTCAACTATCAAACCCTAATCAATCACTCAAGTTAGTACTAATGCATGTAGGAAATCATCAATAACTCTTTTTTTAATATTTCTACTACCTTGCCCAAGGATTTCATCCCATCTCATTCTTGAGTCAATCTCCTCAAATATCTTATCAAAATTTTGAAAGTTTATCGACCTCAGAACCCAACAATACTGAGGGCGGATGATCTCATCTTGATCACACAATCATCTACATGAACTTCGTGTTGTATCCAATATATGTCGTTTTATATATCTCATGTCTAAGGATTTGTAAGTCATAATCAAAACACGATCATACATCCACAAGATGTCTTTGGTGTCTCAAGTCAAAGGATCTCATACACAATCATGAAATGAATCAACCTAATTGATAGTTAGGTATAATTACCATTAAGAGATTAATATAGATCAATTCAGTGAACTCTCTCTCCAAAGAACACCCATTATCTATCCTTAGTGTCTCTCTACAATGATAGCTACATGATCAGTCATACTCATCATATGAGTCAATCAGATAATGTTATTCTTTTTTGGATAATTCGATGTCCTTCTCGAATATCCCATCAATAGAAATATTTAAAATATATTTTTAAAGACTAGTGATCACTATATTATGGTCTCATCATAATTTACTTAGTCATTGCATATGCTCATGGACTTCATTAGAAACATCACACAAAAATGATAATGAATAAATATCATTTCAATGAACATAAAGAAGATACATGGAAAAGTAATTGGCTTATAGGCCACATAATATCTATTAGAAAGAATGAGAATACAAAAAAATAGAAAATTTGAAAAGACAAATAAGAACGAAATTAAATGAATTAAGCTAGGCCTCAATCAGAGTTGAAACAAAAGAGATATAAAAGCAAGATCATCGCAATCATAAGAGAGATAATCATGAAAAAATCATAAAAATGCTCTAAAATCTACTCTTAGTCATGATCTCATCCTAACTACAACTTTAGTGCATGCAGAAAACTCATACTAACTAGAGGCAATGTAAAGATGGTCTTATTTTGCTGGATCAAAGGCTGAGTTTTATGATTAATTGATGGTAGATGTTGTCATTCAAGCATTGAAATCTCCACACCTATCGCTCATGAAGAAAACTTCTACTAGCCTGAAATTCATGCAAAGATGATCTTATGTCTCTAGATCAATAGTTGAAATTGAAAATTATTTTATAATAGTTATTGATGTTTTAGAAATGAAGTCCTTATGCATTTCAAGATCAATCATTAATAATTCTACATAATTTCACACATATGAGAGAAATGTAAAATCATCAGCAGTTGGGTGAAACAAATGATTTTGGCCAAGAAGAAGGATTCAAAGTTCAAGAACAAGAGAAAAAAGAGGAAAGGCCCTTTTACAGGGTTTCAGGATTGAAGTGTCCTTGAATGGCCCATTTTTATGCCCAAGTGGTCACACCTACCCACTTAAGGGGCACATGGGCTGAGATTGCACCACGTGTCCACTTCAAAATATCACTAGATTGTCTTAAAATAAAATTTAGTGAACTTAGAAACTAACCTAGATCTTAATTTTCTCACTCCTCTTTATTCCCTGTAGTTCAATCTTCTCAAGTCATTAATAAAATAGCTTAATAAACAAGATCTTTCATCTTAACAAAGGTCAAACTCATTAATGTCTCAAAACTTGTCTTTAAAAGTACATTTTTCATAACTTGAGCTAAATGACATAAGATTTATTTAAAAATATAACAAAACATTATAATACTCATCGTAATGACATGAATTATGCATTAAAAACATTTAAAAATCACATATTTGCACACACATAGTGCATGTTATCATGTGAGACTCTCAAAGTGATGATATTGATGTGAGGAGTCAAAGGGTGCTGCTGAGGTCTTGTTTTAGTGCTGACCTTCTTTCAAGCCAAATAGTCTACTTTGAAGAATTTTCCTCATTGATTTCCTAGGTAATTAAAATTGACAAATGATTTTTTATGGTCATTCCTTATTAGATGCGACCTAATATGACAAGAAAGGTCGTGCATGCCAATGTATTTTATGTTTAAGTTCTTCATGAGCTAAATGTGTATACATAAAATGTCAAAAGTTAACATCCCTTGTGATATTAAACTTTGAATATCCACATTTAAATAGGAGGTATGTGTTGAAATAAATATCTTTCTCAACTTGTTCTATGGGCACATAATGAGACGAATCCGTGCGGTCATTGAAAACACATGGAGATGTGTCAAAATATATTCCAAACTCACCATTTTAAGATAAAAATCAAGGATTCAATAATATAATGGTGAATAAGGTTTTTTTTTAGAATCCATAGAGAATTAAGATATTTCTTAGATATTCTTCAAATTTGATCAAAATTAGATGAGGGATTGAGGTGAGAAATTAAGGATTTTTAGTAATTTTAGACAGAAAACTCAAAGACGAATCTGCAGAATCAAATATCACTCGATTTAGATCAAGATTTGCGGAGAAATCAAATAGTGAAAATTAGGTAGAATTTTTGAACGTGAAGAGAGAGAAAACCGTAATTAAATTTAAAATTCGACTAATCTACAATTTGAAATTGAAATATGATGTTATAGGAAGATAGATTAAAAAAACACAAACTCTAACCCAAAATAGCACTATAAATGATCCAATTGATCATCAGATCAAGGGCTTTTCATTTAACAATTTTGAAGATGACTTTTGGCATTCAAGAAGTGATTTCTCCCTATTCTCTACGTGAAATCTCATTTTTCAAACACTCCTTGGATGCGGAAATTGATCTAAGAGAGGAGGAAAGCAAGATTCAAGGATTGAGATGTCTAAAGAGTGTGATTACTCGAAACACCCTTGAATGCTTTACATCATCAAAGAACATGTGTATTTATAGGCTAAATTGGGCGTCACCGTTGGATTTGGCTCTTCATCTTCAATCAACGGCTTAAATGAAATGCTTGGATGCGAATTGTTACCATTAAGTCGCATCCGTTTGATCGAAGATAGAGCGCCCAGATGAAGCTGCATCATCGTGTGAAGTTTGATCGCCGTGTAACGTCCGCTGTTTGATTTTCATCAAACGCTTGAGATGTCACACACGTCCATGAAAGTCTATCGGGCACATTTAATCTCAAACATTATAATTCCTCAAATGAACGGTTGACATAAAACATTTTAAAACAAATTTTTCGCCCAATCCGAGTGTGTCGCATACCCCCTCACTTTAGTGAAGATCGACAGCTTTGAATAAGTACGCGAATCGGACGCTCCCCGTCGCCCTAGGTCACCTGCACATAAAAATAAACAAACATAGTTCCACATGGGTATATAAAGAGTGTGCATTGATAACATGCTAATTAGACATTGTAAAACATGATTATTGATGCATATTCAGGCATAAATGATTTCATTTTTATGCATGTTATCATATTTATGAGTATTTATCTATCATTCCATGAAAAAGTTAGTATAATCTCAAAATACTTTAAATTAGGGTTAAATATGATGATTTAAAGATAAATAATTTTATAACCCATCTTTACTTGAGATTATAGATGTTTTTGAAGTTAAAATAATGAGAGAAATCATTGTATAAATCTTTATTTACATTTTCTTAAGTTAAAATCTTTAAAAAATAAATGTATTTTTGAAATGGAAATTAAAACTCTCATTATTTATGAATTTTGACTTTTTAGAATGATAGATAATTAAATTTCAGATCAAATGAAAGAAATTTGGATTAATTTGGAGTTATATTTTGAAAGATATGAATTTTCTAATTTTAGGGATTTTTTTGATTTTTTCCAAATTTATTTTCAATTTTTAAGTGATTAAAACAATTAAAAAAGTGGAAAAGGGGGTTTATTTTTGTGCGGGACCCACGTGGGTGCGACGTGGCTCGCAAGGCCACGTGGCAGAGCCACGCGGACCCACGCAAGCGCCTGCATGGCGCGGAGGTGACACGTGTCATGCATAGTTTATATTTACTCGTAATATAGGGTTATAGTACACATAAGAATCCGATATTTCGGATTTAAGCTAACCTTATATTTCGTCGCATATTATATACCCGCCCTCTTCCTTTTATTTTCACCGTGTGGGACTATGTTCCATGTTTATTTTTTTCTATTTCAGGCAACGTGGCATCATTTAAGGCGTTAGATGCGATCTAAGTGAATATCGCGCATCGATCACATGTGCTCGAAGTCCACCTGGATCATCAAGATCGTGCACGTGCTTTTCAAACAAGAGTTATAACGGCTCAGATACAACGCGCGGAAACGCATCCTGACCGTCGGATTGTGATCCAACGGAAGCGATTTGATGCATTTTATAACGCACACTGATGGGCTTCATTGATAACATGCTAAATTAACATGATAAAACATGATTATTGATGCATATGAAGGCATAAATGATTTTCATTTTTCATGCATGTTATCATATTTATGTGTATTTTTCTATCATTCCATAAAAAATTCATTATAATCTCAAAAATACTTTAAATTGTGGGTAAATATGATGATCTAAAGATGAATAATTAATAACCCATCTTTTACTTGAGATTATAGAGGTTTTAAAGTTAAAATAATGAGAGAAATCATTTTATAAACATTTATTTACATTTTCTTAAGTTAAAAACTTTAAAGAATAAATGTATTTTTGAAATGGAAATTAAAACCCTCATTATTTATTAATTTTGATTCTTTAGAATGATAGATAATTAAATTTCGGATCAAATGAAAAAAATTTGGATTAATTTGGAGTTATATTTTAAAAGTTATGAATTTTCTAATTTTAGGGATTTTTTCTGAATTATTTTCGATTTTTAATGATTAAAAACTAATTAAAAATGGCAAAAAAGGGGGATAATATTCGCGCGAGGCCATGTGGATGCGACATGGCACTCATGGCCACGTGGCAGCGCCACGAGGGCCCACACGAGCACCTGCGTGGCGCGGAGGTGACACGTGACATGCATATTTATATTTACTCGTAATATTAAGGTTATAGTACATATAAGCATTCCGTATTCGGAATTTAAGCTAACGCTTATATTCGTCACCATTTATATACCGGACCCTTTCTTTTAATTTTTCCCGTGTGGGACTAAGTTCCACACAGAGTTTAATGTGCAGGTGACGTGGCTGAAGGGGGATCATCGGATCGAACAACTGACCAAACGATGGGCGTGGATCGTGTGGACTCATGGTCCATCGGATCATGATCACGCACGTGCTCTAAAGGAGGGAGTTATAACGGCTCGGATTTAATCGGCCGCGACGCATCTCGACCCTCAGATCGTGATTCAAGGCGTTTTATAATGCATCTCAACAAAGTTTATCCGGACGCTCCATCTAAGATCCGACAGCCGTGAGATTTTTAAAACGGTCCACGATGGACCATTCCATCGTAATCGTCGATCGTTTCGATCGGACAGTTATGCCCAAATACCCTATAAAAAGACATGTTCTTCCGATTTGTAAAGCATTCGAGTTAGAAATCAATCCAATTGATATGTTTAGACACCTCCCTTCTTGAGTCTCTTGATTCCATCCTCTTCTACACTCATTTCCGTATCCATGGAGGGTTTGAAAGCGAGATTTGGTTGAGAGACGAAGGAGAAATCGCAGCTTTGAACTCCACGATCGCGTTCTTCGTAATTTCGACGATTGAGGTCATTAATGGTGTTAATCTGATCGCAATCTTGGGTTAGTGGAGTCGGTTTTTGCTAATCTATCATCCATTCACGTTTCATTTCAATTTAGAGTAGGATTTAAAGTTTAATTTCATCTAACTTTAGTTAAATTCGCAATTTACAATTTCGGAAAATCCTCTCTACTCCGATCTTCAATTTCTCCACAAAATCAAGATCAATTTCGATGATTTTTTGATTACGTGGAAACGATTTGAAGTTCTCTTTCATAATCTACCATTTTCCCCAATTCTTATCATCAATTCATTGTCCGATTTGATCAATTTCGAAGAGATTATCATAAATTTTCTTATTTCCATGTAGATTCGACCCTTATTTACCATTATACCCCTCAATTCGAGATATTTTCATCAAATTGGTAAGTTTGGACTTTGTTTTGACACGAGATCGTGTGAAATCGACGACCTCGCGGTTTCGTCTCGTCATTCATCTGAGCGCTTCATCAAGGATCGGACGGCTGCGATATGATTGAAATGATTCACAATGAACCGCTTCATCTGAACCGTCGATTGAAATCCATCGGACGGTTACGCCCAAAATCAGTATAAATAGAGATGTTCTTCCGATTTGTAAAGCATTCGAGAAAGAATCAATACAATTGATCTGTTTAGACATTAACCTTCTTGAATCTCTCGATCCTATCCTCTTATACACGCAATTCCGCATCCACAGAGGGTTTAAGATCGAGATTTGGCCAAATAGAGAGGGAGAAATCGACGCTTGAATCTCAACATCGCGGTTCCTTTGGATTTTCGATTAACAGCAATTAATCGAGCTAATCGAAATCGCAATTTGGGATTAGTGGAGGCGATTTTTATTTATCTTTCGTCTACTTATGTTTAATTTCGATTTAGATTAGGAATTTAAGTTCAATTTCGTTTAATTTTTATCGAAATCGTGATTTTAAGTTTTGGAAATCTCTCCCCACTTCGGTCTTCAATTTCTCCGCGAAATCAAGATCAATTTTGATGATTTTTTATTCTGTGGAAACGATTTGAAATTCTCTTTCATAATCTACCATTTTCCCCAATTTCTATTGTCAATTCATCATCCGATTTGATCAAATTCGAAGAGATCATCATAAATTTCCTTATTTACCTGTGGATTCGACCCTTATTTACCATTATACCCCTTCTATTCGAATTAATTTCATCAAATTGGTAAGTTTGGACTTTATTTTGACACGAGACCATGCGAAATCGACAACCTCGCGGTCTCCTATCGTCATGTATTTAATGGGCTTAGCTTATATCCTGAAAATGATGCTTAACCCACTAATCACACATACGCTCGCGCATACATGGTCACACACGTGCACACGTGGGCACACACATGCGCACACATACGTCGCCACTTGGCTTGTACACACTTCGCTATGTGGCGACACCCCCCCTTCCCGGAAACGTCAGTTGTCATATGAGTGCGCAGTATAAAAATGATTTTTTTAATTTTAAAAATCCAAATAAATCTAAAATAAATTCAGAAAAATTTAGAAAATTCATAACTTTTAAAATACATCTCCAAATTTATCCAAATTTGTTCTGTTAGATCATAAATTAAATAATCTAACAATTTAAAAAGTCATATTTAATAAATAATGAGAGAATAAATTTTCATTTAAAAAATATACTCATTTCTCTTAGAAAATAAAACTTAGAATAATAAAAAGAGTATATAAAAAAATTTATCTAATTAATTAACATTAAAACCCAATTATAATCTCAAATATAGATAGGGATAGTCTACTCTAAAATATATTCCTTAAAATACATAATTATCCCTAAAATAATGCATTCCGATATTATAACTTAAAATTGTATGAAATGATAGATATGCACTCAAAGTATGATAACATGCATAAGAATGTAATGTTTTATGCCTTAATTTACATTAATAATCATATAATTGCATGTGTCAATTGCATGTTATCAACACACCTACAACTTTATATATATTTCTATATTTCTTTCAAACCACTATGGCTCTATACCTCATAATGGTTTTAACCTCACCCAAGCTTTAGAATCAGTATAGCAAGTAAACTTCATGCATTCTAATCTGAATGAAGGAAAATATCTTTTGAATAAGAATTCTCCCATTCTTCTTGTCCTAATCAATATGTGAGAGAGTTCTTCAAAGGAGCTAGAAGAAAATTATGAAATCTGCATCTTTTTCAAAGAGCATCCTAGTATCCTACTTCCTCTTCCTTCAAGTCCAAGATAATCAATGACATGTGAATCATGCACGGGTGCAATCTCGTGCAAATTTAAAATAAGTTGGGCACGTTTGACATATGTAATCCAAATTATGAAGTGGGTCTCTATGGGCCCTATAAGTGGGCTTCCATGGGCCTCCACAAGCTCACCAAAGCCTCATTCAAGAGGCCCAAACAATCCCAAGGGTCTCCCCAAGGTTTCTCTCTTATCCCTTTTTGCATGCACCTATCTCTTCATCTCCCTCTCACCCCTATCGTTACATATCTTTGTATTCATGTACATCTACACCTTCGATCATCTTCCTCTCTATATAAAGTTCTTTCTCCAATGAGCTGTCTACTTTCTTGAGTTTCCACATAAGATTTGTTGTTTTACTCGTCAACAAAAACATTTTCCTTGACCATTATCCTCTTGAGCAAGAAGATGTCTCAGGTGTTGGACATCATTAATAAACATTGGACTACTTTTGCACTAATATTTAAGATCATACTACTAAGTGTCAACTATAGAACCATTCATGTGCATTAAATGGTCACCATGTCAATTAATCTTGAAATCCTCAAACTTATGTTCCATATATGGATGAGTTATGTTTTAAAGTCATTACTTTTGTGATAACTTCATTTTTGATATGTCGACAAGGAAGGTTTATGTTTTCAAATAAGAACATAGATCTTTGATAATAGATTTGTTGAAGATGGCGGCGATAAGATACACATTGTAGGGTGAGCTTTCATAATTGCCAATTTGTTGCCAACTGGCGATGTAAATCTCATGTCATTGTAATTGGTTTATTGGACTTATTCAATGTGATTTATCATAAATCACTTCCCTTACTCTCCTAACTTTCCAAAAGTATAGCTCATTGAGGTGTCGAATCCTAGGGAGGTATTTCTAATCCTTCTTTGACGTATGCGATCTTCTTCTAACACACTTTCAATTTTGTATCACTATCCAGTCATTCTCATTTATAACTAGATCCTTTGCTAACATCTATAGAAGGTATGAATAGTTGAGAATCATATATGTTTCTTTTCCCTTCTTTGTCTATGTATTAATGTGAATCTCAATCTTATACCAATACCTAGCTCCACTCTCTATATTTTATAATCCTATTACACTTTTCTTTAATCGTAATAAGTATGTTTATGTTTCTTTTTTTATTATTTATCTTAGGTAGACTCTATCCCTAAGGAATTCAGCATCCTAATATTACTGTACTATATGCACTGTATATGCTCTTATACACTCTCCTAAATCTTAAACAGAGAGAAACGATTCTGATCAAGATTTATATCGAATTATTTTGTATCTAAAATATTCTTCTTGGTAAACCTCTTCTAAATCCAACTCAATCTACTACTTATTGAAGGAACTTCTCTTACTGACTCATCTCTGATCTAAATAGGAAGAAACATTATTAAGGAAAACTTATATCTAATCATTTAATGTTTTAATAATTTTTTTTAAACGAATCTCTTCTAAATCAAACTAAATCTAACTCTTATAGATGAAATCTCTTTTACCTATATTGACTGCACTAGAATTGAAAGAAGGAATAGATTATGCAAAGGTAATCAAGCATTCTCAAATTAGTTAATTCTTACCTTACTCTGATTAAGAGCTAATTCACCGAAAGTGAAAGAAAAAAAAAAAAACAAATAAGTTCCATGCGGAAGGTAAGTTGTAACTAAATTCTGCGAATCTTTCTGAAAGAAGAAAGCATTAATCTTGAACATAAGAGAAAACTAAATCTAAATCCATGACGAATAAACTAAATCGATCGAAATAAATGTTTTCGTAAAGAAACTAAGGCAGAAAATGACTCTTAATTGTGCTTCGAGGTTCGAAATAACGCCGAACCTGGAGGAAATGAGTGCGATCTTCACTTCAAAAACCTCTCGGACTGACTTTTGGCTCTTCCTCCCTCTGTGTCCTCCTGGCCAAGCTCCTTCTTGGATGGGAAATCAAGAACGACTCCTCCATTATCCTTCTCTCTATTTAACCTAACTGGTTCGCACTTTAGAAGGTATGCGAATCAGTTAGGATGTCAATGTTTACTGCCTTGCACCCTTGCTGCACTTTTTCTTTTATTTCCATAAGTCGTTAGTTGTGCTCCCATCCCATTGGCTGCACTTCATTATCGTGAAAAGCACCAAGCACTTCTTGGCATCTGGATTCTTGGTACATATCACTTTACACCCAACATCATGCCTTCATTCAGTATTGGTCGATGATCACTGACGAAGCGTTTTCGTGCGTCATTAAAACACAGAAACGTAAGTCAAACAAAATTTATAAAACAGAACTCACAAAGATAAGATATAAAATCAAGTGATGTGTAAGTATCGGGTCGATCCACAGAGAGCAGGGTTGACTTTAATTGTAGAGTTGACTTAGTCAAACTTAGGTTTAAAAGGGGTTTTAAATAACTAAAAAAATAAGATATGATGAATAGAAATGATATAAATAATCTAAATAAGAAGTTTTAAGAATTTAATTCTCGGGTTTGACAGAGAAAAGTCAAAAGTCAAAGTCAAAGCGTTGACTTTGACCAATAGTAGGTGTTCTGTAAAATCAGAGAATCAAACACTGTCAGAAGATTACGAAAATTATATATTTAGAAACTATAGAGAAAATAGAATTTATTGATATAAAATTTGTGATTTTTGGATAAGAAATGGATTTACTATGAATTATTGAAAATCAAATATCAAAAAATCCCCGAAATGAACACCTCAAAGGAAATCTTCAAATTGACCAGTCAAATGAAATCCAAATCTTGAAATTTATATGTCAATAGAAAGCTAAGAACTAGAGGAATCTAAAGAGACAAAAATGATCGAATTCTGATTTGGAAATTGAAAGTAATTGACCCCGAAAGTCAACATTTGACTTCTGATAAAAGATGAACAGTTCTCGGTCAAACGTCAAATTGGAGGGTCAAATGAACTCAGAATTCAATGAATTTGCTATCCACGGAAAGCCGATGAAAAGAGGAATTCAATGAAACTAAAATCGAGTGATTTGGAATTATAATCAGAGAGATATCCTATTTTCAAAATTAGCAATTTTTTGGACTCAAATTTGGGGAAAATGAAGAACACTAAGAACTAATTTGCAAAATTAAAGATCTAAATCTAATAAAAACTTAAATTACCTCCTGATAATCGATCGAATCTCACTACTAACTCGATTGAAGTAAGAATGGGGCTTCAATTCTCGTGGATTGAAGCGAATTTTCTCGGATTCTTCCTCGTGGACGTTCGGAATTCAAGGGGAAAATTCGATGAAATCAAGGAGGAATTCGCGATCAATCCCGCTCCAATTGGTTCGCAATCGAGTCTAAACGCGAGGGGATCACGAAGAACTAGAGATCTTGCTTGAAATTTCGCTTAATTCATTTCACGAATCGATCAAAAGTTGAGAAAATAAGAGAGAATGCATTGCTTTTAAAGGGGATTTTGGCCTAAAAATCGTGGCCGATTGATGCGGTTGTGGGAGCGGATTGAAGGGGTCGTGGGAGCGATTCTCTTGGGCGGCGTCGTGGCTTCAATTCCATGACAAATCAGCCCCGATCGCGGGGCGATCGAGCCACGATCGAACCACGATCGTGAGCCACGATCGTGAGTCTTGTTTAGAAGTTGCCGTCCGATGGAGATCGAGCGATCTAGAGAATTACACGTATCGCCCAAGTGAGAGGAAGATCGGGGAGAGTCGTGCCCCTCCGATGAAGATTCGACGCTCTGGAAGCATCCACGTGGCGCTCCCTGATTCCACGAATCGCGAAATATCGCGACCGTCCGATGAAGCTACGTCTAATGAAGATCTTGCGGTTCCGACGTGTCCACGCGTCACCAGGTAAGCTTTCCATCAAATCCACTTATTTCCTGTTTTTAGCACGTGCGTTGATGGAGGATCGCGTGGACTCGGGTCCACGCGATCGATGGTTCATGCTTGGATTCCGACGCCTATCGCGCGTCCACGTCGCGTGCACAAGTGAGATTCCGCAGGACATAGTCCCACACGGAATAAAAAAACAAGAAACAAGCGGTTAAATAGAATGCCGCGGTAACGCATTTGTGTTACCGCCCCAATACTCTCACCAGGGCCCACTAACCCGTGGGCCCTTCACTCGCTAGCCTCTCTCTCACCATGTGGCGCCCTCACGGGCGTCCGCGTGGACCCGCGTGGACACGCGTGGCCTCCTGCCACGTGTCCGCGCCCTGTGCGCCACCTGCGCCTTGCGCGGGCCACCCGTGGCTCTGCCACGTGCCCTCAGTGCCACGTCGCATCCACGCGGTGGTCCTGCGCGCCACGTCAGCTCGTCTGCTGGTCTCGCTCGCGCACGTCATCACCTGCGGGTAAGAAAACCCCTTTTTGCGATTTTAAATAAGAAAAAATTAATTTAAAAATCAAATTAAAAAAAAGGGCATAAACTCATAAATTCATAACTTTAAATGTAGAACTCCTTTTTAATCTAAATTTTCTCCATTGGATCACAAATTTCTTCCTTTTTAACATCATGTCATTTAAAATATATTTTCAGAGAAGAAATTAATATGAATTAGAATTTACTTAACTCATTTCTTAATAAATATTCTAAATCATAAATTCATCTTGAATATATCCTTCAAAACATGCACTAAAGTCAAAATCATTCAATAAAAGAGATTAACTTCTATTAATTTAAACTTAACAAAAGACTAATCATCTATTAACCATGAAATTATCCCTAATTTATGCATAAATATCGACTTTAATGAAATGACATACCAGTGGAGAAAATTCCTAAAAAGTATGATGACATGCATCATATTCACATAAAATAAGCATGAATATGAGTTAATTAGGATAAGAATTTAAGTTATAAATGCATGTTATCAATCACTGCATGCAAATCCTGCCCATAATGCTACCAAAACCCATTAGATTCTGACAAGCCCATTAAGGGCTTTAGTTAAAATTAAAAAAAGACACTTCCCTTAAAGAAAAGGAATTACAACAATTTCAACTACTGAAAAGCAGAAAATTATAGCAAAGACAAATATTGAAAAACAACAAAGAAATTACAACAATTAATCTAAGGAAAACAGCAATTTCAACTACATTTAAAACCATCTTTTATTGTTGTAATTCGCCTCTTGAAACCCTTTTACTTCATTTATCTATGAGATGTTCATTTTAGCACAATCATATGATAACATTTGAAAAATGTAAATGATTTTAACTCTTTTAACTATAATATGTTAAAGATGAGCATATTTACTTGCTCTCTTTTGCATGTTATCAGGTCTCCCCAGGGTTTCTCTCTTATCCCTTTCTGCATGCACCTATCCCTTCATCTCCATCTCACCCCTATCGTTACATATCTTTGTATTCATGTACATCTACACCTTCGATCATCTTCCTCTCTAGATAAAGTTCTTTCTCCAATGAGCTGTCTACTTTCTTGAGTTTCCACATAAGATTTGTTGTTTTACTCGTCAGCAAAAACATTTTCCTTGACCATTATCCTCTTGAGCAAGAAGATGTCTCAGGTGTTGGGCATCATTAATACACATTGGACTACTTTTGCACTAATATTTAAGATCATACTACTAAGTGTCAACTATAGAACCATTCATGTGCATTAAATGGTCACCATGTCAATTAATCTTGAAATCCTCAAACTTATGTTCCATATATGGATGAGTTATGTTTTAAAGTCATTACTTTCGTGATAACTTCATTTTGATATGTCGACAAGGAAGGTTTATGTTTTCAAATAAGAACATAGATCTTTGATAATAGATTTGTTGAAGATGGCGGCGATAAGATACACACTGCAGGGTGAGCTTTCATAATTGCCAATTTGTCGCCTTCATAACCTCACTATGTAGCCAGACTCGTTCTTATCGATGATTTTCTCCCTAACTCGCAAATGAAACCATTGGAAATGCAACTTTTTACTGACTGAATGAACTGATGCAAGAAAATTATTACTATATTTTAATATTGGATTCATTTTCTGATGAACAAAGCTCAAACAATAGCATCTCTCTACCACAGAGTTAGATACATAACAAATAATATAATGGTTTAAAAAAAAAATTGGCAGGAAAGAAAATGCTACACATTTATCACAGAAGTCAAAATTGAAAGAATAACAGATAGAAAACCTACACTATTGCAGGCTATTTACCCATTTAAATACTTTGAACGTAGGAAAATGGAAGTGTAATTCACCTGAAAAGTTTCTAAACCTAAGAGAAGAAGTAAAGAGAGCAATTTACCCATTGAATAACACTCGAATTAGAAATCAAATTCTGAAATTGAAATTCAGAGAAAAAAATAACAATCGAGTAAAAATTTGAGTCTATACAAGGGGCTGTTGGTGGTGCAGAGGAGAGTGGCACAGAGAGAGAGAGAGAGAGAGAGAGAGAGCACATGTGAGAAGGTGAATATCTCTTCGATGAAACCCATCCGATTCATGAGCTGGTGGGGGGCACCGTGGTGTTGCTCAAGGACTCTTCTTGACAACAAGTGCCCTTTATTTACCGGTTCTCTGTCAATTGTTCGATCACTTTCATGAGATCAAGTGCTTTATAACAGTCAACTGGCTAGGTCAATCGCCAAAATCTCAAGTTTTCCCTACAGACCAGTCAAGCTATTTCCCAAATAGTCGGTCATTAGAACAGATATTTCAATCTCTCGTTGTTCCTTGCAAGTCACCAATCAACTTTCCATGCTTTCTCTTACGAACTTGGGGTCAGCAGAAACATGCATCGAAGAGAGACACTACCCCCATACTGGAATATACAACATGCTAGGGTTCTTTCCCGTCCTAGTAAGACATACCAAGGAGAATCCTTTGTTGGAATGAGCCATAACACTCACTCGCCATCAAAATGTTTAATTTTTTGCGTGTGTCATAAAGCTTCCACTGCGACAACTCGTATCTTTGATAACAGGGCGTGACACAGATGATGTCTCTCGTTCACTCACTTGAGATGATCTGCACAAGACTATCACAATATTTGGCGCATGTACAGCAGCCCCGGAAACAGCATGCTGTCATGGAAAGAACTTTCCGTTCAGTTTTGAAGACGTTCCTCAAAGAACCTTCCAACAGATTTAGTCTCAAGACTCTCAAGGCTTCTCTGCCCGGAGACCTTGAACAACCACACGATTCTTGCCATATCCTCCTGGATGAATCCCAAATCCCCACTCTTTGCTATCTTAAGCAAATCACACAGCAATTTTGGATCCTGCAGTCTGATAAATTCCTTCAGGATCCTTTCATGGTGGGGAGTCCAGTTCCTCGGGAACGGAGCATAATCACAAGGTGGAATCATCGACATTCGAGAGTATTGAAGTCCTTCAATGACATCCACCAATCCCATTCGCAGAAGATCTGAGTACTCTGGATCTGAGTTCTTTGTGCTCTCCCTCAGAGGTCGGCTCAAATCTCTTGATCCAATTTTGTAAACTTTTGCGCGGGATTTGAGCCTGTATCTTGCAGCATAGAGCTTGGCTATGGAGCTTCGGATGACATAAGCACAGAATCCGACAATTTTCTTCCTGTTGTCTGCATAGCGGAACCAATCTGCTAAGGTCTCCAGAAGCTTGTTCATCTGCGAGTTGGTGTGGGCTTGACCAGAGTAAAGCATTGGAGAGCATGGTAACGGCTCTGGATCTTTGTCCCCCTTCACTAAATCCAAACTCCGGAACTTATTAATGCAGCGATCCAAGCTTGCAGAGACAGAGAGAAGAGTTCCAACACCCTTCTCACTTACAATCTTCCCTCCAGAGGATGTGTAGCGGAGAGTGGGGGTAGATCACCCGCCTGGAGATAACATGATCCATGAATTCAATTCCTCTGGTGATGTGCTCAATCTGGATCTTGGAGTTTTCTGGTCTTCTTTTTGAAAGTAATTTCTAAGAAATCCATTAAAGATTTCCTGATCTCTACGGCATCTTCTCGCGGACCTCGGATCCCGATCAGGAAATGAGAGCCGTAGCGAATATAGTTCATTCTCCTAGTCTTGCTCTTGCCACTTGCTGGTACAAATTCAGGCCAGGCCGGATTATGGCTCCCTTCGGAAATTGAATTCCTCCAAATTGAGTCGACCTTCGAGGGACAAAAGTACTGGAGGATCGTCTCTTCCATCCAGGAATCCAGCTCGTTCAGACAGACATTTGATAAAAGAGGACTGAAGATCCCACAGCCGCCATAGCTTGGTACTCTTGCAGCTTCCTCGGGGGAGAAGCTGTAGAAAATCCTAAGCCAATAGGGATCCGGCTTTGGCTCATTCTCGTTGAGAATCTTCTTCTTCCTCTTCATTCTCAACATCTTCCTCTTCATCCTCTTCTTCATCATGCCACTGTCCTTTCCCCCATCATCCACGGTCTCTAATTCTTGCGACTTAACAGGAATTTTTAAACCTGCACGGATCAACCGCAAAACCTTCCGATCTTTCATCCCTTTTTCCAAGCATCCTAACACCACATCATAATCCAAATTCTCTAAAATTTCAGATAAATCGCCTTTAATGAACCAGAGATATCCAGCGAAATTACTCCTGATAGTGCGGATAACAGTATGAGGAGATCTCCCGGGACGAAATCCATGACTCCTGGAGGAAAACCTAGGCTCGAAAATTGGCTCCAGCACGATCAAAAGCAATTCCTGCACAATCCGATCCTGGAACGGAGCTCCAGAAACCTCGGCCAAGAGTTTTAACTTGCGCTTGGACACGATTTTCGTAGATGGAAGATCGTTTGGAGCGCGAATCAGCAGGTCAGATTTCGCGCGCCAGGAAAACTGGCCGGAAATAACGGATTCCTGCAGAGATAGCAGAGATCGGAGAGAATTCAGATGGATCGCGTTTTTAGGGGGGAATGATGAACCTGTGGCGTGCGCGCAGGAGCGCTGGTAGGCGAGGATCCAGAGATCAAACTTCTTGAGGAATCCGGTGAGGTTGACGAAGGGAGCGCTATTTCCGCGAGAGAACGAGGAGGTCCAGAGATCGGAGCAGATTTGTATCGGATCCTCCTTCATCAGATCATAGGGATTCTTCTGCCGGAGTGGCGAAGGTGCGGCGGTGTGAGCTTCGGTTGAGACCGAGAGACGAAAGACGAAGGAGAGACGCCGGAGACTGCCATGGAGACGGAGCATGGAAGCCGTAATGTAACAAAACCAGAGGGTTTAAGGAGGGGAAGGAGAAAAAATGCTTAAACCCTTTGCTCTTTGTGTAGCTCCAATAGGAAGTCGTGAATTAATAGCGTTGACTCTTGTGAAGACAACTCCAAAAGGCGGTGGACTCGAAGATAGAGAAGGAGGCTTGCCAAGATATAGAATTTGGCTTTGAACTTGCACAAGAGAAACTTGGCAAATGGGTGGTGAGGGAAGATTGATGGCTAAAAGTAGATTAGAAAGTAGATTCATGAGGAGAAAGCTGCTCACAATTTCGAAGATAAACTTTGGGCAAAGACCCCATATCCAAAGACCTGAGAAGGAAAGGGAAAACTTGTAGCTTTTAGAAGAAGGTGAGAGAGAGGAATTTCTCAACCAAGAAGAGTAGATGGAAGATGATTTATCAAATAAGTCGTTATAAAAACTATATCAAACTACAGATAACGAGAACCCCCTATCTCGAACAAAAAATACGAGTGATATCAAGAAAGTGACGATGCTTCCTTTCGGCGACATTGTTTATTGCGAATTGTAAACACCGGTGGTTTAATGAATGAGGCCTCGCGAGAAATAAAAATTTTTAAGTTTCTTTTTTAGTGAAATTCAATGCAATATCCGGGCAAATAATCTTTCAATTGATCGAATGATAGCCCATAATCCATGGATCAAAGAGTAAAGGTTTAAATGTCGTAATACAAAAATGTTGGGTAGGAAGGACATACATGGGTGTGATTCCTAACAAGTAAACCCAAGATAGTTTACAGAAACTATAAACAAAGATAATGCAGTAGCAAAAACCATAAAAGGATGTGGTCCATAAAAGACCCCCCAACGTCGCAATGAATAAGATAAAAAAAGAGCTTTTAGTATTAGTTTGAACAAAAGAAAGATAACAATTAGTAGCATCAGGATGTTTACCCAATCGAAAAAGCTTCACAATCAAGCGGAGCAAGTGCTAACCCTAGAAGTGACTCTTGTGAGTTGGACCTTCGAGGGAAACCAAGAAAAATAATGCCAACTAAATGAAGATTGTGCGTGAATATGATCATGAATATAATGTTGTATCTTTTCGATGAATCAAGTCTCTTGCAAAGATAGACATTAATAAAATAAATATCAAAGAGAAAAAGTTAGGGAGAAAATTGTAGACTACCAAAGGGGAGTAATGACTTTGTACAAAATTATATAATTTTATCCTTAATAAAAGAAATCTAAGGCTAAATGGCAATACATTGAGGAAACTTTAACCTAATTAACCCAAATTGTGTAGACAATTGATCTATTAATCTCTCTCCCTTCTGAAATCTCTTAGAGTAAATCAATGTAAGCTGAAAAGTCACCCATTTTTCTCATTGAAATCTAGATTATTTGTGATCAATAAATGCAAAATGAGTCAGGAATATTACTACAACAAAAATATTTAAAGAAAAGCTATCTAACTTGGTTTGATCAATCAAAATTTCCAAGAAGGCTTCTACCACAAAGAGAGAAAGAGAGTTCGATGGACTTTTGGGTCTGGCCATCCAAAGGTTTGTTGGTGTTGGGTTTTATAATCCAAACTCATTTGATCTATGTTTAGATAAGTCTAATTAATCTTATCTATAGATAATCAAGCTTGTAAATACAATTTTATACCTCATCCTGCTCTGATTTCTCTCTCTAAATTCTCCCTTCAAAATTTTCATCCATACTTGATTGTTTTGTACATTGTTGGGCTCTCTTGAAATATATTTTCATCAATTTTCTTTACCCTTGTCTGTATATTACAAGCTTATGTTTATGTCAACTTTGCTTGAATTTTTCTGTGTTCTTGGATTGTCATTTCATTTTTTAATCCTAATACTCAACGGATAGGATGTGGATTAGTCACTTTATGTGTTTTTATCATCATTTTAGAGATAAAAATATTTTTCAATTTATAGTCCTGTGTTTTAATATCTATTTCAACAATTGTAAGATTTCATTATCATTGATGACCAATCTTGTCATGTTGGGCTATTCCTCTATACAGAGCGAGTGAATGAGGTTCATAAATTAGCCCAAAATTTTCATGTGATTATAGTTATGGAAATATTGCCACAATTTATTATATAAAATATGAATATGTTTAATTTTTGGCAATTGATTAGCAGATATCTTAACTCTTTCTTATTTGATAATTATTTTTGTTAAGATGTTTTCAAAGACCTCGACACTTATATGATTTGCATCAACTAAATACAAATCAAAATATGATTTAATGGAAAACGTTTAATTTATCGTCTTTCTCAACAATATTATCTTTTTTCTCGGTGAATCGTTTATCAATAATTCAGATGTTCAATGACGAGTGACTATTTGATGATACACGATGAAAATCAAGGATAAGGAATGGTGATTCGATCCAATCGAGGGGATCATAATCGATTTTATGTCGATTAATTGATCGGATCAATTGATCTGATCGACAATTTGATTGATCCCCTTGATTAGTCAATTGAGTAAGATCACTTCATCTAAGATTGTCAATTTCTTCTTCTTATAAGAAATTTAAAAATAAATATACAAAAAAATGATTAAAGTTTAAAAATCAGTGAGCGGAAAATGTCCGTTATCTGGTCCGAGTCCCTTGTCCGTTGACTTTCGAATACAGAAGTTTACTGTCGATAAGTTGACGATAAAGAAATAAAAACTCTCAATCATTCGCAACCCTCTTCTCTCTCACGATCTCTCCGTCCCCTCGAGTCCGACTGCAGTTGTGCCGCCGACAGCAGCTGCGGTGCTTTGCTACGATTTTAGAGAGGAGACGAGGGACGAGTGAGGATTAAAAGTTGATTTTTTTAATGTTTTTTCTATTTTTGGTCGGACACGGACCTTCCGGCTACGAAGTCCGTTGTCCAGTCCGACCCACAAAAGCCTGTCCACTGGCGCCGGTCGGACTCGTTGGACGGACCAGAGGTCTCTCGCACTAGGTTTCGGCGATGAGAGAGCAAGAAAGAAGAACCGCGACTCGCGGGAATCGAGATTTAACAGAGATACGCAGCGAGGCGTAGAGACTTGGACCTCACGAAGTATGGAAGTTCACTCCTGCGGCACCGGACCGGGGAGATCCCGCAGCTCGCAGTCCTCCCAATCTCCCTCTCACTCGGCCACGGCCTCGGCGTCCAGCTCCGTCCGCCAGAAGCGCAAGTACCAGTCCGCAGCCTCCCAGTCTATCCCCAATTCCTTCGCTCTCGCTCCCAGCGACGACGTCGAGAGCATCAGCGCCAAGGAGGACGGAGAAGACTACGACGATGAGGACGACGATGATGACGTGGAGGAGGATCACGATTCCTTGAGGACGTTCACTACCGCCCGATTCGAGGGACAGAATGGGGGAAATTCTAACCCTAGGAACGTTAAACCGCCGAAATCGGAGATTTCGGAGAATATTCAGGCGGGAAACTCTGGGGTTCCGGTTAAGGAGGAAACTGCAAAGGGGATTTTCACGGAGAATATTCAGACGAGCGGGGCTTACTGCGCTCGGGAGGAAGTACTTAAGAAAGAGGTAATTAGTAATATCATCACATGTATCCTGATTCTCGATCCTGTTTAATCCACCATTGATTTCTTGGAGAAAATACATTTTCCACTAAAATCTTTCGAGTTTCTTTTTGACGAAATCTATATCGGAGCATATCTCCCATTAGAACATTTGAAATTTTAGAGGAAGTACTGAATAGAAAGGTAACTAAAAGCAGCATAATTAGAAGAAAATACATGCTAATAACCGGAGAATTCGTTTCCACAGTAGTCATATATTGGCTACTTCCGAACTTCTATAATTTTCCAGTTCCTCTTTGCCCAAATGTATATCAGAAATGATCTCTTCTTAGTTCTCTTGAAAATAGATTTTTAGAAGATCGGACAAATTATGTCAATGTCTGCAGGAAGAATCGGGGAGGCTTAAATTCCTTTGCTACTCAAACGATGGAATCGATGAACATATGATCTGGTACGCTGTATCATGATTTCCCCATCTTTCAACATCCCCAGAGCTAGAATGTGATTTGAACTACTGCATCAGGTTGATAGGATTGAAGAACATTTTTTCCAAGCAACTTCCTAACATGCCAAAAGAGTACATCGTTCGCCTAGTGATGGATAGGTACATCACCTTTTAAGGGCATTTTTGTCCTTTTAAAATATCTGTCATCAGCTTGGTAATTCTTTATCTTTTGTAAGTGCTTCTACATAGTAGTTGAAAATTTTCCATTCTTGGCTTTTATGGAGATTTGAATTTTGTTCTTGTGGCTCAGGTTTAGCAGTTGTTTCATCTTATGACCTAGTCATTCCTATTGCATTTACTTTTTTTACTTTTTGGACCTATCCTTTTTCTGTTTGCCACCTGCAGACTCCATAAATCGATGATGGTCATCAGAAATAACATAGTTGTTGGCGGCATTACTTATCGTCCCTACAAAAGGTGATGTAGTATACTCCTTTTTTTCCAACTATGAAAACAAGATGCAGTTTATGGCTCATTTACTGAAATGAAACTCAACGTGAGGTGATGTTTTTGAAGTATTTGCGATAACATTCTTCTCTTCTAGTTGAGAGATAAAGATTGTTTCACCTGAATTTCTGACACTATTATAAAAATATGAAAAACCTTATATTATAGTTATCTCATATTCTGCAGTCAGAGATTTGGAGAGATTGCTTTCTGTGCTATCAGATCTGGTGAACAACTTAAAGGCTATGGCACTAGAGTGATGAACCATTTGAAACAGTACGCCCGTGACGTTGATGGGATCACACATTTCCTCACTTATGCAGACAATAATGCTGTCGCCTATTTTGTCAAGCAGGTGTGAGCATTCTTCTAATTTTACCTTTTCATTTGTTTCGTGCCATGTAGTTTGCTTAGTTTTGTACTCTTTTGGCATGTCTTCAGTTCTTATGCAGAATAAAAAGTTGATACTTCCATGCTCTTATTTTTCAGGATAAACAATTAATTAATATTTGTTTTGATAGGGCTTCACAAAAGAGATTACTTTGGACAAAGAAAAATGGCACGGGTATGCTTGTATCTTCTTTTTTCTCTATAATTGCTAATCATGGTGTGTTGGACTGAAAATGTCTTTATATTATGTCATTCATTGGGTCTGTTGGCAATGAGCAGCTAGTGTGTATTGCATGTATACATTAAGAGGAAGAAGAAAGCTTATACGAAGCTCATGACTGTACATATTCCAATGTCCGGTTCTTAAATAATTTCTGCATAATGCAATAGGTCAATAATTTGGTGTTTCTTGAAGATCTTGACGCTTCTCAAAACCTTAATCTGATGCAGCTACTCCCCTCTGGTCCATGATCCTCCTCTTATTTATTTATAGCAGAAGAATCACAATTGTATTCTTTGTATCTGATGGGTAATATGGCAGGAATTGTTTGAACTCCACACGTTTTTGTGTCCATCCCTTCATCCTAGTCAAAGCTAAGTAGGACTCTTAATTCGCCTCTTCTGGACATATTGACATCCTTTATATTTTGTTACATTCTTGACTCCAATTCATCAAGAAAGGTGAATTGTACTCCGAAACTGGAAATAGTATCACAATCTAGTTATTTAAACTGGAAATTCTCCACCTCTGGTTGTGGACAATCTCCTCAAGCTTCCTGGTCAAATGCAGCTTCATTGCTTGCTGGCGCCTCTCCACATGATCGTGCCCCCTAGATCAGTCATCGCTGCCTGTTAGATGACCCATTCTGTTAGACAAGGCACATGCTGTGCAAAGACCTTGAATTTCTGGCGCCTGAAGCAACCTAGGGATTGATTGACTTAGTGGTTCGGGCCTGGGACATTCATGCTCGCCCCTTCTTTCTCTTTCATGCTTCTTAAGAGGGATCAAATCATATTTTTTGTGGCAGTATGAGCATAGTGGAGAAGATCATTACATTTTGCAGCATTTTGGTTTGTAACGCAAGAGTGAAGCAGAATGTTGGTTTGAATCCACAAAGCATTGTCCCAACAGATGTAGCCAAGTCCAGAACCTACAGGACTAAACTCTTGGGCCTTCACGTTCTAACTAGGGTGACTCTCAAAGGGGGAGTAGTAGAGGTTTCAAGAAAAGAGTAGATGCTATGGTGTCCTCAAGGGTTTCAATGTCAGGCCTCATCTAGGCCTCAAAAAGTGAGGGGCATCCAAGGTGACAATACCCTTAACATAGACCACTCAAAACAGCCTGTCTGTACCTATGCTACCACACATATGTCGGACAAAAGAATGGAAATTGCAAAACTAAAGATTGTGGACTCTAATAGGCCTGGATAGAGATATTCTACAGATTCACGTAACTGCTTAATTTTAGCACATGATATTGTTGGTTTCTAGACGATTCTTTGCAGATCTTGCCAGCTTCTAGAAGGTACCTAAGCCCAATAAGCTCATAAGGGGCCTCTCACAAAATGAGCTCCTAACCTACATGAATTTGGAATAAGCATCAGTTTGAGGCTCCACTGGCTACTGAGAGGGGGTAACAAGGAGTAATCATGGCCCTTGAGTGGGTTATGGCTCCGCCAGAAGTTCTAAGGTGTTGTAGAGGCATGTGCCTTTAAAGGTAGCATTAGCCACATTAAAAGGAAAACTTGCTTGACTATTGTCGGAGAGGTTTTTGATGTGAAAATAGCCATGGGGAAGGTGGCATTATGAAATGTCATTTTGGGGAAGCTCTGGGCCATAGAGGGATCTGGATGATGCAGAACAAGGCATCAAAAGTCGTCAGACAGTTAGAGGAGGGCACCTCAGAGGAGCTTAAACTGTATGTGGCTGAGGTTTTAAGGATCTCTCTCCATTTCTTGTCTTGTATTCTGTTGTTCCTCCGGGCTTGGCTGTAACCCAGTAGACCCAAGCTTTGTAATTTGATCGGGTTGTAAGGGTTTGAACTATTCTGGAATTCTTTGCGATACCCTCCATTCCAGAGTGACAACTTGTCATACCTATGTACTAGACTAGGAATGTCATTAGAAGAATTATATGTCCTATTTATTTTTCTTACTCTTAGATTTGTGGCCATAACCTCCAGCAGTAGAATGGCTTTCCATTTACGTGTGCTTGTGCATGTGTGTGATTGTGAGACATAAATAATTTTCATATCTAAGGGTTTTTCATCTACCTACAACTTTGTTAAGTTATGAGCCTTTTAAATAATTTGAAAAGGTTTTTTTAAATTCTTCTTTATCTTAACAAGAGCTGCTCTATTTCATAAATATTGATGGCCCCAATATTGGGCTTTGAGAGTGAGATTAGACATCAAGGGGTGAAATCAGGCATCGTGACTCCTACAATATTTGCGGGCTCTGCGACTAGCGGAGGAGAGGAGTTATTAGGAGATATCTGCAAGACTAGGGTCTTATGGTAGATTGTCTGCAGGAGACAATGTTGGAGAACTATGAGGGCACAGAATTGGCGGTACGTGGGATGAGAATTTCTGAAGTGTAATCTGGATGTGAATGCAGTTGACGCTTTGCAATGGTTGCATGGAATGAGATGATGTTCTCTAAACAGGATTCATGGGTAGGGCAATATGCAGCAGTGGTGAAACTGAAGAGGAGCGATGACTGCAAAGTAGTTGTAACATTGATATCTGGTGCGGTAATTGCATCACAAGGGAAATCCTATGGAGGGAGTTGGTGCAGTTGGTGTCGAGATTCCAGGGGCTCCAACGTGACTCTAGAGATCGAGGACAGACCCATGGAGCAGGCAGGAGTTATCTGGGCTTAGTGGCCTTGTGGGCTGCTCTGTAGGAAATGGGGGCCATAGACTGTGGGTACCTGTGGAAGAGCATGTCAAGTCCTATGTCCCAGTTGCGAATAGACACGTTCTTGTATGGAGCTACTGGAGCGCTTCCCATGGTGTATGTATGGTCACTCCCGAGACTATTGTTGGATCATGTCTCGATTGTGTGGCTGTCGCTAAAGGGACACATGAGGCCCCCTTTATTTCAAAATGGACAGATTTTGGATGCGAGATGAGAGATTCAAGGTGGAAGTAGCCAATGGGTGGTTAGCACAACCAAGGCAAGGATCAAACATGACAAGGCTGGCCAAAAGAATAGAAGGGCTTGGGGGACAGCTTTTGGAGTTCAGGAAGCAAATCAAGAGGAGTGAAACAAACAAAGGTCAGCTACATTATCCACGATTAAAGCATTGGACAACCTAGAGGATAGCAGAACTCTGTTAGTGGATGAAGAGAAGGAGAGTTTGGGCTTAGAGAAGTGGTCGTGGAGGAAGGCTGAAAGAGGGTGACTCCAACACAAGATTCTTCCATCTCACCATAAATTTTGGGAAGAGAGAATTAGGCATTGGGGATACAAGTGAAAACCAAGGGTGTGTAAGGACTCATGCAGTTGGTAGAGCCTTGGTCGACCATTTCAGGACCTTTTCTTGACAAGGGGGATGAAATAGGTAGAAGTGGTGACACGTAACACAGGAACAACATGCAGAGTTAGTGAAGCCATTTTTAGAAGAAGAGGTTTGGGCAGACATAAAGAAGTTGAATGGAGAAGGGACTACGGGATCAGACGGTCTTCCGGTTTTCTTCTACGAAGAGTTCTGGTAGATTTTCAGGACAGATGTTATGACCATCATGGAAGAGTTCTGAAGAGGAAATTATGGGAGGGAGAGAGTCAACTATGCACGTGTGGTTTTGTTGCCAAAGTGTCAAGGGGCTGTTCGAGTAGCGGAGTACTGTCTTATCTCATTATTTATGGAGGGCTCGGTAGAGGAGGCCTGGAAGCTGTCTACGCTGTTGCATCTATTTGTGGATTGTTCAAGCCTCCAAATCAATCACCCTAAATCAACTGTTGTGGGGTTTGGGCTGTTGCAAGAGGAGACTCATTGCTGAAGGGCCTTGGGGATGCCGATTGAGACTCTACCCATGTGACGTTTGGGATTACCATTGATGTGGAGCTGACATCAGACCAAAGACTAGCAGCTATTGAGGGGTGGCAGACTAGGCTGCTACTGAGGGGGAGGGAGTGATTGGTGCTATTGTGGTTATTATTCTTTGGGATCCCTATGCTCTACCTTTTGGTAATTAAGCTACGTGTGGGTGTTGGAAAGCTGTTCGATGGTTTGATGAGGTGATTTTTGTGAGAAGACTTAGATTCTGTGGAAAGCAGGGGGATGGCTCCTGCATCTTGGAAAGTGATTTGCACACTAATTTAATTGGGGAGGCTAGGGGTGTTGCATCTTCAAACTATGAACCTGATGCTTCTGACACAGTTGATAGGCATGCTCATGAGCCTAGAGATGGACATGATTTGAAGGTATTGAAGGACAGTTATGGCCCATGCACAGACTGGGAGAGACATGTAGCTCCGGTTTGCGGGGCATCTGCTTTCTGGCATAATTTGAAGTAGATGTTTTTAAAAGTCTGAGATTTCTTCCTTCACAAGTTAGGGGATGGAGGCTTATTTTGTTTATGACTGGATGAATTCTTGGCTTTGGGCACCCTTTGAGAGGAGTTCCCAGGACTATTTGCCCTAGCAGAGAGTCCTCAAGCAACAGTTTGGGATTGTATTGACAGTACTTGGAATCCCCTCTTGGAGGACATTTTTTTAGGCCCGAGCGGAGATCATGAAGATGCGACAGTTCGTAATGTATTTGTAATCTGTGAGCAGGACACAAAATGGTTGGGTATGTGTTGGAACCACCTTGATGGTTCAGGGAGTCTAAAAGTAGATTAGACAACGAGATAGAGGAGGAACGGACAACCATCCACATGTGCCATTTTGTATGGAAGGTGAATTCCTCCTAAAGGTGCTGATACTTGGGTGGTCATTTTTAGGTGAAAGCTGGTGATGCATCCCTTCCAGAATAGAATGTTCTAGGAGGCTTTGGCAAAGTGTCTGTGTACATCGGTATGGAAGATTATTCTCATTGAGTTCCCATTTGCCCGAGCAATATGGGCCAGCCAGAAGATCTCACTGGTGGATGTTGCATCAGCAGCGGCCTTCTAGGGATCTCTCACGGGATGTGCATTCATCGTAACGCTGTGCTATGGGCACTATGGCTGCATTGTAACAAGGTTATCTTCTTGGGAAGGGCAGTGTCAGTGGATGGCGTAGTTCACGACACGGAAGGTTTCATTTCATGGTGGTTTAAAAGGGCGTAAGTAGGGAGGGAGATTCTAGTACGGTTGATGTTTGTATCTTACATGGATGCAACTTATAATTTTTGGGGGATCCCTGATCTCAGGTGATCTCCTTTTGCATTTCGGAAAAAAAAAGTAACAGCTCAATGGACTTGAACAGAATTAGTAGATAACAAGATAAAGAAGCTGAAAATGAAAGTTTCATAATCTGATAGTGACCATGAATAGAATATATATCTTAATCTTGGATCATAGTATTTGTTCTTTTAGCTTCTGGATGAGGAGAACAAATAAAATTCATCTTTCAGGTATTTAAAGGATTATGACGGGGGTCTACTTGTGGAATGCAAAATTGATCCCAAACTTCCATATGTTGATATGTCGACCATGATTCGGCGGCAACGGCAGGTAGATGCTTCATTTTCTCTTCATATTCAGCTTTGAATTTGATCATATCACATATGAGGGATATAACACTTCTAATCTCAGACATGCTTGCTCCCCCTTGTTATTTTAAAGACAAGCCCTCACATATTATTCTGTGTATTTGTTTTTTTTTTTTTTGAAAAGAGGGAGGGGAACACACGAAATGGTGCCCCCTAATGTCATTGATATAATGACTCAAGGATACAAGTCAATCCTTACAGGGCCCCAAGTTGCGAGAAAAACGTCTGTGTATTTGTTACCATGACAAATTGCCAATGATCTTAATCCATTATTTAAATCTGGACAAAAATGGGAAAGGCCCAGCGACTAATCTTCCATCTCTATTTCTGGCATTGCTACTTTGTTAAATTTGTCTAATTTCTATTTACAATGGCAGGCAATCGATGACAAGATAAGAGAACTCTCCAACTGCCATATTATTTACCCAGGAATTGACTTCCAGAAGGTTTATCTCTTGACACAGCAATTCAATAGTAGATGCATTATAAGAGTTCTTGTGTACCCTTGTTGAGGTAAACTTATATCCATTCATCAATGAGAACTTTGTGACTGAAGGCACGAGTTTTGTTGCCACTTGACGTATACTTAAAATATTTGCATGAGAAGTTACCCATCCCTCCTAATTGACCATTATCCAAAAAGTTTCACTCCTTTGTGACAGTTGTTTTCCTTTAGTCGTTTGGAGGTGCTTACATGTTGTTTTTCTTCTTCCTGTCTGATATGGGTTTGTCGAATGTATACAACTTATGGTTAGTATGGCTTAAACCTTTTAAATCCAAAATTTTTCATTTGGGTTTTGAGTTTCATGGATTGCTCTTTTTTCCCCCTTTTGTCAGCATTACTTTCCTCTAATCCTGGTTGTCCGTCTGTTCAAATAAAAAGGGATCTGATGGGCAGCATGCAAGTTGCCATAGTTCAGATGAACATACAAAAAAATTGTGTCATTTACCATGACATGTTCCATGCCTTTCGTTCCTGATCTTGAATGAAGACTTGCATACGCCGATATAAAGTGGATTAAAGTGGAATTTTGGATTCAGTTCAAAATGATATCACACATATTTAATTGCATTCTATCTTTGAATCTTATTTTGTCCTCTAACTTTGTTTTCTTCTGATTGACTTAGAAGGAAGCAGGCGTTCCAAGACAGCCGATCAAAGCAGAGGATATCCCCGGTTTAAGTAAGCTTAAAATATAATCGTAATGGAACTACCTTATTTTCTCACTTTAGAAGACTCCTAACAAACAATTAATCATCATGGCTTTCAGCAATAATACATCTTTTGCTTTCCTGAAATATCTGGTTCTTTCGTCTGTGTTAGTGCCAATTTTCGAAGTTGAAACCAAATTTTTTTAACGTTAAGTGCAGAACAAGTGTTATGCCAAAAAGTGAGTCTCATTGGAGCCTCTTCTGTGGGATGGATCTCCTGAAAAGCATTTTGCATTTTCATTATGTCTGTATATCATGTGTCATTGAGCTTTCTATCTGTTCGGGTGTCTTTATAAGAATGCCACTCGCAAGTGTCCTTTGTTTAGGACTTAAATAAGTTATTAGCCCATACTCTATTTTGTAGTTGAGTAACTCTGATCCCACGATTTGGTTCAAACTTTTTTAATTCTCGAGAAATAAAACAGGAGAAGCTGGTTGGACTCCAGATCAATGGGGTCACTCGCGTTTCAGACCCAGCAGCACGTCTTTTGATAGTGCTTCCTATCGCCAGTCAATAAATGCTTTTATGCGCCAACTTCTGAAGGCAAGTTGAATCTCATATCTATATATTTTCCTGATTTCTCTGTAATTAGAGTCATTTGGATTCCGTCAATCTAGTTATGTTTAAAACCTATAATATCGTTAGATTTTGATTCAGTGTGACATAAAGAGCAGTATAAACTCCAAAATTATTCTTACAACATGAACATTATTTGTTCGTGGTTTTTTCTCTCTTTTAAAATGAATGAAAATTTGATAAGGCCTCCATAGGCCTCATTGAAGGGCTGTTGTAAGAGGTATCTTCTTGTTCAAAGACCCCAGTAGTCTATATGAAGGGTATAAATAGAGGTAGGTTGTTGTTGACATGATCATCTAGGAAATATATCATTTCCTTTTCATTTTGGTGGAGAAGATTGGGAATCCCTCTCAAATTGTGTTCCAGCTGGATCAATGATGCCATAGTATTTATCATGTCACCAGTACTTCAATACATATGTTCGCTAGAATCATATTTGATTGTATTGAAGTTGGTCCTTTGTGATTGATCTTAGCTGGGGCCATACTTATTTTCTCCATTTTTGGTTTGTGCAGCTAATGAATGAACACACTGATGCCTGGCCATTCAAGGAGCCGGTTGATGCTCGTGCTGTTCCCGATTACTATGACATCATAAAAGATCCAGTTGGTAGATGACTAGTTATAAGTTTCTTTGATTAAGATAACTTATTAATTATCTTTTTAAAATACATTTACTCTGTCTAATTCTCTCAACGTCACGTAGTATCACAATTAATTTCACTTTTGTCGTTACAAAATTCCTCCACAGATTCATTTCCTCATTCCACCATTACACTGTCTATATCATTTCATTCACATTGATTACTTATTATAGTAATATTATATTCCTTTCAGATTTAAGGACCATGTTCAAAAGAGTTGAGGCAGATTACTATGTCACGCTGGAGATGTTCATTGCGGATGTTAAGCGGATGTTCGCCAATGCTCGAACTTATAACACCCCTGAAACCATATATTACAAGTGTGCGACAAGGTCTGACTTTACTGTTATGTCTTCCCAAAATGGAAACACTCAAAGCTGCATATGATCATGATCAATTCTATAAGATCATGTGTTCTTTTTTCAGGCTGGAAACGCACTTCGCTGGAAAGTTCCAATCGGAATTCGCGAACTACATTGGTAAGTTGACTCATAGCTCTAGGACCACACCTGTTCCTTAGTATGAGAAATTAGACGGAGTTATTTTATGATATCTAGTTTCTGAAATCCATGGTTTCAAGGTATTTACATAGTCCATATATATTTGTTCCATAGTGCCGGTATGGGCGTCTATGTTTCTGGTCCTTGCATCAAATGCTAGTCTCTATAATCCAGTCCTCTCCTTGGTATTTGGATTGAGCCCTTCACTGTTGTAAATGTAATTCTCAGAAAAAACGATGTATGCAACCAAAAAATAGAAGAGACAATTCGAAAATGAGATTTTTTTTTTGAGGCAAAATCCAAGTCCAGTGAGGTTTTTTTGTCACTTTCAAAATGTAAAAAATAACTGCCAATGGAATCTATTTTCCACCCAATTTCCCATGCATTTGGCCTTTTAATGTTCAGTGGGCACATTTCGTTATTATGACTATGATGTTCTAAGCTCGAAAGCTAGGGAAGCTTTTTCTAAACTTTTAATGGCCTGCCCCATCGTTTTGTTTGTTCTTTAGGATGAATGGCTTGAATGGGATGTTGGAAACAAGTTTGATAGATCCAAGAACTCTCGAAGAGTCTGTTTCAATTAAAGTTTTGCTGTTGAGAGGCAGTGGGTTGAGGAGTCTAGGATACTGTCCTCTATCTGGGACAAGGAATTGCGATAGAATTCTTTCGACTAATATTCTTGAGAAGTTTGGTTCAAGAGGAGAGCAAGGAATTCAAGAGGGGCTTGGCTTTGGGAGCATGAATCTTGAAATTCCAGAAGAAGGATAACCATGTTGGGTTGATTGGATACTATCATACAGTCAATCGAAGAGAAAGAGAACTTCTTTGATATTGACGAGATGCCCAAAGAAAACAGATTCCCTTCTTTTATTGAAATCTCTTGAATATTCATCACCTTTTTGCCTCTTGGGGTTGACGTCTTGCTCCTTGTTGATCCCTACGACTATTTTGGAATTTACTTGCGTTGACCGGAATGGAGGGGTGTTTGCACGTCGACAACTTCATGCTCGATCATCAAATTCAAGGAAGGTAAGCAAGCAGTGCGCAAGGATCCTGGGTCTTAAGCGATGATTTCAATTTCAAAGCTAACATTTAACGAAGAGCAAATTGAATGTGATCTGAGGGTGATTAGGTTTTTCATTGAGCAACAATACTCTACACTGTAAAGGTCTACAAATGAAAACAAAAAAATGCAAATAATTAAGATTTGTGCGAAGCTGGTAAGAATGTGAGAGCAGTGTAGAGGGAAACAAGTGGGTAGAATAAATCAGAAAAAAAACAAGAATATATGAGGAAAGAATAATGTGCATTTTAGAGAGGAGTGAATGGTGAAATGAAGAAAAACAAGCATATCTATTGGAGGAACTATAAAATTTTCTTCTATAGATGAACACTTTCAGGCAATTTTACACTCTCAAATGCTATCCATATTTTCTTGGACTAATCATCATGGTCTACCATCTTTTCTTGGACAAGATTTTTGATCCATCGCTTAGGATTTTGATAGCTTGAGTATAAACACATGGCTATATTTCATGAAATGGCCGTTTTCTTGCATGGCCATTTTTCCATGTTTTCATGAAAGTAGTTGGTATTTTTGTTTCAAATAATTTCAGATAAAAACGCTAACCTTTTGAAAGATAGAGACATTTCAAAATTTTCAATTTTGTTGTTATCTTAAGGGTATTGTAGTCATCAAGTAATGTATATGATAAACTGATGAAGGAATCTTTCATGCATACGACACATATGTGAACAAACCATGTATACGTATTATGAAATCTAGATATGTAAATCGACTGTGAGGCATCGATGAGAAAATCCACATTGATCCAGGGCTCAACCAAAGACAATAAAACGAAGATCAATATCAACAATCAAAGCACAAAGGTAAGAAATAATTAATGACTAATAGGAGAATTAAGAGGAAAAATGTTCCCAATTTGGACTATACATTGGATAGTTAAAGAAGCTAATTTTTTTTATTTTTTGATGCCTTAATTTCTTCCTTGGATGTCTACCTCGCCCAATTCCTCTTCATCTTCCTCTGTTGCCCAACACTTCAATACAAGCAGAGGCAAGATTGTTTCTTCCATCGTGATTTTCCCTTTTGTGGTAATGGTGGGAGTCGAAGATAGCACACCGTTCTTCAAGAACTCAAAATCCTTCTTTTTTTTGATCGACGAACCGGCCTCTGAAAAACTAAGTCATTTTTTGAAGTAGTGGTATTTTGATCATTCTAAAAATACGCGACAATGGTGCTCATGTGCACTAGCGCGATGCAACAGTCGTCCAGCCGAGGGCCATCACGCCATCTCCACAAGACATGCCATAAAGTTTCGTCAAGGAGGCAAATCTCAGGCTAACACCGAGTCCTTTCCACCATGCCGGCACACTGTCCCCATCGCTTCCACCGAGCCATTACTCAATACATCGATACACCAGGGCCAGCTCTTGGGGGAATGACTGTGCTCAGGCGTCATCATCTAGAGCTATCTGCTGCCCACACAGAGTTGCCATTTTCCTCGTCATTCTACATTGGTTGAAGTGTATTACTTGTCTCATTGGATTCCCACTCACGGTCGCGCTTCATCTTCATTCTGTGCTTGCGTGCCCGTCTCACGCTTCATCTCATCCAGTGCAGCTGTTTCCTCGACTATACACTGAGTCTTGGCGTCTCCTGAGCAGCCACTCACAGGTCTCTACTCGACTAACTTCATATCATATATTTCGATGCATCTCATCGCGAGAATTCTTATCCTCTTCTTTTCATCGAGTGTTTTCGTAGCCTTGACATCTCACTTTTACATTTTCATGGACGCTCATGAAGATGTAAGCGTATGATACACATTGGGAGGCAGCTGAGGAGACGATTTTGATAACAAGGAAATGGAGGCTACAATAAAAATTGATCAAAGATGAACAAGTAATTTGATATTGGTCAGATTTTTCTTTAATCTACCATTATCGATTGACCCTAGTCTCCCATCCTTCATTTCAGAAAACTAGAAATCACCCACAAGCTGTATTTCTTTCAGCTTATATCCCCTATCTTTCCCTATGGTGTAAGTACTAATGAAAAAAAAATCAGAAGTACCCATTGCCATTTTGATGAATCTTCTTGACAAATATCCACTCGCTGACAGGAAGATCAAACAAACATTCTTAAAAAAAATGATGACATAAATTTTATAAAATTATACAATTATCAACTATTTTAATGACTGATCCATTAAATTATATTACATATTATCATGAAATTCATGTGCTTTACTTACATCGTGCCATTTTATGTGGTTTTTTCTTTTTTTGTGTGATTTTATCATTAAATTTTAAATTTGAAGGATTCAATTAAGTCATGACTAAATTGCATCACTTAATGATTCTTACCTTCCATTGTTTATTCCCTGTGGGATTAACTAGATCAATTTCTTAAATACTAAAATATTGGAGAGAATTCACCTTTTGAACTCTAAAACCCATCAATTTTTTTGAAATGAAACTCCTTAACCCATTGATTATTTCGATCAATTCCTTGGTGACTTAAAACTTCATTTGATCTAATTTTCATTCTTCTGTTGTCATTTATACTTTCAAGGACTTATTTTTAGGAACATAGATAAATTCAAGGAAATTTCCAAGTCATACCTAATTCTCTCAGGATTCCTAAATTATTAGGATCATTTACGCACTAGATAAGGCTTTCTAATTCACCAAAATTCAAAGGAAGATTCACTAACATTGCACTTGGATCATCAAAATTCAATGAATTGGTGGCTATCTTGTGGGAGTTTCCTTGACCAAGAGCAAGGATTCAAGACTTGAACCAACTAGACCAGAGAGAACAGGGCAATATAACTTAACGAATGAAAATCCTTGGATTCACTTGTGTCCTTCATTCAAGATCATGGAAATTTCTTTTGATGATAAAACAAGGAAATAATACCTTTATTTTTTCTCAAAAAGTTACTATTTGCAATATATTTATTTTAAAAGCTCGGTCAAGTCAAGCACACATGGTTGAACTATGCCACTTGGTCGGGTCAAGGCAAGCATCGTTGAACTTGGCCTATTTCTCGTTCATCTAAAATCTACGCAGAGAGCGAGAGAGATAGAGAGATTGAGAGAGATGGGTTCCGTTCTCTCGTCGTTTTACGGTGCAGGGGAAGCCCAGGCGGCGGAGGGAGAGGCCCAAGGGCCTTCCTCCGTGAAGACCTTCCACGACACGGCTGGATGGAACTCCAACTTCGCCGCCCACAAATCGCAGCCCAATCAATTAGTAGGGTTTCCCAACCTATATTTGTTCGATTAATTGATCCCTTCAGTTTTCGGCTTTTTTTCCCCTTCCAATTGGTCGAATGCTCCTCTTTATTTATGATTGCATAGATCCCTTCAATATTCTTCCTTTCACCAGATGGTGGTCGATTTCTCCGCGACATGGTGTGGCCCTTGTAGATCCATGGAGCCAGTGTTCAAAGGCCTGTCGACCAAATACAGCGATGCCGTCTTTGTTAAAATCGACGTTGATGAACTCCGCGTAAGTTTTGCTTTTTTTGATCGAGTTTTTGTCAGATCTTTCAAACTTCAGATCAGATCTCATCATTTCATTGATCCAGGATGTGGCGGGTAAGTGGAAAGTGGAGGCGATGCCGACTTTCGTGCTGTTCAAAGGTGGAAGCGAGGTTGATCGGGTCGTTGGGGCGGCCAAAGGTGATCTAGAGAGGAAGATTCAGCGTCATCTATCCTCTTGAATGATCCTCCGAGGTTATTCTCTATTTATGTCTTATGATTTCTCGTTGGATGTTATCAGAAGATTATCACATGCCTATTATAAAGTTTTGAGGTGAAATTATAATTTACCTTGTGATTCAGAAGATGAAGAATTGAATTCATTATCATGATAATTTATCGATTGATTTTTTGTTTCATCCAAATCTAAACAAGTCATACTTGATCATGAATCTTTATAGGCTTGTAAACAAGATAACTTTTGAATAATGCATTTATCAGCTTCATCTCTCCTCTGCAATGATCCTCTGGCGTTTTAAGGTATACATTACAATATCAGGAAAATGCCAAAGAAAGTTTGAGACGATGTGAAGACGTGGCGGAAATCATAGAGAAGACATCAAGAGGGATATGAGGGCTGGGAGAAGCTCACAATCCCTCAAACTTATAAATGGGATTTTATCCATTTATACCTCTGACTATCAGATGCCATGAGAGGAGAAAGTAACCAAAGTAAAGATAAATACTCTTGGCTGATGTTTAAAATGAGTTTTTGATGTCTGATGATCGCATACTAATTCATGGCGATGTAGATTGATGTCTGTTGCACAATGGCGATGTAAAATGGTGCCCTATGGACCAAATCCACAAGGACCACCGCCATGTCCTTGACCGTGATTGCTACTATTAGGGTGTTGGCCAGGGCTAGATGTCAATGAATGTCCTTGACCTTGAGAGGATGTCTTAGCTAAAGGTATTGTGTATGTTTGAGATGGTACATTAGCGAGAAGCAAAGAACCTTGAAAAAGGTATTGAAGAAAGGAATATCATTTGCAACCAAGACTTGATTGTCAACTTGATTATGGGGTGAAATTGTTGATGTAGGTAGGGTTTGACTACCATCATCCAGTACGTCATCTAGGACCGGTATCTCGCGATACCGTCAACCAATAACTGATAACCAGTACCTGATACTGTCATCCAGTTCTGGATATCGGATATCGGATTATTGATGAGAATAGGTGCTGTACTGGACGATTACAGTACAGTTCTAGTACCGGATGACAGATGACAGTATTGGGTGACGGATGACGATACTGGGTGACGGATGACGATACTGGGTGACGGATGACGGTTCCGGATGATAGTAACCCGTAGCTTCTTCCCCTTCATGTGACAGTACCGGATGACTGTAATCTTGTCTGCAATTTCATAACGTCTTTGGTGGGCATACGCAGCTTCTCACAAAAAACCCTAAATTTTTAAAAGTCCTTGGGATGGATATGGTAGGAATAACTATAGAGAAAATCACAAAAGATTGAAAAGAGATTTTTGAGATTTCATAATGGATTATAAAAACAAGAAAATGAAAAAATTACAAGGAGAAAATTACGATAGAAAAATGCCGAAGCACCGAAGAGAGATTGCCGATTGCTGAAGAGTCTCAAGAGTCCTCAACGTCGTGAGTGTCGAAGAGTCTCCTACCTTGGACGACCCTGCGGTTAGATAGTCTCAAGAGTCCTCCAACCTGGACGACCCTACGGAAGTGCGGATTGCCGGTCTGTGGAGTGCGGAAGAGAGATTAGATAATATCTTAGGTAGAGAGAAAAATCGAGTTGATGATGTTATTAGGTATTTAGGTCATTTCTGATATGGGTTTCTGGATATCGGATATCGATATCCAATATTGACATCTAACCTTCTGTCGTTAGCGGATGTCGGTATCGGATATCGATATCGGAACCCGATACGGACATCCACAAACCAATATCCGACATGTGGATATCGATATCGGGTACTGTAGGTATCGAGTACCATTTAAGACCCTAACGGTACCCGATACCGTTACTGTAAAAAAATACTAATATTCGATACTGGTATCTAAAGGGTCGAACCCTAGATGTATGCACTCAGTACAATTTCAGTGTGATGTCATTTAGAAGTAACCACATGAGAAGCTACGGATGATATGTATTAAGACCATCCAAGATAGAGCAAATTTGGCATAGCATTCTTGTTGTGTTATATGAAGTTTGAACAATTTTTTGTACACTTGAAAAGTGTGAGAAATGTTCTTTATAGTGGCCATGCATATGCTTTAAGGTGTCCCATATCTCCTTAGGTTGACGCATGTGTGGAACAAGTTGTCAAATCATCTTGGTGATACTACCAAGCATCCACACAATTACTACAATATTTGAAGCACCCCAATATGCATATTTCTCATCCTTTGAATTAGGAGCATCATTAGTAAAGTGAGAAGTCTTCCCATTGATCAATGAAAAAATTCTCAAATTGGTTGGTGCAAATTAAATAATTATTACCACTGAAAGCCTCTAGATTGGAGGCAGGATTTGTAAAGAAAATATTTTTTAAAAAAAAATTGAAAAAGTTCACCAAACAATTCTCTATTTTTTTATGAATTTTTGAATTTTGAATAATTGAAATCGGATTTAAAATGATGTGGTTTAAGAGTTTGAATTGATGTGAAAGTTCTCCAAGTTGAGGATCGCAACAGATGGTAGAAATGGAAAGAAGGCAAAAAAAACATTGAGCCTTAGGAAAAGCCTTGTGCTATGGGTTCAAAAACAATTACCAAAATACAAGGGATAAACATATACAAACATAAACATTTACTGAAAATAAAAATTTTAGGTATACAAGTAACTTTTTTTATCAATTTGATATAAGTTCCGTTGAGGTAAGATTGAGAAATCATAAAGTTAGGGTTTTATGATGACACATTGTTGTTGGTGCACGATGGTGACCTCGAAAAAAATTGTTATCAACCAATTAGAGGATGTTAATGACTTGATTTTTTTTGGGATTTTGAGACTTAATAAACTCCCAAGAATTTGATCAAATTATTGAACGCATCTAAAGACTTTGATTGAAAATTTAAAATGATGAGGCACAAATAACCAATGATCATGTTATCTAAAATAGATTGAAATCCATACTTACAATGTTAATTTAAGAAGTTCCTTGATGCTATTCAAGTGTCTAACATATAGAGGTATCCATATGATCTTTAGATGGTTGGAACTCCCCTTGAAACCCCTTTACTACAAAGAGATAATGATAAGAAAGTGGAGAGCTTTCGACGAGATTCTCAAGGTATGATTGTCCTCTCCTAATTATTGACTTTGGGTTTGTGAAAGTTTTTATAAAGGCCCTCAAAATTATGTTTATATCTATCAACATCCATTCAATTCATGTGTGTGATCCTCTAATCCCATATATCTGTGTCGTTAATAACTCTATTGACTCATTAACACTTAGTGATCAAATGTACTAATTTAATCACCATCATATAAATTAATTAATCAAGGGTCAATTTAGCCCAATCGATAGGTCAAGTTGCCAACCCATTGGGTGCCATTCTACAATATGTGCTCTAGAAAATATGGAGTATATAAGTACTCCTTTCTCGAACCTTTTCATCATTAGTTACTTTATACACATAAATCTTTCATCTACCCAAGACTCATAAATGACTTAGGGTATGGTCAACTACTAAACCCAAATTGAATACTAAAGTTAATATTAATGCATGAAGGAAATCATCTAGGATATATTCTCCAATATTTTCATTACCTCGGTCAAGGATTTAACTACATCTTATTCCTGGAGTCTTACATTGATGGTGGATGATTCTATCTTGACCACAAAATCACCTTCAAGGGCTTCATGCTATATCCAATCTATGATGGTTTGGAGATCCCATAGCCAAAGATTCATAATCTATAGTCAAAAGATGATCAACTATCCAAAAAGATGTCTTTGGTGTCTCAAAACTAAAGACCATGTATACAATTGTGACATCAATACACCTGATTGACATTTAAGTATGATAACATTCAAGGATTCACATGGATAAATTCGGTGAACTCTTTTTCTAACTGCACCCACTATCTATCCTTGGAGACTCCACATAAATGGTCACTGATAACATGCTAATTAGACATGATAATACATGATTATTGATGCATATTAAGGCATATAAGATTTCATTCCTATGCATGTTATCATAGTTATGAGTATTTATCTATCATTCTATGAAAAAGTCATTATAATCTCAAATACTTTAATTTAGGGTTAATTATTATAAATTATAGATAAATAATTTTATAACCCATCTTTACTTGAGATTATAATTTGTTTTTAAAGTTAAATAATGAGAGAAATAATTTTTATAAACATTCATTTAATTTTCTAAGTTAAAATCTTAAAAGAAATGAATGAATTTTTGAAATAAGAATTAAATCTCTTGTTATTTCTTAATTTTGACTTTTTAGAATGATAGATAATTAAATCTCATATCAAATGAAAGATATTTGGATTAATTTGGAATTATATTTTGAAAGTTATGAATTTTCTAATTTTTAGGGATTTTTTGGAATTTTTCTATTTTTTTTTGAATTTTTAAATGAATTTCTTAGGATTTTTCCGGAATTAAAAATTGAATTTTCTAATTAAAATCAATTTTTTCTGAATTTTTATTAACGTGCAGGTGACATGGCATAATTTGGACCGTCCGATCGCGTTGCGATCGAAAGGTCGAGGCGGCAGTGACATGGCAGCGTGAGAAGCGTCCGATCGCGCGTGAAATCTCAGCTGTTGATCTTCACTTAAGGAGAGGGGGTATGTGGCGCAACAAGATTAGTCGACGAATCGTTATATACACGATTTAATCAGAGCCGTCGATATGAGGAGTTATAACGGCTCTGATTGAAATTGACGGAAAACGCATTTGAAGCATCTGATCGCGATCCAACGGTGTGCGTTTCGATGCGTTTTATAACGCGTGGCGATGTGGCTTCATCTCGAGCGTTCGATCGTGATCCAATGGCCATGAATTAACGGCGTTGATTCGCATATGCAGGTTTCATCAAAGATGTTGATGCGTTTCATTAGACGGTTACGCCCAAATCTCCTATAAATTGAGATGTTCTTCGTATTTGTAAAGCATTCTAGAGAAATTCAATCAAATTGAAATATTTAGAAACCAAATCTCTTGAATCTCTTGATCCTAATCTCTTCTAGACTCATTTCCGCATCCACGGAGTGCTTAAGATCAAGATTTGGATGAACGACGAGGAAGAAATCGATGCTTGAACTCCACGATCGCCATTTTCAGATTTTTGATGAAAATCCTTGATTCCGGCAAATTAATTGGATCAATTCGATCGCAATTGTGGGTTAGGGATTGTGTTTTATCCTAGTCTATTGCCTCTTACTGTTTAATTTCATTTTGAGAATCGTTAATTTGAGTAATTTTAAGTTTATTTTCGTTAATTTCGTTCTTCCGATTTTCAGAAAATACCCCTCTCTTCGATCTTCAATTTCTCTGCGAAATCAAAGTCAAATTCTATGATTTTTGATTCCGTGGAATCGTCTGGATGTTCTCTTTCATAAAATATCATTTTCCCCAATTTTTATCACCGATTCATTGTCCGATTTGATCAAATTCAAAGAGATCATCAGAAATTTCATTAATTCCCTGTGGATTCGACCCATATTTACCATTATACCCCTCAATTCGAGTTATTTTTATGAAATTGGTAAGTTGAGCTATATTGTTGACACAGATTGGTGTGCAATTGGGGACCACATCGATTCGATCCGTCAGTCAAAAGATCAACTATATTCATCTTTCAAATCTGATTAGATAATGCTATTTCTTTTTGATATTTTGATATTTTGACATTTTGCTTGAATATCCCTCAAATGTTTTTTCAAATTATATGTTTAAAGATTAGTGATCATTATATAATGATCTCGTCAACTTCACTAATTTACTACGTATATTCAAGGGCTTTATTTCAAATGTCACACATGAATAACATTGAACAAATTTTATTTAAATTAAAATAAAAGAGACATGGAAGTATAATTTGGCTTATAGACCACATAATATATATCCTATGCCTTTTCTGAAGATCCATACTATTAAGGTGCCATAAGAAAGATGTGACATTGCCAAATTTCATTGAATGACTTGGATGGTTCTAGAGTAATTGTTTTGATATTAGAAAAGTGTAATTTGGGGACATAATCACTGCCAAAGATGCTAAAATGATGAGTGGACATTATTTTCTTTGCATAATGATGAGTTCACCATGCTCTCCCATTTCCATAAAGGGAAGCTTGTACTATTTTTCAGGAAAACTATGGACGGGCCAAAATCATGCAAATTAGATCTGATTTACACTAACCTATAGTCATTAAAATCAACTTGGAGCAAAGAAGAAGAAGAAGATGATAATAGAGGGTAAATATGGATATTAAAAAATCCTTAGGATAACCTATTACTGTGATACCACAAGGAAAGACAAGGAAACATGAAAGTTCAAGATAGAAGAGATGGCCCTACCCTTTAGTGTGGAAGAGGTCATGTAATAGAGAGAGAACATAACATAAGGCCCTTTAAAGCCCATTAGGCTTGAGTTCCACTTAGAGAATTAATTTCTCATACCAAGGTTATGAAATTTGTTGGGAAACCATCGATTTCTTGATTAATATTTCATGCTTTTTTAGGCTGCCAGACTACGAGATACAAGAGGTTTATTGAGAAACATATACTATGTAAATCAACACAAAGAAACACATTACTCTAAATAGATTAATCTATTATATTAATCACATTGTAGACATGAAACCTTCAATGACATCAAGACTATAATGAAGTTCAATTAGACCACCAATGGAAAGTTTTCAAATAATCAATCCCATAAGATTGAGTGAAGCACCCAAGATCGCCAGACATGCCTACAAATGACTCATTGTGAAAATAGGTTTATACTTGATAGTATAAACTCAAAGTTTATATCAATATACTTGCATGAGTTGGACAAGGATAAATAAGCATTGAAAAGTTTGTGATTAATAATGCTCCTATTTCTCTATCCATAATATCATTATGATTTGGTACATGTAATACCTCAAGGTGTTCATAAGAAATAGAGTAGTAACTAAAAGCATGCTTACTTCTACCTTCCTGATTCTCAAAAAAATTGATGGAAATCAACTTGAGAATGAAGGTGGAATGTAGAGATTTAGAATTCTATTTGCACATGCACCGGAGAAACTTAATGAGGAGATGGTAAGGGAGGATAAATGGAGGAAGGGAATATCCAAAGCCAAACATTAGCACGAATATGGTTCCAATAAGTAATTTTTGGAGCACCAAGTACTTTGTGCTGTGGGAAAACATCTTGCAATACCTTCAATAGTTTATGTGTCACCAATAATGACACCCTTGATAGAATTAGGGAAATTGGTCAATGATGGGAAACTAATCTTGCTCTAGGCCAATACATCCGACTATTTTCTTAGAGGAAAGAAAAAAATAGCTTCACATTGAAGAAATCATAGAGGACTATAGTCATCAATAAAAGTGAGAAGTTGTGCCCAAAAGGAATCAATAAATCTTTCTTAAAAAAATCATAAATTACATTAGGGATGAAGCAATGCTTCCTTTTGGAATAAATTTTTTTTGCAATGTATAAGAAAAAAGTTTGATGACTGATTTCCAATGTTTTACAATAAACTTGAATATTTTCAACGCATATAGGACTTTGGTACAAGTTTTATTTGCATATGTGACTTTATGCAAGTTTAGATAAAATAAGGCAAATATTTTTGAGAAAAATCACCAAATATGAGGGGATATGATTTGATATGGACCCCAAACATAAAATCATTAAACTGAAATATGAAACAAAGTTCATCATAATTTTTTTTATGATCTTCTATAGTGACTCTATTTCTTCTATAGTGACCTCAAATGATCTTCTTCTTTAAGTTAAAGATGTAAGAGATACAATGAAAGGGTAAAAGGTCACAAAAAAGGCTACTGAATTATAAAGTTAATGGATAAAATTTTAGCAGGAATTTTAGTAGCACACAAGACATAGTCAATGAAAGGCTTATAATCAAAGACAATAGTCTTTGAACCGTCATGGGGCACATGCCTCCATTGAAATTCATAGAGATGAGAAGCTTGAAGATAATGATAAAGGGGAAACGAAATTTTTTTTTGAGCACCTGACATGTGGGATGAGCCTCTTGAGTCAATGATGCAAAACTTGTCTATCAAAAAACTAATTCACTAATGCCCACGTCTTTTTGAAACCACATGAAATGTGAGAAAAAAGATGATTTATCTGCTCCACGGGAAGATGGGGTCCATTAAATAAAGTACTGAATGGAACCCATATGTAGCTTTGATGAGCATAAATTGTCCATTAATTGAAGTAACGGTTATTACACATGATGACATATGAAAGAAATACTGAATCCACTTGAACAATAATGAAATTAAGTCTATAGGTGAATACAAAAAAATCTACAGGTAATTAGCATTGCCAAAGAAAATTCTAGAAAAGGGAAGGACTATGAAAAGATCTCAAAATATAGAGACATATGTGATCTAGAAATTATATAAACAAGTCTTCCAATGAGCTGAAGATTGTGCAAATCAGACAATAATTGGAGGAAAGACTGTCGATAGGAATAGAAAACTTAGGGAGAGGATAGAAAAGCATGATTACAAGATAATGACCTATATTAAAAATGATATTAAACCTATCTAAGTTTATTCTCAATGAATATCTCATCTCTAACCCTTATGCACCGACAATTTAATCTATTTGACGCTAGATCAAGGATATACATAAAAAAATCATGTTGAAGGGCTTTGGAATTTAGGTGACAATCAATTCATAAAGGCTAATGCAAATAGGGTAGTTTAGACCCATTGTTGAGTGTTTTCTCTCAATATTGGATGAAGGATCACCAAGAATCACCATGATTCAAGAAAACTTAGTATTGTCTCCAAAATCGACGCGAAGCTGTGACACAATCACCAAAACAAACACCACATAGTTTAAGGGCGATTGTGAAAATTCTTGGTCATTAGATTACCCTTTTCATGAGGAACAATGACCAGGATGATGCCACGTTGTTGCTGTTGAAGAGAGGAGAGAGATAAGGGAGCTGGGGTTTACAATTGTCTTTGGATTTGTCCAAATATACGGATGCGATGGCACAAATAATGCCACGTTGCCTGGTTTTGTCTTCATAGAGAGAGAGGAGGGGAGAGAATTAGGCGGCATGAGAAATCACAAGCACAAGAGAAAAATAAATCAAACTTTTGATGCTCGCAATGAGTCTTTTGCTGTGTACAAATGGTACGTTAACAGGGATATGAGAATGAGGTTGAGCAAACAACCATATACACTACTAAAAAATGCTCATATATTGATGTCCATAGTGGAATGAGTTTTCCTCAAGGACAAGACTTAGGATTGTCCAAGGTGGAAAAAGTTGTGAACTCTACATGCTAGTTAAGAGGGAGCATCCTTACAGCGTTAACACCTAGTCCATAGAAGAGTTATTTTAGATCTGAATTATCATCTTGATCAGTATGGATGAATAAAATTTTAACATACGCTTTCAAACATTTATATCTCTCCAATTCAACGTGTCTTCTTGTTGAAATAATTATCCGGCTACTGATTTTTGTTTATAGTTTTTAAATGTGAAGATCATTTCATCTTCTCCATTGTAATGTTTTGGGCTCACAAGGGAGTGCATCTATCTATGAAATGATAATGTAATTGCTTTGAAAATGATTTTTTTAGTATTTTCTTCTAGATGAGAAATATTTATATCTTTTATTTAAATGGCACCATTGTTTTATTTTTGTGTGTGAATAGTTTTCCTTTCAGATGCTAAAACTACACATCCTACTACCCAAACTCTTTGATCACGGTTTTTGGGAAATACGCCCTTTATAAATTATGATAAACTATTTCTTCTTGATCTATAGATTGTATTTTTTTCTGTCTATGATTACAATTAAAAGGGTCTTATTTCCATTTTGGTGAGTAGAAATTATGCTCTCTCATCTAGTATTAAATTATTTTAATCTCTTTTTATTTATCATAAATCTCACCTCTATGGATTGGAGAAACTCCATAAACTCAAATTATTTTTTGTCTAATTTGCAAATTCCACGTAATGGGCATTTTAAGCCATTAAGTCTAGTTTTTACTTTCTTGATACAAAAATAAAAAAAGGAAAAGGGTCTATAAAGGCTACGTGGTTCCCCATCATTTAAATCTCTGTTTGATTTCCTAATAATAAATTTCATTCTTGGCAATTGGTAGCAGCGGTCCATCACTAGAAGGATCTCCTTTTTTGATGGGGTTGTAACACCAAACCCATCTAGCTTCCTTTGATAAAATTTTGGTTCTATTTTCTTGGTAACCAAAATTCTTTGTCCCTTCGTCTTTGACGAGATGATTTCATGTGATCATTGAATACACCCAAAATTGTGTCAAAATAAGTTACAAACTCATGAATTTAAAGATATAATCAATAATTAAAGAGTATAGTGATGAATAAGGGTCAAATTCACAGAGAAATACGGTATTTTTTTAGGTTTCTTTGAAATTTGATCAAATCGGACAATGAATTGAAGTGAGAAATTAGGGATTTTAGTAGGTTTGGAAAGAGAACTTAGGGACGAATCAATGGAATCAAAAATCACTTAATTTGTATCAAGATTTGCAGAGAAATCAAGGAGTGAAAATTAAGTAGAAAATCGATCGTGAGGAGAGAGAAAAACTGAAATTACATCTAAAATTAATCTAATTGACGAATCGAGATCAAGTGGTCATTGAAAATACACGGTCAAGTGTCAAAAAAAAGTTCAAACTGACCAATTTTGAGAATAATTCACGAATTGAGGGGTATAATGGTAAATAAGGGTCAAATCCACATAGAATAATGGAAATTTTGAAGGATCTCTTTCGAATTTGATCAAATCGGACAATGACTTGGTGATAGAAATTGGGGAAATTGATATTTTATGAAAGAGGACTTGAAGACAAATCCACAGAATAAAAAATCAATGAATTTGACTTTCATTTTGCAGAGAAGTCGAAGATTGATTAGAGGAGAAATTTCTAAAAATCTAAAGAAGGAAAAACCTAAAATAAGAATGAAATTAAACTAAATTACAATTCTAAAATGAAATTAAATGCTAAATGAAGATAGATTAGGATGAATACAATCACTAACCCAAAATTGTGATCGAATTGATCCAATTAATTTCCAGAATCAAGGCTATTCTTCAAAATTCAGAAATCTCGATTTATGGAGTTCAAGCGTTGATTTCTTCCTAATCGATCATCAAAATGTTGATCTTATGCACTCTTTGGACGCGAAAATGAGTCTAGAAGCGATTGGGATCGAGAGATTTCAAGAGATTTGGTGTCTAAACAGTTTGATTTACTCAAATTTCTCTTGAATGCTTTACAATCTTGAAGAACATCTCAATTTATAAGGTGATTTGGGCATAACCGTGAGATCGGGCTTTAATTTGTGATCAACGGCTCTGATGAAACACATTGGATGCGAATCGTGATAGATATTATGTGGCCTGTAAGCCAATAACTCGTTCATCTTTTGTTTATATTCATTGAAATGAAATTTTATTTATTGTCATTCTTGTGTGATATTTGCAATGAAGTCAATGAACATATGTAATGATCAAGAGAATTATGATGAGATCATAATACAGTGATTGCTGGTCTTTAAACATATGTTCTAAATATTCCTATTTGTAGGATATTCGAGAAGGACATCGAATTATCCGGAAAGAATAGCACTATTTGATCTGACTTATATGATGAGTATGGCTGATCTTGTGGCTATCGGTGTTGAGACACCAAGGATAGATAACAAGTATTCTTTGGAGAAGGAGTTCACTGAATTGATCTGTATGAATCCCTGAATGGTCTTATGCCAAATTGTCAATCAGGTTGATTTATGTCACGGCTGTGTACGTGGTTCTTTGACCCGAGACACCAAAGACATCTTGTGGATGGATGATCGTGTTTTGACTATGACTTACGAATCTCTAGCAACGGGATCTCCAAAACCTCATAGATTGGAAACGACATGAAGTCCTCAAAGGTGATTGAGTGGTTAAGATGGGATCATCCGCCCTCAGTATATGAGGAGATTGACTCAAGGAATGAGATGCGGTTAAATCCTTGGCCAAGAGGGTGGAAATATTAGATAAGTTGTTCTCAATGATTTCCTACTTGCACCAATATTAAATTGAGTGACCTATTATGGTTTGGCAATGAATTAATCATTCATGAGTCTCGTGTGGATGAAGGATTACATGTACACGGCAACTAATGACAGCAAAGGTTCCATGAAAGAGTTCTAATATACTCCAAATCTCCTAGAGCACGTGGTGTAGCTTGGCACCCACCGAGCTGGCAACTCAACTTGTCGATTGAGTTAAATCGATACTTGAAGAGACGAGACCGCGAGGTCATTGATTTCACACGGTCTCATGTCAAAAATAATACCGAACTTACCAATTTTGGAAAATTAACTTGAATTGAGTGGCATAATGGTAAATAAGGGTCGAATCCACAAGGAATAAAGGTATTTCTGAGATATCTTTTGGAAATTAGGGTAGATTTAGAAAGATAACTCAAAGATCTATCCACGGAATCAAAAAAATCACTCCATTTGGATTAGTAATCGCGGAGAAGTCAAAGAGTGAAGTGGGATGAAATTTTCGGAATCGCGAAGAATATAAATCGAAAATTAAAGGCTAAAATAAACTAAATTAAGATCCTAAACTAAAAATTGATGATACATGATGATAGATTAGAGGGAAAATAAGTTTTCTAACCCGAGATAACTATCGAATCGATCCAATTGATCTCCGGATCGACGACTATTCATTTCGCGGATTCAAACGTGAACATCGATGTTCAAGAGACAAATTCTCCATGATTGATCGACGAAATCTCACTTTTAATCACTCTGTGGATGCGGAATAGAGTCTAAAAAGAGATTAGAAGTGAGAGATTTCAAGGAAAGATGCGTGTAGATAGGTCGATTAAGTGGAATTTTCCAAGAATGCTTACAAAAATCGAAGAACACTTTGTTTTATACACAAAATTAGGCGTAACCATCTGATCTGTGTGTTTCAAGCTCCATCAATGGTCTAGATGCACGCGTAACGGCGAACCGTTATGATTTTATTTCAGCCTTCCGATCTTGAATGGATGCTCCGGATTTGATCTTCGCGATATGCGTTATAAAACACATCAAAACGGCGCCTGGTAGATCGCGATCTAACACTTGAGATGCGTTTGATCGCGTGAAATCGTGGCCGTTATAACTCTTTTTAAAATGACACGTGCATGATGGTTGATTGGTGATCCGTGCGTCGACACGATCGACGCGCGGATTTCCATCGCGCCTTTAATCCAACGCTCCTCCGTCAGCCGCGTCGCCTGAAATGAAAATAACTGTGTGGGACTTAGTCTCTCACGGGAAAGATTAAGAGAGATAGTCGGGTTTATAAAGGAGCAGCGGTTTTAAGGGTTGAATACCCTTCCGATATACGGAAGGCTGAACTTACTACATATAATATAAACTATACAAATATATGTAAATATTGCGGCGCGTAGGCGCCTCGTGGGTCCGCGTGGCGCTGCCACGTGGCCTTGCGTGCCACGTCGCATCCACGCTTTTTGCCCTTTTTTTAATTCATTTTTATCTTATTTTAAAATCAAAATTAATTCAGAAAAAATCCAGAAAAATCCCTAAAAATTGTAAAAATCATAACTTTCAAAACACAACTCCAAATTAATCCAAATTTCTTTCATTTGATCTGAAATTTAATTATCTATCATTCTAAAAAGTCAATTTATTTAAATAACAAGAGATTTAATTCTTATTTCAAAAATACATTCATTTCTTTAAGATTTTAACTTTAGAAAATTAAATGAATGTTCATAAAAATGATTGCTCCTATTATTTAACTTTAAAAACCACTTATAATCTCAAGTAAAGATGAGTTATAAAATCTTTATTCTTTAATTCATCATAATTAACCCTAAATTAACGCATTTTGAGATTATAACATAAAATTGCATGGAATGATAGAAATGCACTCAAATTATGATAACATGCACATAAATGGAGTGTTTTATGCCTTATTTTGCATTAATAATCATGTTTTATCATGTTAAGATTGCATGTCATCAATACTTAGTCAATTAATCTATATGTTGATATAGTTAATTGATAAGGAGGACCAATAAGTGTTATTGTGTTGATAGAGTCATTAACTGGTGAGATATATGTACCTCGAGGGTCACACACATAAGGTCAATGGACGTCGGTGGATATAGACATAATAATAAGGGTTTTTGTGAAAATTTCACATTCCTGAAGTCTATAAATAGGAGGAGAACGACCATAATAGAGGTGCCCATGCAAGCCTAGTGGAACTTGTCCTCCCTCTTCTCTTCCTCTCATGGTGACGAGTGTTCAAGAGGAGATCCGATCGTCCGGAGACTGTGTGGATACTGCTAGAGACCAGACGCTTGAACGTTTGAAGAACTCTTTCAAATGATCTATGTAAGTATGAATTTTATTCTATACTAGATGATAGGATCATCTATAATGGATGATGAGATCATCTATTCTTGGTGCTTCAACTTTGTTGAATGTTTTGATTCAACACCTTCCGCTGCAATCATTATTTTGGTCGAAGACTTGCAGAGCTTTTCGAGCCTCAGATCCCAGCAAATTGTTAACGTTAAGTCGTGGCCGTTGATAACATGTAATCTTAACATGATAAAACATGATTATTAATGAAAAATAAGGCATAAAAAGTCTATTTATGTGCATGTTATCATACTTTGAGTGCATTTCTATCATTCTATGCAATTTTATGTTATAATCTCAAAATGCGTTAATTTAGGGTTAATTATGATGAATTAAAGATTAAAGATTTTATAACCTATCTTTACTTGAGATTATAAGTGTTTTTTAAAATTAAATAATAAGAGAAATCATTTTTATGAACATTCATTTAATTTTCTAAAATTAAAATCTTTCAAAAATGAATGTATTTTTTAAATAAGAATTAAATATTTTGTTATTTAAATAATTTAACTTTTTATAATGATAGATAATTAAATTTGAGATCAAATGAAAGAAATTTGGATTAATTTGGAGTTGTATTTTGAAAGTTATGATTTTTACAAATTTTAGGGATTTTTCTAGATTTTTCTGAATTTATTTCGATTTTTAAATAATTAAAATGAATTAAAAAGGAGCAAAAAGCGGGTTTAATCCGTGGGGGTCCCACATGGATGCGACGTGGCACTCAAGGCCACGTGACAACGCCACGCGGGCCCACGCGGTGCTTACGCGTCGTACATATATTTAGATTTATATTATATACTCTATATAGTAGGGGTATTCAGCCTTTCGTAGACAAGAAGGGCATTCAAACCCCCTAATCCGTCGGGACTTATAAACTCGACGGGTTTAACTAATCTTTCCCGTGTGGGACTAAAGTCCCACACAGTTTTATCAATTGCAGGACACGTGGCGCAGGGAGAGGCATTGGATCGACGACGCATCGGAAATCCACACGTCGATCGCGTGAACGCCGGACCACCAATCAATCAATGACGCACGTGTCTTAAAGGCGTAATTATGACGGTCAGATTTTAGGCGACGTGGAGGCATCACACACTTCGATCGCGTGGACGCGTGGACCACCGGAGATCCTCAATGAACGTCGTGATGCAATCGCGCGGGGAGCATCTGACGCGTCAGATCAAGATCCAACAACAGAGATTAAAAGCGTTTTATAACGCATCTTTTAAAGGCTTCATCAGAACCGACGGATCGTGATCCAATGGTTACGAAACGACATGTTTTTAAACGCATATCAAGTAGATCATCCTAGCGCTCCATCCGCGATCTAACGGTCGCGATTTAACCATAACGGTTCGATTAGATGCGTTTAATCCAGTCCGTTGATGCGAATTAAACACATCAATCGGACGGTTACGCCCAATCTAGCCTATAAATTGAGGCATTCTTCGATTTTGTAAAGCATTCGAGAAGGAATTCACTGAATCGACCCATATAAACCCTTCCTCTCTTGAATCTCTCACTTGTAATCGCTTCTAGACTCGATTTCGTGTCCACGGAGTGTTCACAAGTGAGATTTCATCAATCAATCATGGAGAATTTGTCTCTTGAACACCAATGTTCACGTTTGAATTCGCGGAATGAATAGCCGTCGATCTGGCGATCAATTGGATCGATTCGATCGTCATCTTGGGTTAGAAAACAAGTTTTTCCTCTAATATATCATCATGTATCATCAATTTTTAGTTTAGGATCTTAATTTTGTTTAATTTAGTCTTCAATTTCAATTTGTGTTCTTCGCGATTCCTAATATTTCCTCCCACTTCACTCTTTGATTTCTCCGCAATTACTAATCCAAATGGAGTGATTCTTGATTCCGTGGATAGATCTTTGAGTTATCTTTCTTAATCTTCCATTTTCCCTAATTTATCTCCTCAATTCATCATCCAATTTGATCAATTTCTAAAAGATATCTCGAAAATACCTTAATTCCCTGTGGATTCGACCCTTATTTACCATTATACCACTCAATTCATGATTAATTCCCAAAATTGATAAGTTAGGCTTTATTTTTGACACGAGACCGTGTGAAATCGACGACCTCGCGGTCTCATCTCGTCAGCCGTTGGATCTTCGATCGACAGTCGAGATGAAGCCACATCGCGAGCGTTATAAAAACACATCAAACGGTCGTCGTCGGATCACGATCGGACGTTTCTGATGCGTTTCCGTCAATTTAATCTTGGGCGTTATAACTTCTTTGATCAACGGCTCTGATTAAATCGTTTAGAAAATAATTCACCAATGAATCGTGATTTGCCACGTACCCCCTCACTTAAGTGAAGATCAACGGCTTTGATTCCTCGTGTGATCACACGCTCCTCACGCTACGAAATCGCCTCCCCACCTCGAACGTTGAACACGATGCGATCAGACGATCCAGATCACTCCACGTCACCTGCGCGCTTTTAATAAATCAAAAAATCGATTTTCAATTAGAAAAATCAATTTTTAATTCCGGAAAATCCTTAGAAATTCATTATAAATTCAAAAAAATTCAGAAAAATTAGAAAAATCCCTAAAAATGAGAAAATTCATAACTTTCAAAAATAGAACTCCAAATTAATCCAAATTGATTTCATTTGATTATAAATTTAATTATCTATCATTCTAAAAATTCAAATTTAATAAATAACAAGAGATTTAATTTCTATTTAAAAAATATATTCATTTCTTTAAGATTTAAACTTTAGAAAATTAAATGAATGTTTATGCAAAGGATTTCTCTCATTATTTAACTTTAAAAACTACTTATATTCTGAAGTAAAGATGAGTTACAAAATTATTGATCTTTAATTCATCATAATTAACCCTAAATTAATGTATTTTGAGATTATAATTAATTTTTCTTAGAATGATAGATAAACAATCATAAATATGATAACATTCATAGGAATGAAATCTTTTATGCCTTAATATACAGTAATAATGATGGATTATCATGTCTAATTAGCATGTTATTACTAATCTATGATTCAAAATTAAAATTTAATGATACTAAGAAAGATTTGGAGGAAAACACATAATCTAACCCGAAGTCGCGCTCAAAATGGTCCAATTAATCGCCAAATCAAATGGCATTTCATTTTGTGATTTCGAAAAGAAAATTCGGCGTTCAAGGGATGATTTCTTATAATTCTCTTCATGAAATCTTGATTTTAAACACTCCTAGACGTGAAAATGAGTCTAGAAGAGGAAGAAATCGAGAGATTCAAGGACTGAGTTTTCTAACTAATTTGATTTTCTCGAAACATCTAAGAATGAAGTTTTTCGTTAAAGAATATGACAATTTATAGAGGAATTTGGGCGTGACCGTTGGATGTGTCTCTTCGTCTACGACCATTGGCTCAGATTGAACACCTGTTCATGAATTTCCGTGATTAAGTTGAGTCCATTTGATCAACGATGAAGCACTCACATTTTGCCACATTTCGTGTGAAGAAGAAGCATCGCTTAATGTCCACGATTTGATCTTCATTGAGAAATCAAGGTGAGTCCATGTGTCCATCGGGTGCATTTAATCTCGACCGTTACAACTCTCTAGATGAGCGGCTTATATTTAAACTATCTTAAAATGAACCGTTGCCTAATCAAATAGAGCCATGTACCCCCTCGAGTAAGTGAAAATCGCTATTGCAATTAAATCGAGTGATCATCTGCTCAAAATTGTGCCACGTCACCTACGTATAAAAACAAAAATAACTTGTCACACATGGTAAAAATTCAAGTTATTTGACAAGTATATAAGGTATGAGTGTATAATGGGTTAGAAAAAACCTAAAATGGATGCTTAACCGACTAATTACTCACATGTGCACACATGTACCCACACGTGCGCACACGCGCACACACATACGCTCACACACGTCGTCACGTGGCGAGTACGTGAATCTTCATGTTGTGGCGCTTTGCCAAGTCAGCTCGCGATATAAAAACCATTTTTTATCGGTTTAAAAAATAAAAAGTAAGTTTAAATAAATGCACAAAAATTTCCAAAAAAATCTTGAAAAATTAGAAAATCTATACCTTCAAAGTAAAAATCCAAAATTAATCCAAATTTTTTTGTTGGATCAGAAATTAAATTATCTATCATTCTAGAAAGTCAAAATATTTTAAATAACTAGAGAATAAATTTTTCGTTTCAAAAAATACACTCATTCCTCTTAGAAAATAAAAGTTGAAAAATAGATGTGTATAAAAAATATTTTCTCTTATTCTTTAATCATGAAAACATAATTATGATCTGAAATATAGCTGGGAATAAAACTAAATTATTTGAATTATGCATAATTATCCCTAAAATGATAAATTTTTAGATCATTACATAAAATTACATGAAATGATAGATGTACACTAAAAAAATATGATAACATGAATACAAATGGAATATTTTTGCCTTAATTTGCATTAATAATAATGTAAGTTCATGTATAAATTACATGTTATCAGTCTTCTCCACTATCGCGGTCTTTCTTTAAGTCAATCGTCAGACCTCCACAATATATTACATGCTCTCCCCCTCCAAATTGCAATCCATCACTCTAGTTTAGAAAGCTCATAATTTTTGGTATTATTGTTGATGACTGTACTCGATACATTTGGTTTGTTCCTCCCAAACAAGTCTAATTACTTCTACTAGCTGTGTCTCATCGAAAAAAAAACTGAAAATTAAATATCCTAGTCCATATTCAACAAATTTATTATAGGGGAAGATTTAAGAAATTCTCCCCTCAGGTCTAACCACACTGATAGAAGAATTAGGCTTCAAATGTCTTTTTTCTTCCCATAACATATTTCTTGCTTGTCCAAATCTTTGTCAATTAGATGCTTTTAACATGAATTACTATAGAAACTTATAAGCTATCTGTTTAAGGTCTCTTATTCACTTCTAGAAAAATAGTCTTCCTCTTCCTCTTTTTCTACATTTCCCTTACATCGCATCATCATCGTTCAGGGAAACTCCCATATCCTATTTTCTATCACTTCACAATGACTAGCTTCATAAAAAAATATTCTTCTATTTTCTTCTCAATTTGGCTCGTTTGGCATCTTATAGCTCTACAAGAAGCAACAACTTCTATAGAATCAATGAAAAACACAAAAAAAAACTTCCTAGAAGCATCTTTGTTGTTTGTGTTGGGTGCGTGGGCCATAAAGTGGCACGTGCTAGGGCCATAAAGTGGCACGTGAGCCACTTTATGCCCATGTGCTAGGGCTATTTCAGCCCAAAAGGCCCTTATGGAGCCAAAATGGCCCATTAAGGGCAGAAATTCTCTTTTTAGGGCATTGAGCTCATGATTTCATTATAACTTGCAATTTTCTTTTCAGGACGACAACGAGAGCACCCTAGGATTGTCTCCAGTTGAGACTAGAGGCTACAAGGGCACCAGGGGAGATCTCTGAAGGTGGAGAGGCCTTCTATTGGCCTTGGAAGGTCCCTACAATAAGGGCCACAAAGGAGACAAGGGGTAGTCTACCCAAAGATCTTGCTCTTCTTGGGATTTCTTGTATCTACTTATTTCTCGAGCATTCTACAGAGTTTATTTTATGGTATTGTTTTAGGTATTGAGTAATACTTTTTGGATCTTATTGTCCAAGCCATTACATCATCATTGGGATTTCACAATTTATATTTCTAGCCTCAATTTTTCATTTTAATTGGTATTAGAGTTGAGTTGGCTGGATTATTGGCTGCATATAATATTGTGAAAATGGCGGGTGGATCATTAGTTGGGATGGTTCCTTTTAATGGCAGTAATTGGCAATTTGGAAGCCTATAATGAAGGATTTTCTTTGTTGATAATGTCTATCACAATGTTCCCAAGAGAAGTCAGTACATTCCTTATGGAAGAAGTTGGAGAAGCTCTATGAGACCTCGAATGTAAAGAATAATGCTTTCTTGATGAAGAAGCTTGTGAATCTGAATTATATTGATCAAAATCATGTCGCTGACCATTTAAATGAATTTCAGAATATTTCTAACAAGTGGGCCTCTATGAAAATATATCTTGAAGGTGAGTTGCATGCCCTATTTCTTCTTAGTTCTTTCTTGAAAAGTTTAGGAGACTCTCATGGTCTCTTTGAGAAACTTTGCGTCAAATGGGGTTGTCTTTATGTAGCAGGTCTACGCAAGCCTCATAAATGAGGAGATGAGATGGATGAATTCAGAGACTGGCAGCGGGAAGTCTCAAGCACATTTTGAAAAAAATAGAGGAAGAGGGAGATCAAGAGACAAAGGTCATGCAGACAAGGGCTAGAGTGAGTCGAGGTCAAGGAAGAATATTGTTTGCTACAATTCTGGTGAGAAAGGGCACTTCAAGAGCTAGTGAAAGCAGCCCAAGAAGAATAAGAAGATCAATGCTAGTGAGACAAAGGAGACGATAGCCATGGCTGAGGGTGGTGATTAATTAATTTTTTCTACTACTGATGATGTTCTTTCTTGCGAGAGCTAGGACTCGAGAGTGGGTGATTGATACAAGTGCTTCCTATCATACCTTACCAAGGAGGGAGTCATTTTGCATGTATCAAAGTGGGCAGTTTGATGTTGTCAGAATGGGCAACAATAGCACTAGGAATACTATGGGCATTGGTGATGTGAAGATTATGACCAACCTTGGCTATAAGTTGATGATTAAGAATGCGAGTCACGTAGCAGATCTCAGGCGGAGCTTGCTATCTGTCAGGAGGTCGGATGATGAAGTCTTTGAGAGTAGGTTTGGTAGAGGACTTTGGAAGATGACAAAGGGTTCTCTTGCTGTGGCATCTGCAAAGAAGTCCAATACCTTGTACAAGTTTACTGCTCAAGGCTGTGTCGGTCAGTTGAATATTGCAGAGAAAGACTCCAACATAAAGTTGTGGCATTAGAGGCTAGGGGCCACATGAGCGAGAAGGGGTTGCATACTCTTTCGAAGAGGAGTGGTCTACTAGACTTCAAAGGTACACGGCTAAATCCTTGTTTTGATTGCCTCATCGGCAAGTGATGGTCGCTGAATACACACGAACTTGTGTCAAAACAATTACCAAGCTCACCACTTTTGAGAAATATTTATGAATTAGATAGTATAATGGCGAATAAGGGTTGAATCCATAGAGAAATAAGGGAATGTTTTTGGTATCTTTGAAATTTGATCAAATAGGATGACAAATTAGCCTCTTAATTCCAATTAGTCAGCCCATTATACGAATAAAGATTTGGCCTCTGCCCAGTTTAATGAAACTCTATGTTTTAATTAAATTTCATAATCCCTTAATTCATAAGGGTTAAATGATGCCCACTAAGGAAATTGAAGCCTACAAATCTCCAACAGAAAAAATATGTATATCTAGTTATTGTAGATCACATGTTAATGAGCTCGGACCTTCGATTATCTTTGCTTGGGTTGGTGGAGTCGCTCTAGGACCACTTATTGAAAATGAGGAACAAAGAACTAGTGTATGACACAAAGCCGGGGTAGACGAACCGTTTAGTTTGGTGGAGTCGCTCTAGGACTACTCGCCAATCTATTCACATCAACTAAAAGTACTTTTCAAAGAATCTTATATGAGGTTGTTTCTCCCAAGAGGTATTAATTACAGTATGAAAGTTCTATGTGATAAACTTCTACATATATTACCAACCACATTAACTTCATGTCCAAATAACTTCTTAGTCAAAATATAATGGGGCTATCCATCCAGTCTACGAGGAAACTTTAGAACAAATAGCTGCTATATTCACAAATGGTCTCCTTGCAATGAGCTTCCATGGCAAATCTCCTAGCTGGGCATGCAGAGTATCCATTCACCAGCCCAAGGGGGAGTGTTGGACAACATAGTTACATGTCCTATTGTATTTTTTCCTCTTCCCTTTTAGACCTCTAATGTAACTTTTATTGAAACATGTTTTTCTAGCGGAATGAATTTGCAATTTCTGTTTCTCTTAACTTTTTTCCAACCTATTGTCATTCTAGGGATTTTCGAGGAGTGCTGGCCATGTAACATCATTTACAAGTTCTTTGATAGGGGATCGCGATAAGAAGATGACTCAGCTTCCGTTGGAGGGTCTCTCAGTTTTGATGCTTTTGTCCTATTTGATGCTCTTTCTTTAGCAATTTATTTTTATTTATATTAAGAAAGAAGACTCCAACACGAATCCATGCAAACAAAAATCACAAGATTTGGATCAGTATTCGTGGAGAAATCAACATAAATCAAGGAAGAAATTTCGTTCTTGAAGAGAGAGAAAATATAAAATTATCTATAATTCGATTAATCTACCATTAAAAATTAAATATATTGCTATAGGAAGAAAGATTGGGATGAAAACATGTAATCTAACCCGAAGTAATCTAATTGATTGCCAAATCAAAGACGTTTCATTCCACGATTTCGAAAATCAAAGTTCGACATTCAAGAGGTGATTTCTTCGATTCTCTCCACAAAAATGTTGATTTCAAACACTCTCTAGACGTGGAAACGAAATTAGGAGAAGAAGAAAGAAAGAGATTCCAGGACTCAGTTGTCTAAACAGTTCAATTTTCTCAAAACATCCAGGAATGAAATTTTATGTTGAAAGAACACGTAATTTATAGAGAAATTTGGTTCTAATCGTTAGATGTGCCCCTTTATCTTTGATCAATAGCTCAGATTAAACTTATATTTGTGAATCGTCATTATTAATTCGCCTCAATTCGTTCGACAAAGAAGTGCTCAAATTTTTCCATGTCACGCTTGAAGAAGAAGCGTTGCTTAATGTCTACTGTTTGATCTTCATCAATGCGTTTGAGGTGAGTCCACGTGTCCACATGAGTCGATCGGGTGCTTTAAATCTTGACCGTTAGAAAATCTCCAGATGAGCGGGTGAGATTAAATCATTTTCAAACGAAGCATCGCCTAATCTAATGCAGCCACGTACCTCCTTAAGTGATGATGAATGATCGCAATTAAATTGCATGATCATCCACTCGAGATTACGCCACGTCAACTGGAAATACAAACAAAGAGAAATAGTTCCATATGTAAAAAATTGACGTGATTTGATGGGTATATAAGGTATAAGAGTTAATGGGTACAAAAAAATTGAGGTGACTTAGCTTATATCTTGAAAATGATGCTTAACCCATCAATTACACATACACACGCACACATGCACACACTCGCACATGTGCACACATGCACACGCACATACGTACATATACGTTGCCATGTGGCATGTACACACGTCGCCATGTGGTGATGTCACATCAGCGCATGATATCTGACATTTTTTTATGTTTAAAAAAATAAAAAAAGTCTAAATGAATTCAGAAAAATTCCATAAAAATCCCTAAAAATTAGAAAATTTAAACCTTTAAAAAGTCAACTCCATATTAATCCAAATTTATTTTGCTTGGATCAGAAATTAAATTATTTATTATTCTAAAAAGTCAAATTATTTAAATAATAAGATAATAGATTTTCATGTAAAAAATAACTCATTTCTTTTAGAAAATAAATTAGAAAAATACATGAGTGTATAAAAGTATATTTTCTTTTATTATTTAATCATGAAAACCTAATGAGGATCTCAAATATAGATGGGAATAAAGCTATATCATTTGAATTATGCATAATTATCCCTAAAATGATGCATTTTTAGATCATCACTTAAAATTACATGAAATGATAGATATACACAAGATATGATAACATGAATACAAATGGAATATTTTATGCCTTAATTTGAATTAATAATCATGTAAATTCATGTAAAATTTTCAGGTTTATCAACAAACAACATGAATCACATCTATTTTTGCTAGTCCAAAAATGCCAAGAAAATAGGTCTTATTGAATCACATCTATTCTGATGTGTGTGGTTCATTGAAGAGAAAGACACCACATGGAGCCATAGATGGGCATGGAATTAGTGGTGCTCTTTATTTTGTCACTTTTATTGATGATTTCTCTAGGAAAGTTTGGGCTTATGCCTTGAAGATGAAGGATCAAGTTGTTGGTGTCTTCAAGGAGTTTCATGTTAAGGTGGAAAGAGATCGATCAAAAGCTGCACTGTATTAGGTCTGGAGATGGTGGTGAATATATGGGGTCATCTAATGTTTATTGAAGGCAAAATGGCATTCGTTATGAAGTGATAGTCCTGGGAACTCCTCATCACAATGCAGTAGGCAGAGAGAATGAAATGCACCATTATGGAGAAGATCAAAAGCATAGTCTCGTGCCAAGCTGCCCAAGAGATTTTGGGATGAGGCATTGAGAGAAACGGTGGATCTCATTAATCTTTCCCCTTGTATCTCCTTGGATGGCGATGTTGCAGAGCATGTGTGGTCAAGAAAAGAAGCTTCCTACAAGCACTTGAAGGTATTCAGTTGCTGTGCTTTTGCTCATGTTCCAGATGTGGAGAGGTCCAAATTGGATGGGAAGATAAAGGAATGTGCTTCTTGGCTACACATATGATGATTTTGGGTATTGGCTTTGGGACCTAGTGAAGAAGATGGTGTTTCTAAGCAGATATGTGATTTTCATTGAAGATCAGACTGTCGAAGACCTACAAAAAGAAAGTTCATCAGATGTCTCAGTGGAGGGTGATAACATGCATTTATAACTTAAATTCTTACCCTATTTAACTCATATTCATACTTATTTTATGTGAATATGATGCATGTTATCATAGTTTTTATGAATTTTCTCCATTGGTATGTCATTTCACTAAAGTCTATATTTATGCATAATTTAGGGTTAATTATATGCTTGATTGATGATTAATCTTTTGCAATGTTGAAATTAGTAGAAGTTAATCTCTTTTCTTGAATTACTTTGACTTTAGTGCATGTTTTTGAAGGATAAATTTTAGGATGAAAATGTGAGGATGATATTAAGAGGATTTCTTAATAAATGATCTAAGTTAATTATAATTTCATCTTACATTCTTCTTTGAAATGATATTTGAGAAGGCATGATATTAGTAAGGAAGAAATTTGTGACACAACGGAAAAAATTTGAGACTAAAAGGAGTTGTATTTTCAAAGTTATTGAAATTTTGAAGTTTTAGACTTTTTCTGATTTTTAATTTGATTTTGACTGATTCTATTTTAATTATTTCTTAATTAAAATCACGAAAAAGGGGTTTTATTTTCCACAGACCCTGCGGAGCTGATGTGGCGTGAGGGACCCGCGCGGATGCGACGCGGCACACAAGGCCACGTGGCAGGGCTGCGCTGAGCCCACACGGACCTCAAGTGGTGCCATGTGGCGCGGACGCATGGCAGGGGCCACGCGAGTCCACGCGGACACCCGGGTGGCACCACGAGGCAGGAGGGGCTGGCAGGTGGAGGGCCCATGGGTTAGTGGGCCCTGGTTATAGGATTGAGGCGGTAACGCAATAGCGTTTAACCGCCCCGCCTTTTAAGCTCACACGATTCATTTTTTTCTCCTTGTGGGACTATGTTCCCTTAGAAACTCTCTTGCAGGAGACGTGGCAGCACCGTGGGTTGTCGGATACGATCACAAAGCATCCATCGCGTGGACTCGGGTCCACGCAATCATCAATCAAACACTTGCGGTTAAAGAGGTTTAAGTGAGCGCGATCGATGCGTCATCTTGCACCAAGTAGCTTCATCAAACGGTCGCGACTCATCGCAATTTCGGCGCATCATGGCAAGACGCGTGGGTGCTTATTTGACAGTCCAGATTAAAGATCGGACGATAGGGATTTTAAGAAGATCATGGTCATCCATACGTGTATCGTGTCCACTATTTATGGGCGACGTGGACGCATCAGAAGCTTTAGATCTTCATCAGATGGATCTCGTCAAAGGAGAACGTGGACCCCGTCGTGGGCCACGATTCCACCGGATTCGCGCGATTGAACGACATAAATCACATCACAAAATGGATGGCTCGTATTCGTCGGTGAATTTCTTCTTTAAATATCGATGTTCTTCCCTTTGAACCTTAACTCTTGATTGATTCGTGAAGTAATTAAGCAAATTTTGGAGAAAAAAATCTTGAGTTCATCATGATTCCCCTGCCTTTAGACTCAATCGTGATCCGATTGGAGCAAGATTCGTCGTGATTAATCGTCGGATTTCATCGAAATTTTCCCCTTGAACGCCGAACGTCCGCGAGGAAGAAACTGTGCAAATTCGCTTCAATCCGTGTGAATTGAAGCCCCATCTTCGTGGCAATAGGGTTAGTAGTGAGATTCAATCGATTATCTGACGGTAATTTGAGTTTTGATTAGTTTTAGATATTTAATTTTGCATTTTAAGTAATTTTATTCTTCAATTTTACCCAATTTTAGTCTGAATTTTTTCTGATTTTGAAAATAGGATATCTCTTTGATTATCATTCCGAATCACTTGATTTTAGTTTCATTGGATTTGTTATTTCATCAGATTTCTGTGGATAGAAAATTTGTCACATTTTGAGATCACTTGACCGCTCAATTTAACGTTTGACCAACCATTGTTCATTTTTTTAATCCGAATTTGGGCATTGAATTTGAGGGATCAATTACTCCTAAAATATAAATTGGAATTTTTTCAATTTTAGTCTTTTTGGAATTCTCTATTTGTTAGCCTTCTATTGATATATAAATTTCAAGATTTGGATATCATTTGATAAGTCAATTTGAAAGATTTTCTCTGAAGTGTTCATTTCGGGATTTTTCTGATATTTGATTTTTAATAATTCATAATAAATCCATTTCTTATTGAAAAATTTTGAATTTTATATATAGAAATTCCATTTTCTCTATATATTCTGAATATATATTTTTCGTAATCTTCTGACATCTTTTGATTATCTGATTTTACAAAAAGTCGACTATTGGTCAAAGTCAATGCTTTGACCTTGATTTTTTACTTTTCTGTGTCTAATAAGAGGTCTAAAATCTTAAAATCTCCTATGTCATATATTTATATTATTTCTATTCATAAAAAATTCATTTTCATTTCTTTAAAACCTTAATTAAACCTAAGTTTGACCAAGTCAACTCTACATTAAAAGTCAACCTTGTTCTCTGTGGATAGACCCGATACTTATACTTTACTTAATTTTATATCTTTGTCATTGTGAGTTTTGGTATTATAAATTTGGTTTGAGCGACATTTGTGTGTTTTAACAACCGTATAAAACGATTCGTTAGAGGGGGAGGATGATATTGATTTAGTGGTACCTTAGATGCCTCGTGGTGACAAGGGAGGTTCTCAAGAAGAAAGGGAGCATGTGGAGATGGCCCAAGAAAATGTTGCTACACCTGCCGAGATGGATGATGCGGAGCAGCCCCTCAAAGTTGGCATTGAGACAATCAAGGATGCATCAGCCTTCAAGAAGTTTTCCAACTGATGAGTATGTTATGCTTAGTGGCTGTGGTGAACTTGAATGTTGTGATGAGGTAGTGGAATGTGAGCATAAGGAGGAGTGGTTGGCGGTTATATGAGATGAGATGGACTCGCTCTAGGAGAAGCACACCTATGACTTGGTATCTTTGCCAAGGGGGAGGAAAGCATTGAAGTGCAAGTGGATCTTCAAGCTGAAGACTTAAGAGAATTCTTCAAAGCCAAAGTACAAGACCATGCTGGTCGTCAAGGGCTTAGGGCAAAAGAAGGGTATTGACTTTGATGAGATATTTTCTCTAGTTGTTAAAATGTCTTCTATATGTGTTGCTCTAGGTATGGCTGTTAGTATGGACCTGGAGGTCGAGCAGTTGGATGTGAAGATAACTTTTCTCCTTGGCGTTTTGGAAGATGAGATATAGATTGAGCAACCAGAAGGTTTTGAGATTAAAGGCAAGGAATAGCTTGTATGCCGATTGAAGAAGAGCCTTTATGGCTTGAAGCAATCCCTGTGGCAATGGTACAAGAAATTTGACTCATTTATGATTGAGAATGGGTTGAAGCATACAACCACAAATCCTTGTGTTTACATCAAGTGGTTTGGTATGATTTTTGCTCTTCTCCTATTGTATGTTGATGATATACTTATCTTGGGGAAAGATACGACCGTCATTATCAAGCTAAAGAAGGAGTTGAGTCATGAATTTGCCTTGAACGACCCAGGATTGGCCAAGCAAATCTTTGGGATGCAAATCGCCCGTGATAGTATAGCCAAGAAGATATGGTTGTCATAGGAGAGATACACCGAGAAGGTGTTGGAGAGGTTTGGTATGAAGGATCCTAAACCAGGTGGGTTTCCCTTGGCCAATCTTTTGAGGCTCTATGTGGAACAATGTCCTAAAAGTGATGGTGAGAAGGACAAGATGAAGAGTGTACGTATGCCTCATCAGTTGGGAGTTTGATGTATATTATGGTGTGTACACATACATACATTTCCTATGCTATGAGAATTACAAGCGAATTTCTCGCCAATCTAGGGAAGGAGCATTGAGTTTCTATGAAGTAGATACTTCGTTATCTCAAGGGGGGCTCCAAAGTGAGCATATGCTTTAGAGTGGGGCCTGCTGTGTTGTTTGGTTACACAGATGCAGATATGGCCTGAAATACTGATACAAGGAAGTCCACTTTTGATTTTGTTGTCTTGTTTGCAGGGGGAGCTGTGTCATGGCAATCCAAACTGCAAAAGTGTATTGCTCTTTCCACAACAGAGGCTGAGTATGTGGCAACCACTGAACTATGTAAAGAGATGTTGTGGATGAAGAAATTCATGCAGGAGTTGGGGCTAAAGCAAGATGAGTATGAGGTCTACTGCGATAGCCAATACAATTCACTTGAGCAAGAACTCTTCGTTCCACTCAAAGGCAAATCACATTGATGTTTAGTACCACTGGATCATAAATGTATTGGATGAGAAGCAGTTTTAGCTTTAGAAGGCCCACATAGATAATAATGGGGCTGACATGTTAACAAAGTCGTTGTCAAAGGAGAAGCAGGAGGTATGTCAAACGATGATCGGCATGGAGATACTTTATGGAGCTTGAGCCATTTCCCTCTTTAGGCTGAAGGGGGAGGTTGTTGGGGTTGTGGGCCATAAAGTGGCACGTGAGCCACTTAAAGCTCATATGCTAGGGCTATTTCAGCCCAAAAGGTCCTTATGGAGCCAAAATGGCTCATTAAGGGTGGAAATGAAATTTTTAGGGCAGTGAGCTCACGATTTCACTGTGACTTGCATTTTTCTTCTCAGAGCTGTCTCCAAGTGAGGCAAGGGGTTGCAGGGGAGATCCTTGAAGGTGGAGAGGCCTTCTATTGGCCCTGGGAGGTCCCTTCAAAAATTGCTGCAAAGGAGACAAGGGGTAGTCTGCCCAAAGATCTTGCTCTTCTTGGGATTTCTTGTATCTAATTATTCTCCAACATTCTCTAGAGTTTTTATTATCAACACTAGTTTATTTTATGGTATTGTTGAGGTATTGATTAATCCTTTTTGGATCTTATTGTCCAAGCCATTACATCATCATTAGGATTTCACAATTTATATTGCTGGCCTGAAATTATATGCCTCACTTTTTCGTTTTTGTTTGGGTATCAAGTCTCAAGGTGGTTATGGGGGAGGCCTGAAACGATTATTAGGCCTCTCAATCTGGTTATGGGGGAGGCCTCTCTGATTCCTCATTACATCTTCTACAAGCTCTCTCACGTCTTTTACATCAGATCAGCATCATTGTCAACTGATTTGACCATTTAATTCACGAATAAATGCCCAAGTCCAACTCAATGACTGAAACCGACGCCTCAACTACCAATCACAGCCACATAAATTTGATTATAACCAAAGCCCTTTGACTGGATATTAAAATAATCAGAAATTAGAATGGAAACGGCCCAGAAGATTTTTCGAAGAGATAGTCCAATTCATGTCATGAAAGGAGCTTTAGATTCAACATGGGCGTAGGGACGGAGGGACGCAAGGAGAAAGAGAAAGGGACGGAGGGACGAGTTGTAAACGCAGCCAGGCACCTAGGCTTACTCTAGTGCCTCCCGAACCGCGCAGCCGAGCCCCATCCCAACATTACTGCTGTGGTTGCGACCGGGTTACGTAGTCAAGAACTAATCAAGGTTCTACCGTAGAAGCGAGGAGGAGAGAGAGAGAGAGAGAGAGAGAGGGAGAGAGAGAGGGAGAGGGAGAGAGGGAGAGAGGGAGAGGGAGAGAGAGAGAGAGGGAGAGGGAGAGGGAGAGAGAGAGGGAGAGGAGAGAGAGGGAGAGGCATCCAGGCATTAATGGTGCGGCTGCGGCGGGTTCTGAGTCTAGAACTAATCAAGGTTCGGCCAGTAAGGAGAGAGAAAGAGAAGAGAGGAGAGGGAGGGAGGAGGGAGAGGAGGGAGAGAGAGAGGGAGAGAGAGAGAGAAGGATGTGTTGTTTCAACTTTCTAGAGTCAGAATTTCACCCCTTTGTTTTCAAATACATTTAAAACTTGAAGTTTTTCAGTTTCTACAATTTAGATCTTATTCATTGCATAATTTTTAATCCTTCATTATTTATAAATCGAAGCAGAATTCTTTGACTTTTGGAGTGAATATTACAAAGAATCTCATGAAAAATACATGAGTGTATAAAAATATATTTTCTCTTATTCTTCAATCATGAAAACCCAATTAGGATCTCAAATATAGATGAGAATAAAACTATATTATTTGAATTGTGCATAATTATCCCTAAAATGATACATTTTTGGATCATCACTTAAAATTACATTAATTGATAGATATACACTTAAGATCTGATAACATGCATAAAAATGAAATATTTTATGTCTTAATTTGAATTAATAATCATGTAAATTCATGTATAATTTTCATGTTATCAACAAACAAGATAGATCACATCTATTTTTTCTTGGTCAAAAATTTCCAAGAAAATTGTTCTTATTAGATCACATCTATTTTGATGTATGTGGTCCATTGAAGAGAAAGACACCACATGGAGCCATAGATGTGCATGGAATTAGCGGTGGTCTTTCTTTTGTCACTTTTATTGATGATTTCTCTAGGAAAGTTTCAGCCTATGCCTTGAAGACGAAGGATCAAGTTGTTGGTGTCTTCAATGAGTTTCATGTTAGGGTGGAAAGAGAGACTGATCAAAAGCTGAAGTGTATTAGGTCTGGCAATGGTGGTGAATATATGGGGTCATTTAATGTTTATTGCAGGCATCATGGCATTCATCATGAAGTGACAGTCCTGGGAACTCCTCAACATAGTGCATTAGCAGAGAGAATGAAATTCACCATCATGGAGAAGATCAAAAGCATATTGTCTCATGCCAAGCTGCCCAAGAGATTTTGGGATTAGGCATTGAGAGCAACAGTGGATCTCATTAATCTTTCCCCTTGTATCCCCTTGGATGGCGATGTTGTAGAGCATGTGTGGTCAAGAAAAGAAGCTTCCTACAAGCACTTGAAGGTATTAAGGTGTTGTGCTGTTGCTCATGTTCCATATGTGGAGAGGTTCAAACTGGATGGGAAGACAAAGGAATGTGTTTCTTGGCTATGCATATGATGATTTTGGGTACAGGCTTTGGGACCTAGTTAAGAAGAGGGTATTTCTAAGCAGAGATGTGATTTTCTTTGAAGATCAGATTGTCAAAGACCTCTATAAAGAAATTTTGTCATTTGACTCAGTGGTGGAGGAGGATGATATTGATTTAGTGGTACCTTAGATGCCACGTGGTGACGAGGGAGGTTCTTATGAAGAAAGGGAGCATGTGGAGATGGCCCGAGAAAATGTTGCTACACCTACTGGGATGGAAGGTGCGGAGCAGCCCCTCTCAAAGTTGGCATTGAGACAATCAAGGATGCATCAGCCTTCAAGAAGTTTTTCGATTGATGAGTGATAACATGATAAATAGACATGATAATACATGATTATATATGCATATTAAGGCATAAAAGATTCCATTCCTATGCATGTTATCATATTTATGAGTGTTTATCTATCATTCTATGAAAAAATCATTATAATCTCAAAATACATTAATTTAGGGTCAATCATGATGAATTCAAGATAAATAATTTTATAGTCCATCTTTACTTGAGATTATAATTAGTTTTTAAAGTTAAATAATGAGAGAAATCATTTTATATACACTCATTTAATTTTCTGAGTCTGAAAATCTCAAAGAAATGAGTGTATTTTTGAAATAGAAATTGAATCTCTTGTTATTTATTACATTTGATTTTTTAGAATAACAAATAATTTGATTTCTGATCAAATGAAACAAATTTTGATTAATTTGAAGTTATATTTTGAAAGTTATGAATTTTCTAATTTTTAGGGATTTTTTTGGATTTGTTCTGAAGTTTTCTGAATTTTTAGAATTTTTATAAATTAAAAATTGATTATCAAATTAAAAATGAATTTTTCAGATTTTTATATGCGCGTAGATGATGTGGCACAATCTAGAGCGTCTGATCAAATTGCGATCCTTGATCAAGGCGGGAGGTGACGTTACAACACGTGGAACGTCCGATAGCGCGATTAAATCGCGATCGTCGATCGTCACTTAAGGCGGGGGGTTGATAACATGCAATTTGTACATGAATTTACATGATTATTAATATAATTTAAAGTATTAAATATTCTATTTGTATGCATATTATCATATTTTAAGTACATTTGTATTATTTTATGTAATTTCATGTTATGATCTAAAAATATATTATTTTATAGATAATTATGCATAATTAAATAATGTAATCCGATTCCTATTTATAATTGAGATCATAATTATATTTTCATGATTAAATGATACCAGGAAAGATTTTAATTTATACTCATGTATTTTTGAAAATTTATTTTATAAGATAAATGAGTGTATTTCTTAAATTAAATTTATTCTCTTGTATTTTAATATTTTGACTTTTTATAATGATAGATAATTCAATTTCTGATCCAAAAAAAACTTTTGAATTAATTTGGAGCTGTATTTTGAAAGATGTGGCGCATTGTGAGATGTCGGATCGCGCGATTAAATCGCATACGTCGGATGTCACTTACTCACAGGTGTTACGTGGCAGAATCTAGTTAGATTACGATTCAATTCAACGATGTTTAATCTCAGCCGTTCATCTTGGAGTTATAACGGTCAAGATAAAATGCGCCCGATGGATACATGGATTCATCACGATCATCCGATGAAGATAGAACGGACAAAATCAAGCAACGCCTTCTCTTCACGTGCAACGTGGTGAAATATGGGCGCTTCATCTCCGATCAGACAGACGTTACTTAATGATGTTGATTCATCAAATGGCATTGAATCTTAGCCGTTGATGAGATCGAATTGACGTATCCGACTGTTACGCCCAATTTCGGCTATAAATTGAGATGTTCTTCGCAACGGAAAACCATTCTTGGGTTTTGGAGCAAATCGAATTGTCCAGACACCACAATTTAAGAAGCTTTTGATTTTTCTATCTTTTAGAATAATTTCTGCGTCCAATGAGTGTTTGAAATCAGAATTTGATCGAGGGAATCAGAAGAAATCACATCTTGAACTCCAAACTTGGTTTTCGAAATTGCGGAGTGAAAAGCCTTAAATCTGGCGATTAATTGGATCATTTCGAGCGCGACTTTGGGTTAGATTGCATGTTTTCATCCTAATCTTTCATCATTTAGCATTAGATTTATATTTTAAATCGTATATTAAGTTTAATTTAGTTTTAATTTTGCTTTTTCACTTATTTTCGTGATCGAATTCTATCTCAATTTCAAGTCTCAATATCTCTGCACATTCTTATCAAAATTCAGTGATTTTTGATTTCGTGGATTCGTATTAGAGTTATCTTTCTTAATATACTAAGTTCCCTAATTTCTCACCTCAATTCATCATTTGATTTTATCAAATTTCAAATATCTCTCCAGAATTTGTCTTATTTCTCCGTGGATTCGACCCTTATTCACCACTATACTCCTTAATTAGTAATTTAATCATTTAATGGGTGAATTTGGATTTTGTTTTGAGAGGAGATAGTGTGTATTCAATGACCGCATGAAAATGTTTCGTCAGGGGTACGTGGTGCAATCTGATTCGTCGATGAATCATTTTAAAATGATTTAATCTTAGCCGTTGATCTAAAGAGTTATAACGGCTGAGATTATAACTAACAGAAACACATTTGAGCGTTCGATCAAGATCCAACAGTGAGCGTTTAATGTATTATTTATAACATGCGTAATGTGACATCATCTTGGCGGTCCATCTGCGATCCAATGGCTATGACTTAATCATAATGATTCGCATCCGTGCGTTTCATCAGAGCCGTTGATCGAAGATTAAATGCCGATCAGACAGTTACACCCAATTTGCCTTATAAATTGAGATGTTCTTCGACATTGTAAAGCATTCCAAGGCAATTCGAGTAAATCAAAATATTTAGACACCAATTCCCTTGAATCTCTTGCTTCCAATCGCATCTAGACTCATTTCTTTGTCCATGGAGTGCTTGAGAGTGAGATTTCGTTGAGAGAAGAGCAAGAAATCAATGCTTGAACATCAACGATCGCATTTTCTGATTTTTGATGAAGAGCCTTGAATCCGGCAAGTAATTGGATCAACTCGAGCACAATCTTGGGTTAGGGATCATGTTTTATCCTAATCTTTCTTTGTATAGCTTTAGATTTCATTTTTGGATCGATAATTGAGTCAATTTAATCTTCAATTTTGGTTTTTTGTGAATTTCAATTTCAGAAATTTCCCTCTTGTTCATTCGATGATTTCTCCGCAAATCTTGATCCAAATTTAGTTATTTTTGGTTCCGTGGATTCGTCTTCGAGTCTTCTTTCTAAAAATATCAAATTGCCTAATTTCTATCCACATTTCATCATCGAATTTGATCAAATTCAAAAAGATCATCAGAAATTACCCTAATTCTCTATAGATTCGACCCTTATTCACCACTATACCCCTCAATTCGTGATTTCATCTTAAAATTGGTGAGTTTGGTATTTATTTTGACCCTTGCCCGTGTGTTTTCAACGACCTCGCAATCTTGATTCGTCAATGAGTATGTTATGCTTAATGACTGTGATGAAGTTGAATGTTATGATGAGGTAGTGGAATGTGAGCACAAGGAGGAGTGGTTGGCAGTTATGTGAGATGAGATGGACTTGCTCTAGGAGAAGCACACCTATGACTTGGTATATTTGCCAAGGGGGAGGAAAGCATTGAAGTGCAAGTGGATCTTCAAGCTGAAGACTTCAAGGGCTTTGGGCAAAAGAAGGGTATTGACTTTGATGAGATATTTTCTCCAATTGTTAAAATGTCTTCTATATGTGTTGCTCTAGGCATGGCTGCTAGTATAGACCTGGAGGTCGATGACGAGACGAAACCGTGAGGTCGTCGATTGCAAGCGGTATCGCATCAAAAGTAATTCCAAACTTACCAATTTTGAGAATTAATCACGAATTCAAGGGTATAATGGTAAATATGGGTCGAATCCACAGGGAATTAAGGAATTTCTTGACGTATTCTTCAACTTTGATCAAATCGGATGAGAAATTGATGGAAGAAATTGGGGAAAATGGTATTTTATGAAAATAGACTTCAAATCGATTCCACGGAATCAAAAATCGTCAAAATCAGACTTGATTTCGCGGAGAAATCATGAATTGAAGTGGAGAGAAATTTCGGAATGAAGAAATCGCGATTTTAGCTAAATTTCGATAAAATTAACATCTAAATCCTAATCTAAACACAAATTAAACATGATAGGGAGATAATTAAGGTAAAACCGCTTCCACTAAGCCCAATTAGCGATCGAAACGAGGTGATTAAGCTGATTAATCACCGAAATCGTGAAGAACGCGAACGTGAACTTCAAGCGTCGATTTCTCCCTCAATTTTCCACCAAATCTCGACTTCTACCCCTCCGTGGACGCGGAATTGAAAGAGGAAGAGGAAGAACTCAAGAGAAACAAGCAAGGAAGGTGTCTAGACAGTCAATTAGATTGATTCTTGCTTGGATGCTTAAGAACGTCGAAGAACACTTAGTTTTATAGGGGGAAATTTCGTAACCGTCCGATCAAAACGATCGACAGTTACGATGAAACGGTCCATCGTGGACCGTTTCAATTAAGTCGTGACCGTCGGATCGCGATTGACGGTCACGATTTGATCCGTAACTAAGCGGTTAAAAACGCTAAAGATCACGTCCGTTGGATCTTGATCTGACGGCCGCGATGCTCCCGCTAGCTTTTAATCTGGGCCGTTATAACGCCCTGATTTTTATCACGTGTTGATTGATCTCCGGTGCACCCTGCTTCCACGCGATCGACGCGTGCGATGCTGCCACGTCGCCCACGATCCAACCGTTATAACTCTTTGATTTGCGCACGTGTTTGATCCGATCGGATGGTCCGTTGGTCCACTTAATCGCTGCGCTCCGATCGCGATCGGACGCTCCACAATCGACCGCGTCACCTGAGTAAAATAAATAAGGTGTGGGTTAGTCCCACACGGAGGATATTTGAGAAACCATCGGGTTTAAATAACCCGACGGTTTCTAAGGGTATGACCCTCCCCATATAGGGGAGGACAAAGACCCCTTTTATATATAAGTACAATATAATAATATAAGATATATTCGCGCCACGTAGGCGCGCTGCGCGGGTCCACGTGGCGCTGCCACGTGGCCTTGCGTGCCACGTCGCATCCACGCGGGCCCCGTGCCCCCTTTTTAATATTTATTTTTTTATTATTATAAATAAAAATAAAAATAAGAAAAACTGTTTTAAAAAAATCCGATCCCTAAAAAAATAGAAAAAAATTCATAACTTTTTAATATATAACTCCAAATTAATCCAAATTTCTTTCATTTGATCCAAAAATTTTAATTATCTATTATTCTAAAAGGTCAAATTAATTAAATAATAAGAGTTAAAATTATTATTTTCAAAAAAATACATTCATTTATTAAGATTTTAATCTTTAGAAAATAAAATGAATGTTTATAAAAGTTATTTCTCTTATTATTTTATCTTTAAAAACAATTATAATCTCAAGAAAAATATGGGTTATCAAATTATGAAACTCAAATTTATAAAAATTAACCCTAAATTAAAGTATTTTGAGATTATAATGACTTTTTAAGAGAATAATAGAAAAATACATATAAATATGATAACATGCATGTAAATGAAATCATTTAAGCTTTAATATGCATGAAAATTCATGTTTTATGATGTAAATATAGCATGTTATCAGTCGAGCAGTTAGATGTGAAGATAACTTTTCTCCTTGGCGTTTTGGAAGATGAGATATAGATTGAGCAACCAGAAGGTTTTGAGATTAAAGGCAAGGAATAGCTTGTATGCCGATTGAAGAAGAGCCTTTATGGCTTGAAGCAAGCCCTGTGGCAATGGTACAAGAAATTTGACTCATTTATGATTGAGAATGGGTTGAAGCATACAACCACAAATCCTTGTGTTTACATCAAGTGGTTTGGTATGAGTTTTGCTCTTCTCCTATTGTATGTTGATGATATGCTTATGTTGGGGAAAGATACATCCGTCATTAGTAGGCTGAAGAAGGATTTGAGTCATTCATTTGCCTTGAAGGACCCGAGATTGGCCAAGCAAATCCTTGGGATGCTAATCACCTGTGATAGTATAGCCAAAAAGATATGGTTGTCATAGGAGAGATACACCGAGAAGGTGTTGGAGAGGTCTGGTATGAAGGATCCTAAACCAGGTGGGTTTCCCTTGGCCAATATTTTGAGGCTCTATGTGGAACAATGTCCTAAAAGTGATGAGGAGAATGACAAGATGAAGAATGTACTGTATGCCTCAACAGTTGGGAGTCTGATATATAGTATGATGTGTACACATCCATACATTGCTTATGTTATGGGAATTATAAGCAAATTTCTTGCCAATCCGGGGAAGGAGCATTGAGCTGTTGTGAAGTGGATACTTTGTTAGCTCAAGGGGAGCTCCAAAGTGAGCATATGCTTTAGGGAGGGGCCTGCTGTGTTGCCTGGTTACACAGATGCAGATATGGCCAGAGATATTGATACGATGAAGTCCACTTCTGGTTTTGTTGTCTTGTTTGCAAGGGGAGCTGTGTCATGGCAATCCAAACTGCAAAAGTGTATTGCTCTTTCCACAACAGAGGCTGAGAATGTGGCAACCACTGAACTATGTAAAGAGATGTTGTGGATGAAGAAATTCATGCAGGAGTTGGGGCTAAAGCAAGATGAGTATGAGGTCTACTGCGATAGCCAATACAATTCACTTAAGCAAAAACTCTTCGTTCCACTCAAAGGCAAATCACATTGATGTGTAGTACCACTGGATCATAAATGTATTGGATGAGAAGCAGTTTTAGCTTTAGAAGGCCCACATAGATGATGATGGGGCTGACATGTTAACAAAGTCGTTGTCAAAGGAGAAGCAGGAGGTATGTCGAAGGATGATCAGCATGGAGATACTTCATGGAGCTTGAGCCAGTTCCCTCTTTAGGCTGAAGGGGGAGGTTGTTGGGGGTGTGGGCCATAAAGTGGCATGTGGGCCACTTAAAGCCCATTTGCCAGGGCTATTTCAGCCCAAAAGGTCCTTTTGGAGCCAAAATGGCCCATTAAGACGGAAATGAACTTTTTAGGCCACTGAGCTCACAATTTCACTGTAACTTGCATTTTTCTTCTCAAGGCTGTCTCCAAGTGAGGCAAGGGGTTCGAGCGGAGATCTTGCTCTTCTTGGGATTTCTTGTATCTACTTATTCTCCAGCATTCTCCAGAGTTTTTATTATCAACACTAGTTTATTTTATGGTATGGTTGAGGTATTGAGTAATCCTTTTTGGATCTTATTGTCCAAGCCATTACATCATCATTGGGATTTCACAATTTATATTGCTGGCCTGAAACTATATGCCTTAGTTTTTCGTTTTTTTTGGGCATCATTATCTGAAACTATTATTAGGCCTCTCAAGGTGGTTATGGGGTGGCCTCTCCGATTCCTCATTACATCTTCGACAAGCTCTCTCTCGTCTTTTACATCATACGAGCATCATTGTCAACTGATTTGACCATTTAATTCACGAATAAATGCCCAAGTCCAACTCAATGACTGAAACCGACGCCTCAACTACCAATCACAGCCACATAAATTTGATTATAACCAAAGCCCTTTGACTGGATATTAAAATAATCAGAAATTAGAATGGAAACGGCCCAGAAGATTTTTCGAAGAGATAGTCCAATTCATGTCATGAAAGGAGCTTTAGATTCAACATGCACGCACATAGAGAGAGAGACACAGACAGACAGAGACAGACAGAGAGAGAGAAGGAGAAAGAGAGAGGGACGCAGGGACGAGCGAGGAACGAGGGACGAGTTGTAGACGCAGCCGGGCGCCTAGGCTTACTCTAGTGCCCCCCGAACCGCGCAGCCGAGCCCCATCCCAGCATTAATGGTGCGGCTGCGAGCGGGTTACGAAGTCAAGAACTAATCAAGGTTCGACCGTACGGAGAGCGAGAAAGAGAGAGAGGGAGGGAGGGAGAGAGAGACCGAGAGAGAGAGAGAGACAGAGAGAGGACGTGCTGTTTCAACTTTCTAGAGTCAGAATTTCACTCCTTTGTTTTCAAATACATTTAAAACTTGAAGTTTTTCAGTTTCTACAATTTAGATCTTATTCATTGCATAATTTTCAATCCTTCATTGTTTATAAATCGAAGCAGAATTCTTTGACTTTTGGAGTGAATATTACAAAGAATCTCATGAATGATGCCCATCATCTTAAATGTCTGCTTAGGTGGAATGTCATTCATTTGACGTAGTTTCTTTCTAATGAACATTGCTTCTAAAGAAGGTAAAGGAGAAGGACTAGAAAACTCAAATCTTCATCGATATTAATTGCTTAAAAGTCAACGCGATAACGAAAGCCTTGAGAAATAGAGATTTATTCTGGCCAAATAACCGAAAGAAAGCCAAAATGAACATTCTGGGAACCAAATCCACTTCTCCACTCATCAGATGGAGCGATAATCTCAAAGCGAGACAATAAATTTGGACGGCTTGGGATAATAATGTCAAAAAATTGACTTCTATCATTATCCCTTTTTTATATTTCAGTGGAATTCGACGAAATTTTTTTATCAAGTCGTCGCTGCCTTAATGCGAAATTGACCTTAAAGTTGACTTTCTCTTGCGTGATCCTTCATTATATATGTCGTCAAGGATCCTTAGGCTAGAATCGAGAGAGAGAGAGAGAGAGACAGAGAGAGACAGAGAGAGACAGAGAGAGACAAAGAGAGAGATGGCGCAGAAGCCCATTGCCCTCCTTTTTCTTCTGTTCCTCAACGTGCTTACTCTGCTCCCTCCGCCTGCAACAGCTCAAGGAGATCAAAAGTTCTTTTTTTGTGGGTTCTTCTTACTTAATCTTTTTTCTCTTTGATTTCTTTGGTTTTCACCTACTTCAGATTTTAGACTGTTTTACAATGAAATGATGTTTCATCTCTCTCTCTCTCGCCGTGGCTGCTATTTTGAATCCACATGTTTGGTAATGCTCGAGATTTCAGGTTGTTTATCATCTCTCTATCATGAAACGATGTTATAATCTCTCTCTCCGGCAGTTTTTGAAGAACCCTCATTTTTTGATCTTTGGGATTATAAGCTTTTTACCCATGACATCATGTTTGTATCTACTCATCTATCTTCGTTCTCGAAGACCCGTTTTAGCTAATCCATGAGACTTCAAACCATAATCCATGAACTAATGGCTTTCTAATTCACCGAAATTTGAGGCTCTTATCCCGAAGCAATGTTTTTAACTCTCTCTCTTCTAGAGATTTCAGAATATTCTTCCATGAAATAAAGTTCACCACTTTCTCTCTCTAGTTTTTCGAAGGCCCATCTTTGTCACGGAGTTCAACTCGACCGGCCCAACAGGAAACTGCTGCAGGGTATGCTGCCAGCTTAACGCCACAGGCTCATGCGTTCGCTGTTGTTCATTCTCGGCGATAGCGGTCGCAAATGTCTCATCCTGCTGCACTCGATGCTGCTCCAGGTTCTTCGGCTACTGCTATCGTTGCTGCAGCTAGAAGAAAGACTTGAGAACTAGTAAAGCTTATAGTTTGTTCACCAAACCCTCAGCTAGAAGGACTTTGGTGTTTGTTTTAGCGTTTTAACCCTCAGTTGTCGCTGTGGGTGGAATAAGGGAGGTGTATTTGTGTGTGTAACTGTGATCGTACTGAAAGATCTCTTTATTAGAAAGTTTTTCTGGCTTTTTATGAGCCTATGTATGGTTTTGTGTTAAACAGAGAGGGAAGGGGGAGAGGGATATATATCTATATCTATATCAATATACACACAGAGAGAAAGAGAGCTGGGGAGAGGGAGGGAGATACACACGCACACACATGAAGAGAGAAAAAGATGGGGGAGAAGGAGGGGCATATATGTATATATGCAGAGAGAGATGTGAGGGAGGGAGGGAGATATTCATCATGAAAGAGATGGGAGATCTCTCTCTCTCTTCTCTCTCTCTCTCTATATATATATATATATATATATATATATAGAGAGAGAGAGAGAGAGAGAGAGAGAGAGAGAGATCTGTGTGTATATATAGAGAGAGGTAAATGCCTAGTCGTTCATTAATAGGTTAAAAATCAAAGATTTAATCTCTTTCTCAGAATTCCCTCGAATCCTCCCAATTTTAGAGAACTTATCCATCTTATGGTAACAGTTTAACAAGAATATAGAATAAGTGATTCGGTACAAAAATAATAAGATAGATTTATTATTCATCATCAAAAATTAATGATTGTGCCCTTCTTCCTCTAGACGGTTTCACCACAGATTAGCCAGACTTCTTGAACTCAGACCACTAGATAAAGATCCATGATTGCCTAATGATGGCAATACCATAACGGTAAGTTTTAAAATTTCCATCATCCACTTTATCCCTGACAAAAAAGTTCACATGCTGCCTTGCTGAGAAATTTAGAATTTCCACAATTCTAGCGGACAAGATCCACAGATGAAAATGCCTCATTTGCGTGACGGAGAGGCGGATTCTCAATCAACGGGATAATGCTGGCGGGGAAGAAAACATGGCACCGGAAGAGGATGTGGGAAATAGTCTAGACGGGACACGACGTTCAAAGATCTGATAACGATCTCATCTATAGATTGGAGAACTTGCGCGTAGGGTGAATCACGCCAATAAATAGGGGATTTCTAAAAGAGAAATGGTGGTTTCTCGTGAAGTTGTGTTTTGGTGTTCTCTTCTAGAGGATCCCAGTCAAAGTTGTGGCTTGGCTTGGTGCGTTACCCCGGGTTTACGCCCTGAAGGCATTTGTTCCACTTTCATCTATGCTTTCCGAATTCCCCCAATTTCACGCTGCTCTCCACCTTCTCTTTTACGTTATCCTTTGCCTCCGCGCGTACGTTCCCCGTCAGTGTGGTATCAGAGCCGAAAAATTCCTGTCTAATCGGTGGTGTCTTTCATGCCCACGACCGTCACGAAACATATGGCTGAGGAAGTTCCTGAATGGGTCTGGAGATTGATTGAAAGCGTCGCAACCATCACAGAGACTGTCGTAAACCTCTCCATTCGGATGGATCACCTAGAGGCCGGTCAGTCCCGTCCTCTCGACTCTTCTCAGCTATCAACCTCGACGTTAATTCCACCAAACGTTACACCGACTGTCAATCAATGTGCCCTAACATTTGAGGAGGCGTTAGACCCTAAGACTTCATAGCGATTGGGAACCAACATTGACCATTATGTCCTGTAGTACAAACTAACCGAAGAACAACGTATTACTACCAGGCAAATGTCTAACCACTCACATATCTTGTGGACGACTTTTGAGGCTCCGCTTCAAAGAAGAAAAGGATCTACCGGTCTCCGCTCCATCTCGGCGAGTGCTACATTACCCATTGAGTGTGCACCATTGGCGCTTTATGTGCTCTCCTCTGCATGCCACGTGTGTGCCATGCAGGTCAGCCGTGCACCACAGTGGAAAATCACTTCCCACATTCTCCTCCTTGATTTTCTTCTAATTTCAAGCTTTCTTCACTCTAATTCTTGCACATAACTTCATGAATTTCACCCTCCCCAAAGCTTTTGTGAGGATGTCCGCCAATTGGTCTTTCATCTTCCTATGTTTGATGATGACTCTCTCATCTTCGACGCAATCTTGAATGAAATGATAGTGTGTGTCCATGTGCTTGGTTCTGATGTACTGAGCTGAGGTCTTGTTTAGCATGATGACTGATTGATTATCAACCATAATCTTCACCACTTCAATCTAAACCTTGTTACCTCCTTCACTAACCTTGCAATCCACACTCCTTGACACATGGCTGATGTAATTGCTATATATTCAGCTTCACACAAAGATAATGCCATCACTTTTGGCTTCAAACTTTGTTCCACGTGATTGATAGACCTCCTAGAAAGAAAACTTATCCCAAAGTGCTCTTTCAAATTTTCTACATCACCAGTGAAGTCACTATTGTAATAGCCAATTACTTTGGGATCTTTCACACCTTTCTCATATATTAGAACAAAATCAATAGTACCTTTGAGGTACCTTAACACCCTCTTTGTTGCTATCCAATTGTCAGAGGTAGGATTTGACAGAACGAATTGATACGATCGTTGATTACACACTAATTCGTGTCAAAATTAATGCCAAACTCATAAATTTTATGAAATAATCACGAATTGAATAGCATAGTGGTGAATAAGGGTCAAATCCACGGAGAAATAAGGGAATTTTGAGAGATCTTTTGAAATTCGATCAAATCGGACGATGAGAAATTAGGAAAATTAATATTTTTGGAAATAGAATTAAAGACAAATCCACGGAATCAAAAATCACTCGATTTGGATCAAGATTCGCGGAGAGATCAAAGAGCGACTTAGGTAAAAATTTTCGGATGTGAAGAGAGAGAGATTGGAAATTAAAAACAAAATTAACTAAATCTATGATCCTAAATTACAATCTAATGATACATGACAAAAGATTGGGAGGAAAACACATATTCTAACCTGAGATAGCGATCAAAATGATCTAATATAAAAAAATTACCGGATTCAAGGCTTTTCATTCCGCGATTTTGAAGACAATCATTGATGTTCAAGAGATAAATTCTCCCTATTCTATCAACGAAATCTCACTTTCAACCACTCCGTCAATGTAGAAATTATTCTAGAAGCGATTGGAAGTGAGAGATTCAAGGATGGTGGTGTCTAAACAGTTCGATTACTCGAAAATATCCAAGAATGCATTACAATGTCGAAGAACATCTCAATTTATAACAAATTTGGGTGTAATCGTCGGATGGAGTGTTTAATCTTCGATCAACGGCTCTGATGAAACGCAAAGATGCGAATCGTTACGGTTAAGTCGTAGCCGTTGGATCAGAGATGAACCGTTGAGATTTCGCCATCTCACGCGCTTTAGAAGTAACGCTTGAAATGCCATCCGTTGGATCTTGATCTAATGCTTCGGATGTGTTTTCGTCGGTTTTAATCTCAGCCGTTATAACTCTTTAGATGAACAGTTGAGATTAAATCATTTCAAAAATGATTTGCCTACGAATAAGATTGTGCCACGTACCCCCCTCCCCCTTGCCTTAAGTGACGATCGATGGCCGCAATTAAGCGCGTGATTGGATGCTCCAGATTTTGGCACGTCACCTACGCGATTATAAAATCGATTTTAAATTCAGAAAAATTAAAAAAAATTCAAAAATCTCTTAAAATTAAAAAATTCATAACTTTCAAAATACAACTCCAAATTAATCCAAATTTATTTCATTTGATTAGAAATTAAATTATCTATCATTGTCAAAAGTCAAATTATTTAAATAACCAGAGAATAAATTTTTATTTAAAAAATACACTCATTTCTCTTAAAAATTTAAACTTAGAAACATAAATGAGTCTATAAAAATAGTTCTCTCATTATTTAACATTAAACAAAATCTATTATATAATATATATAAGAATAATATACTTTAAAAATATATTCTTAAAAATGCATAATTATCCCTAAAGTAGTGAATTTTGAGATTATAACTTAAAATTGCGTGAAATGATAGATATGCACTCAAAGTATGCTAATATGCATAAAAATTAAATGTTTAATGCCTTACTTTGCATTATTAATCGTGTAATTACATGTTATCAGGATTCACCATTTATCAACTGAAAATGCTTACCGAATAGTTATGTCAAGTCATGTATGAAGTAGATACCTTAAACTTCTAATTAAGCTCCTATACAACGTCACATCCACACTTCTTCCACCTCCCTCTTTCTTGAGCTTCAACTAAGCTTCCATTGGAGTATTGGTTGGATTAAAATCAACCATTTTGAAATTCTCCAAGGTATGTGCTACATACAATTTTTGAGATAAAGCTATTTGGGACTTACCTTGATGCACTTCAATGCCCAAATAGGAACATAAAAAACCCAACTATATCACCTCAAAAATCTTCATCATTGAATTATTGAACTCCTTTACTTTGGCTTCACTTGCTGGTGGGGACACCTTAATTACAAGAGAAGCATCCAAGGAGAAATGCAAGGATTCAGAGTCATCCGTATCAAGTAAACAACATGCAGATCTTGACGAAGAAATCTAAGAATCTATCATTGGAAGACATATCTATATCAAAAGACTTTGAAGACATGAAGATGAGCAAGCCCATGAAGATGGGGGTGCTGCCACTTCCCTTGAAGTTGCTAAACCGTACTCTTGACCTAAAACCTTTAATTTTGATTCTTTGACCAAGTCAACCTACTTTCATAAAATTTAGGAACCCCTTTGACCAAGTCAAATCATCTCCCTAAATTATAAGAACCAATTTTAGATTCCTAAATTTCAAGTTATTTGCATCATAGATCCTTCTTTGACCAAGTCAACTTGAACCCATGATTTTGGGGCACATTACTATACCCAAATTACCCCTAAAATTTCCACCAATTAAAACCCTCCAAATGACACCCTTGAATATTGAAAATAGGCTTTTTAAGGCATCCTTTCAAGAGGGTCAAAATTGCTCCTCAAAAAGTGGTACCGTTTAAAGAGACACACCCCTTCAAGGGTTGAATAATTCTCTTTCTTCCCCTATTTATGTGGATCTTGTAAAACTCTCTCTCATAATTTGAAATTTTAAACATTTTGAAGTTTTATTGTTCCCCCACTCTTTCTCTATCATCCTCCCCTCTCTCTCATTTTCTCTCATTCACATACTAATCCACAACTTTCCCCTCTCCATCCCTCTTCTACTTCCTCTCCACAACACACACTCTTCATTTCTCCATTCCCCCTTCTCATTCTGCTCCAACTTCCCTCTTTCCATTATTCCTCTTCATTCCTTTCTCTATTTTCTCTCAAAACAAGGACCGATCAAGAAGAAGATTTTGAATTTTTCCCCAACAAGGTCACATCAAGGTACTCTCATTCCTCCCATTTTGTGTGATAGATCATCCTTTCCCAAAAATCTCTTGGTCTTAGGATTTTTGTGTACCCTAGGATAGCCTCAAATCATATATTTGGGTATTAATGTTCATGGGTTGTGAAATTTGATTTGATTCATTGAATACAAACTCCACTTCAAGGTTTTAAAAATGATGTCTCTCCTATCCAATTGTGGGATTAAACTTAGGGAGTTTGAGGTCACCAATCTTACAAATTTATAACATCCCTCTATTAAAAAAGCATTCCTTACACTTTTCTTTGAGAAATTTGATTATCCTATTGTTTTCCACATCACTCGTCCCCCGTGATGATCAAGTCATCCATCTATACTCTAACAATCACTTTGCTTTGAGTAGAGTTCAAATAGTAAACACCTTGGTCATTTTTTCTCTTCAGAAAGCCTATGCTCTTCAAGGTGTCATCAAGCTTAGCATTCCATACTCTTGGTGCTTGCTTGAGTCCAGAAAGATCTTTGTTGAGCTTGAGCACCCACTCTTCTTTTCTCTCTTTCACATAGGCCTTCGGTTGAGTGACATAGATCTCCTCCTTAATTTCACGATTTAAAAAGGCTGATTTCATATCTAAATGATGCAAACTCCAACACTCTTGGGCTTCCAATGCAATCAAGATACGAGTTGGTTTAAAATGAGCAACAAAAGCAAATACCTCATCATAATCAATTCCATATCTTTGGCGATACCCTTTCACCATTGATAACATGCATATTTAACTTGTATTTTCATCATTATTAGCTGATATTCATACTTAATTTCAGTCTATATGATGCATGTTGTCATCTTAAAATGAAATTTTCTTCAATTTAAGGCCAAATCATATAATTCCATAGTTTTCATCAATTTGAGCATTCCTATGTGCTTTAAGTGTGTTTGACCCTTTCATGGGTCAAACCACTTGTATTTGATCTCAAAATGTTTGGTTTTAAATATTTCAGGATTTAAGTGATTGCATGAAGGTTTAAGAAGAGGAATAAAAGAAGAAAAAATGGGTTAAGAGCACAAGAGGCAATTAATCTAGTTGACTCTAGAAAGTCAACAAGGAATTAATTTATTCATAATTCTTTTTAATGTCTAATTTTTATTTCAAGGCATAGATTGGAAGATGATCAAATTCTTGATCCAATGAAGAAAATTTTATTCAAAAAGGAGTTCTAGAAATGAAGTTATGAATTTTTGAAGATTAATCATTTTTCTTGATTTTTAAGGATTTTTTTTGAATTTTTTTAGAATAAAAATTACAAAAATGGGGTTTATTTAGGGTGGAACTTGCACGGTGCTGACATGGCAACATGAACACGTGGCAGCGCCAACGGGGCTTACACAGACCCACGTGGGCGCCCAGGCTAACGACAAGTGGGCTAAGCGGAATGGGCCTATAGGCATAGTGGGCCTGATTATTGAGTATAGGAGAGTGGGGCATCATCAGGCCCATAGGGTGACACAGTAATGATAAAGTGTTTCTCCTTATTAAGGCGCCGCCGTCCTGAATTTTCTTTCGTGTGAGACTAAACACATCTCTATGTGGCAATGTGTGAAGCATCTGATTAAAGCGCGCGAATAGGCGTGCGTTGATCTGGTGGATCCCGATCTACTAGATCGTGGTCAAATGCACGTGAAAATTTTGTAGCTGTCGATCTCATAAGTGAGATCTAATGGCTGGGACTTGATCTCACACTCGGCGAATGATGGAGCGACACATGGCGACTTGTGGAGGCTCTGATGAAGATCAAATGGCAGAAATTAAGGAGAGGTGGAGCCTGTGTCGTGTGGATCATGGCCCACTTCTCCCGCATGACGTGACTTCATCTGAGCCATCCAAGCTCTTAAAAAGAAACGAACGGCCCAAATTTAAATCATAAAATTTCTTCTATAAATTCATGTTCTCTCTTAAGAAAATGAGACTCTTGATTAAACATGAAATTAAGCAATTTTGGAGGAAGATCTTGAGTTCTTCATGAATCCCTTGCATCCTACACTCAATCGCACATAGATTGAGGCAAGAAGTTCACGACCATTGTGAGAAAACGTTTGGTAATTGCCCCTTGAATGTCGAAATCTTGTCGAGGAAGGAATCAGAGATATTTACAGCAATCAAAGCAATTTGAGGCTCAATATTCACGTCAATCAGGTTAGTAATGTGATAGCTTTGTTATCCTCATGATTTAGATAGTTTAGATTGAGTTTAGATAGGTAATTAGAGTTTAAGAATAAAAAAATTCTCATTTTCCCCCAATTCATTGTGTGAAGTTTTGTTGATTTTCGAATAAGTATTTCTCCCTGATGTTAAGTTCATTTCTAACGAATTTAGTTTCATTCGATTCTTTGTTTAGTCAGCTTTTCGTGAATATCTGATTTGAAATTTTTCATCAAGGTTTGACCCCTTGATTTGTCTTTTGACTAACTACAGTTCAAATATGAATCCGAATTTGGGCGTTGACTTTTGAGGGCTATTACTACAAATACAGAAGGTGGAATTTGTCACTTTTCATGTCATTGTAATCCTCGAATTGTAAGATTTCTAAGCATAGGTGATTTTCCAGTTTTGGATATCATTTTATTAGTTCATTTAAGAATTTTGACTGAAACCTTAATTTCAGTGATTTTCTATCCATTGATATTTAGAAAAATCACAGTAAATCCAATTGTAGTCTAAAACATCACGATCTTTATATCAAAATTCTCCTTTTTTTCTCTAATTATTAAAATTATAATTTTTTAATGTTATCTCACCTTTTTGTTCTCTGATTTTATAGAAAGTCAAAGTAGAGTCAAAGTCAACATTTTGATTGTCACTTTTGACTTTTCTCCAAATATTTTTCAAAAGTCTAAAAACATCTTCTCTCATCTCTCAGTACTATTTCCATTGATTATATAATATATTCATTCCTTAAAAACCTTAATTAGACTTAAGTTGATCGAGTCAACTCTTTCGATAAAACTCAACCGTGCTCTCTGTGGATTCGACCCGACCTCATCGATGTACTTGATTTTTGATTTTCTAAAGCATCATGAGTTTGGAGTTATAATATTTTTTTGACTGACGATCATATGTTTCACCGACCGCACGTTTTATCGTTCATTAACCACCAATCTCGCTTTGTGCTTCACAACTTTACCCAATAGATTCTTCTTTAGCTTTTATAGCCATTTTGCACCAATGGGTTGCATGATTGAGCAACCTTCACTAGTTTCCATGTATCATTCTTTTTGATGGAGTCAATTTCCTCCTCCATAGTTTTCCTCCATGCTTCTTCTTGAGAGGCTTGGAATAAGTGGTAGGTCCTTCAACCAAATGAAGCACTCCTCAATCGGATCAGTAACTTCATAGAGAGCGTGAAGAAATTGATATCTTGGCATCTCTTCATTATTGATTGATATCCATCCTTCGCTTTGACCCGCTTCTCCATTTGAAGGTAAATCTTGAAGCACACCTTCAATGTTTGCTACTTCTTCCATTCTCTCACTTGGATTCTCAAATCCAAGATTTACACCTGAAACATGCAACTCCATACCTTCACTCAGTTGTCGCTCCACAAAGTTCCACTTGCACCCTTCTTCAAAGATGACATCTCGGCTCAAATGAACCTTGTGTGTGGTAGGGTTGAAAGACCGATAACCCTTGGTACCTCTCTCATACAGTATGAATATCATTTGCTTACTCCTATCTTCAAGCTTTCCTAACGCTCGAGGAGTCTTCACATGCACAAGTGAGTCAAATATCCTAAGTTGGCTCAATTTAGAGCGTCTTCCCTTGCAAGCTCTTTGTCGATGACCTATTCAACACTTATACACAAGAATCGATAGCCTCACCCCAGAATTTAAGCAATAAACTCTTGTCTTTGAGCATGCTTCTCACAAGACCCACAATGGTCTTATTCTTCCTCTCAACTACTCCATTTTGTTGGGGGCATATGTGGGGCGTATGTTGAAGGCCTTTCTCTTCACACCATGTTGAAAATTCTTCTGAAGTGATTTCTCTACCATGATCAGTCCTCAAACACTTGGTTGATGCTCCATTGGATTCACTCTCCACAATAGTCTTTAAATTTTGAAAGGCTTTAAAGGCTTCCCAATTTTTCTTCAAAATTCCCACCCACATCAACCTTGAAAAATCATAAAAAACTAGCAAAAAAATACTTCCCTCCATTGATTTTTCATAGTGTGATCGGTCCTCGAATGTCGGCATAGACCAATTCCAGGGGTTTTGAAGCTATGAATTTATTTGATTTGGGAGATGGAGCTCTCGCATGTTTCCCGACTATGCAATAAGTGCACTTATGCTGAAATTTTGAAGAATGAGGTAATCCAATCACATTTTTACCTCTCACCATATCATGGAGAGTGTGAAAACTTTAATGACACATCCTTCTATGCCACAGCCATGCCTCCTCATCATTCTATTTTTAAAAGAAGACAAATGCTCGAAGATGTTGAGCATTAGTAGGTACATATTCCCCATCGTCTTAGGAATCTTGGTGAGGAACCTTCCTTGGCCATCATTAAGAGTGAGAAAGTCATCCCTCAAATGTATGTCGAATCCTTGAGAATAAAGCTTTCCCAAACTCAAGATGTTTAGTCTTAAATTTAGGTATATAAAGGACATTTTGAAAAATCATGTGTTCATCGTTAGTACAATCCACATGTACTTTACCTTTCGCCTTCATACCTAATTGAATAACCATCGCCAAATCCCATCACTCCTTTGTGAGATTCATCAAGGGACTAATAGAAGGTCTTCATACCAGTCATCTGATGGCTTGCTCCCATATCTAGATACCATATATCATCAATAGGAGAGCTACTCATACCTTGAAGTAACACAACTTCTTATGCATCCGCTATCACCATAAGCAGCTATGATTCTTCATCTTCATCTTCATCTATCTTCTTGGGCCATGTGTATTTTTTCTTTTTCCTTGGACTTGTCCCTCTTCAGAAGTTCACACTCATTTGTAAAATGCCCAAGATTTTGACAATTATAGTATTTTACCTTGGATTTGTCATATTGTCTCTCCTTCTTTGCTCCATCAACTTCACCATCACGATCTTTGCCTTTTCCTTTCCTTCCACATCCCTTTTCACCTTGAAGATGACCCCCTTTGATCCTTCTTAGACTTCTTGAGAGCCCTTGATAGGAGTGCTCGCTCCTCATCTTTTGAGTTCCTGTCTTGGAGTCTCAACTCATGCACCTTGAGTTTCCCAACTACTTCCTCAAGTCTCATGGTCTTTAAATCACTTGTCTGCTCAAGAAGGAGTAGAGCATCAAAATCTTTCGGGACTGACCTGAGAAGTCTTGAAACATCACCATACTTGTCAAGAGTCTCCCCCATGTCTCTTAAATTGGTGGCAATTTGAGTGAAACGGTTTGAGAATTCATCCACCTTCTTCCCTCTTCAAAGCTTGGACCTTTTTGCACCACTTTATCCATTCTCACATGGAATGTGCGAAGAACCTCCCAATTCTCCTTTGCACTCCTCTTGATGTCAATTTGATTGCTTTGAGACTCTGAGATGGAATTGAGAATCATCAACAATGCAGGACAATTCTTCTTGTGATTTACCTCACTCCCATCAATTACTCCCCATAAATCATGAGCCTCCAAAGAAACCTCCAACCTCATAGCCCAAAGATGATAATTTGTGCTTGTTATTACACTTAGGCTTTGATACCACTTTTAGGCTGCTGATCACCTCAAGGGTCACTTCAAAAGAGTGACGAGCACATTCACAAATTCACACAAACACTCAAAAGAAGAGAATAATGTAATTAATATACATATTACCCTTTAGGCAAAACATTTCTTCTTGTTTTCTTTCTTATATCTTGAGATTTTCATGTTACCTCTTCTACCTCCTTCTGCTCAAGCACGATCTGTAGCTAGGTCTGCTGGACGCAATCAAGGAACCTTGCTTGCTAAAAGACACCAGGATCCAAATGGAGACATAAAGGCTCTTACAAGGCTGAGGGCAAAAAGAATTCAAAACACAAGGCTTGAGTTTCTTTGTGATGGAAACTTCATATAAGAGTGAGAGAGAGAGACACACACACAATCAGAGACTTCTAGAACACACGAGAAAGTTCATAAGAGAGAGATGAGAGAGATAGAGAGAGAATAATCTAGAGCAATCTTGAAATGACAATTGTAGAATATCAATTAAACTTTAAATTGTGATGTCCAGAATTTCATGTAGCATCCTCGTTATGCTTGAATCCTTCTTTGTCTTTCCCATGGATGATGCCCATTTTTATTCTCTATATGCCTAGTGACCACACAATACCGCGTCGTCCTTGAAAACACACAGTCACTGAAGGATCAAGACAAAGTGGTCATCAATTGCACACAGTCAAGAGTCAAAAATAATTCCAAACTTACCAATTTGATGAAAATATCTCGAATTGAGGTGTATAATGGTAAATAAGGGTCGAATCCTCAGGGAATTAGGGAAATTTCAAATGTTTTCTTTAAATTTGATCAAATCGGACAATGCATCGATGATAGAAATTGAGGAAAATGATATATTATGAAAGAGAACTTCAAGAAGATTCCACGTAATCAAAAATCATCGAATTTGACTTTGAATTCGCGGAGAAATTGAAGATCAAAATAAGAGGTAATTTCCAAAACTTAAAATGGCGATTTAACCAAAAATCTAATCTAAATTAAACTTAATTCTTAATCTAAATGAAAATTAAACATGAATAGATGAAAGATTAGTAAAAACCGCTCCCATTAACCCAAGATTACTATTGGACTAACCCAATTAATCGCCGGATTAAGGAATTTCATCAAAAATCCGAAAAATCGTGATTGTGGAGTTCAAGCGTCGATTTCTTCCTCTTCTTTCATCCAAATCTTGATCTTAAGCAGTCCGTGCACGGGGAATTGAGTCTAGAAGAGGATAGGATCAAGAGATTCAAGAGATTTGGTGTCTAAACAGATCAATTTGATTGATTTTCTCTCAAATGCTTTAAAATCGGAAGAACATCTCAATTTATAGGGTATTTGGGCGTAAGTGTTCGATCGATTTAATCAACGGCTCTGATGAAATGGTCCACCACGAACCGTTACGATGAAGTCATGTTCGTTGATCTGCCGATGGAGCGCTCAGATGAAGCCACGTGTTGTGCGTTATAAAATGCATCGAAAACGCATCCGTCAGATCTTCATCGGACGCCTCTGATGCGTTTGGATCGCATTTAATCTCGATCGTTATAACTCCTTTTGATCAACGGCATAGATTAGACACGATCGGTGAACTCCGATTTAAGCCACGTGGTCCATCGATGATAAGTGAAGATCAACATTCGAAATTACTCGCGCAATCGGACTTCCACGATGCCGCCACATCGCCTCCTTATCATGATCATTGATCGCGATCGATCGGATGGCTCTGATTGTGCCACATCACGTGCGCTCTTTAAATATTCTGAAAAATCGATTTTTAATTCCGGAAAATCCTTAGAAATTCATTAAAAATTCAGAAAATTTGAGAAAAATTCTAAAAAATCCCTAAAAATTAGAAAATTCATAACTTTCAAAATACAACTCCAAATTAATCGAAATTTCTTTCATTTGATCAGAAATTTAATCATCTATCATTCTAAAAAGTCATGATTAATAAATAATGAGAGGTTTAATTTCTCTTTTGAAAAATACATCTATTTCTTAAATATTTTAACTTTAGAAAATTAAATAAATGTTTATAAAAATGATTTCTCTCATTATTTTAACTTTTAAAACACTTATAATCTCAATTAAAGATGGGTTATAAAATTATTTGTCTTTAATTCATCATATTTAACTCTAATTGAAAGTGTTTTGAGATTATAATGACTTTTTCATGAAATGATAGATAAATACTCATAAACATGATAACATGCATAGGAATAAAATCATTTATGCCTTAATATGCATCAATAATCATGTATTATCATGTCTAATTAACATGTTATCAGTCACATGTCAAAAATTAATTCAAACTCTTCAATTTTATGAAATTATCACGAATGAAGAAGTATAGTGGAGAATAAGGGTCGAGTCCACGGAAAAATTTTGAGATATCTTTTGAAACTAGATCAAATCAGATGATGAAATGTGGCAATAAAATAAGGAAATTGATATTTTTCGGAAAGAAGAGTTGAAGAAAAATCCACCGAATCAAAAAAATCATGAAATTTGGATCAAGATTCGCGGAGAAATCATTAAGTGAATGAGATAGAAATTTCCAAATATGAAAATCATGAAAAACCAAAATTAAGATTAAAATTAAGTAAAATTACAATTCGAAATTGAAATCTAAAGCTATACATAGAAAGATTAGGATGAAACTCAATCTCTAACCCAATATTGCGCTCGAATTGATCCAATTACTCGCCGGATCAAGGGCTTTTCATTATCGAATAAAAAAAATTGATCATTGATGTTCAAGAGTCAATTTCTTCCTATTGTCTCAATGAAATCTCACTTTCAAGCACTCCGTGGATGCAGAAGTTGATCAAGAAGCAATTGGAGGTAAGAGATTTAAGGGCTTTGGTGTCCAAATAGTTCACTTGATTGATGAACCCAAGAATGATTTACAATATCGAAGAACATCTAAATTTATAGGGCAAATTGGGCGTAACCATTGGATGAAGCGTTCAATCTTCGAACAACGGCCCTGATGAAACGTAAGAGTGCAAATCATTATGATTAAGTCATGGACGTTGGATTGCTGATGGATTGCAGAGATTTCTTCACGTCGCGCGTGAAGAAGAAATGCATGAAACGCCATGTGTATGATCTTGATCTAACGCTCCGAATGCGTTTTTGTCAGATTTAATTTCGGCCGTTATAAATGTTTTGATCAACTTCTGTGATTAAATCATTTTTTTAAAATGATTCGCAGACGAGTAGAAATCCACCTTAAGTGACGATCAATGATCACAATTTAATCGCGCGTGAAGAAGAAATGCATGAAACGCCATGTGTATGATCTTGATCTAATGCTCCGGATGCATTTTTGTCAGATTTAATTTCAGCCGTTATAAATCTTTTGATCAACTTTTGCGATTTAATCATTTTTTAAAATGATTCGCTCACGAGTAGAAATCCACCTTAAGTGACGATCAATGATCGCAATTTAATCGCGCGATCGAACGCTCCATGTGATGCCATGTCACCTGCGCATTTAAAATGCGAAACAAAGTCCCACATGAAAAAAATCAAAGAGAAATCACATGTATATAATGAATGTGCGATTAAGGAGTTAGCGAAAATCCTTAATAGGGTGCTTTATCCTTTATCTCATACACACGTGCGCACACACGCACTCATGATAAGACTAAATCGTATGGTCATTGAATGCACACGACTTAGTGTCAAAACAAAGTCCTAAACTTACCAATTTATGATTAATCAAAGTAATTAATTAGTATAATGGTAATTAAGGGTCGAATCTACGGAAAATTAGGAAAATTTGAGAGATATCTTTAAAATTCGGTCAAATCGGACGACGAATTGAGAGTAGAATATCAAAATTTTAGTATATTAAGAAAGATAACTCAATTTCAAATCCACGGAATCAAAAATCAGATGATTTGGATAAGAATTCAAAGAGAAATCGAAATTTGAAGTTTAGAGAAGTTTTCGTTTTGAAAAACGATTAACAACCAAAATTTAAACTAAAATTAAACTAATCTATGATGCTAAAATTAAAATTAACACTAAATGATGAAAGATTAAGATGAAATCACGCAACCTAACCCAAAGTAGCCTTCGAAATGATCCTATTAATCGCTGGATGCAAGGCTTTTCATTCCGAATTGACGAAGACGAAAATTGGAGTTCAAGATGTGATTTCTTCCTCCTCCTTCGATCAAATTTTGATTTCAAGCATTCAATTGAAGCGGAAATGAATCAAGAGTACTCAGAATCAAATGGCGCGCGATTTGGTAAAGTATACACTTCGAATTTGGAGAATGATCGCGAACCATTCTTCCGTCGTGAAGAACAAACTTTATAAAAGACGAAGATGATTTTCGGCCATCGGATGGAGAGATGATCACAATCGACGGTCGCGATCGTACGCTCCTCTTGATGAATCGTCGCTTCATCTCGTTCGTCGGATCTTTATCGTAAGATCGAGATTTGATCAGAGATCCATCGCGTCGACTGATATGGACCGTTATAATTAGTGATCGGACGGCTCGGATCTGTTCACTTAAACGACAATTGAAGCACGTGCTTGATGTTCGATCAGATGGACAATGTCTCCACTGGATTGACGCACGCGATCATCACGATTTAAATTCAATGCACCAGATTTACCTGAAATATAAGTTTAGTCCCACACAGGATAAATTGCGAAAAATAATCACTATATAAAGTACACGTTTTTATGAGGTTAATAATTGTCTTCCGATAAGCGGAAGACTTTTATCTTATGTAAATCATTATATATATATTATATATGAAATATTCACCACGTCACCTCCGTGCCACGTAGCGCTCGCGCCCTGTACACATGGCGATGCCACGTGTACACGCGCGATAAAACCCACATTTTCCAATTTTTTAATTGATTTCAATATTTAAAAATCGAAATAAAAATCAAATAAATTCAGAAAAATTCCAGAAAAATTCCAGAAAAATTCCTAAAAATTGTAAAATTCATAACTTTCAAAATATAACTCCAAATTAATTCAAATTTATTTTGTTGGATTCAGAATTGAATAATCTATCATTATAAAGGGCCAATTTATTAAAATAATAAGAGAATAAATTGATATTAATTTTATACATTTATGTATTATATAAAATAAATTTATATAATCACATAAATGTCAATAAAAGTCTTTTCTCTTATATTTTCATCCTTAAAACATAATTATGATTATAAATATAATTAGGATTAAAGGTTATAATGTTTAATTATGCATAATAACCCATAATTATGATCATAAAATGAATTTACTCAAAATGATAGAAATATGCTTAAAAGATGATAACATGCATATATTTGTAATGATTAATGTATTAATTTGCATTAATAACTATGTAATTACATGCATAGATAGCATGTTATCACACCCCCCAACTTGAATAATTGTTAGTCTCTTAGCAATTCACTAGGTAATCTCCTTAGAAAGTCTTATTATCCTTTGGTTCTACAACTAAAGAAGTGAAGTGTATCAATGTGTGATTACTTTTCATCATAGTGTGGACCATGGTAATCTAGATTCCATAACTAGATTGACTTCCTTAGAGCATATTAGGGTAGTGATCATCGGCTAATAGTCGAGTCAATTTCTCAATTGTAATCGAGGTGAGCATATCTAAGGTTTGATGCTATTGAAATGAAAAGATTCTCACACTCTCATGAGCAGATGTAATCCTCACCTCTCTAATTCTCACATCTCTTTCACTCATTTTGGAGGCTACTTAGTGCATTAGAATTCCCCTCGACTCTTCTTTCTCCCTTAAAGAGTGCATTGCAAAGGGTTTCCTACTTTGGGATGCATCGTTATAAGGTAGCTGAAAGAGTAAAAAAACACTATTTCTAAAGGAATAACTTGGTTAAAAGCAAAAAAATCAGCATATAAACAAATTGGATATTATATACAAAGAAAGGTACCACTGATGTCTAATTATTCTCCCAAATGATGTGGATGATGATGGTAGAAAAGGATAGATAGATTTGGGTAGAGATGGTGTGGAGTGGTAAATAGGATATATAGATGGTAAGAAATGGAATGGAATGATGGGTAGAGAAATTTTCCCATATTTTTCCTTCTTTTAAATTTCTTTACTCTTCTCTTCCTTCTTATTCTCCTTTTCTTTCCTTCTTTCTTTTTGTCTTCTTCTTTTATTCTTTTTCATATTTTCTTTCCTTTTTGCTTCTTCTCTTCTTCCTTCTTTTTGGATATTGTAGCTCTTTTGAGAAGAAGAATATAACATTTGAAGACTTTGCATAAAACAAGGATATGGAGGATGTCTTGATGTTTGAAGAGAGTATTCAAAATTTCTGAAGTGTAATATGAAGGAATATTTGCTTGTAAGGGAAATTATGAAGAAGATGGATGGTGGAAAATGTGGTGGATATGTTTATCACTTGGGAGTGTAATTATAATCAGTGAGGCTGAATTTTGGGTGTCTAATTGACTGGTTTGGAAAAAGGTAAAACTAAATGCCTCAAGGATAGAATAGGTGCATAAAAAATTATGGCACATTGCACTCTTCTAAGAGAAAACTCGGAAGCGAGGAATTCCCACACCAAATAGGTTCGGCAGATGTAAGGTAGGGGATAGGAATTTGCTTGGACTTCACTCAAAATCTCTCCTTTTCAATCCAATAGCACTTCAACCTCTGATTACTCATTTTCCTCGGTGCCCATTAGATACCTGACGTGTCGTTTTTCGTACGTCGTTAAAACAAAAAGACGATGGTCAAACAAAATTTATAAAACCGAACTCACAAAGATAAGATATAATAATCAAGTATTGTGTAAGTATCGGGTCGATCCACAGAGAGCAGGGTTGACTTTAATCGTAGAGTTGACTTGGTCAAACTTAGGTTTAAAAGGAGTTTTAAATAAGAAAAAAATAAGATTTTCATGAATAGAAATGATATTAATAGACCTAATAAGAAGTTTTAAGAATTGAAATCTCAGATTTCACAGAGAAAAGTCAAAAGCCAAAGTCAAAGCATTGACTTTGACCAACAGTAGGTATACTGTAAAATCAGAGAATAAAAAAGAGTCAGAAGATTACGAAAATTATATATTCAAAAAACTAGAGAGAAAATGGAATTTATTGGTATGTAATTCGTGATTTTTGGATAAGAATGGATTTATTATGAAATTGTTGAAAATCAACTATCAGAAAAATCCCCTGAAATGAACACCTCAGAGGAAATCTTCAAATTGAATGGCCAAATGAAATTGAAACTCTTGAAATTTCTATGTCAATAGAAAAGCCAAGAACCAGAGGAATCTAACAAGACCAAAATTATCGAATTCTGATTTTTAAATCAAAAGTAATTGACCCCGAAAGTCAACGTTTGACTTCTGATGAAAGATGAACACTCCTTGGTCAAACGTTAAATTGGAGGGTCAAATGAACTCGGAATTTGATGAATTTCCTATCCACGGAAAGCTGATGAAAAGAGGAATGCAATGAAAGCCAAAAATCAAGTGATTTGGAATTATAATAAATGAGATATCATATTTTAAAAATCAGAAACTTTTCAGACTAAAAATTACGAAAAATGAAGAACACTATGAACTACTTTGCGAAATTAAAGATCTAAACATAATAAAAATACAAATTACCTCTTGATAATCGATCGAATATCACTACTAAATCGATTGCCACAAGAATGGGGATTCAATTCTCATGGATTGAAGCGAATTTGCTCGGATTCTGCCTCGTGGACGTTCATAATTCAAGGGGAAAATTCGATGAAATGAAGTGATTAATCGTGATTATCATGCTTCAATGGGTGTGTCTCTACACTCTTGGAAGCAGAGGATCACGAGAACTTAAGACCTTCCTCAAAATTTGCTTAATTTCTTCACGAACCGATCAAAAGTTGAAGAACAATGAAGAACTATATGGGTTTTTAAAGGGAAAATTAACCCTAAGATTGTGAGCAATTGAGGCGATCGTGGAGGCGGTTTTGCTGGGTCGTGGGAGCGATTCCTTGGGGCGACATCGTGGCCTCCCGATCGGCATGGAATGAGCGGGGATTTGGCTTCAAATTAGCCTCAAAAAGGACAACGATTTTCGCCACGATCAGGCCACGATCGTGGGTTAATCGTGACCCTGAATCTCCATCGGTCGCCGTCTAATCGAATGGAGGCGCTTCCACAACGTAAGCTCCCCGATCGTAGCTCGATCGCACCACGATCGCGGTTCGATCGGACCGCGATCATGGATTTCTTCTGCGAATCCTGTAAGCCGTGCACTGTGAAGTTCAGGTGAGGGGACAGTCCGATCGTGATCGTGAGGCACAGTTGATCGCTGTCGTCAGATCTGATCAGGTAAGGTGGGTGGTCCGATCGCGCGATCAGGCTTTGCCACAATCGGGGTCCGTTCGATGAGGATCCAACGCTCCAGCAGCTTCCACGTGTTAGCATCTGCGGCGTTTAATCATCGTCACTTAACCCAAAAATAGCGCACATGCTTTATATGGTGATCGCTGGACTCAGGTCCACGAGATCAACGTCTTCGCGGTGAGATCCGACGCTCGTCACGAGTCCACGTCGCTATATAATATAAAATATACGCGCACATGTGTCAACCGTGCGCCATGCGTGGGCCACCCGCTACCCTGCCACGTGGCCTCAGAGCCACGTCGCATCCGCGCGGTGTTCTCGCGCGCCATGTCCGCTCGCCGCCACGTTAGCACCTGCCGGTAAATATCCCCCTTTTTGGGATTTTAAATAAAAAAATTCAATTAAAAATAAATAAAAAAATCGGAAAAAGGCTAAAACTTCCAAAAATCATATCTTAAAATATACAACTGCTTTTTATTCCAAATTTTCTCCATTGGATCACAAATTTCTTCCCTTTTAACCTCATGTCATTTAAAATATATTTTTAAAAGAAGGAATCAAGATGAATTATAATTTACTCAAATTATTTCTCATTAAACATTCTAAATCAGAAATTCATCTTGAAATTATCTTTCCAAATATTTAATAAAGTCAAAAATCATTCAATAACAGAGATTAACTTCTATTAATTTTTTTAAAAAAGATTAATCATCTATTAAGCATGAAATTATCCCTAATTTATGCATAAATATCAACTTTAGTGAAAGGACATGCAGATGGAGAAAATTCCTAAAAAGTATGATAATATGCATCATATTCACATAAAATAAGCATGAATATGAGTTAATTAGGATAAGAATTCAAGTTATAAATGCATGTTATCAATACCCAACCCCGAAGAAGTCAACCACTAAAAAGAATCCATGGTGTCTCTAGATCACTTGGCTTTATTACTCAAAATGTAATCACATGGGCTATGAGGTCCTCACTTCTAAGGTATTAAAAGTAATAAAAATTTGAAAAATAAGAGTTTTAACAAAAAGAAATAGTTTAAAAATTTTCAAAATTTTGAAAATTTGAGTTTTTCTAAGTCCTCACCCCCCAACTTAAATCTTTCATTGTCCTCAATGAAATAAACATGTCCATAAAACATGGCAAGCATATCATTCATTACATGAAAAAGATTTTAAATCGAAAATGAGAGTTAAAAAAGGTTTAAAAAGGTTTAGAAAAACTCATTAATGCGTGTTTGAATGCATGTTGCTGGAATTTGTCCAAATTCGCTTCTTTGATGGATTTCCTTATGTACATTGATATAAACTACAAAACAAAACTAAATAAAACAGTAAGATATTCTTGGGGGCTAATCGCCCCATTTATCCCGTGTTTTGGGCTTTATTTTTGTTTTTAAAGTTAGCCTAGTTTATCCCCAATTTGTCAAATCAGCCCGGTATATCCCAGTGGATGTTGAGTGTGCTGTCGTGGACAGCCACGTGGGCGTGGAATCCACGTTGGACGCCACATCATCGCGGGAAGAATCTTCCCCATTTATCCCGTTCGCCCCATTTATCGCCCCCCATTTCCAAACACTCCGGCGATTTTACGTCTTGGTTTATCAGGTATGTTTTTTTCAAAAGCGATTTTCATCGCTGTTTGTAAAAACGATTTCAAAATCGTTTTTACAAACACGATTTCGAAAGCATTTTTTTCAAGAACGATTTCGAAATTGTTCTTTAAAAAATTGATTCCGAAATCGTTCTTGAGAAAAACGATTTCGAAATCGTTTTATTTTTCAAAAACGATTTCGAAATCGAGTTTCAGAAAAACGATTTCGAAATCGTTTTTCTCAAGAACGATTTCGGAATCGTTTTTAACAAGAACGATTTCATCCCTGTTTGTAAAAACGATTTTGAAATCGTTTTATTTTTCTGGAGATCTCCAGAAATTCTCCTTCAAACTAATATTTTTGCCAAATAACGCGGTACCTGTTCGGGAAAACGGGGGCCTTCCAGTTTTCTACCGATAACATACAAAGATTGTGAGAGCAGGATTCTTCACACATTGTTATTGATGCAACGTGTCATGTGCCTCTGTGACAACCCGACTGGCAACGCACTGTCAACACGTGGCAAATCATTGTGGTCTATAAACCGTCACTCTCGACGATACCCATTGATGCTGATCATTTGTTCCCTGTGACGTCGGTACCAGTCGGATAGTTTTTCCATGAATGTTCTTCTCGTTGCCAGCATCGTTATTGAACAGGAAAATGGCGACGACATCTGAACCTGAGCAGGGAGCTTGCCAGATCGATATTGAACAGGATAACGTTGGGCCAAACAATTCAAAAAAGGCCGAATCCTCATCATCTTGTGTTGATTCTATTTTCACAGGGATCAAGGCGAAGTTCGATCGGGTACAGAGCATTCTTGATTTTCAACACGACTTCCATCTGGAGGGTCTCTCCTCAGTTAAAGAAACTGGGCAGTGAAGCATTTGAGCTGAAGATGTTCTCGATAGGTCCAATCCATCATGGCAAACGCCGGTTACGTCGCGGGGAAGAACTTAAGCTTCAGTTGCTCAAACTTCTAACTGAAGAAAATAGTGAGCTCCTGCATACATTTGTTGGTCAATGTTATGACTGCGTGCATATAGCCAGAGAACAGTATCCGGCGAATTCAAAAACAATTATCCGACAAGGAATTCGTGGAGATGCTAGTTGCTGACGGCTGCTTCGTCATCATGTTCTTGGTATCTTACCGCGAACGTCGTGGAGATATAATTAAAACACTTGGATGTAGTTTTACCCAAGTGTGGTCCGATTTGTTGCTCCTCGAGAACCAGATCCCTTTCTTTGTAATAGAAAAGTTTTTGCAGAAGAGTATCAGCTTTCTTGGAGTAAGTCTAGTTTATGACGCTTTCTTACCTAGTACTCCTTTCGTTAGCATTCAAAATCTGCTGCCTCGGAATTAGGCAGTGCTCCATCTTCTTCACTTGCAACAAATTTTGCTAGACTCGGGCGACACCCAACGGTTCTACGACATTCTGATCCAACCGACCTCCATTCGTAAGTGGTCAACCGGCGGCTCAGGAGGCGAGTCAGCATCGTCATCCTCATGGTCGACCTTTTTCTTCCTTCTTCTGAGGGTCATATTTCTAGGACTCTCAGTTTGTGGCGACACCCGACAGGGCTGCCTTCGAGGGGCTCGTGTTCTTCGCCTTCCTGCTTCAGCTCATGTACGCCGCCGCCTCCATTTTTGTGGTGGTCATCTGCCCCGTGGTTGACTCTCTGGCGCTTAGAGAGACTGTGGGGGTTGACTTCAAGGAATTTCCCTTTGACGATTATTATAGTGATGGGAATTCTCTCGTACCCAACAACCACAGCATCCTAATGGAGCCCGGGAGAAGCTCTGACGTGTCAGCTAAAAGAGGGATCTATCTCTTTCCGGAACATGATCAAGATGGATTTTCTTTTTGGGCCGGATTCTGCTTGCCCTCCTGGCTAAGTCCTTGGAACCCTTGCTCCTTGTAGAAATTGGTCTTCTTTCAGCCATTTAAGGCAAGGTTTGCGTATCAGTTTTGCTTTATGGGGAGAGAGCGATGAATGGGTCCTGACAGCTGTTGTGGCGTAAGTCAAGGAGTGGAAAGGGGGAATGGAAAATCAGAAAGTATCCAGTTTTGTCGGGTGTTGACGGAATCGTTATTGAAAAATAAAACGATTTTCGAAATCATTTTCTTCAAAAACGATTTCGAAATCAATTTTTTTTTCAAAAACGATTTCGAAATCGTTTTAAAATAGAAGATTTAAATAAATAAGCCGTTTTAGATCAAAATGATGAAATTATAATTATAATTCTATGATTATCGTTTGAATTATAATTATAATTAAGGTGGGGGAGAGGAGATGGAGGGGTGGTGAGGCGAGAAATCTCCATATGATAGATATTAGATGATGATATCGAATACCAAATATCAATAACTGGGTTCGAATTGGACCAAGTGTTTATAATTTTTTTTTAATTTACATACTTTTGTGGCATGATTGTGGCAGCTCAATTTTGCTATTGTTTTTGTGCACACAGTGCAAACAATACGATCCTAGTTGCCCCATGAAGAAGATTAAATTTGAAGTAGGATTAAAATTTGAGTCGTCAGCCCAATTTTTGAAGGTTTTGAAGGACCATGCCTTATCGAGTGGGTTCGATTTTGGTTTGAAAAAGTCCTCTAAGCAAAAGGTTGAAGCGGTATGTAGTACGCCTTGCCCATGGCGAGTGTACGCTAGTTGGAGCCCGACAGAAGAGGGTTTCATCGTGAAGACAATGAATGATAGACATACGTGCACTCGGCCTAAAAGGAATCGACAGGCTACTTATAAGTGGATTGCAAGTCATTTCATCGAAAAATTTCTGATGAATTTGGATTGGCCCATTAGCGATATGCTGCGGGAGATCAACGAACAATTTGCAATCACTGTGAGTAGGAACGTCTGTTACAAAGCAAGATCTCTCGCGCGTAGGATGCTTGAGGGATCCCTAAATGAGCACTACCACTTGCTGCCGACGTACGTAGCAAAATTAAGAAGTGCTTACCCGGGTAGTACTTTCGAGATGATGCTTGACAGGGTCAGTCCTAATTCGGATATTATTTTTAGGAGACTCTATATATGCTTTAAGCCTTTGGCTGAAGGTTTTGTCAATGGATGTCGGCGATTCATTGGACTGGACGGATTCTTTTCGAAGACTGAAGAGAAAGGGCAACTACTAAGTGCCGTGGGAAAGGATGGGAACAACCAGATGTTCCCAATTGTTTGGGCTGTGGTCGAAGGAGAAAACGAAGACTCTTGGAGTTGGTTGATCAAACATCTTTTACATAACTTAAACATTTCTAATAGTAACGGTTGGACAATTATGAGTGACCAACAAAAAGGTCTAGCCAATGCAGTAGCATCCTTAATGCCATATGCGGAGCACAGAAATTGTGTTGTACACATCCTAGCAAACTGGAGGAAAAAGGGACATTCGATTGAGACATTGAGGAATATGTTTTGGAAGACTATCAAGTGCACTGATCCTGAAGAATTTCAGTCTTCCCTCAGGGAGATGGCTTCAATGGGTGCAGAGGCCGCTCATTATTTCGTAGCCGTAGGTGTACACAAGTTTTGCATGACACACATTGATGAACGGGTTGAATGTGAGTCAATTGATAACAACATCAGTGAGACCTTCAATAGTTACATCTTGCCATACAGAGGAAAACGTATAATAGACATGTTGGAAAGTATTAGGAAAGCACTCATGAAGAGGATGGCTAGGAAAAGTGATTTATTTTTTAATACCTCCGACCAGATATGCCCACGCCTTAGGAACTTGCTCGAAGAGAACATAGTGCAGTCTAGGAGATGCACTTGTATACCCGCTGGCCATGATCAATTCGAAGTTACGATATTTGGCAACGATTATGTCGTCGACCTGCATGCATGACAATGTAGTTGTAGATATTGGGCTATAAGCGGTATTCCTTGCCCCCACGCCATCGCATGCATCCATTGGAGGAGGAATGACCCGGCAAATTTTGTCGCTGGTTGGTATAAGAAAGAGAAGTACATGACGACATACTGCACAGGTATACCACCAAAGCACCGAATAAGAAACAGATGGGATGAAGTTCAAAATACTTTTCTAGTGTTCCCTCGTATTGTCACAAGAAAACCGGGGAGGCCAAAGATAAAGAGAAAGATTGACATGGTTGAGAGGCTAGATGCTAATCGGACAATGATTACGAGAAAAGGCGTGAAGAAGCATTGCTCTCTTTGCCAACAATTTGGTCACAATCAAAGGAGATGCCCCCACAGAACTAATCAAGCTACAGACATGGTATGGATTAAACCCAATTTTACACTCTGTAAATCTTCTTTGAATTTATTTATCCACGAAAAAGTTTACGTCTTCTAAGCAAATCTTCATGATGCAGTCTGGCACTCGGCCCTAACGGTAGGCATGATCTCGACTCTTGAAATTTTGTGATCGATTCTTGAACTTTTTCTTCTTCCGAACGAGCACTAATTCGTTCTTCTCAAAGATCTGGGTGGGGTGTTTGATATAGAGTCTCTGGTTGATAAGCTCCTACACCAGCTGGCATGCAAGCATTCGATGTGCTCTCTCTCTTCTCCGGTAAATCTCCGGTAAATCTGGCCCATCTATCTCTCTCGCTGTCTATCTAGACATTCTTTGTAGCTATCGACATCTCTCTCTCAAGCTCTCATTTTGTTTCTCTTTACTTATCATTTCATTGAAATTTTGTTTCTCTTTTCGCTGGCTCTCACTTCGTTGAAATTTACTTATCATTTATTCTCATCCATGAACGTGTTTTTGGGTGTTTCAGGGACTGAATGTCTACAACATTCTCCAACATGACACACTTGTCATGACCAGAGACGCCGTCAACAGGATTGTCGACCGCTTTAACTATTTAATAATTTAATATTTACAACATCTCTCTCTCTCTCTCTCTCTCTCTCTCTTTAACTATTTACAGAAAAATAATTTACTATTTACATCATCTCTCTCTCTCTCCCCCCTTCTATTTACTAGGTTATTAGGTTATTGGGACTCCAAATTAATCACCAAACTAAGTATCCATGTCGATGCCATCGCAGAGAAGAGGGATCTCGGAGCCCTCCCCTACCACCACCTCCGCTACCTTCAAGACTCCAACAAACTAATCATGTTTGGGTTTGTTTTCCAAGAGATCGGTTGAAATAAACTTTCAGAGATTTTATAATTCTGCATACATTGCTTTGTGGCAATTCTACTCTTTTCATGATGGCTCTTGACCATCGTGGTGGGTTTGTTCTGGTGGCACTCTCTCTGAGTTACCATGATATATCGTTGCATTTGTGAAATGATGAACTAGTTATAATGAGTAAGTTACTGATTATGTTGCAAGTTAAAGATCTATTAAACTCTTCATCTCACTGCACTGTCATGTTTTTGGGTTGACCTAGTTTGACCTTTCTCGAGGTAGAATTATTTAAAGCTGATGAATCTTATGGAACTAATCTTCTTGGATGCAGGATGAGGTGAACTGATCGAAGAAATATATACAAGGATACAATCGAGTATGAATTGGAGTCCAAAATTAAAGTGAGTAAGCTTGAGTAACTAGGAAAAGTGATCTCTCCAGAAGTGAGATCTTATCACTAAGCACGATTTTTTCGTCTTCATTTTTCTCACAGCTCTCTTTTAGCTCCTGATTCTCTGTCTGGATTCCTCTTACTGACACTTGAAACGATTCTTCACTCAAACCAATGCCCAAGATTTGATCCACGATGCACTTCAACTTCAGCTCCAGATCAGAACTCTCACCCTGAGAAACCATAATTTTCTGTTGAAGCTGTGCAGTTAAGCTCTGATTATCCACCTCAAGTTTCTCAACTTTGTCTTCGAGATCACTCAAATTTTTTGACTTCATCTGAAGATCGGAGAACAAGACTTTAAGCTCTCTTTGATGACTTAAATTCAGCTTCTCTGAAGATTTGAGAGCTTCTTCGGCTTTGACTTTCAGAATCCGTTCCTCCTCAAGTTCTTCTTGATTTGACCTGAGCTCTTTACTTAGATTTTCATTCTGCTCTTCGACTTTGTGCAAGTCTTCAATCAGGCTGCAGTTCTTCAAATCCGCCTCCTCAGACCTATGCTTCAATGTCTCAATCTCTTCTCCTCTTTCATTCATCTGCTTGGTCAACACGTTGACCTTTTGCTCAAAGATCAGACATCTCTCCAACTCGCTGTTAATCTTCTCATTCTCTTCTTGGGCTCGTGAAATCTCCAGCTCCAGGTTTGATATCTTCTCTGAGAGCTTTTGGCATTCAAGACTAATGGCTTCTCCATTTTCCCCCTCTATTTTATAATTCAAATCCGCCCTGTCATAGCATTTTCCATCCTCTTCGAGAAAATTCAGAACTTTTCTTGCTTTACCATTACTTTTAATGGAAACAATATTTGGCGCATCAACATCATAAGCTTCTTTCTGCAGATCATCGGAGGATGCTGAATTGGATGCATCGGTCCGCGTAGAGGGAATCTGAATGGGAAAGGCCTCCTGAATTGTCCGATGGGCCTGTTCGAGAGCAACAGTGGCATGATCATATCTCTCAGCTAAGGCCCGATAAGCCCGATAAAACTCCTCAACGAGCTTCAAAAGCCCATGGCGCTTCTGGAAGTACATCTCGGCCTTCTTGGCAAAAGAATCGCCATCTTCTTCCAATAGTCTGATCATCATGCTGACCTTCATGTCCATATCTGCAAAGAGCAATCTTTCAAATATTACTAAAGAAGCAAAGAAAGTAAAGAAATACTTGTGACAGATATTTTCTGATTTCATTAAAATAGACGAAAACATAGGAAAGATAAAATAATTAAAAAGTGCCTCCAGACTATTCTAAAAAAAAGTCTGAAAAATGTCAAAGGGCACATAATTTTATCTCTCAAAAGACTGCATGCAGAATCCTCTCCAACAATTATACGATAAGGTTATATGAACTAGTTTGTTCGTCAAATCAATTTTTCTGAGTCTCAGTTCATGTGCATGATTTGTATTTTTTATCAATTCCTTGATTCTTATGAGGTTAAATACTGATCTGTTCGACGAACTAACAAACGAAAAATACTATTTTCCTATTTAATGTTATACTAATTTGTACCAGATGCATTCATAAATGAAAAGAATACGTTGATTTTAAGTTCGCCAAACTGGCGAGTGAGAGAACAATTTTACCTGCTAGTCTATGAGAAAATTTTTAAAATCAGCCGAAAACTAAGAATCGGTCAATAGGGATGAAAAAAATATGAATCATACTAAATCTCACAGGTCAAAACATAGCAAAATTGGAGAACTTTAAACACAATCAATCATGAGATCAAAACCATTGATTTCATTTCAAAAATGATAGTAAATAAAACCATTGATTTCATCGCGACTTGCAATCAATAGCCTGAGAGATGTTTCGCATCCAAACACATCGGTCCACCTCGGATCCAGGTCATTTGCCCAGATGGCCCAGTAATCTGAAACGATGAAGAACACTTCTATCTGAAGGTACACTTATTTTTGCCACTCAAGACCCTAAAAAATATAGAAGGGAGTCTACGCTTCAATTTCTGAAAAAGAAATTAACATATTGCTGATAAAAATATTTCAATCAATAGACCTTGGTTGCCAGCACGATCTTGTCTCTGGGAATCCTGCTTTCTTTGAGCCAGAGGCAGATGTACTCTTTCGCTCCTGCCTTGTGTAGCTCTGCACTAGGGGAACAGGGTACCTAACCAAACAATCAACGAGCAGTCGAGATCATTTTAATAAAAATACAGAATACGAGAAAAGTACATTTCTGCCGCGTCGAAGAAGTTGACTCCGAAAGCGTACGCCTCGTCCAGGAGTCGGAACGACTGCTGCAACGAGTTCTGTTCGCCGAAAGTCATCGTCCCTACGACAAGCCGTAATGAGGGCAGAAATTTGAATTTGGAACAGGAAAATGTGTAAGAAGCAATGATGTGGCGTCCGACGTGGATTCCACGCCCACGTGGCCGTCCACGACAGCACATTTAACATCCACTGGGCTTGATGTGACAAACACGGGATATACCGGGCTGATTTGACAAATTGGGGATAAACTAGGCTAACTTTAAAAACACGGGATAAAATGAAAATAAAGCCCAAAACACGGGATAAATGGGGCGATTAGCCCTATTCTTGGGGTGTCTCCCAAGAGCGCTAAGTTTAACGTCTTCAGCTAGATGAAACTCAATGAAACTACGATGATCGATGAGATGAGGGTGTTTCCGTTATCACTTCCTCATGTACCTCGGGAAGATGCAGATTTACCTTATCTGCTTGTGTGGGTGGCTCTGCTGTAAGGTAGGGCTTTAAACGATGCCCATTTACCTTGAATTGTTTTCCGGATTTAGGATCGGAAATTAGCACTGATCCGTTGTCAAACAATTCCACAACCACATAAGGACCGTCCCATCGTGAGCGCAGCTTACCTGGAAAAAGCTTAAGGTGAGAGTTATATAACCATACCTTTTCATTGACATTGAAAGTTCTTCTTCTGATGTTCTTGTCATGAAAAGCCTTGGTCTTTTCTTTGTAGATCTCCGCGTTCTCGTACGCGTCGCGCCTTAACTCCTGTAATTCCTGCAGCTGGAGAAGTCTATGTTTACCTGCTTCGTCCAGAGATAGGTTGAGCTTCTTAATTGCCCAATAGGCTCGATGCTCAAGCTCAACCGGAAGGTGGGACGCCTTCCCAAATATGAGTCGGAACGGAGACATCCCGATGGGTGTCTTGTAAGCCGTTTGATATGCCCATAAAGCATCAGGAAGCTTGTGCGCCCAATCCTTACCGTCTGGTCGAATGACCTTCTTTAGAATATTCTTGACCTTTCGGTTGCTCACTTCAACTTGCCCATTAGCTTGGGGGTGGTACGGTGTGGTGACACGATGATGTACTCCATATCTCTTCAATAATGCACGAAAATGTGCATTGTTGAAGTGTGAACCTCCGTCACTGATTATGGCCCTCGGACAACCATATCGGGAGATGATATTTCTCGTTACAAACCTGAGTACTTCCCGATGAGTGTTTGTCCTAGTGGGAATAGCTTCCACCCACTTAAACACATAATCAACCGCTACCAAAATATACTCTTTCCCATCAGAAGGTGGAAAAGGTCCCATGAAGTCGATCCCCCATAAATCAAATATCTCCACCTCAAGGATAGGCCTCATTGGCATTTCATCTCGCTTGGAGATGTTTAATGCTTCCTGGCATTGTAAGCACTCCGTATAGTAACGGTGGGCATCCTTGAAGATGGTGCGCCAATAAAAACCGCTTTGTAAAATCTTATCTGCTGTCTTCCGTGCGGCAAAATGTCCTCCACACACTAATGAGTGACACATCGATAATATGCTTCCTTGTTCTTCTTCCGCTACACATCGCCGTATAATTTGATCGTATCCTACATGGAATAAAAGTGGTTCTTCCAAATAATAATATTTGAGTTCATGGAAGAACTTATCTTTACGATGTCGATTCCAATGCTCTGGGATAGATCCAGTCACAAGAAAATTGACGATATGCGCGAACCAAGGAGCATGACTAGATACTGCAAGAAGATGCTCATCAGGAAATGAATCACTAATATCTCCCATACCTGAAACGTGAAGACGATATAGGTGATCCGCCACGAGTTTTTCGCTGCCCTTCTTATCTTTAATCTCCAAGTCAAACTCTTGAAGAAGCAGCACCCATCGTATCAATCGTGGCTTCGCTTCCTTCTTGGAAAACAAGTACTTTAATGCTGCATGATCAGTATAAATAACAATCTTGCTTCCCAAGATGTAAGGCCTGAACTTCTCTAAAGCATAGACCACTGCCAACAGCTCCTTTTCCGTCGTCGTGTAGTTCAATTGAGCTTCAGCTAGGGTCTTACTCGCATACCATATGGCAGTTGCCTTTTTAGCTATCCGCTGCCCCAACACCACTCCAACTGCATAATCTGAAGCGTCGCACATGATCTCAAATGGTAAGTCCCAATTAGGACTTTGAAGAATTGGTGCTTCGATCAAGGCGAGCTTCATTATCTCGAATGCGCGCTCCCCTTCTTTATCTATAAAAAAATCTTTATCCTTACAAAGAAGAGTGGTTAGCGGTTTGGAGACTTTAGCAAAGTTTCGTATAAACCTGCAGTAGAAGCCAACATGTCCTAAAAAACTACGTAAATCTTGTAATGTAGTGGGGAGAGGAAGTGGTGGCGTACGACCCCCGTCGCCACCAAGGCATGACACTACGGCGTCAAAGGAGCCGGCACCCACGCGCGTCCAGCCCCCTTGACAGGACGAAGATGAAGGATGCCGAGTTTCACTACACCAAGTGAGGACCTCATCTCGCCACAACACATTTCATAGGGCTTGCGCGCACGTGGAGTTATCTTTTCTGTCTTTTCTCTCATTATGAACTTTATTAGCCCGCACGTGTTTAAGCGGGCCTTTGCATATCTTCTTCTCTCCCTTTTAGGCTTTCGGGTGGGTTCTTCCCTTTTCGGGATCCCATTCATGAAGCCCCTTCTTTTGTAAACCTTTATTTTCCTATGAGTATTTTGGGTTTTGGGTTGTGGGCCTCAAGTAGGCCCTTTCCCCTCTCGGCCCATTATGGGCTCTATAAGAGGAGAAGGGACCCCCCCTCCCACAAACCCTAGCCGTCATTTGAAGAAAGAAAAGGAGCCTTCTCCCTCTCAAGTGGCTGCTCAAGGAAGATCAAGGAAGGAGACCAACCGCCGCCTCCGCCGCCGCCACCGTCGCCACACCTCCACGTGCCGCCGTCGTGCTCACCGCCGAGGCTGCCGCCTCCCCTTGCCTTGGTTGCGTGAAACCTGCGTGTAACCTTCACGCTGCCGCAGCCGCTGCCGCCTCAGGCCGCCGCCGGATCTTGTATTGTCACCCCCTTGTTTCCCCATCCACGAACCTCCCATCACCCACCCATTCCCGACTATCTCCTCCACCTCCCATTTCGTGAACGCCTCCTCTTTGTCTTTCCCCATCGCTGGGATTTTTCCGACGAGCCTCTCTTCCTCCCCACGATCTGTCAAATTCTCCCTCAATTTCTGCTCACCTTCTTCCTCCCATCACATCGCCCTCCACCGCGAGCGCGCCCGTCCCCCAAAACCCCAGAATCCCGTTCTCAATCTCCTCCTCCTCCCACCTCCCGAGATCGCTCGATTTCCCTCTATCCAATGCCATTTTCCGAAGTTCCCCCACCTTCCTCTCGCGCCCACCTGCAACCCCCCTACCGGCGTGATTTTCTAATCCACCGACTTCTCGGAATTGAGAGTTCACATCAATCTTCCTCCCATGTCCTGAGTTATTCATTTCTGAAATAATTCGGATACCACCTCTATCCGCCGTCCTCACCCCTACACGACTCTTCCTTTCACCCCCCCTGAATTCGGAATCCCTTGTCGACTTTCCGAATCCCGGTCGATTTCCTGCCATAACTGCCCGCCACCGAGCGCCACTCCCCAGACGATCTCTCGCCCACGTCCGCGCTGCGGATTTCTGGGGACTCCCGTCGGCCTGCCTTCCCTCGCTAAACGCACGCCTTCCCGGCTACCCTCCTTACCTAGTTAACCCAGCAGATTCCAAGCCACCGCCGAACTAAATTCATCCCACGTCAATTCCACCTGGATGACGCGACATCACGCCGCGAGATCCTGCTGCCCGTCGCCGTCGACTCAACAACTTGTGGGCCGTCCAGGCTCCACGTCTCCCAGCAAAGGGCACGACGCCCACTTGGGGTTGACCGTGCTTCCCCCTGAGTGGACATCCCTGCTCGCTCACCTATCGACCACCCATCGCTTCTTCCCGTACACTATGCACGTGTCCTGTTTGCGCTCGCTACACATGTTCATGAGTGAACCACCCCGACACGTTCTCGCGCCGTCGACATCGCCGACTCGACTCTCCCCTTTGCCACCCGCTCGTGCCGCGTACGAACGGCCTCCATCGTCACGACCGACCGGGCTCGCGCCCCGCAGGTTAGGCACACATCCCCTCTTTATTTTACGTCGAAGTCTATATTTCTTTCAGTATCTCCCTGCACCGTCTCCGCCGCCATCAGGATTTAGAAAGGCCAAGAGAATATACGAATTGATAGGATTCCGACCGTGGTCCAACCCGTCGGGTTGACTGTCGAGCTCCCCTCGATGACTCATGGCCCAAAGCCTGCAAGGACGTGGATCGGAAGGATTCCCGGACGGACTCTACTCGGCGCAGCCCAGGGCCTACGGAGGCGACACTCGAGACGGCACGTTGCTTGAATGGCATTCGCCTAAATGCGAATGTGCCAAAGGGACATGTGTACGTCGTCTTTTCTTGATCGTCCGGATGAACCGCAATCTGATTATACCTTGAATAACCATTCAAGAAACAAAAGTAAGTCTGACCTGCTAGTTGATCAAGGATTTGATCGATGAATGGCAGCGGGAAGTGATCTTTCTTCGTAGCTGCATTCAACTTCCGGTAGTCGATACAAACTTGCCACTTCGTCGGGAGGCGCGTTTGGATCTCCTCTCCTTTGTCGTTCACGGTCACCGTCACTCTTGCCTTCTTGGGTACCACGTGCACAGGACTAACCCACTGGCTATCCGATATGGGATAGATGATCTCTGCATTAAGCCACTTTAAAATCTCTTCTTTAACAGCTTCCCATACCTTAGGATTAAGTCGGCGCTGGGCTTCCCTCACGGGTCTGGACTCGTCCTCCAAGAATATGCGATGAGTGCACAATGAAGGGTCTAATCCCCTCAAATCTGCTAGAGTCCATCCGATTGCTTGCTCATTCCATCGTAATACATCGAGTAATTGTTTCTCCTGCTCCTTATTGAGCTGGGAAGAAATGATCACCGGTTAAACCTGCTGAGAGTCAAGAAAAGCGTACTTGAGTGTAGATGGAAGAGGCTTGAGCTCCCCTGTCGGCTCGTCCAACGGTAGCTCCTCGAAATCAGCTCCCTCATTAACTGTCATGACTTCTTCGATGCAAGTCTCTACGTCTTGGTCATCAAATAGGTCGATGGCGCCCACATCCTCGAAAGCTTGTGAAGGATACTTCATCAACTTGTTGATGTTGACCTTCACCGTGTGCTCTCCCACCTTAAGAATCACTTCTCCTTTTCCCCAATCTGTAACGGCTTTTGCGGTAGCTAAGAAAGGTCTTCCTAGGATAATTGGGGCTTGACTAAGCTCCTTAGTGATCTTCATATCTACAACTAGGAAGTCTACCGGAAAATAACATCCTTCTATTCTAACAATCACATCTTCTACTATGCCATGAGGCTTCCTTAACGATCCATCCGCTAAACATAACTCTATAAGGAAAGGCTGCAACTCCCCTACATGATGACGATCATATACGGCTTTAAGGAGGATATTGATACTAGCTCCGGTATCTTACAAAGATCTAGTAAAAGTCATTCCTCCAATCTCACTCGTAATCATGGGAGCTCCTGGATCTCTCTTTTTAATCGGAAGAGAATTCATCATAATAGAACTAATATTCTCACTCAATTAGATCCTCTTGGGGCTTCTATGGGGTGTGCATATGCCTTTAAGAAATTTAGCATAAGAAGGTATATGCCTAATTGCATCTACTAAAGGGATGGTAATGGTTACCTTTTGGAAGGCTTCTAATAAATGATCATCAGATTCACTAACCTTGGCCTTAGGCTTGCTTAATACTTGAGGGTACGACACAGGTGGTTTGTATGTGTCGGGATTCGGCTCCGCTTGCCCCCGTTCCTCCTCATCATCAGAACTACTGTCTGGCTCTACTACGACTGTCGGTGTCTCATCATCTATCGAGCTCTTATGTAAAAGGATGATCCTTATAAGGATCAGGTAAGTCTTTGCCGCTCCTAAGGCTCGATATCGCTAACGCAGCTTCCACTGCCTCCTCATCAACATGCACATGACTAAGATTGTGCATTTGACTCGATGATGACCCTTGATTCCTAGGGTTCATAGTGGCCTACGATGGTAATTGGTCAGAAAACGAAACTTGCTTACCCTTCTTATTATCCGTCGATGTCGGGATGTTCGTCTTGACGAAATCCTGTATCTCGTCCACACGCGACTTTATCATGCTCATTTACTCCATCAACTGAGAGATCGCACCCAGAATCGGATCTGCAGATGGTGCGGTCGATCGTGGAGCTTGATTGTACGACTGTTGTGGCGAGGTATACGTTGACTGTCTTGCATTCGCGTAGGGTTGCTGCTGCGAGTTTTGTTGCTGATCGTAGCTATATGGAGGATACATCTGATCCATGTTCCTCATAAATCCTTGATGCTGCTGCTGCATAGGATTATGATAAACATGGGTTATTAAAGTAAGTAGGATATGTACCTTGATAGTTTGGTCGTCCCTGTTGACTTTGCCCTCTTGGCGGGCCTTGTCTATACATGCCTTGCCCTTGAATTGCCATGATCAGACAATCCATCTCGACGTGATCAAGGCGTGAGCAATGGGCGCATGGCGATGCTTTTTGTAGAGCGACGGGTGCAAGTCCTTCAGATCCGTTGCGGATGTGGAACCGATCTAATAAAAGATTCTGAACCTCCGCCATCTTGTCAATCTTCTCTAGGAGCATGCCCGTCTCTATCGACTTTGCGTCGATCAATCCTCCCTTCAGCGTTGCACCTCTTCTGAATGGTTTTTCCGCATTGTGGTGGCTATTCTCCACCACAGTATCGATCAAATCCATTGCTTCATCTTCAAACTTGCTCATGAAGGTGCCACCGCTAGCTGCATTCAAAAGCTATCTTGCGGGCCTAACCCATCATAAAATATATGTGTAAGCTCATGGCTTGACACTCCATGGTGAGGGCACTCTCTAGTGAGGTCTCTAAGTCTCACCCAAGCTTCGTGGAATGTCTCACTCGGTCCTTGGGTAAACTCACGCATCGCCTTCCTAACAGAGGTGGTCTTTCCTACGAAATAGTTTTTCCGAAGAAATTCCTCCTCCATCTCGGTCCAAGATTTGAACTCCTTTCCTAGCTTAAGAAACCAATCCTTAGCTCTATCTCTTAGGGTGGCGGGAAAGAGTTTCATCTTCATTATATCTTCCGACACATTATGAATCTGATTAATCTCACATACTTGACTAAGCTCGTCGACATGTCTATAAGGATCCTCAGAAGGTTTACCATGGAAGATAGGTAACATACTCATCACATGCGAATCTATCCTAAAATTCGCATTTCTAGCTAAAGGTGCATGAATACGAGTAACGGGTCTTTGAAGAACATGCCTAGCATAATCACTAAGACGTCTCCTAACATTTCCCTCATCATTCAAAGCCATATCTAAGGTCAATGATGACGCGAAAGATGAAAGTGATTGTGAGGAACGTTCAAAAAGATCTAAGTGTAAAGGATTATCCCTCGTTCTCCAATTAGACTCTCGTCTCATAAATATGCACAAATATATATAATATAATAATACTAAGAAGAGATATTATAAAATTATTCAACAATGACAAATTTAATCGTACCTGATTGTCGCTATTCGTTAGTGTTACACTCTCCCAATTCGAGTACGACGCGATGATTGTCCATCGTCCGTAGAGAGGGACTAATCACTTAATCTCGTCGAAATTGAGTATCTAAATGACGTATTTCTCCTACAAATAGCTCAGTGTAGGATCAATTTGGATTAATGTCAAAAAAGAAATAGAAAAATCAAAGTTGACCGAGTCAAAATCGATGACTTTTCTCAAAAATACGCCTTAATTCCCAGGCAACAGCGCCATTTGACGAGACTAAATCGTATGGTCATTGAATCCACACGACTTAGTGTCAAAAAAAAGTCCTAAACTTACCAATTTATGATTAATCAAAGTAATTAATTAGTATAATGGTAATTAAGGATCGAATCCACGGAGAATTAGGGAAATTTGAGAGATATCTTTGAAATTCGGTCAAATTGGACGACAAATTGAGATTAGAAATTGGGTATTTTAGTATATTAAGAAATATAACTCATATTTCAAATCCACGGAATCAAAAATCAGATGATTTGATAAGAATTCGAAGAGAAATCGAAATTTGAAGTTTAGAGAAATTTTTGTTTTGAAAAACGATTAAAAACCAAAATTTAAACTAAAATTAAACTAATCTACGATGCTAAAATTAAAATTAACACTAAATGATGAAAGATTAAGATGAAATCACGCAACCTAACCCAAAGTAGCCTTCAAAATGATCCAATTACTCGCTGGATGCAAGGCTTTTCATTCCGAATTGACGAAGACGAAAATTGGAGTTGAAGATGTGATTTCTTCCTCCTCCTTCGATCAAATTTTGATTTCAAGCATTCAATTGAAGCGGAAATGAATCAAGAGTACTCAGAATCAAACGGCGCGCGATTTGGTGAAGTATACACTTCGAAATCTGGAGAATGATCGCGAACCGTTCTTCTGTCGCGAAGAACAGAACTTTATAAAAGATGAAGGTGATTTTCGGCCGTCGCATGGAGAGATGATCACGATCGACGGTCGCGATCGTACGCTCCTCTTGATGAATCGTTGCTTCATCTCGTTCGTCAGATCTTTATCGTAAGATCGAGATTTGATCAGAGATCCCTCGCGTCGACTGATCTGGACCGTTATAATTAGTGATCGGACGGCTCGGATCTGTTCACTTAAACGACAATTGAAGCACGTGCTTGATGTTTGATCAGATGGACAATTGAAGCACGTCTCCACTGGATTGACGCGCGCGATCATCATGATTTAAATTCAACGCACCAGATTTACCTGAAATATAAGTTTAGTCCCACACAGGATAAATTGCGGAAAATAATCACTATATAAAGTACACGTTTTTATGAGGTTAATAATCGTCTTCCGATAAGCGGAAGACTTTTATCTTATGTAAATCATTATATATATATTATATATGAAATATTCGCCACGTCACCTCCATGCCTCGTAGGCGCTCGTGCCTGTACACGTGGCGATGCCACGTGTACACGCGCGATAAAACCCACATTTTGCAATTTTTTTAATTGATTTCAATATTTAAAAATCGAAATAAAAATCAAATAAATTCAGAAAAATTCCAGAAAAATTCCTAAAAATTGTAAAATTCATAACTTTCAAAATATAACTCCAAATTAATTCAAATTTGTTTTGTTGGATTCAGAATTGAATAATCTATCATTATAAAAGGTCAATTTATTAAAATAATAAGAGAATAAATTTATATTAATTTTATACATTTATGTATTATATAAAATAAATTTATTAAACACATAAATGTCAATAAAAGTCTTTTCTCTTATATTTTTCATCCTTAAAACATAATTATAATCATAAATATAATTAGGATTAAAGGTTATAATGTTGAATTACGCATATTAACCCATAAATTGATGTATTTTAAGATCATGACATGAATTTAGACAAAATGATAGAAATATGCTTGAAAGATGAGAACATGCATATATTTGTAATGATTAATGCATTAATTTGCATTAATAACTATGTAATTACATGTATAAATAGCATGTTATTAACTCACACACGAGCAAATTAGTAAATGTGTGTAACAAGTGGTGGTCTCATATGTCGTCATACGGCGCTACTTTCTCCGCTTGTGCCTTGTTAGCTGCCACGTCAGCACGCGAGAAATTTTTTTATTGAATTTACTTCGCAAAAATTGTTTTTAAATTCAGAAAAATTCAGAAAAAATCCCTAAAAATTAGAAAATTCATATCTTTAAAAATATAACTCCAAATTAATCTAAATTTATTTTATTGGATCAAAAATTATATTATCTATCATTCTAAAAAGTCAAATTTAATAAATAACAAGAGATGAAATTTCTATTTAAAAAATATACTCATTTTCTTTTGATTTTAAAACTTAGAAAAATATATGAGTGTATATAAAATGATTTCTCTTATTATTTTCCCTTAAAAACTAATTTATAATCTCAAGTAAAGATATGGATAAAAAAAGAATATTCTTCTTAATTTATCATAATTAATCGTAAATCAATGCATTTCTATATTATAATTACTTTTTTGATAGAATGATAGATAAACGCTAAAAAATGTGATAACATGCATTAGAATGGAATGTTTTATGCTTTAAATTGCATTTATAATCATATATTTTCAGGTTTAATTTGCATGTTATCACCTAGTCTTTGACAAAGTTACTCAAACTTCTTATCTTCCAAATGCCTTCGTGAACAACTCTACTGTTTGATTTTTTTTAGATTTTCAAGTCCAATTCCATCTTCCTTTCTGCCAAGTATATCCTTATGAAGTGAAATAGTCTCTATATTCTTGGCCATGATATGATATATGGGATTCTTGGATAGAGCTATGGCTGATTTGTATCAACCATTATCATCATTGATTCAACTCCCTAATAATCAACTCATCAATTAATCTTGCTAGAAAAATTCCTTTACAAGCTGTAATCATGAGTATTATATTCTCAGCTTCACACAATGATAAGGCCATAATCTCTTGTTTTCATGATGTCCAACATATCAAATTAATTTCTATAAAGAAAGCCACTCAGGTTTTGCTCATCTAAAATCTGGATGTCCGATATAGTCACTATCACTATGCCCAACTAGCTTCATGCACACTTTGCCTTTTTCATAGACCAAGACTACCTCCAATGTCCCTTTCACTTACCTCAAGATTCTCTTTGCACCAGCTATATGTCTGATCCTTGGATTCTCCATGTACCTAATAAGATACCCAACTGAAAGTACAAGATTAAGTCTTATATGGGTTAAGTACTTGAGGCTTTCGAGTAGGCTCCAAAAGTTGTAGAGTTCACTTTTTAGTGTAACTCTTTTTCCAAATTTTCATGGACTCTCTAATGAGGTATGTGCTAGATTGTATTAAGACATATCATTGTGTTACAAAATCCTCAATGCATAATTCTTTTAACTCGGTTTCACTTTTCCAACCTAGTGTGCCGCTTCAATTTTAAGATGTAAGGGTGTTAGAACAAGGTTACTCATCTCAAAACTTTTTCTTTGTTTGAGCTTTGAAATGTTCAATCTGATGATACTTTAACCTTTTAAAAATTAAGTTATAAATGTATACACCAACTATCAAGTGTAAAGTACCTAAACTTTTGAAATAGTCTACATCCTCATGAGAGCATTTAATGACATTGAGAGATCTGAAACACTTGTCTGATTTGGTGTACTATGCTTGAAGTGCTTTCTTCAATATATAAAGGGCCCTATTTACTTTTATCACAGCACGTTGTTTTCCCTTCTTGACATAGCCATCTGGTTGTTTCACATAAACTTCTTCTTCATACTCAGCATTGAGAAAGGCTGATTTCAGGTTCATGTGACGAACTTGTCATCCCTCTTGTGCTAGTAAAGCTAGAAGCACTCGAATAGTTTCCATCTTGGAAAATGGAGGAAAGACTTATTCATAATCAACAATATAATGTTGAACATAACCTTTCGCCACAAGTTTGGTTTTATTCCTCATATATCACCATGAGAATTCCTTTTTTACCTTATAGACCCAATAAAGACCAATACTCTTGCATCCTAGTGGAGGGATCATCATCTCCCATGTTTCATTCCTCCCAATTGAATCTAGCTTTTCTTCCATGACATGTTTTGTGAACACTCTCTTTATATGCCTCATGATATGATCTAGGCTCCTCTTAAGTCAAATAACACGATTCATGGGTATATGCTAACCTGATTTGTTGATTTGTAAGTACAAAATAGATCCACAAGTCACCTAGGTGATCTTTCCTCTTGCCCTTCATTAGAAATCTCTTTTAGGCTTCTTTTGGCATCATTATAATCATTTATTGGACCCACTTGATCAATTTTTTCTTCACTTATATTAGTTAAATAAATTGAAATTCAGAGAATGAAATGCACCTTCTTCTCTACAGTCAAAATGCTACAATGCCATTAGGTTTTCTCTTCAAATATGACATCTCAGCTGATATGTACTCTTCTTCTCTCATGTTCATTACAATTATCTCCATAGGGGTCAACTTCATACCCAAAAAAAACCATGGGTTTGATCTTGTCTTGCATTTCTTTAATTTTTCCCCAAGTATCTTTTTCACGAACAAGAGATCCAAAGAATCTAAAGTGTTCTACATTTAGCTTTACTTCCATATAAACCTCGTATAGTATGGCTCCATTCAACATTTTTTTGGGGGCTCTATTTTATATATACACTTTAATTAAAAATTTCTACTAAGATCTCACATGAAAGTTTTTCATCATTTAGAATACTCCTTACCATGCCCACCAAAGTCCTATTTCTACTCTTAAAATCTATTTTGTTGAGGAGAATATGGGGCTAAAAGTTGATGTTTGATTCTATATTCAGAGAAAAAGGTTGAAAAATATAATGACGTGAATTATCATCCTCAATCAATTCTCAAACATCCAATATTTGCTCCCTTCTTGATTTTGACTAATTTTTTAAACTTAATAAAATCTTGAAATACTTTGTTTGTGTGTTTATCATATCTACCCTCATGAGTCTAGAAATCATCAACCAATAATTGAAGGCACTTACTCTCTCCTAGCATGTTTGCTGAGACTGGTCCCCAAATATCTCCCTTGGAGCTTGTTCCAAGGGCATGCTTGCCCTATATGGGAATGTCAAAGAAAATGGGCTTCTCTCTTAATTTTTTGCAATGCAATCACAACAAAAATTTTTTGGGATCTTCAATTAAGAAAGCCCCCAAATAATCTCTTAGGAAGATAATCTTTTTAATGATTTAAAAATTTGATGTGATCTGATGCTTGATAGGCTCTCAAAATTTTGATAAAAAATTTAACCACAATGTAAGACATTGAATCAAAGATTATAAGTATCAAGGAGCCAAGAATGAATGACCCTATCATCTACTATAGATCAAACTCTATACTTGTTGTGTTCATTCAATTAGTTCTTAAAGTTTTTTGAGTAACCATCCTCTAGCAGTATCCACACAATCAGTGGACGATTGGATCTCCTCTTTAATACTCTTCACCCATAGAGAAAATAAAAATAAAGAAGAGAGTTTCCCATAAGATTCACACAAGATGTGGTCTTTCTATTGGGATTTGAGATCGAGAAGTGATATCATGCTAATTAGACATGATAATACATAATTATTCATGCATATTAAGGCATAAATGATTTCATTCCTATGCATGTTGTCATATTTATGAGTATTTATCTATCATTCTATGAAAAAGTCATTATAATCTCAAACTACTTTAATTTAGGCTTAAATATGATGAATTAGAGATAATTCATTTTATAACCCATCTTTACTTGAGATTATAAGTGTTTTTAAAGTTAAAATAATGAGAGAAATCATTTTTATAAACATTTATTTAATTTTTTAAAGTTAAAATCTTTAAAAAAATAAATGTAGTTTTGAAATAGAAATTAAAACCTCTCATTATTGATTAATTTTGACTTTTTAGACTGATAAATAATTAAATTTTGGATCAAATGAAAGAAATTTGGATTAATTTGGAGTTATATTTTGAAAGTTATAAATTTTCTAATTTTTAGGGATTTTTTTGAAATTTTTCATAATTTTTTATGAATCTCTAAGGATTTTCTGGAATTAAAAATTGAATTTTCTAATTTAATATCAATTTTTCAGAATATTTAAAGCACGCAAGTGACGTGGCGCAATCAGAGCCCTCCGATCGATTGCGATCAATGATCGCGATGAGGAGGCAATGTGGCAGCGTGTGGGACGTCCGATCACGTGTGCGATTTCGACCGTTGATCTTCACTTAAGATTGATGGACACATGTATCTTAAATTGGAGTTCACCGATCATTTTAATCTCAACTCTTGATCGCAACGAGTTATAACGGTCGAGATTAAAAGCGATCAAAACGCATCTTAGGCGTCCGATCAAGATCCGACCAATGCGCTTTCAAGGCGTTTTATAACGCGTGTCGACATGGCTTCTTCTTGAGCGTCCATTGGCGATCCAACGGACGGGACTTAACGATAACGGTTCGCGAAGGACCGTTTCATGAGAACCGCTGATCAATTTAATCGAACGGTTATGCCCAAAATCCCTATAAATTGAGATGTTCTTCTGATTTGTAAAGCATTCGAGAGCAAATCAATCAAATTGATCTGTTTAGACACCAAATCTCTTGAATCTCTTAATCCTAACCTCATCTAGACTCAATTCCTCATCCACGGAGTGCTAAAGATCAAGATTTGGGCGAAAGACAAGGAAGAAATTGACGCTTGAACTCCACAATCACGATTTTCAGATTTTTGATGAAAAGCCTTGATTCCGGCAATAAATTGGGTTAGTCCAATCGCAATTGTGGGTTAGTGGAAGCGGTTTTTACTAATCTTAATTTTCATTTAGATTAGTAATTTGGTTTAATTTAGCTTAGATTTTTGGTTAATTTGGGATTTAAAGTTTTGGAAAGTACCCCTCACTTTGATCTTCAATTTCTCCGCGAAATCAAAGTCAAATTCGATGATTTTTTATTCTGTGGAATCGTCTTAAAGTTCTCTTTCATAATCTACATTTTCCCCAATTTCTATCATCAATTCATCGTCTGATTTGATCAAATTCGAAGAGATCATCAAAAGTTTCCCTAATTCCTTGTGGATTCAACCCATATTTACCATTATACCCCTCAATTCGAGACATTTTCACTAAATTGGTAAGTTTAGAATTCTTTTTGACTCTTGACCGTGTACAATTGACGACCACTCAGTCTCGATCCATGAAATGGCGCCGCTGCCAGGGAATTAAGGCAAATTTTTTATCAATTTAGTCAATTTTGACTCGATCAACGTGGATTTTTCTTTTAATTTCTTGAAATTCACGCAAATCAATTGTATATTGAGTGATCCAAAGTAGAAATTAATGTTGGAGATCCTTAATTCAATAAGATTAAGTGATTTCGTCCCTTTTCTAAGAATCACGGGCGATCACCTCTCCAAAATCGCATTAAGAACGCGTCACTCTCACGGATACCGACATTCAAGTACGATTGACGACAATTTTTAATATTTTATAAGGTATTTTATAATTTATATCCATCTAAATATCCGATCCACTCTTCATGAGACAATAGACGACCTGGAGATTAAAAGTAGATCTTTTTTACCAATCCTCGCAATCCCCCGACACTACTAAGACCGCTTCTACCGTAGATCTGATAGAACCATTTGAAATGGCCCAGAAGGACGAGAGAAATGCAAGGAAACGCCTTAGTGACTACGCTAGGCCCGTCCTCCAGAGACTTGTCACTAGAATTCACGCACCCCTAAATCGAGGGGCAAATTTTAGAATAGATTCACATGTGATGAGTATGCTTCCTATCTTCCATGGTAAACCTTCCGAGGATCCTTATAAACACGTAGATGAGCTTTCCCAAGTATGTGAGACAAATCACCTTCAGAATGTCCCCGCCAACACGATGAAGATGAAACTCTTTCCCGCTACCCTTAGAGACCGAGCCAAGGATTGGTTTTTAAAATTAGGGAAAGAATTCACTAGTTGGACTGAGATGGAGGAGGAGTTTTTAAGAAAATATTATTGTGTAGGGAAAACTACCTCCATTCGAAAAGCTATCCATGAGTTTACCCAAGGCACGAGTGAGACCTTTCACGAGGCCTGGGATCGACTTAGAGACCTCACTAGGGAGTGGTCACACCATGGAGTGTCTAACAACGAAATTAACTCAAATATTTTATGACGGGTTAGGTCCGCAAGATAGATATCTTTTAGATGCAGCAAGTGGCGGCACCTTCATGAGCAAATACGAAGACAACACGATGGAACTCATCGAGACGGTGGCGGAGAATAGCCACCATTATGCGGCGGAACCATTTGGAAGAGGTGTGATGTCGAAAATGATCGACGCCAAATCAGCGAAGACAGGGTTGCTCCTTGAAAGAATCGATAAAATGGCAGAAGTCCAGAATTTACTACTAGACTAACTAAATATCCGCAATGATTCTGAACGACTCGCCCCTGTCTCACTTCAAGAGGCGTCGTCGTGTGCAAATTGCTCAAGATTCGATCATATCGAATTAGATTTCCCCGTAATGGTGATGCAAGGGCAAAACTTTTTTAGACAAGGTCCACCGGGAGGACCGACTCAACAGCGACGACCTAATTATCCGGGTACATACCCTAACTGTTATAATACCCCTGTTTTCAATAATCCTACGTCGAATGCAGGATTTAGGAGGAACAACGATCAATCCTATCCTCCACAATACAATGGTCAGAAACAACAAAAATCTTACCCTAATCAAAGACAGTTGTCATTCGTCCCGCCAACTCAACCGCAAGCCTACACGCAAGCCCCACGCCAGACCGCGTCGGCATCCGACCCGATCCTCGGCGTGATCTTGCAATTAATGGCGCAAATGACACGGATGAATTCGCGCGTGGACGAAATACAGGACTTCGTCAAGACAAACGTCCAGGCGACGACAGAAAAAAAGGGTAAACATGTAACTTTTACGGACCAATTACCCTCGCAGGTCACAGCTAACCCGAGGAATCAAGGGGCCTCGCGAGCCAGATGCACAACATCAGCCATGTACACGTCGACGAGGAAGCTGTGGAAACGGCACTAGCCATATCAAGCCTTCGAAGTGGAAAAGACCTATTGGATCCATACAAGGATCATCCTATCCACCAAGGCCCGATTGAAGAAAAAGAAGCACCAATTATCGTCGAGCAAGACAGTGCTTCAGAGGACGAGGAAGAACAGGTTATGGCTGAACCTAACCTTGACAAATACAAGCCCCCTATGCCTTATCCTCAAGCCCTAAATCGCCCTAAAGCCAAGAATAATGAAGCCGATGAACACCTACTAGACGCCTTTAAGAAGGTAACCATCACCATTCGCTTGATAGATGCCATCAAGCATATCCCTTCCTATGCCAAATTTCTCAAAGGTATATGCACTCCCCATAGAAACCCTAGAAGGATCCAACTTAGTGAGACGGTGAGTTCCATTATCATGAATTCCCTACCAATCAAAAAGAGAGATCCGGGAGAACCAATGATCACGAGTGAAATAGGAGGAATGTCCTTTACTAGATCCCTACTAGATACCTGAGCTAGTATTAACATCCTCCCTATAGCTGTATTCGATCGTCATCATGTAGGGGAGTTGCAGCCTTTCCTAGTAAAGTTATGCTTAGCCGATGGATCGGTGAGAAAACCACATGGACTAGTAGAAGATGTCATAGTTAGGATAGAAGATTGTTATTTCCTGGTAGATTTCCTAGTGGTCGATATGAAAATGACTGAGCATAATAAGTACACAAAATGCAGAACTCCCATTGAAATTACTTATTATCATATGACATCAAGCCATATAAGTAGTATGTTCATCAAAGACCTTAGACAATGATAACATGCTATATTTACATCACAAAACATGATTTTTCATGCATATTAAAGTATAAATGATTTCATTTCCATGCATGTTACCATATTTATATGTATTTTTCTATTATTCTCTTAAAAAGTCATTATAATCTCAAAATACTTTAATTTAGGGTTAATATGGATAAATTAGAGTTTAATAATTTGATAACCCATATTTTTCTTGAGATTATAACTGTTTTTAAAGTTAAAATAATAAGAGAAACAATTTTTATAAACATTCATTTCATTTTCTAAAGTTTAAAATCATAATAAATGAATGTATTTCTGAAATAATAATTTTAACTCTCATTATTTATTAATTTTGAGTTTTTAGGATAATAGATAATTAAATTTTGGATCAAATGAAAGAAATTTGGATTAATTTGGAGTTGTATTTTGAAAGATATGATTTTTACAATTTTTAGGGATTTTTTTGGATTTTTATGATTTTATTTTCTATTTAAAAATGTTTAAAATAAACAAAAAAAATGCAAAAAGCGCGCGGGTCCCACGTGGGTGCGACGTGGCATGCAAGGCCACGTGGCAGAGCCACGCGGACCCGCGCAGCGCCTACGTGGCGCGTTATATGTATATATTTATTATTTACTATAGTTATAAAAGGGATCTTTAGCTTGCCATATATGGGGAGGGTTATTACCCCTATAAACCGTCGAGTGTTATAAACTCGACGGTTCCCGAAATCGTTTTCCGTGTGGGACTAAACGGTAAGCTATTTTACGATGCAGGTGACGTGGCGCGACGAGGAGCGCCGGATCAAATGAGCGATGAATCGACGCGCTTCGATCGCGTGCGCCCGCGGTCCACCGGAAGATCAATTGCACGTGCTTTAATTCAATGGACTATAACGGCTGCGATTGATTGGCGCGGATCGCATCTCAGCCGTTGGATCTCATCCAAGGAGCGAAAGTCAAGCGTTTTTATAGCGCTTATCAGAGAGATCATGCTGGCGTGGACCGTTTATCGTAACCGTTGATCGTTTCGATCGGACGGTTACGCCTAAAACACTATAAAACAAGATGTATTTCGTCGTTCTAAAGTATTCGAGTTGGATTTCAATCAAATTGACTTGTCTAGAAACCGATCCTCTCATTTCTCTTGAGTTCTTCCTTTTCCTCTTTCATTTCCGCGTCCACGGAGAGGTAGAAGTCGAGAATTGGTGGAGAATTGAGTGAGAAATCGCAGCTTGAAGCTCGTTGAGGCGTTCTTGATTTTCTTCGCGATTAATTGGCTTAATCGCAGCGATTTGATCGCAAAACGAGTTTAGTGGAAGCAGTTTTGCATGATTTCTCCTCCTATTGTGTTTAATTATCATTTAGATTAGGATTTAGCTTTCAATTTCGTAAAATTTCACTCAAAATTGCGATTTCAATCGTCCGAAATTTCTCTCCACTTCAAATCTTGATTTCTCCGCGAAATCAAGTCCAAATTTGACGATTTTTGATTCCGTGGAATCGATTTGAAGTCTTCTTTCTTAAAATATCATTTTCCCCAATTTCTACCATCAATTTCTCATCCGATTTGATCAAATTTGAAGATTATGTCAAGAATTTCCTTAATTCCCTGTGGATTCGACCCATATTTACCATTATACCCCTTAATTCGAGTGAATTTCTTAAAATTGGTAAGTTTGGAATTATTTTTGATGCGATACCGCGTGAAATCGATGACCTCGCGGTCTCGTCTCGTCAGCCAACACTGCTTTGTTGAGTGGATTTGCTATCATGGAGTTTGTACCGATGTGCTCAATAGAAAACTGCTTATTTTGAACTCGTTCTATAACAACTAGGTACTTGATATCTATATGTTTGGATTTTGTTAAGCTTAACATAACAGCTGACTGTTTGTCACAATAAAGCTTGAACTATCTTCAAATTTGTGACAAAAATTTTCAACCAATTGCCATGATTTAATGCTTCGTATCATGCTATATATTCTACTGCCATAGTGGAAGATGTTATGAGTGCTTGTTTAGCACTTCCTCCAGTTAGCAAATAAATGTAGCCTGAAGTTCATTTTCTGCTATCAATGCATCTTGTAAAATCAAAATTAGAATTCCCAATGATCTCTAGCTCTTTTGATTTTCTATACATCAACATATAATTCTTTGTCTTCTGTAAATATCTCAAAACTCTTTTTTCTACTTTCTAATGTTCCATACTTGGGTTACTCATGTATCGACCCAAAACCCCACTCTATAAGCAATATCTGAACGTGAAAAAACTTGGGCATACATAAGACTCTTGACAACTTGAGTATAAGGGAATTTTTGCATCTCTTAAATTTATAATGTATTCTTTGGACATTGGTCGAGTCTTAGTTTTTCTCCTTTAGCAGTCAGGGTATCTAATGGTTTACAATCCTGCATGACATATCTTTGTAGAAGCTTTTGAATATAGTCTTTTTGTGACAACCCTAAAGATATTTTTTTAGAACGATCTTGGTAAATTTGAATGCCTAAAACATAAGAGGCATTACCAAAGTTCTTCATCTCAAAGTTTTTTGATAGAAACTTGTTGGTTTCACTTAATAAATTCATATCATTAGTGGCAAGTAAGATGTCTTCCACATATAATAGTAGAAAAATATACTTTCTCCCACTTAACTTATGGTATATGCATTCATCAGCAAGATTTATCAGAAAATTAAATGAACTGATGATTCTATGAAATTTGTGATACCATTGATAGATTCCTTTAATTTGCACACCATGGACTTTGAATCTCCCATTATAATATTTTTAGGTTGTTCCATATAAATGGTTTCATCGATTTCTCCATTAAGAAATGCGGTCTTTACATCCATTTGATGTAACTCAAGATCAAAATGTGGGACAAGTGCCATTATGATTATAAGTGAATCCTTTGATGATACTGGAGAAAAGGTTTCATTATGATCAATGCCTTCACGTTGAGCGAAATCCTTTTGCTACAAGATGTGCCTTATATCTATCTATATTATCTTTTGAATACCTCTTAGTTTTGAATATCCATTTAAAACCAATAGGTTTCAATCCTTCAAGTAACTAAACAAGATCTCAAATGTCGTTTGTCATGCATGGATTTTATCTCTTCATTCATGTCATCAATCCACTTGTGGGCATTGAAACTCTGCAAGGCTTGCTGTAAATTAACATGATTATTTTCCTTTATATCAAGGTCACCCTCCTAATCTTGGAGATATAAACCTGTTTTTTTGAAATTTTTACTTCTCCTTTCAATTGTGGATTCTCTTCATGACACTTCTTTTTAAGGACATGAAATTTGATTATAGGAAGTTGAGGGTCGAGAAATATTTTCATGAACACTTGCAAGAATTAAATTATCTTCTGCATTAAAACTAGCATCGTGCTCTTCCTTAAAGTCACTATTTCAAACTTTATCCCCCCCCCCAAATTCAATATTCTAAAAAAAAAAGAGCATTTCCCATTTCCAAGATATTTCTAGTACTAGGTTCGTAAAATTTAAGACATCAAGATTTTTCAAAACATCCAAAAAATAACAACTTATTGTTTTGGAGTCTTATCTTCTTTTGTTAGGAATATAAGGTCTTGCTTGTGCTAGACAACACCAAATATGTAGGAGCTTCAAACTAGGTTTTCTTCTTGTCCATAGTTCATATAGTGTCTTTATAGTTGCTTTTGTTGGAACTCTATTCAATAAGTATATGATTGTTTTTGTGCCTCACCCCATAAACTCACGTGAACATCCCATAAACTCTATCATATGATTCGGCTATCATACTTCTCACCAAATCTTGAAGTGTCTGATTTCACTGCCCAGATGTGTCATTCATATTAGGAGTTCCAAGCATAGTATACTGAGGGAAAATTCCTGGTTGCTCGAGATATTGGCTAAAACTTCTAGGACATTATTCTCCAAATCCGTCATTCCTTCCATAGAACTCTCCTCTACTATCTGATCTAACACTTTTAATCCTTTTGTTGAGTTGATTTTCTACATCTGCTTTATATATCTTGAATGTATCTAAAGATTCTAATTTTTCATTTATGAGAAAAATGTAGCCATATCTTGAATAGTCATCAGTAAATGTAATGAAGTATTGTTCTTCATTCTCTAATTCTGTAGGAAATGGCCCACAAGTATCTGTATGTATTAATTGTAATAAATTTGTGACTCGCGAAGACCCCTTTCCTTTTGTATGTGTATTCTTCTCCTTTATATAACTAACACATTTTTCAATATCCTTAACACCAAATGAACGGATAAATTTTTCTAGGACTAATTGGTCAATTCTCTTTTTTGAAATATGGCCTAGTCTTTTATGACATAAAGAATAAGAATTCATGCTAGGTGACTTGAGTTTGCTACCTGATGGAGAATTATTTCCAAACATGAACACAAGGGTTCCAAGTGAACCAATATTCTTCCTTACTCTTGAGTTTGAAAAACTCACCATACATTAAGTGAATGAAGAAATCCTCTCTAAATAATTGAAAGAGAGTGTATATCTTAAGGGAATTATCTTTCCTCCTTCCCTATTTTACACTGATCCAAAGATTGACTTGGTCAAAGAATTTAATCCTTATCCTTAGATACTTAGAATTCTTTGAATGGACCAAGTCAACCACCATCTTACCTTGATATAGGGTCCTTATTTTCCAACCATATCCATTATATCATAGGTACCTTGTACAACCAATGATCTCAAAATCAATAGGAAGCATTTTGTTTAAACTCTCTTATTCTTTGAAAACCACCCTTAGTTAGAAGCATAGAAGATATCTACATATTAATTACCTATGGAAGAAAACTATCTTCTCGTTATACTTCAAGACCATGATTCGCTCAAGTGGAAATGAAGATAATTACAACAAAGAGCTCCACAATCCTAAAATTCATGAAGAGAAGTAATATTCTGATATTCAGTTTGAAGATGGCAATCAATGAGGAAGACAGACACAAGAATTATTCAAGAAGAGCTTAGAGAAAGCCTCCACACGAAAAACTATTTCCTACATGAATCAAGCTCCATGAAGGTGGAATATCAAAGACGATGGTGTACTTAAGACAACTATGAGAATAGTTACATCCAAAGCCCTTCTCAAAAGCTCTGCGTAGGGCTTTTGTCGGGAAGAAGGTAGCCGACGAAGACTCGGCGAGTGATGGCGTTTGTGAAGAATATTGGCAGTCTTCTTAAGAAGACGTCATCTTCGAATCCATCACTGTTCCAAGCGATACGATGCATGTCATCCTCAAAGCTATTTATTGGAGGACTATCGTACAATACCGATGATCAGAGTTTGAGGGAAGCATTTACCAGCTTTGGACAGGTCATTGAAGCCAGAGTTATCCTTGATCGTGAAACAGGAAGATCTAGAGGATTTGGTTTCATTACCTTCACGTCTCGTGAGGAAACTTCTGCTGCTATTAGTGGCATGGATGGAAAGGATCTTCATGGGCGATGGGTGAGGGTCAACTATGCTACAGACAGGCCTGCTCGACCCGTGAGAGACAAATCCGATGATATCGAAAGCTACAGGAAGAAGAGCTGACCGAGGTGCAGCAATAAACCCATTGGCTCGAGAGTAAATTTCCGACGAAATCTGGAGAGCGAAAATTCCGAAACAGAATCCGACGGATTCCCAGGTACGCAGCTTCTCAGACGGTCTCATCGGAACTATTTCCTTACCTCGCTCGGGACTCCCAGCCGGATCAACCGGTCAACCAACGCGGAAATGAAATTCAATCGACCTATCCACGTTACTATAGACCCGATTCCGTCATTCCGTGATAGTTACGAGGAAACACGATTTCCAAAAATTCTATCAACGATTGTGACATCACCAAATGAGACATTATCACGTCACGAATTCCCACACCGATCAACAGTCGGGACCGTGAAGAGGTCAGAAAAGCTTCCACGAAGAGACGTCGTCACTGCCGATAACCGCCCATCCTAATTGCGGTTGCATTCCTCGGCAAACGCGTCACGATCTCTCTCCTCTCTCCCTCTAAATATGTCATTCTATAAAAGGGACAACTGTAAACGAAATCAGATGTTGTTTTTGATAAGAAATTGGTTACTTGGTTCGATTTTATCTCTCTGTTCATCGTTCCTCCCTGTGCTTCTCCTGCAAACCTTCATCTTCCGAGATTCTATCCTCCTTTCCCTTCCTCCCTCCCGTTCTGTCTTCTTTCAGTCACTTTAAGCCCAGACGCAAACGACGGAAACTTGGAAATCAAACGGCAATCCGAAGCATCATCTTTTCGTCCTCCATCTCAGGTATCATCCTCCATCCTCACACCGTGATTAATAGTTCGGATATTATCTCTGTAAGTCCAACTTTTACCCAGTCTCATATTTCGAACTCTTCATTTCGTCGTCCTCCTTCTTATTCTCCCAGATTCTCAACCTCTGCATTTCACCATTTACCATCCTATTCGCTGTACTAAGATATATATTATTATCCTATCCCCGTTATTCCTTCTCTTTTTATTTTATATTTATCCTTCCCCGTCTCTCTCTCTAATTTTCTATATTATAATATATTTTATAACAGTATCAACGCGTTCACCTTCGTATCATGTTACGTTTCTTCCGCACGATCCATCTTCTTTATTTTACGCATCATAACTCTCCATCGCCTTTAACACTACCCTCTCCTCTTGTATCTATCATTTCTATATTCTTCATCTCTTGTCTTCTCTTATTATTCATCTTATCATCCCTACTAAGTCATCAGATATCTTTATATTCCAGAATTATATCACACTATATTCTCACTGATTTTATGACCTCATTTCATAGTGATATCATTCATAGGTCCTTCCATCACTTGTAGGATTATTTCTTAATTATATCATCATCGTCGTATATACCTCCATGTCTGAAATATCCTACATCACTACCTATGATGCTCGTATGTAGGATTAAGTTGGTTGGAGTAATAACATTAAGTAAATAAAGTTTACTATCTTGTAATAAAAGATCCAATGCCAATAACATTGTCTTCATAAACAATATTCACTTTTATATTTATAAAAGTATAAGTATAGCCAAATTTGTCTAGATTAGATATAGACACCAAATTGTGTCTAAAAGATGGTACAACAAAAGTATCTATTAGATCCAAAAAATGACCAGTTTTTAAGAACAATCTAAATGTTATGATCCCCTCTACTCTAGTTGAAGTGTCATTTCTAGTGTATACATATTTCTACTCACCTCTTGGCTTTTGACAATGGAGGCAACCCATCATTGACACACTAACATGAATAGTAGCTCTGGAATCTGCCCACCAAGTGTCAGTAGGTATAGAGGCAAGATTGACTCTCCAAGCATGGTATTTTGTGCAGTCTTTCTTAAAATGACCAGGTTTGAAGCAATGGAAACAAGTCAATGCTTTATCTTGTTTTTGCCTATTCCAGTCTTTTGGTAGATTGGCTCTTTGTTTGTGCTCATCATGTTTTCTTTTCTTCGTTTTGGAGTTAGAGGTCAAATTTGCACTTCCATAGTTAACTTCATTTAAGAGGAGTTCTTCTCGAGCACAAAGAGATGTGAGGTCTTCAAGGCTCCATTCATGCTCTTATATATTTTATGTTATCTTAAAATGATCAAATCAATGCGGAAGTGATTTGAGAACAAATTCCATTAGCATATTTTTTGTTACTTCCATATCCAATGGTCCTAGTATTGCGGTAACTATATTCATTTGGTAAATATGTTCTCTTACTTGTCCTCAGTCTTTGTATTTCATAGAAGATAGCTTTGTAAATAACTCCCTAGTTTTCACCACTTTATTTTTAGAGAACATTTTCTCTATCTTCTCCATAAATTCACTGGCGGTCAGATCTTTGTTATTGAGTTCTCCTTGAGAAACTTCTAGAATCACACGTTTTAGAGTTATTAAACATACTCTATTTGAATTTTTCCATTCTTGAAATTTCGTGGCATCTTCTTTTGGGGGTTTAGGGTCTGTCATGGCACAATCAACATTGGCATAGGCTAATGTCATCATTACATCATTTTTTCAGTTCTGGAAATTTTTAGAAGTCAATATAGGAACCATATTTCCTTGTATAATAATATATTCTTCTGAACATGCTGCATAAAGAGGACAACGAGTAACTCAAAATTGAATTTGCAAATAAAAATATACATTTTTCAAGACATCAGTATAGATTAATGAGTCGTCTTTTGATGACAACATCAAATGCTAGTGGCATCTTGATGTGATGAATGTCATTGATAATAGGTTCCTGTCAAAAGACAAGCTATCTTTTGACTACTTTACCCTTTAGAATAAACAATTTAATGAATAATTGTCGCATTGCAATTCTCTCAAGTACGTATAATCTCATTCATACTTTTTGGCTAGCATTAGACATACACACTCCATCTAAAATTTTAGAATAAAAGATCTAAACAAGAGATCCCACTTTTGCCCCCTTCCCTTATTAGCCCGATTTTGCAAAATTGGGCCCCTCCCTTATTTTCCCTTCTTCTCTCCTTTCCTCCCTCTTCTGCTTTGTGTGGAAGAGGGTAAGAAGATTGCAGTGATTTGGGCGACATCTCCTAGGAGATGCGTTCAGCTGCCAATTGGAACCACCTCATTAGGCGGTTCTTGAGTTGTTCAAGCGGCGAGAGGAATGCAGAGGCGGCAAAGCAACTAAGGGAGTCATTTCAGCCGCAATTTCTTCATCAATTTCTAGATTTCTTAAGTTAGGAGTACCGCCATATGAGGCGGTTTTATTTCTTCTGGTGATCCTACCGGTGACGATCCGACAAAGCTTATCCGGAGATCACCTCAACTGACTTAGGATCGCAACAACGATGCGGTTCTTGCTTGATTTTATTGAACCGACAGAGCCTGGTAATGAGACGATTTTGCCTGGAGATTCCGCTTGTATAGAGACGATTCCAACGCCTCTTTTCACGAGGCGGTTTCTCTTCTGCTGGTGAAGTTAATGAACGTACGGTGCAGGATATCGATTCTAGTCAGTGAAATCGTACATCGACGAGCAAGAAAAGTGAAGCGAATCGCCAGATCCGATCAATTCGTATTTTCTTCAAGTAGGCATTCTCCTCATGTACCGAGTTTTTTTTTCAAACTAGTCCTCTCTGTTTCGTCAAAGTTCTTCGTTGAGCGATTCGACGACTCTGAAGGCTAATTTTGTGCAGATACCTCGACGAGGCACACTGCTGGTGAGATCATGAGGACTGAGGACGCGATTCCTAAATGAACGCGTTCTCGACAGAAGTTGTTCGTTTACTTTGCCAAGAATGATGCCGAATTTGCACCCTCTCTACGTTTCTAGAGTGAGTTATCCATGGCATTGTAATATTGAAAATAAATTTTTTAAGAAACCCAATGAAAATTTTCTAGAATTCCATGAGTTCGAGGATGAATAACTCACTATCCTGATGAATCGATGCAAGATTGCTCTGAAACCACTTGATAAAACTTTAGTTTGCATCTATAATTTATTAGGATAATTAGAAACATAAACAGAAGTAAAGTCATACCTGAGTTCTTCACTTGACTCTTCATTTCTTGGTTTTTATAGAGAAGAGTCTCCAAGCCAACCACTTAATCTCTAGGAGAAATGTTAATCTTCCTTGATGGTTATGAACATGGGTTACTCAAGTGGACCATGGCGTCCTATTTATAGAGCAATAGGATTAACCTCCACATATTTAATTAAATGTCTTAATCCCCTTATTTTGTATAATTGAATCACTAAATGAGGATTAAATGATATTTGATCCACAATAATATTATGTCCACTTAATGGAGATTTAAACCTAACAATGGCGGCTAGGATACGACATCGCCAATTGACTTCTATGATGCATAGCAACATGTTAGGCATCCGACGAAGATCGAATGCCACGAGTTATGCGATGTTTATTCTTCACATGTGATGTGGCTTCATTGTGATGCTCCATCTTCCATCAAACGGATGCTATTTAATAGTGTCAATTCAAATCCCAGCATTTCATCCGAGCCATTAATTGAAGATCAATCGACAGATCGAACGGCCACGTCCAATTTTTGTCTATTTATATTTTCTCTTCGACAATGTAAACTACTCTATGATTTTCAATTAATCAAACGTTTTGGACAACATTATCCATGAATATCTTATTTTCTTCCTCTTTTAGACTCATTTTTGCATCCATGAAGTGTTTGAAATCAAGATTTTGTCGAGGGAAAAGGAAGAATTTGTCACTTGAACTCTAAATTTTTGTTTTTCAAAACGCCAAATGAAAAGACTTGATCTGGTGATTAATTGGATCATTTCGAGTGCGATTTTGGGTTAGATTACATGTTTTATTCCTAATATTTTGCTCTATACAATTAGATTTTAATTTTATTTAGTATTTTAGTTTAATTTTTCATAGTTTTATCCTTTTCTCTCTCTTTGCGATCATTTTTTCTCTCCTTATTTTGCTCTTCGATTTCTCCAGGGATACTAATCCAAATTGAGGGATTTTTGATTCCGTGGATTTGTCTTGGAGTCTTTATTTCTAAAAATGTTAATTTTTTTCTAATTTCTCACTCAAATTTATTATTGAATTTGATTATATTTATAAAAAAATCCCTTATTCTTTGTGGGTTCAACCCTTACTTACTATTATCGTAACTAATTTCATAATTAAATCATAATTTCAGTGAGTTTGGAAATTATTTTGATATGAGGAAGTGTGTTTTAAATGGCTGCACAAATTTGTTTAGTCAGGATTCATTTATGGACCTCCAATTAAGTGTTGGGTTTTGAGGTCGATGAGCCTTCCAAAATTTTGGTCAAAACATCGAATGCAGTGGAATATATTAAATGGGATATTGAAAACATTGAAGCACCAAGAACAGATGATCCTATCATCTAGTATGTATAAAAAAATACTTATAGGGTTCTCTTGAAGGAGTTCTTGAAGTTATCAAGTGTCTAGCCTCTAGTGGTATCTGAAAAATATCTAGATGGTTGGATCTCCTCTTCAAAGCTCTTCACTAAGAGAGAAAGAGAAGAAAGGAGAGAATTCTCACAAGGCTTGCATGGGTAACTTGATTTGTGGTCGTTCTCCCCTTATTTATAGACATTTGGTATATAATTTTTTATGAAAACCCTCATAATTATGTTTATATCTACCAACATCGATAGACCTTATGTGTGTGACCCTCTAGGTCCATATATCTAACTAGTTAATAACTATATAGTCCCTAAAACACCTTATTGGTCAACCTTAATTACTTATCCACATCAACATATAGATTACTTAATCATGTATCGATTTAACCCAATTGATACATTGAGTTGCCAGCCCATTGGGTGCCAGGCTACATCACGTATTCTAGGAGATATGGAGTATGTAAGAACGTCCTTATGAAACCTTTTCCGTCATCGGTTGCTATGTATATATAATCCTTCATCCGCACAAGACTCATGAATGACCTAGGGTATGGTCAATTGTCAAATCCTAATCAATCACTCAAGTTAGTACTAATACATGTAAGAAATCATCGAGAACTCCTTCGATATTTTCATTACCTTGGCCAAGGATTTCATCGCATCTTGTTCCTTAAGTTAATCTCCTCAAATACCTAGGGCAGATGATCTCATCTTGGCCACACAATCATCTTCGTGGACTTCATGCCAAATAAATACTTAGATTATGATAATTTTTAATTCATCTTTTCTATTTTCTCCTACTTTTATCCAAATTTTCATATTTACAAACCCTAAAAACCACCTTTCCACCATCGATCAAGGATTTTCAATCTTCGAAAGGAGTTTGGAAGCATTTGATCGGTTCATTTCATTTCTGCATACATCTTCTTCCTTTCATTGATCATTTCTGCTTTCTTTATCTAAAAACACAAATAATATTTCTTTATTTTAATCTTTTAACCTTCCTTTCCATAGATTCGACCTCGACTCACTACTATTCTAATTTAAAATGAGATTTTCAAGAAATGAGTATAATTTTTTTATGTGAATTTGCACATTCAACGACCGTATTTTTACGCATATCACCCGCTTATCTACTAATCCAATAGAAGATGACAAGGAAGCCTCTTTGAGAAAAACCATAAACGCTTTGAGCTTCTAGTTGAGGGTGTGACATAGTTTGATATGAGTAAAAATATAGTCATCGAATGCGCAAATTCACGTATCAAAAATTATACTCAACTTTTCAAATTCGGTTTTTGAAATTTGGAACAGTGGCAAATCGAGGTCGAATCCCCAGAGAGGAAGGTTAAAAGATTGAAATCAAGGAATATTTTTGGCATCTTCTTCTATTTTTCACATTTCTTCACATTGGCTAGCACCCACCTCTGATGACATTCTACTAGCGCACACTACGCATAGACGGTGAAGGGCATCAACTTCTTGTTGACATACTCTTGATAGAGCTCGTAGAGATGACTTAAAAAATCTTCAACATTAAAATTGTCAACAATGCCCTCCAGATTGCCGATGCGATTCAAGAGCATGTCTATGTTAGTTATTGCATGAAAATTTGCATTAATGTCAGTCATTAATACAAATTAAGGCATAAAACGTTCCATTCTAATGCATGTTATCATAGTTTTTTTGTGTTTATCTATCATTCTATAAAAAAGAAGTTATAATCTCAAAATACCTTATATTAGGGGTTAATTATAATAAATTAAGAAAATTATTTTTAAAGATTAGATGAGCCCCATCTTTTCTTGATATTATAATTAATTTTTAATGCTAATTAATCAGAGAAATCACATTAGATACACTCATTTATTTTTCAAAGTTTTAAAATCTAAAAGAAATGAGTGTATTTTTTAAATAAAATTTTATTCTCTTTTTATTTATTAAATTTGAATCTTTTATAATGATAGATAATTTAATTTCTGATCCAATAAAACAATTTGGATTAATTTGGAGTTGTATTTTAAAATATATGAATTTTCAAAATTTTAGGGATTTTTTGGGATTTTTTCTGAATTTTTCTGAATTTTGTATGCATTTAATTCGATTTAGTATTGAATTAAATTCATTTAAATTATTTTTTATCACGTGCTGACATGGAAAATGACGTGGCACAGTTGAAAAGCGGTGCCAAGTGGCAACATCTGAAAACCCTCATGTGTTGCACACGTGTACATGTGCGCGTGTGTGTGACTACGCGTGTGTGAGCGTGTGCGCACGTGTGTGCGCGTGTGTGTATGTGACAATGGAGAAAGCACCATGTTAAGGATTTTTGCTAACTCCTTAGTTGCGTACACCTTATATACGCGTTGGATTACATAATTTTTGCCATGTGGGACTTTGTTTTTTTATTTTCAGTGCACAAGTGACGTGGTGTTATGTGGATCAACCAATTCACACATTAAAGATGAACAATGGATCATCACTTAAAGAGAGGGGTATGCGGCACAATCTTATTAGTTGGCGAATCATTTTTAAAATGATTTGATCTCAACCGTCAATCTGAGTTAAACAGCTGAGATTAAAACCTAAGAAAATGCATCCGGGAGTGTTAGATTGATAACATGCTAATTAGACATGATCATACATGATTATTAATGCATATTAAGGCATAAAATATTTCATTCCTATGCATGTTATCAAATTTATGAGTATTTATCTATCATTCTATAAAAAGTCATTATAATATTAAAATACTTTAATTTACGGTTAATTATGATGAATTAAAGATAAATAATTTCATAAGCTATCTTTGCTTGACATTATAATTAAGTTTTAAAGTGAAAAAATTAGATAAATCATTTTATAAACATTCATTTAATTTTCTAAAGTTTTGAATCTTAAAGGAAATGAATGTATTTTTGAAAAGAAATTAAATCTCTTGTTCTTTATTATATTTAACTTTTTAGAATGAAATATATTTAAATTTCTGATCAAATGAAAAAAATTTGGACTAATTTGGAGTTATATTTTGAAATTTATGAATTTTCTAATTTTTAGGGATTTTTCTGGATATTTTTATGAATTTTCCTGAATTTTTCTGAATTTTTAATGAATTTCTAAGCATTTTCTAGAATTAAAAAAGGATTTTTCTAATTTAAAATCAATTTTTCAGCTTATTTTTAGGACGCAGGTGACGTGGCGCAACGTGGGACGTCCTATCGATTGTGATCGATGATCAAGGGCGCGATGCGACGTGGCGCAGTCGTGGTGATAAGATGCAATCTTAACATGCTAAAACATGATTATAAATGCAAAATAAGGCATAAAACATTCCATTTATATGCATGTTATCATACTTTGAGTGCATTTCTATCATTCTATGCAATTTTATGTTATAATCTCAAAATGCGTTAATTTAGGGTTAATTATGATGAATTAAAGATTAAAGATTTTATAACCTATCTTTACTTGAGATTATAAGTGGTTTTTAAAGTTAAATAATGAGAGAAATCTTTTTTTATTAACATTCATTTAATTTTCTAAAGTTAAAATCTTAAAGAAATGAATGTATTTTTGAAATAAGAATTAAATCTCTTGTTATTCCAAATTTCAGATCAAATGAAAGACATTTGGATTAATTTGGATTTGTATTTTTGAAAGTTATGATTTTTACAATTTTTAGGGATTTTTTTCGATTTTATTTTAGATTTAAAACGTTTAAAATAATTTTAAAAAATGACAAAAAGCGTTTAATTTTTCGCGCAGGTCCCACGTGGATGCGACGTGGCACTCAGGGCCATGTGGCAGTGCCACGCAGGCCCACGCGGCGCCTAGACGGCGTATGTATTTATTTATATTTTACATATTATATATAGTAAGGGTATTCAGCCTTCCGTATATCGGAAGGGTATTCAACTTACTAATCCGTCGGGTGCTATAAACCCGACGTGTTTTACTAATTTTTTCCGTGTGGGACTAAGTCCCACACAGTTGTTTTAATTGCAGCCACGTGGATCAATGCTGGACGTTGGATCGGCGGCGCATTGGTGATCCGTGTGTCGATCGCGTGGACGCGCGGACCACCGATCATTTGATCGCGCACGTGGCTTTAATGAAGAGTTATGACGGCCACGACTTAACGCGTCGAAACGCATCGCGACCGTTGGATCGTTTTATAACGCACATCGCGAGGATCAATCCGGAGCGTCCATCCATGATCTAACAGCCACGACATTTTGGTAACGGTTCGATTTGATGCGTTTAATCCGGACCGTTGATGAGGATTAAACGCATCAATCGGACGGTTACGCCCAATTTGGGCCTATAAAACGAAGTGTTCTTCAATTTTTGTAAGCATTCTCGAGGGATTTCGCTTAATCGACCCATCTAAACCCTTCCTCTCTTGAATCTCTCACTTGTAATCGCTTCAAGACTCGATTCCGCGTCCACGGAGTGATTAAAAGTGAGATTTCGTCGATCGATCGAGGAGAATTTGTCTCTTGAACACCGATGTTCACGTTTGAATTCGCGGAATGAATAGTTGTCAATCCAGAAATCAATTGGATTGATTCGATCCTTATCTCGGGTTAGAAAACAAGTTTTTCCTCTAATCTATCATCATGTATCACCAATTTCGGGTTTAGGATCTTAATTTAGCTCAATTTCGTTTTCAATTTCAATTTGTGTTCTTCGTGATTGCGAAAAGTGTCCTCCCTTTTCACTCTTTGATTTATCTTTCGATTACTAATCCAAATGGAGTGATTTTTGATTCCGTGGATAGATCTTTGAGTTATATTTCTAAATCTACCATTTTCCCTAATTTCTCACCTCAATTCATCGTCCAATTTGATCAATTTCCAAAAGATATCTCAAAAATACCTTAATTCCCTATGGATTCGACCCTTATTTACCGTTTTGCCACTCAATTCGTTATTACTTACTTAAATTGGTAAATTAGGCTTTATTTTTGACACGAGAACGTGTGAAATCGACGACCTCGCGGTCTCGTCTCGTCAAATGGCGCCGCTGCTGGGGATTTAAGGCATATTTTTGAGAAAATTTGTCAATTTTGACTTGGTCAACATTGGATTTTTCTTTTTATTTCTTGAATTTAACTCGCATCGATCATAATTGGAGTGATCCGAAGTGAATTCCATCTTCGTGATCCTTAATTCGACGAGAATAAGTTAATTCGACCCCTTTTCTACGGATTACGGGCAATCATTTTTAAAAATCGTGTTAAGAAATTATTAACACTCACAGATACCGACATCTGATAACATGCTATATTAATATGATAAAACATGATTTTTTTATGCATATTAAGGTATAAATGGTTTCATTTACATGCATGTTATCATACTTATGTGTATTTTTCTATCATTCTATGAAAAAGTCACTATAATCTCAAAAATACTTTAAATTAGGGTTAAATATGATGATTTAAAAGATAAATAACTGATAACCCATCTTTACTTGAGATTATAAAGGTTTTTAAAGTTAAAATAATGAGAGAAGAGGTTTCTATAAACATTTATTTACTTTTTAAGCTAAAATCTTTGAATAACTAAATGTATTTTTGGAAATAACATTTCAAACTCTCATTATTTATTAATTTTAACTTTTTAGAATGATAGATAATTAAATTTTGGATCAAATGAAAGAAATTTGGATTAATTCGGAGTTATATATTAAAAGTTATGAATTTTCTTTTTTTAGGGATTTTTTCCGGATTTTTTTGAATTTATTTCGATTTTTAATAATAAAAATGAATTAAAAATTGACAAAAAGCTTTTTATTTTACGCGCGGGTCGCACGTGGATGGGACGTGGCACTCAGGGCCATGTGGCAGCGCCACGCGGGCCCACGCGGCGCCTACGCGGCGTATAATTATATTTATTATTCATATAGTACATAGTTTATATAAATGGGTATTCAGCTTTCCGTATTTCGGAAAGGTTTTCAAACCCTCTATTCGTCGAGTCTTATAAACTCGACGATCTCCTCTATTTTATTCCGTGTGGGACTAATCCACACGATGTGTTTAAGATGCAGGTGACGTGGACGCGTACGGTGCATCGGATCGTCGGCGCCGTGGAAATCTGTGCGTCGATCACATGGTGCACGGACCACCGATCGTGATCAAAACGCACGTGGCATTTTAAAGGCGCTATAACGGCTGTGATGACTCGGCGCGGATCGCATCTCAGCCGTCCGATCGCGATCCAAGGGGCAATATCCTATGCGTTTTATAACGATCATCTACACGGGATCATCCAGGCCGTTCATCAAGATCGGACGGCCACGACTTAAGCGAAACGGTCCACGATGGACCGTTCCATCGTAACCGTCGATCATTTCGATCGGACGGTTACGATCAGACACCCTATAAAATGACATGTTCTTCGACGATTGTAAGCATTCGAGTTAGAATTCAATCTAATTGAGTTGTCTAGACACCTTCCCTCTCATTTCTCTTGATTCCATCGTGTTCCTCTTTCATTTCCGCACCTCCGGAGCCTTTGAAGTCAAGATTTGGTGGAGAATCAAAGGAGAAATCGCCACTTGAACGTCACGCTCGCGTTCTTCTTGTTTTCGGTGATTGAGAGGCTTAATCACGATAATTTGATCGCAATCGTGGGTTAGTGGAAGCAGTTTTTGCTTCCTAATCTTCCAATTATGTTTAATTTTTGTTTATATTAGGATTTAGAGTTTAATTTCTTTGAATTTTAGCTAAAATCACAATTTTCACGTCCGAAAATTTCTCTCCACTTCAAACTTCGAGTTCTCCACGAAATCAAGATCATTTTTGATGATTTTTGATTCTGTGGATTCATTTTGAAGTTATCTTTCATATTATATCATTTTCCCCAATTTCTACCATCAATTTCTCGTCCGATTTGATCAATTTTAAAGATTACATCAAGAAATTCCTTATTTCCCTATAGATTCGACCCTTATTTATCATTATACCCTTTAATTCGATAAATTTTCATCAAATTGGTAAGTGAGGCTTTATTTTTGACACGAGACCGTGTGAAATCGACGACCTTGTGGTCTCATCTCGTCAACACCCAGGTATGATTTTTGCCATTATTTGATAATTAGTATTATATAAATATTTTCATGAGATGTCATTCATTTAGAAAACATGTTTTAATGCCTTCCGAAGATGAAATTTATCTTAAATGATCCTCAACTTGATGCCATCTTGAGTAATTTTCCCTCTTCTAAGGATTACGGTCTATTGCTCACATGTATCGTTTTGAGAGGGCGAAGCTCTCACGGAATCACGCATGACTTGTTTTTCTAAATCATTGTTGAATTTTTTTATCTTTATTGAAATTAACGATTCTATATAAAAAAGCCTGTTGTACTAGGGTTATTTATAGTTTCTCGGCATCCTAGGCTGCATCGAAGCCATGCCCTGCGTAGACTTAGGCCATGATAGATTCGAAGTGATCTAAATTTCAACCGCTCTATCGATAGAAAATTTTTCTTAAAAAAATATATCTATATCTCTATATTTATATATATAATATAATATATAATATATTATCTCCAATAAATTGTGATTAAATGAATCTAAATTGATGATATGATTTGAATTTCATGCATAAATTCTAAATTTTACTTTCAAATCATAGAGTATAATGATTTATTATTCATAACAAGGATAATTATGTTTTGGATCTTGAGGAATTTTCTTATCTTACATCAAATTTTTATTCATAATAATCACATCAATTTTTGGAGAATATGAGCTTAAATGAGTCTGGCTGAAGACGTTAAACTTAGCGCTTATTTGGAGGCAGCCCAAAGTTATCCTTTTTGTGTTTTCCCTTTAGTTTTTTTTAGAATAAATACATTGTCGAAGAACCATATTATGAAAGGCGCACGCGCGAGAAATCCCGTGAACAAGCATCAGAAAGCCCAAATGAGTTTTTCAAAACCCTTTTCTCCTCACCACATTTTTATCATGTTCATGCCATGATCATTATTATTGCTATCTTTCTTCATGAGCATAATAATTTCATTGAGGACAATGATGAGTTTAAGTTGGGGGGTGAAGACTTAGAAAAATTCAACAATTTTTCAAAAATTTTAAAATTCTAAATTCTCAAAACTCTAATTTTTCAAAAAATTTACCACTCTTCTCCACCTTAGAAGTCTTGAAAGTTTAAGATCTTATCTACTAGAGATGTAGAAATGAGGGTCTAATAGCCCATATGATTACATTTTGAGTAATAAAACCAAGTGATCTAGATAAACCATAGGATTATTCGTAATGGTTGACTTCTTTGGGGTTGGGTATCTAACAAGGCACCGAGGAAAAATGAGTAATCAGAAGCTTGAAGTGCTATAGGATTGAAATGGAGAGATTTTGAGTGAAGTTCAAGCAAAATTCTTATCCCCTACCTTACATCAGCCGAACCTACTTAGTGTGGGAATTCCTCGATTCCGAACTTTCCCTTAAAAGAGTGCAATGATGCATAATTTTTTGAAGCACCTGTCTTTTCCCTATTAGGCATTTAGTTCCAATTTTCCTTTCCAGTTAATTAGTTACACCCATTTTCAGCCTCACTGATGATAATCACACTCCCAAGTGACTCACACATCCATCACATCTCCTCCACATTCCTCTCATATGTACATATCCCTTCAAAACATTACACTTCACATTTTGGCAAACTCTCTTCAAACCTCCACGAAACAACTCCTCCATATCCTTATTTTGTGTAAATTCTTTTGAAATTTTGAAGTATCTTTGAAAAAGAAAAAAAATAGTTACAAAAACAAAACAAAAAAAAAGAGAAAAAGAAAAGAAAGAAAAAGAGAGAAATAGAAGAAGTGAAAAGAAGGAAAATAAGTTAGAGGAATATCTTCTCTTCTCAACACCACCATCTCTACCATTTCCATCTATCCCTACCATCCATCACCAGCCACATCATTTGGGAGCTAAAATTATCATAAGTGGTACCACCTTTGCTTTTAAAAATCCATTTTATTTACACACATATTTGCTTTTAACCACATCATTCCTTTAGATATAGTGTCTTTAAATTTCTTTCAACCACCTCAAACACTGCATCCCAAAGATAGGAATACCTTTGCAATTGCACTCTTTTTAGGAGGAAGGTAAGTTGAGGGGAATTCTAATACATTAAGTAGCCTCCATTTTGAGGGAAGGAGTGATGAATCTATGGAGAGGGTAAGGATTACATCTGCTCATGAGAGTGTGAGGATCTTTTCATCCCCATAGCATTAAACCCTAGATATGCTCACCTCGATCACAATTGAGAATTAGACTCGAGCATTAGCCGATGAGCACTACCCTAATATGCACTAAATAAGTCAACCTAGAAATGGAATCTAGATCACTATGGTCCACACTATGAGGAAGAGTAATCATACTTATATACATTTCACCTCTTCAGTAGTAGGATTGAGAAGTGGAAAGGACTTTCTAGGGAGATTCTATAGGAAATTGCTAAGAGACTAGCAATTATTTCAGTTGGGGGGTGTGATAACATGCAATCTTAACATGATAAAACATGACTATTAATGCAAAATAAGGCATAAAACATTCCATTTATATACATGTTATCATACTTTGAGTGCATTTCTATCATTCTATGCAATTTTATGTTATAATCTCAAAATGCGTTAATTTAGGGTTAATTATGATGAATTAAAGAATAAAGATTAAAGATTTTATAACCTATCTTTACTTGAGATTGTAAGTGGTTTTTAAAGTTAAATAATGAGAGATATCTTTTTTTATTAACATTCATTTAATTTTCTAAAGTTAAAATCTTTAAGAAATGAATGTATTTTTGAAATAAGAATTAAATCTCTTGTTATTTCAATAATTTGACTTTTTAGAATGATAGATAATTAAATTTCAGATCAAATGAAAGAAATTTGGATTAATTTGGGGTTGTATTTTGAAAGTTATGATTTTTACAATTTTTAGGGATTTTTTGGATTTTTTTCCGATTTTATTTTCGATTTGAAACGTTTAAAATAATTCAAAAAAATGACAAAAAGCGTTTAATTTTTTGCGCGGGTTCCACGTGGATGCGACGTGGCACACTGGGCCACGTGGCAGCGCCACGCGGGCCCACGCGACGCCTACACGGCGTATGTATTTATTTATATTTTACATATTATATATAGTAAGGGTATTCAGCCTTCCGTATATCGGAAGGGTATTCAACTTACTAATCCGTCGGGTGTTATAAACCTGACGTGCTTTACTAATTTTTTCCGTGTGGGACTAAGTCCCACACAGTTGTTTTAATTGCAGCCGCGTGGATCAATGCTGGACGTTGCATCGGCGGCGCATTGGTGATCCGCGCGTCGATCGCGTGGACGCGCGGACCACCGATCATTTGATCGCGCACGTGGCTTTAATGCGGAGTTATGACGGCCACGATTTAACGCGCCAAAACGCATCGCGACCGTTGGATCGCGATCCAACGGGCGCCGTTTGATGCGTTTTATAACGTACATCGCGAGGACCAATCCGGAGTGTCCATCCGTGATCTAACGGCCACGAAATTTTGGTAACGGTTCGATTTGATGCGTTTAATCCGGATCGTTGGTGAGGATTAAACGCATCAATCGGACGGTTACGCCCAATTTGGCCTATAAAACGAAGTGTTCTTCAATTTTTGTAAGCATTCTCGAGGGATTTCGCTTAATCGACCCATCTAAACCCTTCCTCTCTTGAATCTCTCACTTGTAATCGCTTCTAGACTCGATTCCGCGTCCACGGAGTGATTAAAAGTGAGATTTCGTCGATCGATCGAGGAGAATTTGTCTCTTGAATACCGATGTTCACGTTTAAATTCGCGGAATGAATAGTTGTCAATCGGGCAATCAATTGGATTGATTCGATCATTATCTCGCGTTAGAAAACAAGTTTTTCCTCTAATCAATCATCATGTATCACCAATTTCGGGTTTAGGATCTTAATTTAGCTCAATTTTGTTTTCAATTTCAATTTGTGTTCTTCGGGATTGCGAAAGTGTCCTCCCTTTTCACTCTTTGATTTCTTCGCGATTACTAATCCAAATGGAGTGATTTTTGATTCCGTGGATAGATCTTTGAGTTATATTTCTAAATCTACCATTTTCCCTAATTTCTCACCTCAATTCATCGTCCAATTTGATCAATTTTCAAAAGATATCTCGAAAATACCTTAATTCCCTATGGATTCGACCCTTATTAACCATTATGCCACTCAATTCGTTATTAATTCCTTAAATTGGTAAATTTGGTATTATTTTTGACACGAGACCGTGTGAAATCGATGACCTCGCAATCTCGTCTCGTCACGTGGGACGCACGATCGCGGCATCAAATTGCGAATGCTGAATCTTCACTTAAGGAGACGAGGTACGTGGTACGTGGTACGTGGCGCATCACTATTTGTCTGCGAATCGTTTTCTAAAAAATTTAATCAGAGCTATAGATCAAAGGATTTATAACGACTGAGATTAAACCGACAAGAAACGCATCGAAGCGTCCGATCAAGATCCAGCGGCGGACGTTACATGCGTTATTTATAATGCTCGCGACGTGGCTTCATCTCAACGGTCGATCGAAGATCCAACGGCCATGACTTAAAAGTAATGATTCACATCTAATGCGTTTCATCAGAGCCGTTGATCGCGAATTAAAGCTCGATCGGACGGTTACACCCAAATCACCCTATAAATTGAGATGTTCTTCGAGAGTTTAAAGCATTCGAGAGCAATTTGACTTAATCGAACTGTTTAGACACCAAATCTCTTGAATGTCTTGATCCCAATCGCTTCTAGAGTCATTTCTGCAATGCACAGAGTGCTTAAGATCAAAATTTTGACGATCGAATAGGAAGAAATTGATGTTTGAACTCCACAAATCGTGATTTCTAAATTTTGATGAATAGCCTTGATTCCAGTGATTAATTGGATCAATTCGATCTCAATTTTGGGTTAGAGATAGTGTTTCATCCTAATCTATTTTTGTTTAGCTTTTAACTTCAATTTAGAATCGTAATTTTAAGTAATTTCGTTCTTAATTTTCGGATTTCACAATTTTCTATTTTCAAAAAATTCACCTCTATTCATTCTTCAATTTCTCCATGAAATCAAAGTCAAATTTATTGATTTTTGATTCCGTGGATTTGCCTTCAAGTCCTCTTTCATAAAATATCCATTTGCCCAATTTCTATCATCGATTCATTGCCCAATTTGATCAAATTCGAAGAGATCCTTCAAATTTTCCCTAATTCCATGTGGATTCAACCCTTATTTACCATTATACCCCTCAATTCGTGAATTATTCATCAAAATGATAAGTTTGGACTTTATTTTGACACTTGACCGTATGTATTCAATGACCACTCGGTCTCGTTTTGTCACAGATCAAGATCAAACAAATGGCTTTTCATACCATATTTCTAAAGCACGCAACGTGGCGAGATCTCGATGATCCATCTATGATTTGATAGATTTGACTTAATTGTAATGATTCAAATTCTGGTGTTTCATGAGAGCCGTTGATCAAAGAATGAAAGCGCTATCTAACAGTTACGCCCAATTTCCCTATAAATTAAGATGTTCTTCGACATTGCAAATCATTCTTGGGTATTTCGAGTAATCAAAGTATCTAGACATCATAATCGTTGAAATTCCTGCTTTCAATAAATTCTAGATCAATTTCCGCGTCCACAAAGTGTTTGAAAGAGAGATTTTGTTCAGAGAATAGGGAGAAATAGACTCTTGAATTCTAATTATCATTTTCAAATTCGCGAATGAAAAGCCTTTGATCCGGTAAGGAATTGGATCAATTCGAGCATTATCTTGGGTTAGAAATTGAGTTTTCATCTTAATCTGTCTTCCTATAACATTATATTTTAATTTCGAATCATAGATTTAGTGAATTTCAATTTTTAATTTCTGTTTTCTGCAAACTTTCATTCACAAATTTCTGTCTAATTCACTCGACGATTTCTTCGCGAATCTTGATCCAAATTATGTGATTTTTTATTCTGTAAATTCACCTTTGAGTCTTCTTTCCAAATATATCAATATCCCTAATTTTTCACCACATTTTGTTGCCTGATTTGATCGAACTTTAAAGATTTCTTAAAAAATCTCTTAATTCTCCCTGGATTCAACCCTTATTCACCACTATGCAATTCAATTTGTGATTATTTCATTAAATTGGTGAGTTTGGTAAATGTTTTAACGCCTATCCGCGTGTATTCAATGACCTCGTGAATTCACATGTAATTGTTTTCTATTTTATTTCGATTTCATGTAATTACATGATTATTAATGCAACTTAAGCCTTAAAACATTCCACTCTTATGCATGTCATCATAATTTTGAGTGCAGATCTTTCATTCTATGAAAAATTTAAATTATAATATCAAAACATACTATTTTAGTGATAAAAAAATAATTAACTAGAGATATTTGAGATTAGATTTTTCCCAATTTACATTTGAGATTATAATTGGGTTTTGATGTCAAATAATAGGAGAAAATATTTTTTTCTAGAGTCATTTATTTTTCCACTTTTATTTTCTAAAAGAAATGAGTGTATTTTTTAATGAAAATTTATTCTCTCGTTATTTCTTAAATTTTAGAATTATAGATTATTTAATTTCTAATCAAAAAATAAATTTGGATTAATTTGGATTTATCATTTTTAGGTTATAAATTTTTTAATTTTTAAGAATTTTATTGAAATTTTTTTATAATTTTTTGAATTTATTTGGATTTATTTTCTATTATATTTCACTTTATTTTCTATTATTATATTTAAAAAATGTTTATAATCACGTGTTGCTGTGGCAGCTAATGCGGCGGAGCAGATTACATGTCATCACGTGGCAATGTACGCACGCACCACGTGGTGCACATGTGTGTGCGCGCGCGTGTCATTAGTGGGTTAAGCATTGATTTATGGATATAAGCTAACCCACTAAGGCCGCTGCACTTATATACACTTCTGCCTCAATTTTTACATTGTGGGACTATTTTATTTCTTTTTATACGCAAGTGACGTGGTGCATTCTTGAGCATGCGATTGCGGGAATCAATCGCAATTGCCAATTTTTACTTAAAGCTTGGGGTCGTGGTACATAACAATTTGTCATCAAATCATTTCACAATAATTTAATCTCAGCCATTCATCTGAGGAGTTATAATGACAAAGATTAAACATGCCCGGTAGACTCCCATAGACACATGGCTGCATCTCAAGAGCTCGATAAAGATCAAACGGCAAGCTTTACATGACGCTTCTTCTTCACGCATGATGTGGAAAAATCTGGCGCTCCATCTTTGATCAAATGGATAGGGTTTAATCGCGATGATTCCCATCCAAGTGTTTCATCTGAGCTGTTAATCGAAGTTGAAGAGGCAAATCGAATGGTCAGGCCTAAATTTAGCATATTTATACCCATGTTCTTTGACAAAAAAGAGCATTCCTGAATTTTTTGAGCAATCAAACTGTTTAGACATCTCAATCCTTGAATCTCTTGCCTTCTTTCTCTTCTAAACTCATTTCTGCGTCCAAGGAGTGTTTGAAAGTGAGATTTCGTTGAGAGAATCAAAAGAATTTGCCTCTTGAACACTAGATTTTTTTTCTAAAAATGCGGAATGAAAACCTTGATCCAGCAATGAATTGGATCATTTTGAGCACAATTTTAGGCTAGATTATGTGTTTTCTCCCTAATCTTTCTTCCTACAACATAGATTTCAATTTTTAATAGAACATTAGTCGAATTTTACAAAATTTCTCTGTTTTCTCTCTCTTTGCAATAGAATTTTCTACCTAGATTTTGCCCCTTGATTTCTCTGTGAATACTGATCCAAATCCAGTGATTTTTTATTCCTTGGATTCATCTTATTTTCAAATTTAGTAAAATCCTTAATTTATCACCTCAATTCTTTATTTGATTTGATCAAATTTGAAGAACACCTAAAAAATTCCCTATTTCTTTATGGATTTGATCCTTATTCATAATTATACTAATTAATTCTTGATCAAAACTTTAAATTGGTGAGTTTGGTAATTATTTTTACAAGCATTCGTGTGTTTTCAATGACCACACGAAAACGTTTCATTAGTATCTTATCACCAAAATCTTTACATCAAAAGCTTCTAGGTTAATGCAAGGAATAAAGAAATATTCCTACAATCATGATGGGGAAAAATATGGGAGTAGTTTGTGTCCATCACAGCTAGGTCCATATCAAGATTTTTGGTATCTCAGAAAGCTAGAATCAAGAATTATAATCGCCAGATCGAGAATGACTTTCATGAGTGCACCAAGCACATTGAGATTGATGATCACTTTATTTGTGATAGGCTTATTCATGATGGCTCATCCAATCAACGTGTAAACATCCTTGCTAAGAGGCTAAGAATTACTTTATACTACTACATTTATTGCATGCGAGGCTTGTTTAATCTCTACACTCGGCTTGAGGATAGCTGTTAGAGAATATAGGGCCAAGTGGGGATTCATGTAATTTTTTCTTCCTTCAGTCTCTCTCTCTCTCTCTCTCTCTCTCTCTCTCTCTCTCTCTTTGTCCTCACTACATATTGACTCTACTCTCCTCTCCTCTACTTAAGTCAATCAACCTCTTTCCACAATTATATTATCAATTGAAGTGTAGTATCTCTTGTTGAAAGTTGATTCCCTCCAATTGAAAATTGGTTGATTCATTGCTCACTAAACACTTTCCAACATTCTAAATTTTTAGGTGTGCAAATCTCTTCTAAATTATTAACAACCAAATGGTTGAATTCTTTCATATTGGCCAAACAGTCAGCATCCAAAAGCTGAATCATTCACTTTATGTTGGCAAATTTACAATGCTTACAACAAGAGTTAAACACCTAACATTAAACAATTATGTCAGGGTTCTAAAAAAATATTTTACTTTGATTGTCTCTAAGATTCTGCGAAAAATAAGTTGTAATTGGAATTCTAGTTTTCTAAAAAATTTCATGGTCTAAACTTATTTTTCGTATATATTATGTATTTTGATGATATCATTTTGAAAATATCCACTGATTAATTACAATGAGAATAATGATTTTTTGTGTTAGCATAACCTTTGAATACCTATCTTATGGTGATTTTGGAAAATTTTGAACTTTCTCATGTTGTAATTTATAACAAATTTAGTGCAGTGAAATGTGAAATGATGAACAAGAACTTGTTGAAGGATTAGTTTTCTCCAAAAACAAACCGAGAACCTGTTTACTAAACTGAGCCAACGGTGATGGTGCTAAAAATTTCCATAAAATTGAAGTATGTATTATTTTAGGTTAGGCATATGTTTAGAGTTTAGGTATCACCCAGTCATTATAGGCATTTCCACAGTTCCTTGGACCAAGGGAAGGTTGCTTTTTAGATATCAATAAATGTACCAATATATAGAGTGGCATGTGCTTAGTATACCTATGCGAATACATACATATGTGACATATCAGCATATATGACATATCATACACATACATGTATGCATATATGACATATCATACATAAATACATGTATGCATATATACATATGTGGCATAACAGCAGTATTGTTTGACATTTTTGATCTATGTCTTTGGTCTATGAACCTCCTTATAAGCATGTACATACCATTGCTGCATGACCATGATAGTTTGCAGTGATACGTTTAGCCCATCACTAAAAATCTATTATTGACACCTAAACAGGATAATCTAACCTACATCTAATTGATCTCCTTTTTCTGGCATTCTTCTCTAGAAAGATTTTTATTTGTCTTGTATGGACCTTTGTTGGTCCAACTTCGCCGAGATCTTCTGAATATTCACTTGAGGTGATTGTTTTACTACGATGTTCAAAGATACGGTTAAATGTTAGAATATCGATGAATGTTAATGAAATGTCCTTTTCTTTTACCTTATTTCATTCATGATAAAATTAAGCATGATATATAAAAAATTCTTATGCATTGATGGAAATCTAGAATTAAAACACAGTAGTTTTCTTCAAAAAAAACTCCTGTCAATGTCAAAAAATTTTACTTTACTTCGGATTATCTCTTCAATGAGCATTTCAAAATATTTAGTCAAAAGAACGAGTATATTGAAATATTGAAATATTCATGGGCACTAAAGATATCCGAAGTGATTTCTTTTTTATATCGATTATCTCATAGAATGAAAAGGTCCTCTTTTTCTGTCCCCTAACAACAGTATCTTCAGTGGCTAAAAACAGATAGATATGATCCTTAGTCAATGTCCATCAGAGGCTATGCATAACGATTAGGTCAAGATCGCCAACATTCTAGATGATTCAATTGAAACTTTTTCTCTACAAGATAAGAAAAATTCATCTACAGATGAAACATCCTAGAAATACATCATTAAGTATTGAGTAATAAAGAATTTGTGAATCTCATCGAACCTGTAGAATTCTTCATCCATCATTGATCATGACTCAAACCATCGCTTGACTCCACCAGAACCCACCTTCTTCACTCTCTGTTGTGAGAGCTTGGCTCGGTACTGGTCAATCAGAGAGTCAAGTCTATCAACCAACTCTTTCCCATTTGAATTTTCATCTTTGTTCTCGTTGAAATTTAACTTTGAGTTCTTGCCCTTGATTCCCTGGGAATTAGCGAAATGTCCATTTAAGGATGATTCTGAAACATCATGTTGGTTGATAAAGCAAGACGCAAAGGAGTTCTACTTCACCTCAAACTTTCCCTGAGAAAGAGAAAGCTCCGCAAGTTTTCTTTTGCCTAGTGCTGAAGATGTATCCTGGAGAAGAAAAATCAGATTTTTTTTCCAAAATAATTTAAACCAAAATATAAACAAGGAATCACAAATGAGAAATTCGACTTTTGCCTTGGTTTTCTTTCTCATGCCATTTGATTCTTTAACCTTCTGCTGACTAAGACGGCTTTGACTTTGGTCATCAAGCTCAGGGGCTGGCCTCAACCTCTTCCCATTTTTGTCCTTATCAAAAATTCGGGAAGAGTTTGATGCCCTAATTCTCTTAGCTCTGCGTTTGCCATCAATTTGAGGAACATTTTCCTCATCGGGAAATGCAGAATCATCCTCTAAATCTGTTCCCTCATCGCTCTTCTGGAAGGGTTTCTGGGATTTCTCTCTAGGACTGGCTAGGCGCTTTTTCCTCAGCATTAGTTTACGGATGTCGTCGAGGGCAAATTCAACAATTGGACGATGGTCAGGGCCAAAAGTCTCTGCAGAAGGTGAAAAAAATTAAATTATGATTTGATTCCAATTTGTAAAGTAAAACGAAAAGAGATGATGAATAGGTAATTAAATGACAGGACCCACTAATACCAGGATTATTATTCAGAACTCTTAATGCAACCAGCGCATGCTCATGCTCTTCAAATTCCACAAAAGCTACCCCCCTAGTGTGACTCTTAGCATTAACTTTTCCTTTCTTAGCATCTTTCAACAGTTTGACCTAGAGTTGATAAGTGGATCATCAGAAAATGCTTAAGTAAGAAGATTCCCTGCATCTCACTTATTGAATAGCAAACCTGAAGAATGGTCGGATTTTGCTTCGAAGCTCGAGAAAGAACGGCATCCCTGCAGATAGTCTTGAGTCTTTTCTCTGACATTGTCTTTGGAATGTTATAAATGATGAGTCGAGTTTTTGAAACATGAAAATTTGGAGATTCAAGTGTCTTCATCTTTTTCTGTGCCAGCCTGTAAAAATACCCTCGGCTGTCAGTACCCACAAGAGCAACTTTTATGGTACAATCAATGATCGTGTCTTGGAGAACTATTAAATAATCAAATGCAATGAAGAGAGATTCCTGTATATCTGATTCAATACTGGATCATATCTTTGGAATGCTATTAAGTAAATCGTGTATGAGAAATGCAAAACGAAATACTCAGCAAATTTAATGTGAAAGGAATAGAATGGTGCACAATCTGATACAAACCCCTGCCGGGTTTATGTGCATCGTAAGCAGAAACAATGGGAAGAGCCTCCTAATGGCCCAACCCATGAAGGGGCCCAGAAGAAACAGGTTTAAAAAAGCTCTTCATGGGTGAGGAACCTGGGCAGTCAAACAAACTTTTTCTTATCCTACTCTCTTCCACTCTGACAATCAACCCTTAACCTTACAGGTTGACGCATCCTGGGGCCAAACTCTGGCAATCTCTCGCTCTGATAAAGTGCTCCCCACTGGTAATTCCTCTTCCATCTTCTCCAACAAGGATGAGAGTGGTATCACCCTCCTGTCGAACTGGCCAATCAACTGATCAATTCCAATTTCCAGAGATCTCCTCACACACCCCTACCCTCATTTATGGAACTCATACCTGTCACTAGAGCATATTACAAGGATACCAACATAACTGTCCTTTAATGAGGGCTAGAGTAGCATTTATTCATCTTGAAATCAATTTGAAGCAACAGTTCTTCAATTACTCTTTTTAGACAGGCAGATAAATTCATCACTAATTTCCCAGCGTATCTCTTTTGTCTTCTTTAAGTTATATTTCATACCCTTTACAAGACCCGTACATAACAGGGTTGGTCTGTTTGAATGAATGGTTTTTGTTGGGTTTACTAACTGTTGAGTCCTGATGGATTGTGATATCAAGAAAAAAAATTCAAGGCCCCCACTTGATAACACATTTACCAAAAAAATGTACAAAATATCATAATAATGGCAAAAGTTTGAAAAATAGAAAATTAGTATGTTCATTGAGAACTTACTTTGCCCGTTTATTCATGTCTGCTTCCGATACACCTTCAGCTGCAGGTGTTCCAGAAAGAATCTCACCTTCCTGTAAGATAAAATAAGGCATGATCAAGATCTAAAAATACATATATCTAACCCTCACAAGAAAAGGTCTGAAAAGGGAAAAACTTTAGCCAGGTAAAGGTTGCGAAGATCGTGATCCTGAGCATTCTTCTTTTCCAGTTCCTTTTTGTGAGCTGATTCTTTGTCCAGGGCTTTCATTACTGTAAGCCTTCTTCCATTAATGGTAATTCCCAGAGATGATGAGGCATTGGCTGCTGAAACAGCAGCATCGGCTGAATCTTCCTTCGAGAACTTCAAGAATGCCGTTCCTCTGGGTCTCCTATTTCCCAAAAGAAACAAGAATGTCAATCATGATTCAACCAATTGGTTTCATTTTGATCTTGTAAATGAAAAAGGAGCTCACTTTGTGATTTTATGGAGAACTGGGACAAATGATCGTACAGTACCAAAAACAGAAAACCTCTGCTTTACATCCTCAGCTTGGATTTCAAAAGGAAGGTTAGATATGAACAATGTTCTGTTCAAGTCAACCTGGACTTTTGACTCAGAAGAAGGCTGACTATCTTTAGCCCCCACTTTCTGCTTGTTCATTGAATTTTGTGTATCATGAGAAGTTTCACATATCTCTTGATAGTCTTCAGGAGATGAATGCTTCACAGAGTCTTTAATTAAATTATTGAGAACTTTGTGTGCGATATCTAATTCCATGTCTGCATCGATTACAGAAGAATGCTTCTCGCTCTCTTTCACATCAGTGTCCTCGTTGCCTTCATCATGAGATTCCTCAACATCATTGCTAGCATCATCGCTCCAGTCTGTACTCTTTTCGCTAGCATCAAGTTTATCGTCTGTTTTCTCTGAAAAGGATTCAGTTAAACTAAATTAGACTAACTTCAGCAGAGATTAAAGTGCAAAGAACTATCAGGTCAAAACTCCATCTACGTGATACGATAACTGAAAAACTGTAGAGCATAAAGATTTTCAATTTTTGAGCATTTTATGTGGACAGTAAATTTATCTGTCAGCCCAAAACACTGGAAACATCATGCTAATTAACATATTTAATAAATAAATAAAACCTAGCTTGGGATGAATGCTGTTAATAATTCTAGCCAGGGATTCCACTCAATAATAATAGAAAGATTATAAGCAAGAACAATAGAGTGTACATTTACCAACCAACTGCAACCAAGATCCACGTGGACACAAGAAAATTAAATTTCTCTCTGAGCTAACGGAGAAAATTGTTCTGACTCAGATGGCTGTACTGGAATTTTTTTCCGATCTCCTGGACTCTAATCCAATTGGATCGTAGTTAACTTAGATGAACAAATAAAACTTACTACAGTCAGTCAACTGATTACCATCTTTTGAAGATATCTGATCCATAGACGCAATATATGTCTTCTTTGAGACAGCCCAATCAACTGCTACAGTTCTATTCCTTATGGCTTGCCCGTTGATTTTTTCAATAGCCTGTAAATCAAGTATATACACTTTTTAAGAAAAGCCAGATATTAAAAATCACAAAGCCATACCTTCATTGCATCAAGTTTGTGAAGGAAGGACACAAACGCAAAACCTTTAGATCTGAAAAAAGAAGATTAGTGTCTTGTCTTGTTTTGTAATGATAATTAATGAAGTACAAACCCTTGACGCGAATTATGCGGGATGCACACATCCCATACGTATCCAATTGAAGAAAAGAGCTTTTTAATCTCATCAACTGTCACCTATGTTTTTCCAACACAGTGATTAGACAAAATTATCTTTTTTGTAAAGAATTAGACAAAATATCAATAATGAAAAGTTCGAGAAAAACCAACGTTGAAAGGAAGGTTTCTCATTATGATTCTCCACTGCCTTGTCTTTGAGCCCTGAAATAAGGTCAAAAGGAAATAGGGTCAAATCGAAGCAAAGAATAAAATAAATAAATAAAGTAGAAATAACATAAAAACATCAGTGGAAGGGACTTTCATCTCGCTTTTAAAATCTGCAATTTGTTCTTGAATATGGAAGAAAAAAAATCTGACCAGCAGCCGGCAGATGCGGTGAAATCAGTTATACACCTAGATAGTAAATGGAGGAACTGATGACATAAAAGTTAGTTCAAGGAGGGCCCAGGAGAGGCCAAGATGGAGAAGCTCAGGAGTTAGATGGAAGAATTTCGCGCACAGTAGTGAAGGCAGAGAAAGCCAATGGATCGGATTTTGGCAGTCCCCAGAGCTTATCTGCAAAGAAGCAATCACCACCTCAAAGAAGAGAGGTCCTCCAGGAGAGTTGCCGTCTCCACCCAGTCTTCCACGCTTCACAGACATGCAAAGCACTAGTGACCAATGATCAGCTTCAACCACTTCCACCCTAGCTGACAGAGGAACTAGAATGGATAATGAACCTCGCTAGATGACGGCTGTATGGCTAGGACAACGTTTCATGAAGGTACTAATCAAATAGAAGAAACTGTCTTAGTTCAAATTGCAAAGCAACTGGCAGCATTAACCTGTGAAAGATTTCCTGAGCTCCAGTTTGTCCTGAGGAGAGATATGGTAAGAAGTCACTCCTTGCCTATTACAGAAGGAGAGGAAAGGTCACAGTGCATTTCAAAGTGAACTGATCTCAACTGACCTAGAGATGGTTACAGACAGAGAATTGTTTTTGAAGCTTAGCACCCAACCCAATCCCAAGCATCTGACTTATAAATAAGTGAGAAAAGAGGAAGAACGGGAATTTGACAAACGCGCTTCAACTAGAGCATGGGAAAGGCTTTCAAAACTCTTTCCCCTGAAGATAAACCACTACGTAGATTTCTACCCAGATGATGCTATAACCCTAGAATGATTGCCAATTCGACACCAACAACAGCCTTGATGCTTTGTGAAACAATTTTTTTTAGCAGCTGACTGACAAAAAATAAGCACATAAAAGTTACCGATTCAGCGAGAGAAGCTCTTCATGGTCATTCTTTCAAACGTTACATCCTTGGATATTTAACCCATTTAAAGTATCCCCATGGCTGTTTCAGGTGTCTTTTTGCAAGGTAAAACTGCCAATTTTCTAGTATGAATTGCATCCATAACCACTTGTAAAATCAATCTTTTCAAATTATTGTGAAGGGCATGTTGCTGTTTTCTTCTTGTTCCTTTCAATATATTATCTGAGAAGTGTGCATTTCTACTTGATTCCAAACATCCACAATATCCAAGAAGAGGATAAAGTACAACTGAGGCCAAAAGATGGAAGAGTACAGCCCTGAAAAGGAGCTATTCAAGGACACGTCAAAGACAGGATTCATTTAATATATTGATATAGATTTGCATTTGACTTAGGACAAAAGAAAAACAGCGTTTTCTTGGATATCTAAGCTCAAATTTGAAACGTCACCATGATTTTAGTTTCAAACTATCTTGATCGTGGCAATGAAACTAATTTCTACCGAACCTTGAGGAGGGTTATGTCAGGCATTTAAAATCTTTATTAAGCCTTCAATCGTTAATGGCAGAGCAGTAACTTTTCAGCTTTTCATGCAACCACTCTCCTCTCTTTAGTAGTTCACTTCTCATTGACTTTTCACTGTATTGCATCATCTATTGGAGGTTTCTATCTCCCTTGTGAGCACTTGGTTCTTGTTTACTCTTCTATCTCTTCAAAAAGAGTCAGATACATGAACCAAGGAGAATCATGATGATCGTATCAGGGCCACGTTCTTGGGAAGAAATGAAGACGGGTTGAATTTTCAAGGGACAGTGAGCAGCAATGAAAGAATGGGTGAAGCAGTCAACAGAAACATTTTTGGAGAATCTGGATTTGATAGGGAGCATTCTATCTTTGTCGCATGCTCTCCATTCTCAACTTCTCTTCTTTATCATCTTGGAGATTCTGCTAGAAGAGTTGTATCAGTGTTATCTGCATTTGAGATCCGTCTTTCTTTCTCTAAAGCACTATTTTTTCTGAACATTACTTCTGATCCGTTTGGACAAGCGAAAATACTTCTTGGCAAGCTCAGAACTAAAACTATTTTAGGGTTTTCAGCCAGTTCACTCCTCCATGTATCAGATGAATCTATTACATTCAAAGGAAAATTTGCCGTCACATTGCATGATAACTGTGGCACATCACAACAAAGCTGACCTGTCTTCAGGAAGTTCAGACTCCCGAAAGGGGGCCAAGACCATGGGGACTTGAGGGTAGCACAGCCAAAGCAAGGGACTAAACTTAAGACTTCCAAAAAGTCAACAATTCAGAAGTTTTCAATTTTCTTTTGTTTTGGGCAGGGCCAGTGACAGCACAGGCCCTGGGGGACGGCGCACCGTCATGCACACATGCTATAACCCCGTTTGCAAGGATGGCATATGACACCATCTGACCCCGCACACCAGTCCCCATGATATACATGCGACATGCTGACAGGCCCTTGTGCGTTGCATTAGAAACCTATCCATGTCTACCAAGTGACCTCCTTCCTCTTTCTCTCTGAACTCATTGCCCTTCTATAACCTTCTCCCCATCTTAGCCATAACAAATTTAATGGAAGGGATTAAAAATTTCTCTATCCACCAACTGTATCTTCCAGAGGCAATCAAAAGAAGAGCCCATTCAATAACAGACCAAGAGATCTAAATTCCTCTCTAAACCTCATTTTGTGAAGAGCAACCCTCGTTATCAAGACCTAATCTCTTTCTTCGTCAATGATTTGTCTCAGATGGCCAAATCAAGATGCAAGTTAGGCCTCCATAACTATCAGAATATCTTACTGCAACAGCTCTCAAATCCACTCATCTCTCTTATATTTAGGGAATTAATGAAGAAGGGATCTGGAACTGACAAAACTTGGCAGCGGATAGCAAACAGACGGTAGATAACAGAATGATGAATGGATAGAAGGACTTGATGAGATATGGGAGATAGAGAGATGGTTATGGTGACAACGAGATAGAGAGATTGGAGAGAGAAATAGGACTGACGGCGGGGGAAGGACCCCCGCCGCCTACGGGATAAGATTAGAGCTTAAGCAAATCATTCATTATGAGCAAAAGTCCCCTTCAAATAGGGCTACAGAAAGTTATCATTGTAAGGGTAACATACTAAAAATAATAAAATATTACAAACGTAAATTGACGATGCCAACTGTATGTCGATATCTTGACAGGAACCTATGGAGATCTCTTCTTGAATTAAGTATTTCTGAATTAAGCAATTTTTTTAAAAATCTGAGACACCCAAAGAAGTTTTGGTGACACAAATAGTGAGAAAAATCCAGTAACCAGTTGAGCAGAGAGAGTAAGAGTAGTGAATTACAGAGTCAAAGAGTATATCTTTTATTTCCTTCATACTAATATTTATACACAAGCGTCTTAGTTAGATGTAACGGCTAGTTTTTCTAGCCGTTACACTGATCTTGACTGGATCGGGTAACTGAGCTCCTCAGGCCCATTAACCTGAGATCCATCATAGACCTTTACAAGACATAAGCCCAATATGATTTAGTCAAAACAAATAGGAATATTGCAAATAACATCAATGCAAAATTAATGATCTTGTGATTCTCATAAGCCCAATAGTTCCGAAGACTGTTCTCATCTATTTTTCGAGTGTTCATTTGCTCAGGCATCATGGCAGACAGCATCTACTAGCAGTCTTGATGTATCCACGGCTGAATCATTTTGGTCCTCTATTGCCCGGGGGCCGTTTCGGCGCACCGCTGAATGGAACACAATATTCGCTAATCTGTGGGCGATTTGGCTACATCGGAACGAGGTGGTCTTCAGAGGTCGACCCCCGTCGGTCGACGCTATCCAGCACGACGCTCGGGGAATCGCCTACTCATGGAATCGAGGAGGCTCCAGCCTCTCGAATTTAGTACCTCTGTAACCGACCACGTGGTCTGCTTCATTATCTTAATGAAATCAGGGGGGTTCCAATAAGGGCACCCCTTTGGCATTGTTCAAAAAAAAAAAAATGATCTTGTGATTCTGAAACCCATGGTTGTGATAGAGAAATTATTAAAAAATTTAACAAGAGATAAAATCTCAAAATCCCTCAAAACTCAATATAATATTAGCCTCATAAACGAAAGACCAACAATTGAAATTCAAGGAACCAGATTTATGCATTCGGTTCCCTAAAGTTTTCCAACTTAAGACAGAAAATTGATGAAAGTGTACAGTAGATGTATACCTCACCACCCAACTGTCGCGCCCATACAAGTCCACCATTGACTTTCTGCTGATGTAGCTTCATAACAGCAGCCTGAGCTGATTTAACATTTTCGTAAACAACAGCTGAAGTCCCCGGTTTACATCCATCTCGAGCGAGGCCTTAGAGTACCCAAAAAAATGAAGGTTTCCTTACTGGAACATATACACAAGCTCGACCAAAATGAAGATGATATAACCAGAAAAAAATAACTAAAAATAAGTGCCAGAAAAAAACAGAAGTTCCAGGTCCAAGTTGATAAAAACTGAATGCTGACAGAAAGAAATGGAGAATCAGTATGAACATTTTTTAAAATGATGCAAAGCGCAAACCGTGAAGTTCTAGATCTTCTTCTGGTAGAGGATAATGTGATGATTTGACAGGACCAATCTCTTTAGCACGACGTAACAACTCATTCGCCATATCAGAATTGAGCAAGCCACCAAATATGACTGTCTTAGCAACCCTAATAAACATGAGAGAAAAAAAAAAGAGAGACAGCTAAGTAATACTCAACTATGAGCAGAAATTTTTCAGTTCTCTCAAGAAAAGGCATGGATCAGTGATGATTATAATTAAGTTCACTAAAAAACAGTGACACAATCAAAAAGCCTTTAGTAGTGCATTATGCAAGGGCTCTGCAAAGGAAATGTTCACAGAAGAAGAGGAATGTTCCACATGGCCATCAACAAGAGAGTGCAGCAGATGCTAAAATCATCTTTTGTACATTCAAACTATAATAAAAATGATAAAATTAGTCAAAGAATTGTAAAGGTTTTTTTTTTAATTAAAAAAAAAAATCAAAGAATTGTAAAGGTTTGAACTCTCTTTCCCTCTTTCTTACCCTCACTCTATCTCTCTCTCAGTCACTCTCACTCCATCCTCCCCCCCTCCCTACCTCTCTCTCTCTCTCCCTCCTCCCTTCCTCTCCAACCCCCTCTTTCTCACTTTTTCATCCAATTTGTTTTACCCCACAATCAACAGTAAATAGCCCTTCTTCTTAGAAGGAGAGACTCATCATCAGTGTCAGAAGAGAGATTGAAACACATAAGGAGGATTCAGCAACATACTAGAGAAATCTTCAAACAAATCCCATGAGAAACGCATGAGATACATGCATCTTCTTCAAATCCTCATACTGAATGCAAAAGTAGGTTTAATAAGAAAATTTTCATCTGTGATTCAACAGAAAGATCATCCTATATTTACTCGAAGAAAAACCTTCCAATTTTGTGACCAATCAATAAAATCCAAGCATCAAAGGATTCAGGCACAGAAGTGAATGGGATGGGCCCGCCATAAGTGTGAGGTTCATCAGAATGATACCCACTTATCCCTATCGACCAAGGACTGTTCCATCTTTCCAGTACCTCAATGACCAGGTACATCTTGGTTGAGAGCAGCCTGATTCACAATTTCCTTTCAAATACACTACCAATGAACTGAGCCAAAATACAGGAACATTCAGGTGTGGAATATCACATTAAAGAGCAGTAGAATAATTTTCTTTGAACATTAAAGGAAGATCACCCGAAATCGGTGATCAATCAGTGCAAGTACCCTCTTCATACTCATCCCTCAACTGCCCAAGCCTGCACCCTCAACCTTGGAGTTTCTTCTCACCCCAGTGTCCCTCTTCCCAGGGCAAAAATGATACCATCTTGGTTAATAGCAGCCTAACTTATAATTTCATTTGAAATCTACTACCAATGTACTGAGCCAAAATATTGAAATGTTTACAACTATGGAATAATGTTTTTCGACATTCAAGAGAGATCACCTGAAATTGGTGATCAACTGGTGCAAGAACCCTCTTTTTCTCACCCAAGCCTTAACCATCCTTGCAATTCCCATTCCTACGCACCCATATCTCTCTAGTTAATTATGCAGTCCAGTGCCCCTCCAAGAGGTCACCCATACCCTGCACTGTGTAAGCCCTGAGTGCAGATTAATTTTGGAGTTCCTCTGCACCCCAGTGTCTCTCTAATACTTACAAGGGACAGAGCTATGGAATGTTGGTGTTTCGTCTTTCTCTCCCCTCTCTTTATACTCTCCCATTTTGGTAACTTTCAGTTTTGTCTTTTAGTGAGATGGGCCTTGAAACAGCCCTCTTTATTTGGCTCTCTTCATCTCTTCTTCTTTATGACCTTTTTATACTCTCAAATGGGATATTATAATCCTAGCCCTACAAATATGTAGCCCTTCCCCTGGAATGACCATGTGTTGAATCTAATTGTTCATCTTCTATCTTCTTCTTTTCTTCTCTCTTCTTTGAGTGTTCTAAGTATATCTTAGAGCATTTCTTGTTCTTGATCCTCTCCTGGAAGCTTGAGGATCTACGGCTCCATTTGCCCATACTCAAAGATGAACCACTTTGTGGTCAAGATTATCCAACAAGTGCTACCTGAGCTAGGATAAGAACCACAAAAAATTGAGCTCTAGCAGCTCCAGAAGACAATGAACTTCATGTTGTGGCAAGTGAGGATGCAAGCCTAATTGACCCAACTTGAATTGGAAGATGCCCATGTAGGAACTTGAATATGCATCATGATTCATCAGAATAATCAGATTTATAACACGGAATTAAACTCATACTTGGATTCATCGGATTGATCTTCATCGAAGTAGATTACTGAATTAGAGAATAGTTTTCTTAAATATCCCTGATGTAACCTCCTGATCTCTAGAGGAAATGGGATTCTCTCTTGAGGGTTATGAGCATCAGGTTATCCGAGTGGACTATGGCCTCTTATTTATATAGATAGAGGAAAGCTTAAGCCTCTAATCAGTCATTAGTCAGCCCGTTAATGACTAATGACTGATTTACTGCCTCTACACATTTTTATTTTTTTTTGAAAAAAGCCTCTACACATAATTAACCTCCACACACATAAATGAATGTCGTAATCCTCAGATTAAACATAATTGAATCACTTAATGGGATTAAAATGATAGCTAATCCACAATAATACATAACTATGTCCACTTAATGAGATTAGATCTAACAGCCCAATCTTTCAAGATTCTTGAGACGTGGATGGAGGACCAACAAAAAAGGTCACTTGAAAGGCAATTAGACAAATTCAGCTTCAGCTCTCTACTGGATCTCTATAATGAGATACCACAAATTCTTCTCTTCACCCTAGTGCTATGGAACTGATGGAATCATGACTACTTTCAACAAATAGACCAAGATTTAGCACACAATGTATGGCAGGAACATCTGATGACAAATCCATAGGATTTGACAAAACAATGAAATTGTATTTTTCTTTGAAGACTAGGAACTATATTCATACCTTTCAATGTGGAGTAGATCTTGCATTTAACCATTCATTCTAAACCAATCAGTGTGGAGTGGCGGAGCGATCTTGAGGCAATTTCTCTCACAACCTCTCAGGAAGTGGGACAGAGTTTGGAGGTGACAGGTACGATCACTTATGCTAAGGCTATCTCGCGGAGTTACGATTACAAAGAGTTTCTTATTATGACAGGCAGTGACTGCGAGGAGTTGTGAGCATGATCTCAACAAAATGCACGCAATGCTATAACAACAACATGCCTTGGAGTGTTCTGCATGTGCAGCGATAATGACATTAGTGGGGGGAATAAAAATAGGAGAAGAGGAGGGGGAAGCTGTCCAGTGCTATTGGAGTTGATGTTGGGCAGAACTCACCATCTCTATGTGGTGATAGAAATCAGGTGCTGGCGAGGTCAAAAGGGGTTGCTAAAGGTGAATCGAGGCAAGTCGAGAACCAACATGGGGTAGGCAACCACGACGGGCAAGAATACCATGGGTTCATGGAAGATAGTCCGAGATGTGAAGGCAGGTTATCAGCAGACAGCATAAATGAGGATGAGAGATGGGTGATGGTAGAGTCAATACACATAAGGGCAAGGTGGTTCCCACAAGGAAACGACATAAAAAATAGTGGAAGCAAATTGACATGCTTTCAATGTCTAGAGAGAAGGCACTACGCATGAGAGTGCCCAGACCCTCTAGTGTGCCAGAGATGCAAAGGAATGGGCAACCACCAATTCAAATGTGCACAAGGACACTAGCATGACAACAAGATGTGGGCCTCAATGGATGTTTCGAAAGAGCCGAAGGCACACTGGGGGGTGCTTGAAGGCCTTGGAGTGGAAGGGAAAGCGGATTAAAATAGACGTCTCATACAAGGATAACTCCTGAGGGAAGTGGTGGATGGATTCCCAATACTGGAGGAGGTTCAAGGTGCAAGGTGGAAGACGTTCCCCGACATTAGGGTGGCCAGAGCTGTGGAGTTTAGAGACCGGCGCATTCTTCATGCACAGAGTCTCCACGGCAAATATATTGTGGTGTGCAGATGGATATAAACAGTAAGGGGGAATGGAGTGATAAAGTGGCATTGGGTCTTTTCGATTGATGGGGCATTTGGGTGACAAAAGATTAACAGTTATCCTCGAAGCACAAGAAGTTCTGATGGTTAGTCAGTCACGAGCGGCACTAGAGGTTATAGTTAAACCTTTCAGGAGGTTCCACAATATCATCTCAACAGGTATGGAGACTACGGATCCCAAGGTGGAGAATTTGGAGGTGAAGATGCCCAGGGGCCTCCTGCTGCCGTCAGTGGTTCACGTTAATAGGCCAGAAGGCACATTCACGGTGTGTCACTGCAGCAGCCTCCAGCTGCATGATTTCTGCCAATGAGAGTGGGGGAAATGAAACACAGAAAATAGAAGGGCATTGAATCAAATGGGCAGCAGAAGTGGCTAGAAGGAGATGTGTCAGAGCCCGCAGCACAACAACAATAATAGACTTCTCCCTTTGGAAGGCTACACTAGCCAGGGAAATCAATGAGGTGGAGGTATAGAGCATACATAATGCAAGTCCAAATCAGACATCTGATGAAGTTCAGCAGCCATTTGCGGGACCTGCCCTTTCAGAGTCAGTGAGGGTGATGGTGGAACACCAAAAACTCAGAAGGAGGGCACAGAGCAAAAGATTGATATGGCTATTAGTTGAACAAAGAGCAGAGAAGCATCATTCTATGGAAGCTGACATGGCATCAAGAAAAAGTGAGGTGATTCGACTGGATGGGGCCATCATACAACGACTGCGAAAGCCCCAATAGATCGCCAAATAATAAAGGGAAACCTTCTAGGCAAATATATAGGGTACAAAAGGAAAAGATGATTCAAGAAGGATGAGATGAGTGTTAAGGTGTGGCTATTGGTGGGGAGGGAGGATGGTTGTGGATTGAGGAAACTAGGAGGCCGGAAGACACAATTCGCCCATTAACTAGTGGAGAGATTCAAGGTAGAAGTGATACACAGGTGGTTTGACAACCCGGGCAAGGATTGAATGCGGTAACATTGGGAAAAAGGATTGAAAGACTATGGGGTACCTCTCGGAGTTCAGGAAGCGAATTAGGGAGGAGCAAAACAGACGGAGGACAGTGACCTAAGACGCAATTAAAACACTGGTCGACTAGGAGGATAGGAGTACTTTGTTACTCGACGAGGCAAAGGAGAGGATGGGTTGTAAAGAGGTGGTCGGGAAGGAAGATAGAAAGTTGGAGATGGATTGGAGATAGAGATTCAAGCACCTGTAGCTGACAGAGGTGATGCTAACACAAGGTTATTCTTGTTGAGATCTGATGCTTAATAGGCCCTCAAAAACTAATAGCAAAACTTGAGTGCAGAAAAATATATAAAGGAATCAAGGATTCCAAACATTGAGCATCATTATCTGATGATCCTATCATTTAGTACAAATCATTATTCACACTTACAGGGTTCCTCATAGGAGTTCTTTAAAGTTGTTCAAATATCCTGCCTCTAACCGTATCCACAAAATTAACTCAGGACTGTTGAATAAAAAAAGCAGAGAAACCAGATTACCTCTGCTTTTCTGAGGTTTCACCGTCACAGAGACCAAGGATCATTTTCCTCTTCGCTCGTGCTGGATGGCCAACAATTTCTGGATTCAATAAACATCTGTCACAAAGAATATCAAAATGAACTGAAATAATATTACAAAACAGGAAGCGCCAAAAAAGATAACCTGAATCTTGCTTCTGTAATGATTCATCTGCCTTCTGGGACAGGAACTTGATCGATGGTATCAGAATTACTCTCCATATCAACTGCAAGATAAAATTCATTAAAAGTTTTCAGGTATATAAAGCTAAACATATCAGAAAGAAACCTACATTAAGAATCAAGAGTCATGTAAAATTAGACACTACCTTTCACCTTGGATCGACGTTGCTCACGAGGAACACGGCGTGTAGCAGGTTTAACTCTGATTTTTCTACCTCCAATGATGGAATCATTTTTCAGTTGAACAGCCCTCTCAGCATCCTCAACCGATGCACTGAAAACAAGTCGATCAGGACCCAAAGAAAATAAAACAATATGAATTTAACTAGACACAAGCAAAGCTGCAGATCTATCTTCCAGAAAATCACTCTGAAATGTTCAGCAACAAAATTGAATGAACTATGACGAGGTTCCAATTGCAGAAAAAACTCACTCAGAAATTTAACTTATTCATAGGGATCGGCATTCTGAATTGATCTCGTGAGAGATTTATAATCTATCACATGACTGATCACAAGTCAAATTTAAATATCTGTGATTTTTAATTGCTCAGAATTGTACGACAATCAATCGATTAACACAAATCACAACAATAATTTTGGGCCATAATCAGCCATCTCATGATGGACTTGCTCTCTCTCTATTCGACTCCTTACTTTCTCTCTCTTCCTTCCTCCCTCTGCCACTCACTCTCTATTCTCATTATCTCTGTCTCTGTGTCTCTGTCTCTCTGTCTGTCAGTCTCTCTCTCTCTATCTCTCTCCCCCCCTGCTTATCTCCTCATATCTCTGTCTCTAACCCCACTGTTGCCATCTACACTGCTGCCCTCTCTCACTCACTCACTCACTTGCCCCCTCTTCTCCCCCCCTCCTCTTTTTCTTCTTCAGAATGGAAATCAGTGATCATGATAGCCTATTAATAATGCTACCATGACAAACTTACTCGTAATTAATCATGCTTTCATGATACCAATAACTTAATCATGCTTTCATGTTTTCATAATTCTGCACGATCATGATACAGTGGCAAACTCATTTGTAATTAATCATGCTTTCATGGAAACAGATCACACTAAAAGGGAAAAAGGTGACAGAAACCAAATCATGTTGCAGCAGATGATTTCATGATCACTGAAGAATGACATGATAGATGAAAATCAAATTAAGGATGATAAGTGATAGGTGAACGCTTCCCAAGCTAAATTCTATCTAAATAATCGTTGTTTGAAAAACAATAAATAACTAAAAACCCATCAAACCATGGAACAACCAGAGAAGGCAGTAAATTTATCAAACATACTTGGAAAAGGTTTTTATTTATGGTATACTATTCAAAAGATGATCTCAGAGTTCTGGTCTTTCTTCACTATATTAAGAAGGTCCCAGTGATTAAAAAGTCTTCATTTATAAATAATATATCTCCAAAGGAAGTGAAATCAGAGCTTACAACTGTACGAAGCCACAGCCCTGGTGAGTACTTGACCCTACGATGGAAAAAGTCAAAATTAGATGGAAGAGAAACCAAACAAATTTAGAATTAGAAAAGAGGACGCATATCAACAAAAGGTATGAATAGTTTACTAGATCATGGAAAGCTTAAGGCATTACTCGCCGTAAGTGACCATGAATTGTCTAAGTTTTTATATCATACAAGTGCCACTTTTAGGTCCGAATTTCGTAATATGTCAATAGATGTATGATTTCATCATCCATTCTTAACCATAGCCATCATGTCTGCTCACTCACTGTCATTTATTGATAAACGTTTGGGCTACAATCCCTACATCAACAGCAGATAGATATACTGTGGAGAAATCGTCAAGCACAAAAAGAAGAAAGGCTAAATTATGTTTAATATCCTTAAACACGTTTAAATGTAACATAGAATGTAAGCAGCGTCAGAGAAAGATCATAATTACACAAATCCATACCCTTTGGAAGAACCAGGAAACAGCGTCTAACAGGACCAACCTCACTGAAGATTTCTTCCAGCTGAAAAAAGAAAGAGAAAAAGTTAAACGATTCACTGCATTTTAAATTTTCAAAGTAAGCTGAAAGCTTTCTGAAAAAATACCTCTGCTGACTGGAAAGTGTAGGGCAAGTTACCAACAAACACGGTGGCAGGAGACTGCTGTGCATCTCTTCCTTTTAGCTCTCCTTCCTCTTCTTTCTTCTTCATCTTCCCCATTCCTTCAACTAGAGTTACAGTTTCGTGTGATCAAATGCGCAACGGTTTCTCTAACGCAGATAAATAAATAAATAGGAAATTTACAAATAAAGATCGGCGGAACATAAATAGGAAATGAATGTAGTGCGGAAGCCAAAAAAAAAGTGCGGCACATCACGGTTCCTTCAAGAAATTTGAAAACTCGAGTACTCTTAAGAGAATTTCTTACCGACGGAAGAGAAGTGAAGGGAGAGTCCACTGCAGGGGGGAGAGAGAGAGAGTAGGGTTTTTGAAGAGAGTAGCACAGCATGAAATATCTTACAGGGAAATATCATTATTTTAAAATCTTTATTTAAAACAACGAGGAAAATTTTGAGAAAATTATTTAGAGAGATAGTAGGATTATTCTTATATCAATAAAAATAAAAATTAGAACATTAAGGAAACTTGATTTAGTAGATTAAATCAAACGATCAGATTAATAAAGATATTTCAACGGAAGAAGAGTTAGTAGCAGATTCTATACAAGGGAACACCGATCAGGATAGGTCTTGATTCGATCTTGATTTAATCGACATCGCTAACAGTTGACAATCAGATCCACAGGCTTTTCAAAATTGTGCCTGACTAAAGGTTTAAGGGATCATTCATCCATTGACAAAGATTGACTAATTCTCAATCAATAGTTGATATTGGTCGTCAGATTGCATCCAACAACTAGAAATTGGCCATGTTGATATAATGGATGATCAATTCCATTGATCCGATCATCGATCTTGATTGATAGGGTATTTGGGAATATCTAGATCATTGATCCGGCAATCCTGTTCTCACTTCGCTATTCTAGGGGTTTAATGCTAGGAAAAGGTATAATGGTCAAAAGAGAGAGGGTGAGGGAGAGCTTCCGACGAGAAAGAAAAGAAATTGTAAGAGAAAGCGAAAGAGAATTAAGTAGAAATTTAGAGATAAAGAGAACGTGTGAGAAAGAGAGCGAGGGCTAATGAGGAAGACTCGAGAAAGAGAGAGAGTAAGAGGGGATGACAAGAATCGGAGGAGGCAGAAGTGCGCGAGATGAGAATCGAAAAGGCAAGTAAGATAGAAAAGGTGTGAGGAGAGATTCGGAGAAAGTGAGATTGCAAGAGAGAGAGAGAGAGAGATAGAGGGGGAAGAAAAAGCGCGAGAGAGGGAGTGCTAGAGATGGCGAGGAGGACTCAGAGCAAGTAGTGTGATTACCAGAGAGAAAATGGAGAGAGACTAAAGAGAATGCCAGACAAGTTGCAATGGAGAATGAGGAGAGTGCGAGAATGAGAGAGAAATGCAGTTGGGAGAAGAGCAAAGCCAAGAGGCAAGAGCGGGAGTGCGAGCGATAGAGAGATAGAGAGAGAGAAAGGGAGAGAGTGTGTGTGAAAGAGAGATTTAGTTCACAGAGAACGGAATAGGAGACGAAAAGGTCATCCAAAACCTCTCTCTCCCGGCTATCATACGAGATCTACGGAGCTCTCTCGGGCACATCGGCTCCTACCGAAGATTCACACAAGACTTTGCGAAAGTCTCCAAGCTTCTCACCCCCTTTCTTTGTAAGGACAAAGACTTTATCATCGATAAAGAAGGGGAGCACGCATTTAAGATGTTGAAGCAAGCACTGATCAAGGCACCGATTCTTTAAAGTCCTAATTAGGACTTACCGTTCGAGATCATGTGCGACGCTTTGGACTATGCAGTGGGAGCGGTCATGGGGCAATGAATAGAGAAGAAGTGGACGGCCATATGCTACGCAAGCAGACCTTAGCCAAAGCTTAGTTGAACTACACGACATCGGAGAAAGAGCTTTTGGCAGTGGTCTATGATAACATGCATTTTATACATGAATTTACATAATTATTAATGCAAATAAAGGCATTAATTGTTCCAATTGTATGCATGTTATCATATTTTAAGTATATTTCTATCATTTTACATAATTTCATCTTATGATCTAAAAATACATCAATTTATGGATTATTATACATAATTGAATAATATGATTTTAATCCTAATTATATTTGAGATCATAAGTATGTTTACATGATTAAAGTATGATAGAAAAGATCTTTATTTATATTCATGTATTTTTCTAAAGTTATTTTATAAGATACATGAATGTATTTATTTAATCAAAATTCATTCTCTTGTTATTTTAATATTTTGACTTTTTATAGTGATAGATTATTCAATTTCTGATCCACCAAAATAAATTTGAATCAATTTGGAGTTGTATTTTAAAAGTTATGATTTTTAGGAATTTTTGGAATTTTTTTGAATTTATTTAATTATATTTTCGGTTTTAAAAAAAAAAGAAAGAAGGAAAAAAGAAGAAGAAAAAGCAAGATAAAGAGAGAAATAAAAAGTGAAAAGAAGGAAAATAATTTAGGGAAAGATCTTCTCTTCTTCCACCATCATCTCTATCATTTCCATCTACCCCTATCATCTATCACCATCCACAGCATTTGGGAGTGATACCACCTTTGTTTTTTAAATCCATTTTGTTTGCCTACATATTTGCATTTAACCACGTCATTCCTTTAGAAATAGTATCTTTATATTTCCTTCTACCACCTCACACATTGCATCCCACAGATAAGAATCCCTTTACAATTGTAATCTTTAGAGGAGGAAGACGAGTTGAGGGGAATTCTAATACACTAAGTAGCCTCCATTTTTGAGAGAAGGAGTGATGTATCTATGGAGAGGGTTAGGAATTACATCTCCTCATGAGAGTGTAAGGATATTTTCATTCCCATAGCATCAAACCTTAGATATGCTCACCTCGATCACAATCGAGAATAAGACTCGAGAATTAGCCAATGAGCATTATCCTAATATGTGCTAAAGAAGTCAACCTAGAGCTGGAATTGACGAAATGAATGCATATAGTCGTTGAATACACACGTTGTCCTGTAAAAAAAGTCCAAACTTACCCATTTAAAGATTAATTCACTCTTTGAAGGGTATAATGGTAAATAAGGGTTGAATCCAAAGAGAATTATGGAATTTTGAGAGGTATCTTTGAAATTCGATCAAATCAAACAATGAATTGAGTTTAGAAATTAGGAAATTTATAATATTAAGAAAGATAACTCAATTGCGAATCCACGGAATCAAAAATCGAGTAATTTGGATTAGAATTCGCAGAATAATCGAAGTTTGAAAATGAGAGAAAATTTGATCGCGAAATTTGATTAAAGACAAAAATTAAAACAAAATTAAACTTAATCTACAATTTAAATATAAATCTAATGCTAAATGACGAAAGATTAAGATGAAAACACGCAATCTAACCCAAAGTCGCGCTCGAAATGATCCAATTAATCGCCGGATGCATGACTATTCATTCCACGATTTTGAAGACGAAAATTGGCATTCAAGATGTGATTTCTCCTTACTCCTTCGATCAATTTCTGATTTCAAATGCTCCTCGGATGCAAAAACGTGTCAAAAAGGCAAAGAAATCAAAAGACTCTCAGATTGTGGTGTCTAGACAGTTCGATTTCACTCAAAAATCCAAGGGTGTCATTTTCGTCATGAAGAACATCTAATGTATAGAGGATTTTGGGCATAACCGCCGGATCTAACGGTCCAACGCAATCAACGGTCCAGATGACGCGCATGTTGACGAATCGGTGTGATTATGTCGCATCTGTCCGATCGGCAATGGAGCGTCAGGCTGCGTCTACGTCGCGTGTGTGAAGAGGTGCGTCGATTCGAAGCGTCCGTTGGATCTTCATCTGGCAGTCGCGATCAATCGGAAGGTCCACCAATCACGATTAATCGTGACCGTTATAACTCCCTTGATGGACAGCTACGATTAAAATCCATTTAATCGAATCGTCGCCTCTTAAGATGATGCCACGTACCCCTTGAGTAAGTGACATCCGACGCATGTGATTAAATCATGCCATCGGATGTCTTAAATAATGCCACGCCACCTGAAATAAAAACATGTGCACATAATCCCACATGGAATAAATTAAAGCATTTTATCGGGTTTATAAGATACAATGAACGTAAGCGGTTAGCGAAATCCAATTACGGATGCTTCTAACCCATTTATATGTCTATGCACGTGTCACACACACACATGCATGTCACGCACACACGCACACATGTGTGTCCATGTGTCACACAAACGCATGTTCGCGCGGTGCCACATGGCTTCGATCCGCCACATCAGCGCGCAGTAAATATAAAACCCTTTTTTATTCTTTTTAACTATTTTAAAATCGAAAATAAGGTTAATTTAATTCAGAAAAATTCTAGAAAATTCCTAAAAATTAGAAAAATCATAACTTTCAAAATACAACTCCAAATTAATTCAAATTTGTTTTTCTGGATTAGAAATTGAATATTCTATCATTTTAAAAAGTTAAAATATTAAAATAACAATAAAAATAATTTTAATTAAAAAAATACAATCATGTATCTTATAAAATAAATTTATAAAATACATGAATATAAATAAAGATCTTTCCTCTCATACTTTAGTCATGTAAACATACTTATGATCTCAAATATAATTAGGATTAAAATCATATTTTTCAATTATGTATAATAATCCATAAATTGAGGTATTTTTAGATCAATACATGAAATTATGTAAAATGATAGAAATATACTTAAAATATGATAACATGCATACAATTGGAACAATTAATGCCTTTATTTGCATTAATAATCATGTAAATTCATGTATAAAATGCATGTTATCAGGAATCTAGATCATTATGGCCTACACTATGAGGAAAACGTAATCATACATTCATACGCTTCACCTCTTTAGTAGTAGGATCAAATGATGAAAGGACCTTTAGACAAATTCTATAGAAAATTGCTAAGATACTAGAAATTATTTAAGTTGGGGGTATGATAAAATGCAATCTAAACATAAAAATATATGATTCTTAATGCAAATTAAGTTATAAATTATTCCATTCTATTGTATGTTATCATATTTTTTTAGTGTTTATCTATCATTCTATAAAAAGTCATTATAATCTAAAAATGTATTAACTTAGGGTTAATTGTGATAAATTAAGAAAAATAATTTAAATATTAGATTATCCCCATATTTAGATGAGATTATAATTAGTCTTTAATGCTAAATAATAAGAAAATTCATTTTATATATACTCATGTATTTTTCTAAGTTTTAAATTCGAAATGAAATGAATGTATTTTTAAAATATAATTGTATTCTCTTGTTATTTATTAAATTTGAATTTTTAGAATGATAGATAATTTAATTTCTAATCTAATGAAAGAAATTTGGATTAATTTATTTTAATTTAATTTGGATTAAATATATAAATTTTCTAATTTTTAGGGATTTTTAGAATTTTTGAATTTTTATGGATTTTTTATGAATTTAGTTCGACTTATTTTAATTAAATTCATTTAAAATCATTTATTTTAACACGTGCTGATGTGGCAGCTGATGTGGCACGAGCAAAAAGCGAAGCCACTTGGCGAAATATGAGACCGCCATGTGTCACACACATTTATATGTTCGCCCATGTGTGATTGCACGTGTGTGCACGTGTGTGCATGCATCTGCACGTGTTTGTATGTTATTAAGGATGAAAACTCCCAATAGGGTGGTCTTTAACCTAAAAGGGGGGGGGGGTGAATTAGGTTTAAGGTGTTATTTTAACTTTATCGATTCTAAATGTCTGTTTAATATGATTCGTTATTTAATCACTCCCTTCTTCTTCACTCAATGCACCAAAGATTATTATACTGGTTGGGGGACCTAATGTCCCTTAATCCAGTCCCGAGTACTATAGACTCGGAGCCTCCTCCTCACCAAATAAAACCTAATCCTCTCACCACTCAAAGGGTGAAGGACGATGTTCAAATACAGGTTTTAGATTTGCCCCCTACGGCAAACCTAACACTCACCTTCACCTTTTCCTACGGCACTACCCACTAGGCCTCGACCTCCTTGGCTCCTGGACGCCCTGACTTCCTCAGCCTGATCTCCACATGATCGCTCGTCCCTTCACGCCCTGTCGTGCCTCTTCTGCTAATGTCGCTGACCACTGGTGACCCGAGACCTTGTCTTCCAGCTTTACTCGATCTTCCCGCTCTAGAGGTCTAGACCTCTCCTCGTCTCAACTAATGAGATACTGCAATCTTCTAGATGTGAGTCAATGTACTTACTACAAACTAACTATGTGAATTTTCTGACTTTAGTTGACTATGGGTTGACTTTTGACCTAGAGTTGACTTTCTGCTAAAGTTGACTTTTTATGACTTTGGTTGACTCTAGGTTGACTCTTGACCTAGAGTTGACTTTCTGCTAAAGTTGACTTTTTATGACTTTGGTTGACCCTGGGTTGACTTTTGACCTAGAGTTGACTTTTTGTTGACTCTATCTCTCAGAGTTGACTTCTGTTGACTCTATCACTCAGAGTTGACTTCTGTTGACTCTATCACTCAGAGTTGACTTCTGTTGATTCTATCACTCAGAGTTGACTTCTGTTGATTCAGTCACTCAGAGTTGACTTCTGTTGACTCTATCACATAGAGTTGACTTCTGTTGATTCTATCCCTCAGAGTTGACTTCTGTTGACTCTATCACTCAGAGTTGACTTCTGTTGATTCTATCACTCAGAGTTGACTTCTGTTGACTCTATCACTCAGAGTTGACTTCTGTTGATTCTATCACTCAGAGTTGACTTCTGTTGACTCTATCAAATTTTCAACAAAACAATGATAATCTTAACACTAATTGACACAAACTGATTTCAAAAAAATACTGTAATAATGTGGTAAAGCGAGTGTAGATTATCTTCTAAACAATTGAAATTCGATTCAGTAAAGAATAATAGATTTATCCTGCAACTAGAACAACGGGGTTAGAGTAACACAGAGTGAGACAATAAAATTAGTAACAACGTTGTTGAGATCAATATGAAACACAGTGAGTCAATATAATTTAACGACGCGCTAATGAGATTATGGTAAGACAAAGATTACACAATAAATAAACAAATTTTCGTATATACTAGGATTAACTAGTCAGGCCCTGTTCTCTGCAAATAAGACAGTTAGTACAGTGGATAAATCTTTAGTTTAGAAATTGATTGATATATGATTTAATGTTAACCAGTTTCACAAACAGATTGAGCTTATAGTATAAGGACAGTCTCAAATAGCCTTACCCGTTTGTGCGTATCCTCACTGCAAAAGATATGATTAGAACACCAGTAATAAAGTTTATCAACTTACCTACTAACCAAAATTAAAATTACCCCAGAAAATTAATTTCTTGCAATTACTTTGATTGATATTTGGACTGATTTAAGAGCAACAGATTGGACGAATGATGTAGGTATAATCTCAAATAGTCTTACCGGTTTGACCGACTCCCACTGCAAACGATTGAGTTAGGACAGCAGTAATAAAACATGAACTGATTTAACTACTGATGATAATGATGAAACCACAGAAATATGCAACAGATTAGACGAATGATGTAGGTATAATCTCAAATAGTCTTACCGGTTTGACCGAATCCCACTACAAACGATTGAGTTAGGACAACAGTAATAAAACATGAACTGATTTAACTACTGATGATAATGATGAAACCACAGAAATATGCAACAGATTAACTGGTCGCAAGTAACGAGAACACAACTAGATCGACACTCCCGAAAGATGCTGAAAAATAAGATTCGATGTGTATTCTTAATCAATATAGAATATGTATTTCGCAATACCCCTGAAATGAACAGTTAGCCACGAACAAGAACTGATACTCAGACGACGAACGGATTGAAATCAAACTTCTACCCAAAATGAGGAAACCTGTAGGGATTTGGGAGAACGTTCGTGGTCGTCGCACTGAAGAGGAAACGAATCAGATGCCAGATGAAGATCGCTCTTCGCACCGATCTTCCGTCTTCACAAAAATCGCAGAAAAAAAGAAGAGTGTTTTTCGCCAAATCGTTGTGTCGCGTTGTCTTGTATTGCTCAAAAGGAAACCCCCGTAATTTCAAACCCTAGCTTCCTCCTTATATCGGGTTAGAGGAACAAAATAAATATAAGGACGATAATGCCCTTAATAGCCGTTAGCTTAATGTTAGTTAAGAATATGATAAAATGTTGTGGTAAGATTAATGATATTGCCCGAAAATTAATGAGATTCAGCTTTGCCTGAAATCAAAGATAAGTTCATACTGATGTAATAAGTATAATGAGTCTAAATTCATACTAATAAATTCATAAGCAGAGCACAACACATTACTAAATTCATAATCAAAATTACACAAAAGTTTATAAGAAATAGCAATCAGTTGCAATTCAAGATTAGTATGTATGTCAAAACTAGCTCTCTCACAAAGGAGAAAGTACCATGTTAAGGATTTTTGCTAACTCCTTAATCACACAACCATTATATACACATGTATTCTCTTTAATTTTTGCCTTGTGGGGCTTTGTTTAGTTTTAAATGTGCGCAAGTGACGTGGCGTTATGAGGAGTGTCCAATTTGCGCTTTTAAAGAAGACTGTTGTTCTTCACTTTTTTAGGGAGGTACGCAGTGCAATCTCATTCGTCGACGAATCATTTTGAAAATGATTTAATCTCAGCCGTCGATCTGAGGAGTTATTCAAAACGTGTCATTGATGCATTCATTTTCATCATTATAAATGGATTTTAACACATGATTTTTAGTCATATAATGCACGTTATCATCTTTTTATGATATTTTTGCATTCATCATTACATTCCACTCATATACTCAACTTGCATCTATTTAGTGCTAATTTAGTAAAAAAATAGATATGTCCTATCATGCACTATTCTTTTCAATTACTTATACTATGAGACTAACCCATTTGACTCTTTCGAAGTCAAGTGGTTGAATTCTCATATTTTCTATGAGGTATGCAAGTAGGAAAGCATGGATATGGATGACGATGAGAGGAAAGAGGAAACAACTCTCTACTAAATTTGAACACCAAGACAACCATATTTTTATGAAATATGGTAAATGAGATTTGGATTTGGTAAAGGTATCATCATAAGATTTTTAGGTTAATTGACGAGACTAAATCGTATGGTCGTTGAATGCACACAACTTAGTGTCAAAATAAAGTCCTAATATTACCAATTTAATATTAATCAAAGTAATTAATTAGTATAATGGTAATTAAGGGTCGAATCCACGGAGAATTAGGGAAATTTGAGAGATATCTTCAAAATTTGGTCAAATCGGACGATGAATCGAGGTTAGAAATTGGGCGTTTTGATATTTTAAGAAAGATAACTCAAAATAGAATCCACGGAATCAAAAAAATCAGGTGATTTGGATAAGAATTCGAAGAGCAATCGAAGTTTGAAGATAGGAGATAATTTCGTTTCGAAAAACGATTTAAAACCGAAATTAAATCTAAATTAAACTAAATCTATGATTCTAAAACTAAAATTAATGCTAAATGATGAAAGATTATGAAGAATTCACCCAACCTAACCCAAAGTAGCCTTCGAAATGATCCAATTAATCGCCGGATGCAAGGCTATTCATTCTGAAATTTTCGAAGACGAAGATGGAGTTCAACATGCAAATTCTTCCTTCTCTCTCGATAAAAGTTTGATTTCAAGTTCTCATTGGAAGCGGAAATCACTTACGAACACAATGAAACAAACGGCACGCGATTTAATGGAGTATACAAGGAGTATTTTAGGATTGAACGCGAACACGTTCTTCGTCGCGAAGAACGAAATTTATATTAAACAAAATTGATTTTCGGCCGTCGGATGAAGCTTTATCACGATCAACGGTCTGGATTACGCGCCCTTTAAGATGAACCGGTGTCTTGTGATGATCGTCCGATTTTGATCGTGCGATCACGATTAAATTGGAGATCATTTGAGATGAATTAATCTGGACCGTTATAACTATCTTGATGGGCGGTCCAGATTAATTCACTTAAGTGAATTAAATGGCACGTGGTTGATTTGATGATGCCGTGGACCTTGTGTCCATCGAATCCACGCCGCCCGATGATCGCGCGATGATCACGATCACATCCAACGTTCCAGATAAACCTGAAAGATAAGTTTAGTCCCACTAGGTAAAAATGAAAGGAATTTACACGTATAAAATATATGACGTTTAGCCGATAATATTATTTCGTCCCCTTATACACGGGGGACCCCTATAAACTATATAATGTGCACATAAATGCCACGTCAGCGCCACGCGTCTCCTACGCCACGCAGGGGTCCGCCCGTCCACGTGACACCGCCACGTGTACACGCGCAGGTTAGTTCCCCGTTTTTTTGCATTTTAAAAATTAAATTAATGCTTTAAAAATCGAAATAAAATTCAAATAAATTCAGAAAAATTTCCAGAAAAATTCTATAAATTTGTAAAAATCATAACTTTCAAAATATAACTCCAAATTAAGTCAAATTTGTTTTGTTGGATTCAGAATTGAATAATCTATCATTATAAAAAGTCAAATTATTAAAAATAGTAAGAGAATTAATTTATATTAATTTTATACATTTATGTATTATATAAAAATAAATTCATATAAATACATAAATGTAAATAAATGTGTTTTCTCTTCTATTTTCAACTTCAAAACATGATTATAATCTTAATTATAATTTGGATTAAAGATTATAATGTTTTAATTATGCATAATAATCCCTAATTTAATTTATTTTAAGATCATAACATGATTTTTCACAAAATGATAGAAATATGCCTCAAAGATGATAACGTGCATGGATTTGTGATGATTAATGCATTAATTTGCATTAATATCTATGTAATTACATGCATAAATAGCATGTTATCATTAATCCAAAATTGATTTAAAGTGAATATTGGGCCAATCTCCTTATTTTTAAGGAGGTTGGACCAAGCTTAATTTTTATTAAATGAGACCTTAATTTTTTCTCATGATTTTAGATATTATAGGATAAAAAGATAGAGGATTAAATTCTTGATCCAATGGAGAAAAAATCGTGAAAAAAAGAGTTGTATTTTGTGAGATATTCAATTTCTAAGTTTAGGAATTTTTCTGGAATTTTTCTGAATTTTTTAGGGACTTTTCAGATTTTGAGCATATTTACGAAAATGCCACTCTGATTTTTAAAGTAAAAATTTATAAAAATGCCCTCTGATTTTGGAAGTCAGAAATTTACAAAAATGCCACTCCAATTTTTAAAGTGAAAAATTACAAAAATGCCCCTCCGATTTATATGAATTTTCGAAGTCAGTAATTTACAAAATGCCACTCTGCCCTATCTCAATCAAAGATTATGATTTCTCTAAATTAAAATCATGATATCTCATGATCTAGATGGAGTTTTGAGGTGAAATTTTATTTCTAGATTCATATTTTAACCCTCTGTGCATCTATTTCCCTTGGATCAAACAATCAAACTTGAAAAATAATTTTAATAATTTAACTCTTTTACCCCTCTTTACACTCAAACCCTAAGAACTCACTATAAAAGCCTTCATTTTCTCTCTCCTTGCATTTTTTTGGCTCTCTCTTAGCATCAGGCTACCAGAAGGAAAGGGAGAGGAGGTCAAGGCCCAAGGAGGAGCATTATTTGATGCTCAACCTTGTAGTGGAGAAGAGAGCAAGCAAAAGATCGTGATCAGAGCGGATTGAGCATCACCCGGCCTAAGAGGAGCGCACCGACGAGGTTTGTGCGACAATCCGGATTGAGTTATTGCTTGTGTTCATCATCTCCATAAATAGTAAAGTTGTATTTTATTTTTATTTTTCCTTTTTATTTTCTTTTAATGTAGTGGCTTTGACATCATCGAGACTTGCAACTCTCTGTCTTCCTACTGCTGCACATCGATTCATCAATCCATCGCTACCGCAGACCACTCTTCTCACTTGGTCATCATCTCATCCCCATTGCATTTCTTTCTACATTGTTTTTCCATTGGAATTCATATTTCTCTCCTAATTAGAAAAGAAACCTAAAAACTATCACTCATATTCATCTCTACATGCCGCATTTACATTTGTACTTCTTTCCAAGCTCTCACTTCTTCTGCGCTCTCTCACCTTTCATTTGAATATCTAATGTCATTACCTCAACTCCCTGTGGATTCTACCCTTGCTTACACTATACTAAGTAAGGAAATATAAATTTTATTGCATGAAATCGATACACAACAACGACGGAAAACACGCGTAATCGAGATCATCAGTTATAACGGCTGAGATTAAAAATGATGAAACGCGTCTGGAGCGTTGGATCAAAATCAAAAGGTGAGCATTTCAAGCGTTACTTCTTCACGCATGACGTGGTGAAATCTCGAAAGTCCATCTGAGATCAAACAGACGCAACTTAATCATAATGATTTGAAGCCTCGCGTTTCATCAGAGTCATTGATCGAAGATTGAAACGTCGACCCAACGGTTATGCTCAATTTTCCCTATAAATTGAGATGTTATTCGACATTATAAATAATTCTTGAGTTCTTCGAGTAATCGAATTGTCTAGACACCAAATCCCTTGAATCTCTTGCTTCTAATCGCTTCTAGATCAATTTCCGCGTCCACTGAGTGTTTGAAAGTGAGATTTTGTTGAGAGAATAGGAAGAAATTGACTCTTGAACGCCAACGATCGTTTTCAAATTCGTGAATGAAAAACCTTTGATCTAGTCAAGGAATTGGATCAATTCGAGGGCTATCTTGGGTTAGAATTTGATTTTTCGTACTAATCTTTCTTCTTATAATATTAGATTTCAATTTTGAATCATAGATTTAGTCAATTTTAATTTCAATTTTGAATTTTTATAATTCTTGTTTTCAAAAATTTCTATCTACTTCACTCGTTGATTTCTACACGAATCTTGATCTCAATTCTGTGATTTTTGATTCCGTGAATTTGCCATCACATCTTCTTTATAAATCTATAAATTTCCTTAATTTCTCACTACTTTTTGTCATCCAATTTGATTGAATTTCAAAAGATATCTAAAAAATCCCTTGATTCTCCGTGGATTTAACCCTTATTCACTACTATACTATTCAATTTGTGATCTAATCTATAAATTGGTGACTTTGGAATTTAGTTTTGACACAAATTTGTGTGTATTTAACAACCGCGCAATTTCGTTTCGTCAGGTTTCCCCTAGCGAGGACCTTGTTTCACTAGCTAGATTCCTCCAACTAAATCAAAAAAAAATTCTTTAAAAATTTAGAACAAGGGGAGAATGAGAAAATTGAGGAAAATGCATAAATGAGAAAAAAGAGAAAGATGAAAAGAAAAGAAAAAATTGGAAGAAAACTAGAAAATGATTTTTTCTCTACATATTGAAGTGAGGGAAGACCTCTTTGTCCACTTCCCACTTTACCTCTATCTCTTGGTTTTCCTCAAACGAAGTTGATGTCTTCATTTTCATCATCTTCCATTGTCATTAGAGAGGGGGAAAACTTTATCATGTCTCTCACCAACACATTCATTTATATAACCGCCACTCTTTTGAGATGCTTGGTCGATGCAATCATCATCACTAGTGAGCTCTCATCATCTACTCTTCACTCAAACCACCACAAACCTTTGTCTCCCCCTACTATCTCCTTAATCTCCACCGTTGCTAGCGCCTCTATGCGCACCATGGGAGTACATCTGTATCCACCCCTACTGACACCTTTGTGCATCTCTAATATTGCCTTTGTGTTCTCTTGCCAGCATCTCCCTACTAGAAATTAGTGGCTCTGCTACTATTGTGTAGTATTGCCCCCATCAAGAAGCCCTACCTTGCCATGATGACAAACTACCTTCTTCATGCCTTGTCTAGGTCGTGGTTTTGCTCAATTATTTCCATGCTAATTATATTGTTCGCCTCTATTGCATCTCCTTAGCACCCACATGGTCTTCTCAAAGAAGAGGATGCTCACCTACTTGACTTAGCTGCCCATCTCCTTGGCACCTACTTGGTCTACTTAGAGAAGGGGATGCTCACCACTTTCTTGATAGAACATCTTCTAAAATTTCATTGTTTATGCCATTGATCTCCTACAATACTCTCTATGGCGAGCTAGACATGTCTATTGTTTGGGAGTGATAGAGTGAGCCACTAGCTCTATTAGAGCATGGCCTTAGAAGGGTTGTTCCTCTTCGGGGGTCTTATTTCCATAGGGAGCATATCTTTGTTTCTATTAGCTTCTCCTCAATAAACAGAGACATGATATCTCCCTTTTCCATTATCTATATATTAGGGTTTCCCCCTTTCGCACACTTTTTAAACAATTTATCTTCATGATCAAGAAAGGCATTTCAAATATTTAGAAATTCAATGCAAGCCTTCCAAATTTTAGATCAAAACATTGAGTGCAACGTAATATATTAAATCAGATATTCAAAACATTGAGGCATCAACAACAAATTATCATATCATCTAATATGTATGAGAAAACTCACTCGGCTCCTTGGATGACTTTGGTAGCAAATACGTACAGGGTTCTTAAAAGAGTTCTTGAAGCTATTCAAGTATTTAGCCTCTAGCGGTATCCACCCAGCCTTCGGATGATTTGATCTCCTCTTTAAGCTCTTTACCAAGAGAGAAAGAGAAAAAAAAGGTGAGAATTACCACAAGGCTTGCATGGGCACCTTGAGTTGTGGTCATTCTCCCCCTATTTATAGACATTTGGTATGTTATTTTTATATAAAAACCCTCATAATTATGTTTATATCTACCAACATCCATACACTATATGTGCGTGACCATCTAGGTCCATATATCTTACCAATTAATAACTATGTAGACCCTACTAAAACCTTATTTGTCCAACGTTATTAATTATATGCATTAACATATAGATTAATTAATCAAATGATCAATTTAACCCAATCAACATGTTGAGTTGCCTGTCCATAGGGTACCAAGTTACACCACATACTATAGGAGATGCGGAGTATATAAGAACTCCCTTATATAACCTTTTTGTCATCGGTTACCATGTAATCGATGATCCTTCATTTGTACAAGACTCATGAATGACTTAGGGTATGGTCAACTAATTGCTCACTCAAGTTACTACTGATGTGTGTAGGAAGTCATTGAGAACTCTTTCTCTAGCATTTCCACTACCTTGGCTAAGGATTTAACTGCATCTCATTACTTGAGTCAATCTCCTCGAATATCGAGGGTGGAGGATCTCATCTTGATCACACAATCATCTTCAAGGACTTCATGTTGTATCCAATATATGCCATTTTAGAGGTCCAATGGCTAGGGATTTGTAAGTCATAATCAAAACAACATCATCCATTCATAAGATGTCTTTGGCGTCTCAAGTCAAATGGCTACATACACCACTGTGACATCAATTAACCTGATTCACAGTAAGGTATAATACTAGTTAGGTATAAATTTCATTTTAATGAATATAAACAAGATACATTGAAGTGTGATTGGCTTATAGGCCACATTATATCCATCAAGTTCAAGGGTCATGCAATGGAGTTATAGATCTATCAACCTCATGCTTCAAACCTTTCTACCCAAATAAATCATAAGGGGATCTTTTTTTTGAAATCGATCCATCTCTAAATAATCTAATTTTGAGCCAAGGATTGAGTGATAGAAGTGTATTCCCCATGATACTAAAAATGAGTAGTTGTGCATGAGTCTAATGCCTTCATAAAGATAGAATCTGAGGTTAAAGGGAGATTTAAGATGCAAAATTATTTCCCATGGGCTTGGAGAAAATGAAGAAAATTGTTGACCATGGAAAACTTTGACTAGATTGACTAGGTGAGCCAAGAAGGAATTGGATGATACTGGAAACCCAAAAGGAGGGGAGCATGGTTGAAGGCATGTCTAAGGACAAAGAGAATGCCATATCTTGTAAATCCTTATGCAGCAAAAAACTTACACCCATGTGAGAAATCCTTCATAGACATGCCTTTTATGTTTTCTTAGTGAAGATTTCACCCAAAGTGGGGCTTTGTTGGCTAACTACCCTTAGATATTAGGCTAGAAATTTTCACACAAATGACAGAGAAAATGGAGATGATGCGGGAACCCTAGAACCGCAACAAGAGCTTTGATATCATTTTTACAACAAAGGTCCGAGACACTCGATTAACACCAAGAAGGGTTCCCCTGTGCTTGATATATAGGGATAAAAGTGAGGTATAGAAAGATATGAAGCGAATCTTATAATAGTTCATGCCTAACAAATATATAACTATGTGTTTAGTTGGAGAGTGATCAAGGGGGTGCTTCCTCTGCTTGGTAAAATGTCACCCTTACAAAAAAAAATCACCATTTTAAAAATATTTTCCTCTGGAGAATTATAAATTTTCTCTAAATGGCATCCAAGACCACTTTAAGATGTACTGGAATCATACTATCTAAGATTTTTCCCATGTGAGGGTTTGAATTATATCTAAAGAACGTTACACAATTCAAGAGCAACATCTCTTGAATTTTTTAGTCTATCAGACTCTTGTGGATAGTTATTCTTGAGATCCCTTGCATGGATTGTGTTGTAGAATTGTTGGAGCTTCTATTAAATGCTTTTAATCAAGATTTCATTGAAACAATGGGGAGAATTTTCTACTTTAATGCAAAATTTCATCGAAGAGAGAATAAAATGAAAAGCCCTAAATCTGATAATTAATTGAATTGATTTCTTGGTGTTTTGTGTTAGTTGAGTCTTATAATCCTTAATATTTCATCATTTAGGTTTCTTTTAATTTTTAGGAGCTTAGATAATTTAGAATTGATTTTTAGTCATTTCTCTCTCTTGATCTTTGATTTTCTCTCTCTAAATTCTCTCTTCAATATCTCCTTTCTTTAAATCCCAATTTCTTGGAATTTGATTCATTGAAAAGATCTAGTCTTCTAATTTATACAAAAAATTATTTCACTAATTTATCAAATATTTTTCTTATCAAATTTGATAAAATCCAAATAAGTTTTAAAGCCAACTCTAATTCCCCATGGATTTTGACCCTTATTTACCCTAATCCTTGAATTAATTAGCCAATTAAGAGAATTTAGTTTCTTTGACACTTGATCGTGCACTATAAACAGCCACATTTTTTGCGGCTCATCAATGTCACAATCTAGACACAGTTTTTGTCACTTTTCAGTTTGAACATACCCACAATATTCTAAAGTAACTTTTTCTTGGAAAAATATATATATCCTGATGAACGCTATACAATTACACCATGGAAACAATGTCAATGAATGTCTAGATGTTGATTTTAATCCCAAAATTATAAATGTAAAAACAATAATTCATGCTTGTCATGTAGTATATTGAAAAGAATTTGATTCGATGGTTGCGAAAAAAATATAGTCCACCTTATAGAATTTAAGTAAAATTAGTCCACCTTGTCATGTAGTATTTTGCATCAAGATAAACATCATCATAGGTTATAATAAAAATGGATATTACAACCAATAATGGGACATTTCATCTAAGATCTCATTGTTACATACTACAAAGAGCAGAGTGTGTGGCTTCTCATTCGCGTGGATTAACTTTTATCATGCATTGAATGTTGTTTGTCTTGTGTCACTTAAGTGTTTGATTGATCAAGTTAAAATCTATGATGTTGATGGATACAAATATTTCAAGTAGACGTTCATTTACATAATGAACCCGCAACTAATATTTTTGACGAATTCATCAAAGTAATGATAGATATTTATTCTCAGATCTTTTCTCATTTCAAGGCCAGAGGTCAGATTAGTTGGCTTCTTGTTCTCTTCAATGTGATCATGTTTCTCATTAATTCTTGAAGGTAACACTGAAAGATTTTAATTTTGAGTAAGGCTACATGGGTGTGCAAAATTAGAGTTTGACTTCATTAAAATCAATCTAGTATCATACGTGGTTTAATCTAAGAAAGTCACATTTTCCCTCTTCACTCCGCATAGACACCTCCCTATCTGATCAACTATAGGTTCTCACATGTGGAAGAACCTAAAACCTAAGGAAGATTAGGACTCTTTTTCAATTACATGGAGAAATGGTCACTAGCAAGTTGCTCTGCCCCTCACTCTGTGATGGACCCCGCAACCTCCAGGAAGGCGTTGCAGTCGACGCCCCAACGATGAACCCCACAGCAACAGGCCCCGACACCGACGATGGGGCAGACGAACGGACAGAGCGACCCCGACGCTCTGCCAAATCGACGCGCGCCGCAGAATATACTTACTTTTAGCAGGGAAGGAGCATCGATAGTGCGGGGATAAATAGAGGCCCCGGGTAACAAGAGAGGACAGTTTTTTTGGAGAAGAGACCTTTATTCTATTTTGGAGTGTGAAAGTTACAAGTGAATAGTTTGTTTGAATTCCTATCGGCTACTCGTCGGTCGACGCCTTCAGTCCGAGATAGGAGAGAGAGAGTGAGTTTTAGAGAAGATTGTCGGGGTCTCCGACGTATAGCCGAGAAGGCAGCTCGACGGTCTGCGCAAGGAAGATAGCTACCCCTCCTTCCTCGGGTTACATCATAAACTGGTATCAGAGCAAACGACAACATTATGTCCACCTGATCGGGAACGGAATTCCGTGCGGGTGGTAGCGCTCCTCCGTTACCCGACGACGTACCTGATTGGGCAAGAACCATCCTCCGGGGCCAAGAGGAAACAAAGACACAGATAGAGTTCCTCATGACACAACTCTTGGAGCTCAAAACTAGTAAGTCGGCGGAGATTTCCCCCCTGGCAACCGCGTTCGGAGCAGAGTCTCCGATTACGCCTATCCTGGGAGAAGCAACGAACGAACCTCAGTGGGAAGTGGCGAAGAAAGGAGCCAAGCCGGAGGCAACAGCTTTCGACGACTCCCTGGATCCCAAACGATATATGGATTGGGAGACAGGGCTCGAAGAATATTTCGAGTGGTATCAACTCCCGGAGGGTCGCCGGATCCAATTCGCCCAGATGAAGCTCACTGGGCAGGCTCGGATCTACTGGCGCAACCTACAAGCCACCAGAGAGCGTCGCCATGATCCCGCGATCACGACTTGGGCAGAGATGAAAAGCCGCCTACGGGAGAAATATATTCCCGCCTGCTACCGACCCATGATCATCGACGAGTGGCAACGTCTTCGTCAAGAGGAAGGGACGGTAGTCGACTACGTGGCTCGATTTGATGACCTAATGATTCGCTGCAATGTTGACGAGGAGCCCCTTGCTACGCTTGCCCGGTTTCGAGCAGGTTTGCGTCTAGAATTCCAACGAGAATTGATATTGCAGGAGATCTCCACACTAGAGAAGGCGTACCGATACACCCTGAACATGGAGTTGTACGCTACACACGCGCATAAAAACCACTCCCCCTGGGTCGCGACTCCGGAGATCGCCCGGTACGCCCCATCTGCACCTCGCAACTCCCTTCCTATAACTCTACCGACGACTCCGCAGAACACTCCACCTACGGCACGTCTGTCCCTCCCAAGTCCGACGAATCCACCGCCGACCACAGCACCCCTTGCCGGAAGCCGACTTGGCCCTCCACTTGGCCTGACGTCGACCCGAGGCAGTGTTCCCTCGGCAAATGATCCGTCATCTGGTGGGAGATTCCTTGGCGGAACGAGACCGCGGCCGCCGAACACATTTTCAAATAATTCCGGAAATCGCGTGGCGTGCTACAAATGTCAAGGATGGGGTCATTTTGCCTCCCAATGCCCCTCTCCCCGGCAGACTACTCGCCCTGCTCGGGCGCTACTGGTCGAAATTCAGGTGGACGCCTACTCACCACCGGTCGTCGACGATGAATCCCTGGCTGAGATTTATGAAGCTGACCCAGAACTCGCCCAAGCATTCGAAGGGAATCCTGCCACCCTTGGATGCATCATCAAGGAATTGAAGCCGTTGACAGACGAGGAGCATACACTCGCTGACTCCGCACCTCTCGGTACTACGCTATCGGAAATTCCGAAGGGGGAAAATTCTGAACCCGAGTATGAAGACCCCATCCGTTCCTCTATTTTTTCGACATTCTCCCGAATCGGCTCCACCGTGATCAAAATCTTGGTGGATAGCGGGAGTGTCGTAAACGCAGTCGCGGCAGCATCAGTCCTCGCACTCGACCTCCACCCTCGTCCTCACCCACGACCCTACAAAGCTATGTGGATTAACGAGACTTACCTTGCAGTGACCAAACGGTGCGTCGTACCGCTAAAGGTGGCGGGATATCACGAGGATATCTGGTGCGATATCCTACCGATGGGGGTGGGAAGTGTGCTACTTGGACGTCCATGGCTCTACGATCGGGATGTCGCGCAGCTTGGGAGGGCTAACCACTGCATATTCTTCTTCGAGGGACGCAAGCAGGTCTGGCAACCTTACATATCCTCGACCTGAGACACACTGGCGACTCCACTGGCGCCCACCGTGGGGACCTCAGAAACCCCCGACCCACCACTTCCAGGCTCCCAATTCCTTGGGGTCGTCTCGGCCCGGCAATTCCTCAAGGACGTGGCAGCCGACGTCCCGATGTGGGCAGTCCAGGTCCGTACCAAGGTAACAAACTCTAATTCGGATCCGTTTCCGGAATGTCTGCAGGATTTCGCAGCCGTTTTTCCAACAGAACCGCCAGACGCCCTACCTCCCGATCGACAGATACAACACTTTATTGACTTCGTGCCAGGATCTACTCTGCCCAATTTACCTCATTACCGACTCAACCCCACACAGAGCGCCGAACTCCAGCGGCAGGTGGAGGATCTGCTACACCGCGGCCTCATCCGCGAAAGCCACAGCCCTTGTGCCGTTCCCGCCCTTCTAGCTCCTAAGAAGGACGGCACATGGCGCCTCTGCGTCGACTGTCGAGCGATCAACCGCATCACCGTCAGGTATCGTTTTCCCATCCCCCGCATTGATGATATACTGGACCAGCTAGCCGGAGCGGAAATTTTTTCCAAATTTGATCTTCGAAACGGCTACCATCAAGTAAGAATCCGAGCCGGCGACGAATGGAAGACGGCGTTCAAAACGAGCACCGGACTTTATGAGTGGCTCGTCATGCCGTTCGGATTATCGAATGCTCCTAGCACTTTCATGTGCTTGATGAACGATGTACTCCGGCCGTTCACGGGGAAATTCCTGGTGGTATACTTCGACGACATCCTCGTTTACAGCCGCTCCCTCACCGAACATCAAGAACACCTCAGAGCGGTTTGCGCCAAGCTACAAGACGAGCAGTTATATGCTAACCTGACGAAGTGTTCCTTCCTGAAAACATCCGTGGCGTATCTGGGATTCATCGTATCAGCCGAAGGCATCGCCGTAGATCCCACCAAGACCGCTGCCATCCGAGATTGGCCGACACCGCAGTCTCTTTTCGACATTCGGAGCTTCCATGGATTAGCCCAATTCTACAGGCGATTCGTCAGAGATTTCAGCTCCATCGCATCCCCTTTGACCGACATTTTTTGGCAAACTCAGTTCGCGTGGAATTCATCGGCGGAACGCGCATTTCTTCACCTCAAGCTCGCATTAACCACCGCCCCAGTCCTCCGGCTCCCGGATTTTTCTAAAGTGTTCGACGTTTCGACCGACGCCTCCGGTTCGGGCATCGGTGCCGTCCTGTCGCAAGATTCACATCCGGTCTCGTACTTCAGCGAGAAACTTACAGACGCCAAGCAACGTTATTCAAATTATGACCGAGAACTCTTTGTAGTCATCCAAGCATTGAGATTTTGGAGGCATTACCTCCTCCATAGGGACTTCACCCTCTACAGCGACCACGAGGCGCTCCGGTTCCTCCACTCCCAGAAAAAGCTCAATGCACGACATGGACGCTGGACAGAATTTCTTCAAGAATACACCTTCACTCTTCGTCACCGACCCGGTCGCGACAATAAGGTCGCCGACGCCCTCAGCCGCCGACAACACGCCCTCCAAATTTCTCAGGCAGTGATCACCGGGTTCGACCAAATCCCACTCCTTTATGATCATTGCGCAGACTTCCGAATGGCCTGGCTCAACACTTCGCACCACACTACCACACCCGACGGCTATCGTAAGGAGGCGGGGTTTCTCTTCTTCCTGGATCGCCTCTGCATCCCCGAAGGATCCACCCGCGAATTTCTCATCTGGGAGTTACACGGGGGAGGACTCGCCGGACACTTCGGCATCACCAAAACCCTCCACGCACTAGAAGCAAGATACTACTGGCCGCGTCTCCGCCGGGATACTCGCCGCCTGATTGGTCGTTGCACTACCTGCATCGTGGGCAAAATGACGAAGCAATCCGCGGGACAGTATTTGCCACTTCCGGTTCCGGAGTGCCCCTGGCAAGAGGTCAGCTTGGACTTCGTCCTGGGCTTACCTCGCACTCGGAAACAACAAGATTCGATTTTGGTCGTCGTCGACCGCTTTAGCAAAATGGCGCATTTTCTCCCCTGCTCCAAGACCACGGATGCGCCGCACACGGCCAGAATCTTCTTCAATGAGATCGTTCGTCTCCACGGCATTCCCCGCTGCATTGTCTCCGATAGGGACGTCCGCTTCACCAGCAGTTTTTGGAAAACGCTATGGCGCCTCATGGGGACCACACTACAATTTTCAACAGCGTTTCACCCCCAAACGGACGGCCAAACGGAGGTCACAAATCGGACGCTGGGCAACATCCTGCGGTGCCTTGTCCAAGAGAACTCCACCTCATGGGATGAACTGCTTCCCCGCGCCGAGTTTGCTTACAATGCATCCGAGCATCGCGCAACAGGGTATTCACCTTTCCAGATTCTCACCGGTCGCAATCCTAATCTACCCGTCGATCTCATTCCTCTTCCAAACACGGGTCCCATTTCCACCGAGGCCATTACCTTTGCTACCGATCTCGCGGCTCTCCATCAGCAAGTATATGACAGACTCACCGCATACAACGCCAAGATCAAGTCCACGGTCGAGGAACACCGTCACCTTCGCGAATTTCAAGTGGGAGATATGGTCATGGTCCGGCTTCGTCCCGAGCGCTACGCTCACGAGAACGCGCACAAACTCCACCCGCGTGCAGCCGGCCCATTCCAGGTTCGAGGGAAAATCAACGCTAACGCATACGACGTAGCCATCCCAACCGACTGGAAAATTCCGACGACCTTCAACATATGTGACCTCGTACCATATCAGGGTAGGTTGGATGTCCCCAAGGAGCCAGGACGGAGTCGAGTCTTTTGGACCCCGAAGAGGATGATGGACCCCGCAACCTCCGGGGAAGGCGTTGCGGTCGACGCCCCAACGCACGAACCCCACAGCAACGAGGCCCAGACACCGAGCGATGGGGCGAGACGAACGGACGGGAGCGACCCCGACGCTACGCCAAATCGGCTTGCGCCGCAGAATATACTTACTTTTAGCACGGAAGGAGCATCGATAGTGCGGGGATAAATAGAGGCCCCGGGTAACAAGAGAGGACAGTTTTTTTGGAGAAGAGACCTTTATTCTATTTTGGAGTGTGAAAGTTACGAGTGAATAGTTTTGTTTGAATTCCTATCGGCTACTCGTCGGTCGACGCCTTCAGTCCGAGATAGGAGAGAGAGAGTGAGTTTTAGAGAAGATTGTCGGGGTCTCCGACGTATAGCCGAGAAGGCAGCTCGACGGTCTGCGCAAGGAAGATAGCTACCCCTCCTTCCTCGGGTTACATCACTCTGCATGGTATAGATCACGATACCATTCAATTAACAGCCACTTGCAATTCTTCTTACACAGTTTTTGTGTTAATTGATTTCCATAAACAAAGTTGTCAGGATTTTAGTCAACGCCTGTTCTTCAAATGTCTCCTCCAGGAACCCTTTAACCCATCAGAACAATTCCTACTTAACCAGGTTTGAACTGTCCTCCGTGATCAGAGTATGATCCAAGCTCGTCGAAGAACCCATGAAGAATAATTTTTTGGCTCACCGAACGACAGATATGAGTTGTTGCTGCATAATAGAATGGAATATTAATTCTATTCTCTCTCTCACTGTTTCTCTCTTCATGAGATAGGTATAAAATCCTTGATTATCTAGTGTTAGATCATATGTATTCAGAATCAACCAAGATCCTTGATTATCTAGAGTTAGCCAAGCAGATGTAACTCAATTCCGATGAAGAACCCACCAAGAAGAAGATCATCACTCGTTCAAGTACAGAAAGAAATGGCTACCGACGAGACCGGCATATTCCTGCAGAGCTCATTTTTTGATAAAGAAAGGAGAGCAGTCTGCTAGGGTTTTTTTTTAGAGAGAGAGGCCAGACTCTTCATCCTCCTCAAGAGTGGAAGTGTAGACGAAGAAGAGAGCCCAGATGAGGGCGAAGACGCCTGCAAGAATCCAAATCAGGAGATTGTTGCTGATGCCGAGGCTGAGTCCAGTTCCTTCAGTGCTCAGCCTCTCATCCACGAGGGCAAAAGCAGGGCTCGAAACAGCCATTACGCTTGCTGACGTCAGAATAGAAGCCAAGGCCGGACCTTTCTTCTCCTCCATAGCCGAGCACTTCACCTTCATCCCTCTTACACCTACCCTCTTCGGTAAACCTTCAAAAATGATCAAGTTAGCGCGAAGAAATGGTTGTAGAGAGACGAGAAAGAAGTGGGTTTACCGAGAAGAGGGAGAGAGGAAGTGGTGGTGGGCCGGGAGAGGAGGAGGGCAGCGCCGGGGGCGCTGAGAGACGCCATTTTTTCACGGATGGAGTTAGAGAGAGAAAGTTGAAGCTCCAAACTCTGATGGGTCTCCTCGGCCGGGGAAGAAGATTAGTGGGTTTATGCTGCGAGGAGCGAGCAAGAGATCTACGGCAAAATCAGTGGCTAGAAAGGTAGGAGAGAGAAGATGAGCCAGAGGCAGCGAGTGGCTCGGATGAGATCCTCATCCTGGTGGAGCCAATCAAATTGCTCCACGTGTTTATTAGCAATCTAGACGTCGCTGTTTGGTCTTTCTCGGTTTTATCTACTTCAATTTTTGAAGTCCTCTTTCGTTTCTTCTTGCAAGATATTTCTAGGTCGCATTAGATGAAAGAGATCTTCCGAAGTGATTATTGAGATAATGCGCGAAAAATTTATTTATTTATTTATTTAATGCGGCGGGTAAAAAGAGTGAATTGTCGTGCCACTTAAATAAATAATTTTCTCAAAGCTTACTAGAATATTGGACAATGAAGTCCAAAACTTAGGAGATCAGTTGTTTGCAAAGAAGTGACATTGATTTATCAATGTGCCATTTGAGCTCTTCTCTGTTGTGAGGTTTTCTTGGCGACTCATTTCAATATTCTTAAGCAAATCAAACTGAATAATTTCGTAAGTGACTAAAGTTATATTCCATACCTTAGAAATGAGTCGAAATGTTCCTCGACTCTAATAATATCCTATAAACTAATTTAATGATAATTTCTCCATTCACAGCTGATAGAATGATACAATATGAAACAAAAAAAAATTGAAGACCAAAAGTCAAAACCACTTGTTAAGGCCTAGTTTTTTACGCATGCAAGAGGTAGCACTCAAGTGAGTTAACAACTCTTCGCTATGTAGATTGAAAGCAATTGCAACTATCGATGAGCCCTCGGATGGTCTTAATGGACCATGAGTCCTGGTAGATCCATAATAAATCCAACCAGCCACAAGTGGTCCAATTGTATCAATGGCAAACCTTTGTAGAGCCATACAAGTGACTTTGAAGGGCTGGAGCACAGCCCCATGCACCTAGTATTATAATAAACATACTACTTATTTCCAAGAGATACAATCTTACATTGTCAAACACAAAGTAATTATCAAAAATATCCCGAGTGTCTGATAAGATAATATAAGGATAATTTCAAAACTATAAACATAAGCATAGTTATATCATGAGTATCTACCATGATATTGAAAAACTCAAAAGGGTTGTGAGAAAAATTAATTTTCTATTGTTTTGTGATTTCTAATAATTTTGTACTAGAACATAAGTCACTCAACCTCTTCATGTTTCTCAGACACCATTATTTTTTATACTCGACTAGAGTATCAAAATCCGTACTCAAGTCCTAGGACAATAAAGTAGTCCTAGACTCACTCGCTTACCTTGCTAATCCCACCAATCGCAAGTACTACTTGGACAAGATTAAAATATCAATAAAGCACAATCAACTACTAATCATAAATCACACATGTGCCTACATCTCATGACTCTTCCTCTTACATTAGTCATTTATTTTTAAAGTAACATCTGATCACATCACTCACATGTTTACTCTCAAAGCTCCTCTAGTTATTCCCCTACTCACTTCCAAGTCTGCCATGATCTTTGAAGTCTATGAGCCTTATCGCCAACCCATCCCTTCTCCAAGTAACTCCTTTAACCTCTATGCTCTAGGCTCTAATAATTTAACAAATAACTATAATTGAGTTTCTATCTTCCAGTCCTTGACTCTTCTAGATTCATTTATTCTACTCACAAATGCCATATTTAAAGGCTAATTTTCTATAAATCCATATGTTTGACTTTAAAAAGATAAAAAAATATCCAATATTTGCCTTAATTTGATGAGAAATTGAGTTCACAAATTTTATATGAATCTAGTTATAAATAATAAAGAGAATAATAAAGAGCTTTGATTTAAATCAATTTTGAAATCAATCTAGTTTCACATTCTAAATGAAATTGGAGGTTTTTATACATAAATATTGTATTATATTGTCATTTATAACATTAAAGCATAAAGGATGTTATGTAAATGAATTTCTAATCCAATAAAGAAAACTTATTGAAAAGGTGTTACATGCTAAAGGATATTCATTTTCTTAGCTCTAGAGATTTTTCTCAAATTTTTCTGAAAATTTTAAACATTAATAAGTGATCATTGATGTGGCGCTTTGCCACCAAAAAACACTCCATTTGTCAATGTGTGCTGATAACATGCAATTTATACACGAAATTATATGATTATTAATGAAAATTAAGGCATAAAACATTCCATTCTTATGCATGTTATCATGTTTTGAGTGTATATCTATCATTCTATGAATATTTAAGTCAAAATCTCAAAATGCACTATTTTAGGGATAATCATTAATAATTAAAGAAAGATATTTAAAATTAGATTATTCCCATTTTATCTTTGAGATTATAGTTAGATTTTAATGATTAAATAATAAGAGAATAATATTTTATACACTCATTTATTTTTTTTAAAACTTTATTTTTTAAAAGAAATGAGTGTATTTTAAATAAATTTTATCATCTTGTTATTTATTAAAATTAATTTTTTTAATGATTATTTAATTTAAGATCAAAAAATAAAAATTTGGATTAATTTGGAGTTTTATTTTGAAAGATATTAATTTTTTAATTTTTAGGGATTTTTGTAGAATTTTTATGATTTTTTATAAATTTAATTCGATTTATTTTGAATTAAAATGAATAAAAATATGATATTATCGCGTGCTCACATGGCAGCTGACGTGGTGGTTGTAAAAATTCCTCGCCACGTGGCTCACGGGTATGCATGTGTGCGCACGTGTGCGAGTGTGTGCATTCGTGTGCGCGGGTGTGATTAGTGAGATTAAGCATCCTTTTCAAGATTTTTACTAACTCACTAATCTCTTATTACTTTTATACCCGTCGGTTTACTGAGATTTTTGTCATGTGGGATTATTTGTTTATGTTTTTATGAGCAGGTGACGTGGCGAAATGTGGAGGTTTCAATTTGCGTATTAAATCGAAACCGTCGATCTTCACATAAGTTGGGGAGTGCCAGACGCATTCTCATTGGGCGAAAATTCATTTTAAAATATTTTAATCTTAACTGTTGATCTGAAGAGTTATAACGGCTGAGGTTAAATATGCCCGATGGACTTTGATGGACTCATGATGACATCTGGAACGTCAATTCCCGATCACACGTACATGATCGCGCGACGTGGAAAATCTGAGGGCTCCATCTTTAATCGAACGGACATGACTTAATGGTAACGATTCGCATCCAAGCGTTTAATCTGAGCCATTGATTGAAGATGAAGAGTCAAATCCAACGGCCACACCCAAATCTGCTTATAAATACACATGTTCTTCAACGATGTAAACCATTTAGGGGAGTTCAAGTAATTGAATTGTTTAGACATCTCAATCCTTGAATCTCTTGCTTTCCTCGTCTATTAGATCAATTTCCGCATCCAAGGTGTGTTTAAAAGTGATATTTTGTGGAGAGAATAGGGAGAAATTGCTTCTTGAATGCCGACGATTGTCTGCTAAATCGTGGAATGAAAAGCCTTTGATCCGGCGATCAATTGGATTATTTCAAGCGCTATCTTGAGTTAGAATTCATGTTATCCTCCTAATCTTTCTTCCTATAACATCAACTTTTGTTTTTCAATCATAGAATAGGTTAATTTTAGATTTAGTTTTGGTTTTCTCTCTCCGTGCGTTCAAAAGTTCTATCTGATTTTCACTTCATGATTTCTACCTGAATCTTGATTCGAATAAAGTGATTTTGTATTCCGTGGATTTTTCTTGAAGCTATCTTTATAAATTTATCAAAATCTCTAATTTCTCACCAAATTCATAATTCGATTTGATCGAATTTGAAGAAATACCTCGAAAGTACCTTAATTCTTTGTGGATTTGACCCTTATTCATCACTGTACTCTTAAATTTGCAGTTATTTCTCAAAATTGGTGAGTTTGGAACTTGTTTTGACAAGTCTCCATGTGCATTCAACGATCTCCCGGACTCGTCTCTTCAAATGGCTCTGTTGTTAGGGAATTAAGGCATATGCTTGATAAATTTCATCAATTTTGACTCGGTCAAGTCAAATTTTTTGGTTTATTTCTTGAAATTAATTCATAATCGATTTTAAATTGAGTGATCTTAAGTAGACATCCAATTATGAGATCCTCAATTCAACGAAATTAAGTGATTTTTCCCTTTTCTACGGACTATGGACAATCCCGTCTTCATGGTCAAATTGATAAGGCGTAACTCTCAGAGATACTGAGGCTCAGCTACAATCGTTTGTCATTATTTATTAATTTTAGTAGTATTTTCTATTTATAGTCATATAAATATATGATCCACCCTTTCATGAGATGACAGACCACTTGGAGATTGCGGAATAACCCTTTACATGTATATCTATTTGAACGCCTCTCATAATCACTCGCGTCTTCCGAGTCCTCTTCGACAATAGAACTCGTAGAAATGGCCCAAAATGAAAATGAAAATACGAGGAAACGCCTTAATGACTATGTTAGGCCCATCCTCCAGAGACATGTCACTCGCATCACGTGCCCCTAAATAGAGGTGAAAATTTTAGAATAGATTCTCATTTTATGAGTATGTTACCTATCTTTCATGGTAAACCTTCTGAGGATCCTTATAGACACGTAGATGAGCTTAGCCCAGTATGTGAAATCAATCAAATTTATTATGTCTAAGAAGATTGTAATGAAGATGAAACTCTTACCTGCTAAACTTAGAGACCGAGCTAAGAATTAGTTTTAAAAGTTAGGAAAAGAATTCACTAGTTGGACCGAAGTGGAGGAAGAATTTCTTAGAAAATATTATTCCGTTGGGAAAACCACCTTCGTTTGAAAGGCTATCTGCGAATTTACCCAAGGCCTGAGTGAAACCTTTCACGAAGTCTGGGAGAGACTTAGAGACCTCACTAGGGACTGTCCTCACCATTGAGTATCTAACCATGAACTAACGCAAATATTCTATGATGGGTTAGTGACGAGACAAAACCGCGAGGTCGTCAATTTCACGCGGTCTCGTGTCAAAAATAAAGTCCGAACTTACCAATTTGGGGAATTAAGAGAGAATTGAAGGGTATAATGGTAAATAAGGGTCGAATCCACAGGGAATTTAGGTATTTTCGAGATATCTTTTGGAATTTGGTCAAATTGGACGATGAATTGAGGTGAGAAATTAGGGAAAATGGTGTTTTTAGAAAGATAACTCAAAGATCTATCCGTGGAATCAAAAATCGCTCGATTTGGATTTGTAATCACAGAGAAATCAAAGATGGAAGTGGGAAGAAATTTTCAGAATCGCGATGAACATAAACAGAAATTAAACTCTAAATTAAGCTAAATTAAGATCCTAAATTACAAATTAAAGTTACATGACGATAGATTAGAGAGAAAACATGATTTCTAACCCGAAATAACGATTGAATCGATCCAATTGATCGCCGGATCGATAGCTATTCATTCCGCGATTTCAAACGTGATAATCGGAATTCAAGAGACAAATTCTCCTCGCACGATCGTCGAAATTTCTCTTATAAACACTCCGTGGACGCGGAATCTTGTCTAGAAGCGATTACAAGAGAGAGATTCAAGAGAAGATGCATATAGATAGGTCAATTAGATCAAATCTCTCAAGAATACATAGAACGACGAAGAACTCATCTATTTATAGGGCGAAATAGGGAGAGCCGTCCGATCGGTGCGTTTAAGCTCGATCAACGGTCTTGATGAAACGCCTCTTTAGTGAAACGTTACGGATAAATCCCGGTTGTCAGATCGCGATCTAACGCGTGAGATGAGGCCATGTGTGGAGGCGTTATAAAACGCATCAATCATCGTCCTTAGGATCGCGATCGAACGGCTAAGATGCGGTCCGCGCCGACGCATCTCGGCCGTTATAAGTCTTTTAAAAACGCCACGTGCATTTTGTTTGATCATGGACCGCGCTCACGCGATCGACGCGTGAGATCTTCTGCGGCGCCGATGGTCCAACGCTCCGATGTGTGCCACGTCGCCTGCGATCAAACCGTTATAATAACTCCTTTAAGCACGTGGGCTGATCTCTGATTCGTGGACCGGCGCTCACGCGATCGACGCGTGAGATCGACGCGCGCCGTCGATCCGACGCTCCTCCTCGCGCCACGTCACCTGAAATAGGTAAGACGTGTGGATTAGTCCCACACGGAAAATAAAAAAGCAAATCGTCGGGTTTATAATACCCGACGATCTAGAGGGTTAATAACCCTTCCCAGCTAGGGAAGGTTGAAGACCTCTTTTACCTATATATGTAATAAAAATATATAATATATATAAAATGCGCCACGTAGGCGCGCTGCGCGGGTCCGCATGGCTCTGCAACGTGGCCGTCGCGTGCCACGTCGCACCCGCGTGGGACCCGCGCGCTTTTTGCATTTTTTTATTATTTATTTTAATCTATTTAAATCGAAATTAAAAATCATAAAAAAATCAGGAAAAAAATTCAGAAAAAAATCCCTAAAAATTGTAAAAAAATCATATCTTTTAAAATACAACTCCAAATTAATCCAAATTTCTTTCATTTGATCTGAAATTTAATTATCTATCATTCTAAAAATTCAAAATATTTAACTAACAAGAGATTTAATTTATATTTCAAAAATATATCCATTTCTTTAAAATTTTAACTTTAGAAAATTAAATGAATGTTTATAAAAATGATTCCTCTTATTATTTAACTTTAAAAACCATTTCTAATCTCAAGTAAAGATGGGTTATAAAATCTTTAATCTTTAATTTGTCATAATTAACCCTAAATTAATGCATTTTGAGATTATAACATAAAATTGCATAGAATGATAGAAATGCACTCAAAGTATGATAACATGCACATAAATGTAATGTTTTATGCCTTAAATTGCATTAATAATCATGTTTTATCACGTTAAGATTGCATGTTATCAGTTAGGCCCGCAAGATAGATACTATTTTGATGCAGCTAGCGGCGGCACCTTCATAAGAAAATTTGAAGATGACGCGATGGAATTGATCGAGATGATGGCGGAGAATAGACATCACAACTCGACAAAAGCATTTAGAAGAGGTGTCATGCCGAAGGGAAAATTGATCGACACAAAATCATCGGAGATGGGCATGCTCCTAGAAAGTATCGAGAAGATGGCGGAAGTCCAGAACCTTCTAATGGATCGACTCAACATCCTGAATGGTTCTGAAGGACTTGCACCCATCTCGCATCAAGAAGTGTCATCATGTGCAAATTGCTCAAGACTCAACCATGTCGAGATAGATAGCCTAGTCATGGCAGTACAAGGGCAGGGCATGTATAGACAAAGCCCGATAGGAGGGCCGAGTCAACAGGGCCGACCAAATTATTCGGATTCATACCCGAATTATTATTGTAGCCCTATTTTCAATAACAATCCTTCGCAACCTGCAAGATTTAGGAGGAATAACGATCAGACATATCCTCAGACATAGAACACAGATCTGTCATAACCCTACGCAAACACAAGACAGTCGACGTACACTCCGCAACTATAATCCTACACTCAAGTGCCATGAAAAAAAGGTGCTAGCATGGGACCTGATTCTCGGGGCGATCTCACAATTAGACGAGCAAATGAATGAAATGAACTCACGTGTGGACGAGATAGAAGACTTTGTCAAGACAAACGTTCCTCACACAACTAATAACAAGAAGGGTAAGCATATTTCATTTTCTCACCAATTACCATCGCAGGTTAGACATGGTCGTTCTGTTCGCATTGTGCAAACGTGAGCGATTTGTGCGTTCTGTTCTCTTTTGAGAACAAAACATTCTCAAAATCACACACAGAACCGCACACGGGTGTGTGCGGTTCGTTATGTGCGATTTTGTGCGATTTTTTTTTTAATATTAACTTGAACTCGAATTTTTTCATAAGTTCAAATAAATTCTCTCTTCTTCCCTTCTCCCCTTCTTCGAGTTCTCCTGGGTCGATACGTATTGCCCTAGCGCCGATTGCCGCCGGGAATACTTGTGGGTGGAGGTCCTTCAAGGAATCAAGGTAATACCTCCCACCTAAAGATCCAAGTCCCTTCTAAAATTTTGCTTGCGTTCTTCACCGACGCTCGCCGGATGTATCACTCATCCCGCTCCAGAGTCTTCTGTGTGTTATAATCATTACGAGAATGAATCGCATATCTTGGTTGAGAATGGCTCGAGAATTCATTGATAGTGACTTTGCCAGGTTCTAGGGGGTTTCCTATTTTTTGTCGATTAACAACTTAAAAGTGACCTTCATTTCATCGTGACTTCAGAACCTTCTTCACGAACTTGTACAATCGATGAGGTCTCGTCTGAGAATCCGAGTATTCACTTCGGCATATCGCATTTTCAATCCCAACACAAGATCCATCATATCAGAAGTCGGGATTGGACGTCGATCTAGTGTACGAGTGAAGAGGTTTCGAAGAAAAGGTCGGGCGTGCCACCACGCTTCAAAACCGGAGCGTGCGAGGAAGAGAAGAGAAGAGGGGCTACTTTAGGAGCGAGGAAGAGAAGAGAAGAGAAGTTATTTTATTTCATAACTTTACCAGCAAGCAAGTAAAGCCTTTATTCGTTACCTATTTCCCTCTTGTTTTTTCTCTCGTTTTTTGTGCCCATTTCTCTCTTGGATGGCTGACAGTCAACTGTGGAAGAGCGGGATCGGCCGCTAGCAAGCCGCACATCTTCAACTCCCCAGCACTCTCACGCTACGCCGGGTGATCTATCTTTCTCGTTCTCTCTTTTACCCTCGGTTGATATGTTCGAGTGGTGTTTAATGTTAATATTTTTGTCGGAAAATCTGAGATGAGTGGCTGTGGGATGAAATCCTTCTCCAAATCAACGAATAAAAGCTTGTTTTAGATTACATTTTGATTACGAATATGAATAATGTAAAATTTTTGAGTACATTTTTATAATTAATATGAATAATCAAGATGATTTACATCAATTCTTAAAAAATTATAATTTGAATAATTAAAAGCTTTGTTTTGATTACAATGAGTAAGAAAACCATTGTGGTCATGTTCTAATAGGATGATACATAGAGACTTATGATTATAATGACTAATTTATGCAATGTATTTTCAATACTAGTCATTGACATTAGTGAGGAATAGATTTTTTTTTTTACGAATAATTCATAGCATTTTTTTAATCTAATAGAATTTAATATGCCACATTTTTAAAATTATCTTATTTGATTTGGCTTCTCTTTTGTTTGTCAAAAATTTGTTGTGTAGTTAATAGAAGATGAGAGTGTAATTGAATTAAAATATTTTGCAATTTAATTAATTTCTTTCCCAAGTTTCTTTATTTTCTTTCCGAACTTCTTTTTATTGATGCGAGGAGTGCAGGATGCCTAGACATCCTTCATCTCGCACATCTGCTGCCGATGAAAGGTCTTCATCGGCTGAGGGAAGTGTTGGCCAAAGCCAACCAAAGAAGTCGAGAAAGAATGAATGCACTGCACGGACACATTTCACACATATCGAGCCAAAGGTTTTTAGATGCAATATTTGCCGTGTGACTATAGAGCAAAATAAGTACAGCTGCAGCACGGTCCTATGGAGACACTTGAAAAATGAGCACCGTAAAGAGTATAATGAGTTGAGGGCACAAGAAATTAGGTCCCCAAGCCAACCGTCAGTGGCTAACTACTTTGAGCGAAAAGTGAATTCGAAACAATACTACACTGGTCGCACGACGGAGGACACAAAAGAAGAGCTTGTGTGCTTCATTTGCCAGTCAGCCTCACCATGGAACATTGTGAGTAAAAAATACTTCATACGATTGCTTCGATTCATCGCACATGAGGAGATATCCCTTCCATCGACAAGGGCTGTGAAGGCAAAAGCTTTTAACCTTTATGCGGAGTTGAAGACCAGCATTTGTGACCGATTAGAGAGTGTTGATCGACTAGCCATTACTCTAGATTGTTGGACGTCTGATAATCGAATTTCATTCATCGGTCTCACAGTTCATTAGGTGGACGCAGAATGGAAAATGTGTGAATGTGTTCTTGGTATACGCCAGTTGGAGGGATCACACACTGGGGAGTGCTTGAGCGCTGCTGTGTTGGAGGTTCTTGCAGAATTTAATTTGAGCGCAAAGCTTTGTGCTATTCAACGGATATTAGAGCGAGAGTTGCGGCCAGTGAATCCACATTTCAGTGCAAAAAGACATGTCTTGTGTATGGCGCATGTGATTAACTTAGTGATGCAGGCAGGGTTGAATGCACTGGATGTCGTCGAAGATAAGCCCGAATCAACTTTCATCGATGGAGTAGACATCACTAACCTTGATGGTGTGGTGAATGGTGGCGAGATGAATGTCCCATCTGATATTTCCTTGGGAGATGTTGTTCAGCGCCTTAGAGAAGTTGTCAAAGCAATACGTGGATCGACGAAGCAAGAAAATAAGTATTTTTCTTATTGTAGACAGTCAAACATGCCCAATACGAGGAGGATCCCACTAGATTGCCCAACCAGGTGGAGCTCTACTTACAAAATGCTACATGAATGCCTTGAAAAGAGAATAGTCATCGATGTGATGATGTCATCCGCTTTTAGAAAACCTACTTTACTTGATGAGGAATGGGACCTAGTACAAAAATTTGAAATCTTATTGAAACCACTCAAGGACGGTACCTCTGTTGCTATTCAGAGCAAGGCACCGACTTCAAATGAGGCCATACTGATTATTAAGGGATTGATGAGGCATCTTGAGAGAATTAAAGTAGACATCTCAAACTCATCCATGCTTCCAATTGGACAGTCTATCTCTCCTAGGCAAAGGAATGCCTTAGCTAGTGTATGTGGTGCTATGAAGGTGAAGCTAGATAAATATGTGTCAATACTTGCACAAAACGAGGCTTTTACTATCGGTTCTCTACTTGATCCGTCGATGAAGCTTCGCCTAATTGATCCTAGCTCAAAGAATGGGATTTTGTCTACTATACGAACTATCATGGAATCATATTCACTAACTAGGGACCTTCCGAATGTGTCCGTTGAAATTTCTACTGCATCCATGAGGCATGAGTTTCTACGAGCAGAGATGGAGGCATTACTAGATCCGTCTGAACTACCACAAAGAGTTGGTCCGATGGAGGAGCTTGACTTATATGCGACAGCCCCCCTAGTATTGGGTACAGAGGTGTTGCATTGGTGGAAGACGACAGGTATCTATTAAATTATCATATAATGTGCTTCATTAGATTAAGAAACATGTTACTTCAAAACTTAAATTTTTGTTTTTTTATCTCCATGATAGGTCAAGTTTCATACCCCTTATTAGCATTAGTTGCAAATGAGTTTCTAGCTGTTCAAGCGACAAGCGCCGCGTGTGAGCGACTTTTCTCAGAAGGCCGCCGAGTGATTAACTACAGACGTTCCAGGCTCACAGCAGAGAGCGTTGAAGTTCTGATCACGTTGAAGTCATGGTATAGTAACGAAGATCTGAGAGCGGAAGATGATGGACCATTGGTCGTTAATGTCGATTCATCTAATATTTAGATTTTGTTACTCTTTCTTTCTATCTAATGACAAAGGTTTCTAAATTTTTATGACTAACATTCATTTTTCATATTAATCTTGCATCAAATGGTGGACCTCTCCTCACACAACGACGCATTAGTGATCGCCGCGAATGGTAAGTAAAGGTATAAGAAATTAGTTTTCATATGAATGCAACACAGAGTACAAGATGGAGCGAGAAACCAATGTAAATAGGGGAGACCATGTCAAATTTTTTCCAGAAATATAAGAGAATAAATATATCTGTAATTGTATTTTTAATGTCAAATGTATATTATAATGAATATATCATTAATATATACACTAACTAAGGCCATTAATAACTAATTCGCATAAATTCGCACAATCTGAACATATCATATATATTATACTAGTATACAGATCTATCATATATATAATAAGAACAAAATGATTATAGCATACTAGATGATATAAATATAATAAGAACAATTAGCTATACTAAAATCCCTATATCGTCAATTGCCTAGTCAGTGATTCTCTCTTTTAAAATTAGGAACCCGTTCGGGTTTCTGCGTCTGAGGGACACGTGGATATGCGCGTCGAAGAGGAGCATTTCTACATGGATAATAAATGTTATCATCAATTCAAATATTCTTATAAATTTATGTACTCCGATTGAGAAGATATAGGATTGGAAGGATCTCTCTCTCTCTATACATATATAATAAGAACAAAATGATTATAGCATACTAGAAGATATAAATATAATAAGAACAATTAGCTATACTAAAATCCCTATATCGTCAATTGCCTAGTCAGTGATTATCTCTTTTAAAATTAGGAACCCGTTCGGGTTTTTGCGTTTGAGGGACACGTGGATATGCGCGTCAAAGAGGAGCACGTCTGATAGGACTGGAAGGATCTCTCTCTCTCTCTCTCTATACATATATAATAAGAACTAATGAATATAATAGGAACATATCATATATATATTATAGTATACATATATATCTAATAAATATGATAAATACAAATTAATTATAGTGATTTTGTGTGAATTTATGTGACTTTGTTCAAAATTAAACAAAGTGTGCGAATTTTATTCGGATTGTGCGAATTTTGTTCCAATTGTGCGAACTGTGCGAATTGTGCAAATTTGTTCGGATTTTATATAGTGTGCGAATTTTGTTCGGATTGTGCGAATTGTGTGCGAATTGTGCGAATTGTGCGAAAAGATGTTCTAATTTTCGCACACAAAAAGAACAGAACAAAGAACAAGGCCCTGTGCGGTTCTTTTGTGCGAATTTTCTGTTCGTTTTAAAAGAACAGAATAGAACAACCATGTCTATCGCAGGTCACTGCCAACCCGAGGAATCAAGGGGCTTCGTCAAGCCTAACACATAATGTGAACCATATTCATATTGACGACTAAGCGGTTGAAACGACATTAGCTATATCGAGCCTTCAAAGTGGTAAAGATTTACCGGATCCATACAAGGATCATCCCTTCCACCAAGGCCTGATAGACGAAGAAACACCGATTGTAGTGGAGCAAGACATCAATTTCGAGGACGAGGAAGAATAGATTAAGGCTGAACCTAAACCCGATACATACAAGCCTCATGGGCCTTATCCTCAAGCACTTAATCGCCCTAGAGCCAAGGTAAATGAATCAGACGATCACCTACTAGAAGCCTTCCAAAAGGTGATCATTACCACCCCTTTGATAGATATCATTAAGCGTATTCCATCTTATGCAAAATTTCTTAAAGGCATATGCACACCCCATAGGAACCCCAAAAGGATCCAATCAAGCAAAATCAATAAGTTCAATTATAATGAATTCTCTACCGATTAGAAAGAGAGATCTAGGAGTACCCATGATCATGAGTGAAATTGGAGGAATGACCTTTACTAGATCCTTGTTAGACACCGGAGCTAGTATCAACATCCTCCCTAAAGCAATATTTGATTGTCATCATGTATGGGAGTTTTCAACCTTTCTTCGTAGAAATTATGTTTAGCGGATGGATCGGTAAGAAAAGCTCATGGCATAGTAGATGACATAATTGTAAGAATAGAAGATTGATATTTTTTGGTAGACTTCCTTGTCGTCGACAAGAAAATGACCAAGGAGCTTAGTTAAGCCTCAATCATCTTAGGATGACCCTTCTTAGCCACTCGCAAAAGCCGTCGCATATTGGGGGAAAGGAGAAATAATCTTGAAGGTGCAAGAGTATATGGTGAAGGTCGACATCAACAAGTTAATGAAATATCCTTCACGAGCTTCCAAGGAACTGGGCGCCATCGACCTTTATGATGACCAAGATAATGAAAGCTTGCATAGAAGAAGTCATGGAAATCAATTAGGAAACAAATTTTGAGGAGCTACCATTGGACGAGACTACATTGGAGCCCTAGAGTCTACCATCTACACTCAAGTACGCTTTTCTTGACACGCTGTGGGGCAAGGCCGATGATCATTTCTTCCTAGCTTGATTAGGAGGAGGAGAAAATACTACCTAATGTATTGTGATGGAATGAACAGGAAATCGGTTGGACCCTAAGAGACTTAAAGGATTGGACCCCTCACTATGCACTCATTGCATTTTTTCGAGGACGAGTCTAGACTCGTCAAGGAAGCTAACGATACGAATATGTGAGGTCATTGAATAAAACGCGGACTCGTGTCAAAAAAAAAATCTAAACTCACCAATTTTAAGAAAAAATCACGAGTTAGATAGCATAGTGGTGAATAAGGGTCAAATCCACTGAGAATTAAGATATTTAGAGATATTTTATAAAATGTGATCAAATCAAATGAGGAATTGAGGTGGAAAATCAGGGATTTTGATATATTTAGAAAGATAACTCAAAGACGAATCCATATAATAAAAAATCATAGACTCTGGATCAAGATTTGTGGAGAAATCAACGAGCAAAAATTAGATAGAAAATCCAAATGCGAATAGAGAGAAAATTGAAATTAAATCTAAAATTTAACTAATCTATCGATTCGAAATTGAAATCTGATGTTATAGGAAGAAAGATTTAGGAGGAAAACATGATATCTAACCCAAGATAGCGCTCGAAATGATACAATTGATTACCAGATAAAAGGCTTTTCATTTCATGATTTCGAAGACGATTTTCGGCATTCAAGAATCGATTCCTCCCTATTCTCTCCACGAAATCTCACTTTCAAACACTCCTTGGACGTGAAAATTAATCTAGAAGCAAAGGAAAGCATGAGATTAGAGGATTGAGATGTCTAAACAGTTCGATTACTCAAAACACCCCTAAATGCTTTGCATCGCCGAAGAATATGTGTATTTATAGGCAAATTTGGGCGTGTGTATTGGATTTGGCTCTTCATCTTCAATCAACGGCTCAGATGAAATGATTGGATGTGAATTGTTTCCATAAAGTCATGTATTCATAGATGAAGTGCTCAGATTTTGTCACGTCATGCATGAAGATGAATCACCGCGTGAACGCGTCCGTTTGATCGGGAAAGAATGTTTGAGATGTCACCACGCATCCATCGAAGTCCAACGGGTGTATTTAATCTCAGTCGTTATAACTCTTTAGATCAATGGCTGAGATTAAAACATTTACAAACGAATCAATTCCCAATCAGAATCTCCTGCGTATCCCTTCAGCTTAAGTGAAGATTGACGATCGTGATTTAATTGTGTGATCGCACGCTCCACCTTTCATCACGTCACATGCGCATAAAAAGAGACTAAAATAGTTCCACATGGCCAAAATTAAAGGGAAGGAGCGGGTATATTATAATGAAAAGCTTTTGATCAGGCGATCAATTGGATCTATTCAACAAATTAACTCGGGTTAGACTTTGTGTTCTTTCTCCTAATCTTTCTTCCTATAACATCATATTTCAATTTTGAATAGTACATTATTCGAATTTTAGATTTAACTTTTGGTTTTCTCTCTCTTTACAGTTTGGAAATTTCTACCTAATTTGTGCTCGTTGATTTCTCCGTGAATCTTGATCAAAATTATGTGATTTTTGATTTTGTGGATTCGTTTTTGAGTTATCTTTCTAAAAATATTGAAATTCTTAAGTTTCTCACCTCAATTTAATTGTCCGATTTGATCGAATTTTCAAGAAGTTCCTCGAAAAATACCTTAATACTCCGTTGATTCGATCCTTATTCACCTCTATATTATCTAGTTCATGATTATTTATCAAAATTGGTAACTTTGGAAATATTTTTGACACATCTTTGCGTGTAATCAACGACATCGCAGATTCATCTCGTCAATATACCCATCAAACCACCTTTGATTTTTTCCATGTGGGACTATTTGTTTATGTTTTTATTCGCAAGAGAGGTGGCACAATCTCGAGCGGATGATCACACAATTAAATTATGATCGTCGATTTTCACTTACTCGAGGGGTGCATGTGGTTGCATCTAATGAGGCAACGATTCATTTTAAAATGAATTAATCTCAGCCTCTCATCTTGAAAGTTATAACGATCGAGAATAAAAGCTCCCGATGGACTCCCGTGGACACGTAGACTCACCTCGAACGCTCGATGAAGATTAAACGGTGGACGTTAAGCGACTCTTCTTCTTCACACGCAACGTGGCAAAATCTGTGCGCTCAATTTTTTATTAAATGGACGTGACTTAATGACAATGATTTGCAAACAAGACATTTCATCTGAGCCGTTGATTGGAGATGAAGAGCCAAATCAAATGACTATACCCAATTTAGCCTATAAATACACATGTTCTTCAATGATATAAAGCATTCAAGGGTGTTTCGAGTAATCAAATTGTCTAGACATCTCAGTCCTTAAATTTCTTGCTTGTTTTGTCTTCTAGAGCCATTTCTGGGTCCAAAGAGTGTTTGAAAGTGAGACACCAAAGACACTTCTTCTTCACACACGATGTGGTTGTTGGTGAATTTATCAACTAAAGCTAATTGACGAGACATATCCACGTGATCGTTCAATACGCCAGATAGGTGTCAAAAATAATTTCAAACTCACTAATCTTAAGAATTAATTACGAATTTAAGAGTATAGTGATGAATAAGGGTTGAATCCACAAAGAATTAAGATATTTCTTCAAATTCAATGAAATCGGATGATTAATTGAGGTGAGAAATTAGGGAATTTGATAAATTAAGAAAAAAACTCAAAGATGAATCAACGGAATAAAAACATCGCTCAATTTGGATCAAGATTTGTGGAGAAATCAAAGATCAAAGATTAGGTAGAATTTTTGAACGTGAAGAGAGAGAAAACAAAAATTAAATCTAAAATTAACTTAATCTATGATTTGAAAATGAAATCTGATGTTATAGGAAGAAAGATTAGGAGGAAAACAAGAATTCTAACCCAAGATAGCGCTTGAAATGATCCAATTGATCGCCGGATCAAAGGCTTTTCATTCCACGATTTCAAAGACGATTGTCGGCATTCAAGAAGCAATTTCTCCTTATTCTCTTCATGAAATCTCACTTTCAAACATTCCTTGGATTCATAAATGGCTCTAGAAGACAAAGAAAGTAAGAAATTCAAGGACTGAGATCTCTAGACAGTTTGATTGCTTGAAACACAATTGAATGCTTTACATCATCGAAGAACATGTGTATTTATAGGCTAAATTTGGGTATAGTCATCGGATTTGGCTCTTCATCTCAATCAACGGCTCAGATGAAACCTTTTTTTTTTTGCAAATCTTTGTCCATAAGTCACGTCCGTTCAATAAAAAATTGAGCGCACAAATTTTGCCACGTCGCGTGTGAAGAAGAAGTGTCGCTTAATGTCCGCCATTTAATCTTCATCGAGCGTTCGAGTGAGTCCACGTGTCCATGAGCGTCCATCGAGTGCTTTTAATCTTAACTGTTATAACTCTCAAGATGCGTTGCTGAGATTAATTCATTTTAAAATGAATCATCGCCTCGTCCGATGCAACCACATGCCCCCTCAAGTTAAGTGAAAATCGACAATCACGATTAAATCGCACGATCTTCCGCTTGAGATTGTGCCATGTCACTTGCGAATAAAAACATAAACAAATAGTCTCACATGGCAAAAATCAAGGTGGTTTCATGGGTATATAAAGTATGTGAGTAAATGGGCTTAGCTTTATATCCTGAAAATGATGCTTAAACCACTAATTTCACATACGCACACACGCGCGCACACGTGCGCACGCAGGTACATGCACATAAGTCACCACGTGGCGTGTACACATGTCACAACATGGCGATGCCCCAGCCACATCAGCTTCCACGTCAACGCACAACTTCTAATCTTATTTTTTATTCTTTTTAATTCAAAATAAATCCAAATGTAAGTCATAAAAAATCATAAAAATTCCTAAAAATAAGAAAAATCATATCTTTCAAAATATAACTCCAAATTAATCCAAATTTTTTTATTTAATCAGAAAATTTAAATTTAAGAAATAAGAAGAGAATAAATTTTTATTTCAAAAAAATAGACTCATTTCTTTTAGAAAAATAAAGTTAGAAAATAAATGAGTGTATAAGAAGTATTTTCATCTTATTATTTAACATTACAACCTAATTATAATCGCAAATATAGATGCGAATAATCTAATCTTTAAATATTTCTCTTAATTATCCATGATTATCACTAAAATAGTGCATTTTGATATTATAACTTAAATATTCATAGAATGATAGATTTATACTCAAAACATGATAACATGCATAAGAATAGAAATATTTTATGCCTTAATTTGCATTAATAAACATATAATTTCATGTGTAAATTGCATGTTATCAAATGTTATCAAATATTACAAATTTTCAATTTGTAATTTACTGGACCAGCTAAATTAAGACATGATATTGAATCATCTAATCTATAATAGACAAAAGGGATGGAGGTACGAAAAGGACCACTTCATAAAAATAAAATATGAATTATAAAATTTACTCCAATGTGGGGTGGTGATAACATGCAATTTATACTTGAAATTACATGATTATTAGTGCATTTATTTCAAGGAGTGATATACCTATTGAGAGGGTAAGGAATTACATTGGCTCATGAGACTATGAGGATTTTTACATCCTCATAGCATCAAACCTTAGATATGCACACCTCGATCACAATTGAGGATTAGACTTAAGCAGTAGCCAATGAGCACTATCCTAATATGTACTAAAAAGTCAACCTAGAGGATGGAATCTAAATCACTATGATCCATACTATGAGGAAATGTAACCATACCTATATACACTTCACCTCTTTAGTTGCAAGATCGAAGGGTAAAAGAACCTTCTAGGAAAATTCTATAACAAATTACTAAAGGACAAGAAATTATTTAAGTTGGGAGTCTGATAAAATGCAATTTATACTTGAAATTACATGATTATTAGTGCATTTTAAGGCATAAATCATCACATTATTATCCATGTTATCATATTTGAGTGTATATTCATCATTCTATGCAATTTACACAAAAAGTCTCAAAATGTATAATTTGAAGGGTTAATCATGTATAAATCAAGTTAAAATTTAAAATTTCTTATCTCCATTTACATTTTGGGATTTAATTTGAGCTTTAAATGCAAATAATAAGAGAAAATATTATTTTTGTACACCCATCTATTTTTCTAATTTTATTTTTTAAAGAGGATGAGTATATTATTTAGTTAAAAAAATTTTCTTTTTGTTATTTCTTAAATTTAAAATCATAGAATGATAGCTTATTTAATTTATGATCAAACAAAAAACTTAGATTAAAAAGTTGTATTTTGAAAGTTATGAATTCTCTAATTTTTATGGATTTTTCTTGGGATTTTAAAAAAAATGTTTTTGAATCTATTTTGAATTTATTTTTATTAATTATATTAAAAAATAGTTTATTAGTGCACTCTGACATGGTTGAAGACATGCGCGCTTACATGTCACCATATGGCAGTGAATACACGTGGCGCATGTGTGGTGCACATCATTAGTGATTAAGTGCCCTTAATGGGCATAAATCTAACTATAAAGTCCTCGTATCTATTTATATATGAAGAATCCCTTCATTTTATAATGTGGAACTATTTTAATTTTAATTTCATACAAGTGACGTGGCACGATGAGAGGCATTGAGTCACACTTACTCATAAAGATCGTCAATCTTCACTTACTCGAGGCGGGGTCGTGGGTGCATCTGATTCATTGATCACGACATAAAAACGATCACTGGGTTTGAAATGGACAACTATCATTGATCGTGACGTTTCTTATTTTTAACAAGGGGACACGTGGCAAGATTTGGTGGCTCCTGACCATCAAAATGCTTGATCTTACGGCTGACGATCCCCACCTTTGATCTTTGTCAATGGCCCATTTAAGGGCAACGTGGTGCAATATAAGCCGTCCATCGGCCTAGAACACATGATCAAATGGTTGACAGTATTGAAGAGTTTTAAACTCATTTTGGGATATTTTTAGAGCACTAACGTGGTGAAATCTCAACCATCACAATCTTAAAAATTAGATCGAACGGCTGAGGCTTGAAACGGCCAATTTAATGTCATTTCAAACCCCAAAGCACTCTAAATATATCTACTCTCTCCCATTTTCTCTTGTGCTTGAACATGTGAAGCCTTTGTACTTGGCCAAAAATGTTTCTTTCACCTAATTTTTTTATCAGTTTTTGCATTTCTTTCATGATTTTGTGGGAAATTTTGTGGAATTATCATGAGTTGGCCTTGCAAATGCATGAGCATGAGGTGTTCATGCTTAAACATTGATGCTTGTCTTGTAGAAATGTTATCTACAAGCTTTGATCCAATAAAATAGGATCATCTCCACGACACCGTCTGGTTAGCAATTGACTACCTCATGCATTAAAGGTGAATTAAGAGTTATAACTTATGTTCAATGACTTTCTTTGATTCTCTCTCTTATAATCGTGAAGCTCTTTCTTTGATACCTCCTTCATTTCAATTCCGATTGATGCTCAGTTTAATTCATTGGATTCCTCTCTTCTCACATTTCTATTTTTCATTATCTTTATTCTCTCATCTATTTTCATCCTCTAATTTGACTAGATATGACTAACAATTCATTTCTTGTCATCATCAATCCGATTCCATGTGGATTCGATCCGTATTCACCACTTTACTTATTTTAGAGGGGATTAGGTTTTAGTTTTGATGGGTTCATGCATGACTTAAATGATTGCGTGTAAATATTTCATCAAGAGGTATTTTTGAATTGGTTCAATAGAGCTATTGCCAATTTTCATGCTACCTCTCTCTCTCTCTCTCATTTCTCTACTCTTTAAAAACAATGAAATGGCCTCATCTGGGCTGTTGGCCATTATTAAATGGATAACCCAATGACCCTAGTAAGCCACGATTGTCCTTTATATTATTATTTCCAATTTTTGACATACTATTTACCACTTTACAAAAATCAAACCATTTTCATGATAGTTATTGTTTCTCTTGATGAACCCTATTTCTCTTGGACATATGCAGAACAAAAAATCTCAATGAATGCCACTTGAACCCTAGGTATGTGTGAAATTTGGTATAAGATTGTTTCATGCATTCTAAAAGTGCAATTTGGGTGACAATCCAAAGAAAGCCACAAATAGCATGAATTGAACTGTTTGTTTATCTTTTCTAGGTTAGAAAACAGTATTTTACCAAAATCATGCGCAGCTAGGTATTAGAAAATATTTAGATGAAGAATTAGATGGAACTTGTCATTTTTTCTCTATCCTCGACATTGATTTTCTAAAAATTTTTCTTTCACTTATTTCTCCATTATTCTTGATCCAAGTCATATGGCATTGGACTCATCAGAATTGGTTTTTCATTAATATATATGATATATATATATATATATATATATATATATTAATATTAATTTTATAATCTATTTCATTGATCTTTAATTCCTCCTCAATTCGGCGTTGACTTATCATTGTAGTTGAATCCTTTCAAGGTGACAATGAGTTGAGACTTTAGTTTCGACCTTAAACTTTATGTTTTTCAATAGCTGAATTATACACTTGCCATGGGGGAAACTCTTGAGTGGGTAACATCAAAGTCATTATTATCACCTAGGAGGATCTCCTCCATCATAGGTGTCAATTAGTAAAGAATATGATAATTGATGATTTGGAAGGTATTAAAAGCCTCTAAAAATAAGGGAGAAGATGATAAAGGATGGAGTATGTCTCATGTAGAACTAAGACCCTATAGTGATAACCTGGTTGAGCCAGTAATACTTCCCCCTAAAGTAGAGTGACGAAACGATGTCATGCAATCATTGAATACACACATACTAGTGTCAAAACATGTTCCAAACTCACCAATTTGAAGATTAAATCACTAATTAAAGAGTATAGTGGTGAATAGGGGTTGAATCCGTAGATAAATAAGGGAAATTTTGAGATGTCTTTGAAATTCGATCAAATCAAATGATGAATTAAGGTGAGAAATTAGGGATTTTTATATATTAATAAATATAACTCTAATACAAATCCGCAGAATAAAAAATCACTGAATTTGGATTAGAATTTGCAGAGAAACTGAAGATTAAAATCGAGAAATAAAATCGATCGTCATTCCTAATAAAAACCAAAATTAAATCTAAAATTAATCTAATCTTTGATTCAAAATTAAAATCTAATGTTACAGAAAGATAGATTAGGAGGAGACCACATAATCTAACCCATAGTTGAGCTTTGAAATGATCCAATTAATCATCGGTACTAAAGGCTTGTCATTCTACAATTTTGAAAAATGAATTTTGGCATTCAAGAGGTGATTTCTTCCGATTCTCTCCACTAATTCTTGATTTCAAACACTCCTCGTACATGGAAATGAATCTAGAAGAAGTAGAAATCAACTGATTCCAGGACTAAGTTGTCTAAATAGTTTGATTTTCTTGAAAAATCTAAGAATGAGTTTCCGTTGAAGAACATTTCAATTTATGGAGAAATTGGTCGTGAACGTTCAATGCACCTCTTCATCTTTGATCAACGGCTGAGATTAAACGCTGATTCGTGAATCGTCCTCTTTAAGTCGCGTCCGTTTGATCTTCATCGAATGATCAAGATGATTTCACATGTCAATAGGGGTGCATTTAATCTCGACCTTTATAACTCCGCAAATGAATGGCTAAGATTAAATCATCATAAAATGAATCATCACCAAATCAAATCCACCCACGTACCCCCTTGAGTAAGTGAAATTTGACGATTGTGATTAAATCATCGATTGTTCACTCGAGATTGCGCCACATCACCTACGAATAAAATTAAACAAAAATATTACCACGTGACATAAATTCTGATGATTTGATGCGTACATAAGGTATGAGAGTATAGTACATTAGCGAAAATCCATAATGGATGCTTATACCACTAATTACTCACACACGCGCACACGCGTGCAAGTGCAAACGCACACACACACACATATACTGCCACATGGCGTGACCACGTGTTGTCACGTGGCAACACTCCGCCACGTCAGCTCGTGATATTGAAAACAGTTTTTGCATTCTTTTAAAAATTGAAAATAGGTTTAAATAAATTCAGAAAAATTCTAAAAAATCTACTTAAAAATTAGAAAATTCATAACTTTCAAAATAGAACTCCAAATTCATCCAAATTTATTTTATTGAATCAGAAATTAAATTATCTATCATTATGAAAATCCAAAAATATTTAAATAACAAGAGAATAAATTTTAATGTCAAAAAATACAGTCATTCCTCTTTGAAAATAAATTTATAAAAATACATGAGTGTAAATAAAAATATTTTCTCTTAATATTAAATCATAAAAATACAATTATGATCTCAAATATAGATGGATAACATTGTGTTATTGGAATTATGTATAATTATCCCTAAAATGCATAGGCACTCAAAATATGATAACATGCATACAAATGGAATATTTAATGCCTTAAATTGCATTAATAATCTTGTAAATTCATGTATAAATTGCATGTTATCATAGAGCATATAGATCAAACATGCACAAGTTGTTGTCATATGAGTCATAAGATTTTATAGTGATAGTCAAGGAAAAGATATCACCTAGTTGGTAGATACATGTGGTTTGATAATGATCCCTTTAACACCTTGTAATGAATAAAGTGACAATCGATCTTAATGTGCTTAGTGCACTAATAGAATGTTGAATTCCCAGCTATGAATATAGTGACATGATTATCACAATGCATAGGCATAGGTGTCTCAATCATGAAGTCCAAGTCTTGAAGAAGAAATTGAAGTCATACCATAGCACAATTCGTATAAGCCAAAACATGATACTCGAGTCTTAAAATAGAACTAGAAACCACATTTTGTTTATGGGATCCCCTAGTGAGTTTGATTTTCAATGAAATATGTGTAGTACCACGCTCATTTAATTTTCCAATCTAATTTGTCCCTTGCATATCCTTAATCAAAATAAGATCTAAAGTGAACATGTCCATGTTTCTTGTAGACAAGAACTTTTCTAGGGGATCACTTAATGTACTCTCATACTCATAAGGCACCATCCTTGTGCACCATGGTTCATGCATAAATTGGCCAATAACACCAATTGCACGAAACAATGTCAAGGCAAGTAATTGTCCAATTGATCCACTTTCCCCCCATATGCTAATGCCAGTTGGCATCCCCTAGTATCAGTGAATTAGTATCTCAAATATTAGGCTGAGCCTCCAATAGTGAAGATTTAGTTTTACAAAAGGAGCAACCCTTGTTTCTTGAAGAATATCATACGTATATCTCCTTTGGATGAAGAGTTTATCTAGCTTAGTAGCAAAAAGTCTATCCCAAGGACGTATCGTGGTGTATGCAACTCTTACATCTCAAAGTGTTGATGAAGGTAGGCCTTCATAGCACAGATGAGTACCACATCTACTGGGTATCTGAAGGCTTAGAAAGCTCTCCAAGATTTTTCGACCAAAATAAGGATTGCAGTGGAAGATGTTGAATCAAAAACATTCAACAGATTTGAAGCAACAAGAATATGTAATATCATCATCCATTCTAGGTGATCCTATAATCTAGTATACAATAAACTTAATACTTACATGGATCATTTGAAAGAGTTCTTTAACTGTTCAAGCGTTCAGCCTCTAGCGGTATTCACACAGTCTCCAGATGATCAAATCTCCTCTTGAACACTCATCACCACGAGAGGAAGAGAAGAGAGAGAAGAATTTCTACTAGGCTTTGCATGGGCACATTTATCATGATTTTTCTCCTCTAATTTATAGACTTTAGGAATGTGAAATTTTCACAAAAACCCTTATTATTATGTCTATATCCACCGATGTCCATTGACCTTATGTATGTGACCCTTTAGGTCCGTATATCTCACCAGTTAACGACTCTATCAACCCAATAACACTTATTGGTCTTCCTTATCAATTAAGTATATCAAAATATAGATTAATTGACTAAGGATTGATTTAACCCAATCGATAGGTTGAGTTGTCAGCCCGGTGGGGTGCCAAGCTACATCACGTGCTCTGGGAGATATAGAGTATATTAGAAACTCTTTTCATGGAACCCTACCATCGTTGGTTACTGTGTACGTATAATCCTTTCATCTACGCAATACTCATGAGTGACTTAGGGCATGGTTAATTGTCAAACCTTAATTGATCACTCAATTTAGTACTAATGCAAGTAGGAAATAATCGAGAACAATTTCTCTAATATTTCTACTACCTTGGCCAAGGATTTAACCGCATCTTACTCCTTGAGTCGATCTCCTCATATACCGAGGGGAGTGACGAATCAAGATCACAAGGTCGTTGAAAACACATGGTCAAGAGTCAAAACAATTACCAAAATCACCAATTTTATCAAAATAATCATGAATTAAGAAGAATAGTGATGAATAAGGGTCGAATCCACGGAGAATTAAGGTAATTTTGAGAGATCTTTTGAAATTTGATCAACTCGGACGATGAAATATGGATAAAAATTAGGGATTTTAATATTTTTAGAAAGAATACTTGAAGACAAATCCACAGAATTAAAAATCACTGAATTTGGATCAAAATTCGTGGAGAAATCATCAAATGAACAAGAGAGAAATTTCTGAAAAATAAATTCATGAAAAAAACTGAAATTGAAATTGAAATTGACTCAAATTACGATTTCGAAAAATGAAATCTAAAGCTATAAGAAGGAAGATTAAAGATGAAATATGATCCCTAACCCAAGATTGCGCACAAATTGATCCAATTAGTCGCTAGATAAAAGACTTTTCATTCTCGAATTTGAAAACATGATCATTGATGTTCAAGCATCGATTTCTTCCTATTCTCTTAACGAAATCTCACTCTCAAGCATTTGGTGGACGCAGAAATGAGTCTGGAAGCGATTGGAAAGAAGGGATTCAAAAGATTTGGTGTCTAAGCAGTTTGATTACTCGAATTGCCCTGAAATGGTTTACAATGTCAAAGAACAACTGAATTTATAGGGTGAATTGGGCCTAGTCGTCCGATCTTCATTAAATCTTTGATCAACGGCTCTGATGAAATGCACGATTGTGAATCGTTACAATTAAGTCGTGGCGTTGGATCTCCGATAGACCATCGAGATGATGTCACATCGCGCTCATTATAAGTAACGAATTGAACCGTCGTCGTTTGATCTCGATCGAGTGCTACAGATGTGTTTTGTCGGTTTTAATCTCAGCCGTTATAACTCCTCACATCAACGGCTGAGATTAAATTTTTTAAAATGATTTTCTAGAAAAATCAGATTGTGCCACATACTCCCACCTTTAAGTGACGATTGACGATCACGATTAAATGCTCGATCTAACACTCTAGATCATGCCACGTCACATGTGCATTTATAAAATCGATTTTAAATTAAATAAATCAATTTTAAATTCAGAAAAAAATCTAAAATAATCCCTAAAAATTAGAAAATTCATATCTTTCAAAATATAACCCCAAATTAATCAAAATTTGTTTCATTGGATCAAAAATTGAATTATTTATAATTCTAAAAATTTAAATTCAATAAATAACAAGAAATTAAATTTCCTATTTCAAAAATCTACTCATTTATTTTATATTTTAACACAGAAAATATATGAGTGTATATAAAATGATTTCTCTTATTATTTATCTTTAAAAATAATTATAATCTCAAATAAAAGATGGGTTATGAAAATATTATCCTTAATTCATTATACTTAACCCTAAATGAATGCATTTTGAGATTATGATGAATTTTTCATAGAATGATAGATAAACACTAAAAAATATGATAACATGAATTAGACTAGCATGATTTATGCCTTAATTTGCATTAATAATCATGTATTTTCATGTTTAATTAGCATGTTATTAGGCAGATGATCCCATCTTAACCATTCAATCACCTTCGAGGACTTCATGTCGTATCCAATCTATGACGTTTTGGAGATCCCGTGGCTAAGGGATTTCGTAAGTCATCATCAAAACAGGATCATCCATCCACAAGATGTCTTTGGTGTCTCAGGTCAAAGGACCACGTACACAACCTTGACATGAATCAACCTGATTTGACAATTTGGCATAATACCATTCATGGATTCATATGGATCAATTTAGTAAACTCTTTCTCCAAAGAACACTCACTATCTATCATTGGTGTCTCTACACCGAAGGCCCCATGATCAACCATACTCATCATATGAGTCAGATTAGTTAGAGCTATTCTTTCCGGATAATTCGATGTCCTTCTCGAATATCCCACGAATAGGAATATTGAGAACATATGTTTAAAGACCAACGATCATTGTATTATGATCTCATCATAATTCACTTGATCATTGTATATGTTCATGGACTTTCATTGCAAACATCACACAAGAATGACAGTGAATAAAAGTTCATTTTAATAAATATAAACGAAAGATGAAAGTGTGATTGTCTTGCAAGCCACATAATATTCATCATCATCATTGTTGGTTAACATAATGACATCAACATAGACTACAAGCGCCACAATTCCCCTAGATTTGGTCTTCTCCAATACAATGGGATCTTTTGTACATGGAGTGAAGTCATAGGTAGTGTACATGTAGCTGAACTTTACAAATTATGATCATGGATTGTTATGTCCATTATCGCCCAAGGAAGCAATAAAACCTTCGAAATTCTCCCCTTGAACAACATCACGCGGATGTTGCTCCATAAGTATATGTTCCATCAGTTCTATGTGTAGAAAGGCATTAAAGATATCTAGTCGCTAGAATGACTAGCTGCAGTTAACCAAAAGAGACAAAAGTACTTGGAATTTAGGAATACCTTGGGAGAAAAGTGTCTATGTATAATTGATTCCATAAGCTTGAGTTAAGTTGCATGCCACCAACTAAGCCTTGTGATCAATGACCATGCATTTAGCATTACAATTGAGAGAGAACACCTATTTGCACATAACAATGGTGGGCTTTGGTCACTAAAGCACAAATCTCAACATATATGGCCACCTTCCACTTGGGTATTTGAATTACCTAAAGATGCATCTTGGGTAGTGACTTAGAGGTCAAAAAGCGGGAAAAGGCAAGAAAGATAGGATGAAGATGATCATAACGAAAGAAAATTAGAGATAAGGCGTTCAGTATATGAGCAAGTACTATTTCCCAAGGCAATGTGAAGGTGAAGGGTTGTCTAAGGAAAAACTTGGTGATGCTCATGAGACGTGAGTTAGTGAAGGTGGATCAACATATAGAGTAGAGACATCAATAAGGGGCATTATAGGCAAAAGCTTCCAACAATGGCATCTTCATTGAAGTGAACACAAGGGGAGGCTTGTAGATAACAATAGGCAGCGAAAGGGTCAAGTGTAGATGGGTCAAGGGAAAAGTCAAATGGTAGAGAGGCAAATACTCATGATGAAGAAATTGAGGGGTGAATAGAAAGGGTGTCCTCATGGCAGGTGACATCATTAGAAGTAAGGTAGCAATGCATTTCATGGAAGTAGATGATGCAACCCTTCCATGTACATGGATAGACAACAAAAACTTATTTACAACTGATAATATGCAATATTTACTTATGATTACATGATTATTAATGCACTTTACAGTACCATTTCTATATTTTTCATGCATGTTATCAAACTTTGAGTGCATTTTCATCATTCCATGCAAGTTCTAACACAAATATTAAAGGCTAATCATGCATAAATCTTGAGTTTCTATTTTAAACTAAATTATACTAATTTTATTTGAGATTTTATTTGATTTTTAAATGGTATATAATAGGAGAAAAATATTTTGATATATACACTCTGAAAATTATCTACTTTTACTTTTCAAGTGACTTTAGTATATTTTGGCATTCAATATTTATTGTTGTGTTATTTCTTAGATTAAATTACATATAATGATAGAAATATTTAATTTTTCAATAAAAATTTTGTAATAAAAATGAGTAGTATTTAAAAAATATAAGTTTTCTAACTTTTATGAATTTTTCTAGAATTTTTATAAATTTATTTTGAATTTTTTTATGAAATTATTTTATTTATTTATTATTAAAAATATCAAAAAAAAAGTTTTTTTCTAAGGGTGCGCTGATGTGGTGTGCATGCTTGTGTGGCATCACTGGGCGGCATCTAAAGTGCACCACGTGGCGTGTAGTTGGCACACACATGGCACATACTGAAGGAGTATTAGTGTTAAACTAAAACCGATATTAATTAAACTTGATCACCATCTTGTTTATTGCCGGTAAATGCCTTTAAAATTTTCAATGTGGGACTATATTTTATCTATTTGTATGGAGGTGATATGGCGCAATAGGGAGATGGTGGCGATATGGAGGTGAAAAGTCAATATTTTGTCAAGAAATCAAGGAGAAATTGTTGCTTGAACCCAAAACATCCGTTTTGGAAATCACAAAATGAAAAGCCTTGATCCAACAATTAATTGGATCATTTCAAGCATCATTTTGGGTTATTGATGTAGGATATTTTAGAAAAAATGATGATTATGAGAACATGATTATGAGTGAGATGAATATGATGAGAAGGAGAATGATTTATATGAAGGTGGGAATAGTATATTGATTTTAATTAAATCCTACAATTTAAGAGAGGACCTATGAACGATACCACGAGGGAATATTTATCTATATTAGTGAGGAATAAGGTATGATAGTTTTGAAGATGATAGGATAGTGGAATGGAGAGTTGTAAGGATGTGTTGAAATAAAGAGAGGGATGGAGAGAATGATGGGTGTTATTTAATGAGAAGAATGATTATTTGATATTTCGATAATGTTGAGGGAATTTAGGATTGATAAGTCAAGAGATTTAAAAGTATATATCAGTGAAATTATGGGGATAAGGATACGGATATTGATAGGGGTAGTAAGAGAGGATAGGAGGAAGGAACGAATCATGACTAAATGTGAATGTGAAGGCGGGGATAATAGAAGAAGTGGTGAAACGGTTTATGTAAGGATAGGAATGAGAATAGATAAGGATAATGGGACTGACTGTGATTTACGAAGAAGAGAAGTAGGGATAATAGGTTAGATAATTTAGGTTATGAATAGGTGGATTATTATGGAGAGGATATAAATTGGATAGGATTATGATTGGGGTATCTTAGGATGATTTTCGGAATTAGTATACAGAAGAAAATAGATAGGAAGGACAGTGTAACGTTGGACTTACGGATTATACGGAGGAACTATTAAACACAGTGAAAGAGAGAGGATGATACCTGATCAGAAGATGAAGACAATGCTCCGGAATCGCTCAAATGAAGTAGATATTCCTCGGCTATTCTCTGACAGGTAATAGCTGAAAGCGACAGAACGGGGGGAGAGAAAAGAAAGGAAGATAGAAACTTCGGAGTGAGAGGATGCGATGCGGGAGAGGCACGTGAGATCACAAGGACACCGATGTTTCCAAAGGAAGACAATTCATTTCATTACAACAACTAATGTTTTCTTTTACAAGTTTTCGTTATATAGAAGTAAAAGAATGGGAGTTACGGTGAAGCGTCACGTCGCGGAAGTTATTTTCCGCAGATAAACAGTTATGCAGACTTCGAAAAGTTTTCATGTCTGTCCTGGTGCTCGTGATGATCGTCGAATGATATCTTCGGTCCATGATGAAGTTGACGGTTTTTGGGGATCGTAACGATGCAGACGCGGAGTCAGATCAGGTCAGAAGTTTCCCGAAGCTCCTTAATCGTTGGCTTATCCCGTCGTTGTAGCCGTAAGAGATACTGAATGATGTCGTTTCACAATTTTCTGGTTGACGGGTTGACTTGACTTCCTATCTTTTGAAGTTCTCGGTCTGATCAGCAGGTGACGAGTAGGCAGATAGCAAGCAAGAGTAGACTAGGACGGCGATTTGGCCAAAGATAGCGAGCGCGAAATTGATTGGGATTGATGTGGCCGCCGGATGAGTTTGCGATAACACAGACGGCGGTGACGAGAGATAGGTTTGTTGGAGATGTCTACGTGGATTCGGCGTCGTGCCTGCGATCTTCAACAGAGCAGGAATTCTTCTTGACGAGGGAGTTTCGTGATATCTTCTCTTGTTGATCTTAAGTGTTCTCTTGTTGGATAATCCCTGTGCTCACACGGACTTTGGTTTAAAAGGGAGCTCATCGGTCTTCATAAGCCGTTGAGATGTTGTTCACGTGATAGCAGCAGTTACATGGTCGATTAGTAATAATCAGCTCACGTCTCCATATTCTTTCAAAGCCGTCAAGATCTTCCTTGATGCAGATAAAATCATGGAAGATGGTGACAATTAAAAGGCTGTCCTTTGGTAGTTATCAGACTGAATTTCTTCTTTTCATCAGCCGTGAAGGCTTTGTTTAGATGGGAGGTAGTCCTCTTTGGGAATCGTCCTTCATGCTCTTTCATGGTTGGCTTTATATATCTTCGTTTCTCTCATATTGGTTGAGAGGATAAGATGTGTGGACTCGTTGACCGTTGAGATGATCTTGAAGATCTTGGGTAATTAGTAGGACGGTCTTATGGCTGTCTTCTTTGATGGTAACCTTCTTCAGCATAATTACCACATACAAATGTTCTTCATGAACTTCAGAAACTGTGAAGTTCTTTGATGTAGTCATCTTCATAATCACTTAAGTGAATTGATAGCTTGACAATATTTTTTGATGAGGCTTCTTGATGCTCTTCATAGAAGCTTTGATAAGTCTTGAATTCGATCTTTATTTCCATGGACTTTGACTTGAGTTGCCACTGAAGATAGTTTCTTCCAACAGTAATAATAATTAGATCTCTCCTACAATTCTAACTATAGGTGGTATTCAAAGATGGAAGGGAATGAAATAACAAAGATGCTCCTACTGATTTTCTTTCTTGAGATCAATAATTATACAAGGTACATATGATATAGTGGATATGGCTTGGAAATTAAGGATCCTATAAAAAGATAATGGTGGTTGACTTGGTCTATTCAAAGAATTCTAAGTATCTAACGAGGAGGGTTTAATTTCTTTTGACCAAGTCAATCTTTGGATCAATATGTAAATGGAGGAGGAGGAAAGATAATTTCCTTTGGATCTACACTCTCTTTCAATTTTTTAGAGAGGCTTTCTTCATTCATCTCATGAATGGATAATTTCTCAAATTTGTGAATAAGGAGGAGTATGCTATTTTGTTGTTGTTGAGAATGATGTCTCTTCCTTAAGTCATATATAGGTTCACTTGGAACCCTTGTGTTCGTGTGATGAGATAATTCTCCATCAGTTATGTTTTTGTATTCTTTCTAATCTATCATCTTTTAGTATTAGATTTAAAATTTTAAGACTAGATTAAGTGAATTTTATAAATTTCTATCATTTTCTATCTCTTCCATAGCATTTTTTTCTCTCTTACTTCGCTCTTCAATTTCTCCATGGATTTTAATCCGATTTAAGTGATTTTTTATTCCATGGATAAATCTTTTAATCTTCTTTATAAATATTTTTCTCTAATTTCTCACCCGAATTCATCATGTAAATTGATCAAATTTGAAAATATCTCAAGAACACACCATAATTCTTCATGAATTTGATGTTTATCCACCTTAATAGTAAATTAAAATTAATTAATCCACATTTTAAGTCAGCTTGGTTTTAATTTTGGTGCATGGACGAATGTTTTTAATGATTACATGGTCACCCTTTGTTAACAGCTCTAGGTGCAAGTTTAGAAAGAGGGGGTTACTATTTTGGATAAATTCCTAACAACCAAAGATTGAAGGGGAAGTGAGAAATGAATGTCATCATGGTAGATACACTTAAGAGAAATGATGCTCCCAAGAAGAAAATATGGAATTTGGCTAAGAGAGCATTTTCCAAGAGGTAATAAGGAACATACATCCCAACAAGAAATGTGCAAGTGATGTCAACTAGGTGATGATGTTTGTGTATCATGAATCCATTTTTTTGGAGATTTTGGGACTGGTTTTTTTGGAAAACAGTGCTAGAATTGTTGCAAAAAGCTTCACCCATGGCCTCTGGGACAAATTCAAGGTCATTTTCCGTGCGAGAGATTTTTTTAGATAGTGTATGTTGGGTTGTTATTTTTCCTTGATATTCCATTTGCCAACCTTCTTGCTCTTCTTTCTCAATTACAGATTGTTCTTGAGATATACAGTGTGAGGAAAGAAATTAATAGAGAAAAATAAGGCGCCAATGGTGACACTAATAAACAAGAGATTAAAGTAAAAATTAACGACATAAAGGACATCATAAATTGGTAAAGAAGACATAGGATTAGCCTTAAATTTCTAGGACATGATATATATATATATATATATATATATATATATATATGACCACTATAAGGATTATAGAGTAATGGTTAGACTGAATGGATAACCACACTATAAGGTCGATGTACCTAACGTGCAGGCCACTGTCTTCAGTTAAATGATCCAAGAAGTAAAACAAGAGGGGAGTAGAATGGTGAGCATGTGTGAGTTCAAAGTGTAAGCATGAGTCATGGAGTCCTTAGAGCATGAGCTTATACATATAATGATTGTATTTGTCTTCATTCATCATCATATTTATCAATAAGTTTTTTGAGTAGACATTGTAATGATCGAATAAGCAAACTCCTATGGTTTGCCAAAATTCTTCTAGCCCTAGAGAAATTGGCAATCATTCTTCCCAAAATGTTGACAAAGGAGAAGATGGACAATTGTTACAATCATGAGCCCTCCCATGGTATTCCTAGGAATTAGGGCAAAATGTTCAAGAGGTGCTGAAGTAGATGTATAAGCTCTTATGATAAGATTTTTGAATACTTAGTTATAGTTTATCAATATGGAAGTTTTTGTCTCATAATGCACCACACTATTTTAAAATTTTGCATTTTGATCACGTCATAAAAATTTTAGTCCATTCAAAATAATGTTTTTTGGGTAGAAAACCTTTCTCCACTGACCTTTCCCTAATTTTCTTTCTTCGATATTTCCCTTCATCTACTTTACACACTCACTATTTTATAAATCTACTTTCTCATTTTAGCTTCGTTGATTCGAAGAGAAACTCTTCATCAAGGAATTCATCTCCTTGTAGCATTCTTCTTCATGGTGCAATCCAATCTTGCATAGCCTCTCCACAACACTTTTTTTTCTTCTCCAAAACACCTAGTATGATTTCTACTACTGAGATGACATAACAAAGGGATGCATTGATATTCTTGGAGTAAAAAGAACTGGTTCTTCTCCAACAGTGGTTGCTTCTTGTCAAGATTCACTCTCTATCTTATCCTTCCCACAACAATCTCATTGAACATGCAATCTCCCGATATCTTTTGTCTTCATCATCCCCCAAAAATGATAGTCAAGTTTATTAGAAAATTAATACTTTAGCCTATGGATAATAATACTGATCGCATGCAAATTATATATAAAAATATATGATTATCAATGCAAATTCAGGCATAAAACATTCCATTCTAATGAAAATAAGAATTTAATTGCTCTCATATTTTTTAGTGTTTATCTATCATTCTATGAAAATAAGTTTATAATCTCAAAATGCACTAATTTAGGGTTAGCTATGATAAATTAAAAGAAATATTTTTAAGAATAGATTATCCCTAGATTAATGTTAAATCATAAAAGAAAATGATTTTTATACACTCATTTATTTTTTTAAGTTTTAAATTCTAAATAAATGAGTATATTTTTTAATAAATATTTATTTTCCTGTTATTTATTGAATTTGAATTTTTAGAATGATAGATAATTTAATTTCTGATCCAATAGAAAAAATTTGGATTAATTTGGAGTTATATTTTAAAATATATAAATTTTCTAATTTTTAGGGATTTTCTAGAATTTTCTAGAATTTTTTATGAATTTAATTGGATTTATTTTGAATTAAATTCATTTAAAATATTTATTTTATCGCATGCTGATGTGGTAGATGACGTGGTGTGGGGAAAAAAATGGCACCACGTGGGACATATGAGACCGCCACGTGTCACACACGTGTACATGTGTGTGAGTGTGCGTGTGTGAGCATGTACGCACGTGTGTGCGTGTGTGTGTTTGTGATTAAGGAGAAAGCACCTTGTTAAGGATTTTTGATACCTCCTTAATCCCCTACACCTTATATAACCGTCGGATTTCCTAAATTTATGTCATGTGGGACTTTATTTTTGTTTTAAATATGCAAGTGACATGGCATTATGTGGATCGTCCGATTCACGCGTTAAAGTTGAATTGTCAATCGTCACTTAAGGGAAGGGTATGTGACGCATTTCTGTTCATCGGTGAATCATTTTTAAAATGATTTAATCTCAGTTGTCGATTTGAAGAGTTATATCGCCTGAGATTAAAACTGACAAAACACATCTGGAGCGTCAACTCAAGATCAAATGGTGAGTGTTTCACGCATTAATTCTTCGTGCGCGACGTGGCTAGATCTCAGTGGTCCATCTCTGATCTAACGGTCATGACTTAACCATAACGATTCACATCTTTGCATTTCATCAAAGCCGTTGATCGAAGAATTAAAGCACAATCCGACGATTACGCTCGATTTGCCCTATAAATTGAGATGTTCTTCGACATTATAAATTATTCTTGGGTTCTTCGAGTCATCAAACTGTATAGATACCACAATCCTTGAATCTCTTTCTTTCAATTGCTTCTAGATCCATTTTCACATCCAAAAAGAGTTTGAAAGTGAGATTTCGTTGAGAGAATAAGGAGAAATTGATTCTTGAATGCCAATGATCGTCTTCAAATTCACGATATAAATAGCCTTTGATCCGGCAAAAATTTTGATCAATTCGAGCACTATCTTGGGTTAGAAATCGTGTTTTTATCCTAATCTTTCTTCCTATAATATTATATTTCAATTTTGAATCATAGATTTGGTCAATTTTAATTTTAAATTTTGGTTTTTTCATGATTTTAAATTTTAGAAATTTCTCTCTGATTCGCTCATCGATTTCTCCACAAATCTTGATCCAAATTCAGTGATTTTTATTCTGTAGATTCGCCTTCGAGTTCTTTTTCCAATTCTATCAAAATCCCTAATTTCTTGCCTCAGTTCAAGGTCCGATTTGATCAAATTTCAAATAATACCTCAAAAATTCCTTAATTCGTTGTGGATTCGACCCTTATTCACCATTGTGCTATTTTATTCGTAATTAATCTTTAAAATTGGTAAGTTTGATATTTATTTTGACGCTTATCCGCGTGTTTTCAATGACCTCGCAGATTAGCTTCGTCACTAAACATGACCAAGAAAAACAAGAACTTTTGAATGGAAAAGATCAATGAAAAAACATGCCTCCTTTCTCTTGAAGAAGTGCTCCAACATCATTCATGTTCTCATACCAAAAGAAAAAACATCCAAGATTGAGCAAACAAAGAACCAACTAATTTATAAACTCTACTTTCTTGTGCATAATTTTTAAATTTTACATGGTGAGTTCAGAATATTTCAAAATAATTATTTATTTTCTTTAAAAAAGAGTACTTGTTGTTCTTAGCCCTGCTCAAGAATTATCATCTTTCAAGTTTCAAGACAAGTCTCTCTTCTTTCTCCTGAAATGGCTTCCGCTGTAGGAAGTTCTCCAACGAGATTCTCATTCTCTCTCTCCCACAAGATTCCCGTCCCTATCGTCCACCTCAACCGCCATTTTTCCTCGAGCAATTCCTTGAATTCGAAGCTGATTAGGCTCCCTCATTCTGGTAATCCTGTTCATCGCCGGAGCTTCTTCGCGCGATCCTCTCTAAAGGGCGCGGAAGAGGAAAGTGTTTCTCAGTCTTATGACTTCGATCTTTTCACGATTGGTGCTGGAAGCGGGGGGGTAAGGGCTTCGCGGTTTGCTGCGAATTATGGTGCCTCGGTTGCCATTTGCGAGCTTCCGTTTTCTACCATCTCGTCGGAGACTGCCGGAGGCGTCGGAGGAACGTATGGAACTATCTCTTGTGCTTTCTGTTTTTCTCAAATTATGTCTTTTTTCTTGTTTTTAGATTCCAGTATATGGTTTATTCGTGTTTTTTAGTTTAATTTATTGTTGGAGGAATGCATTGAATTATCTTTTGCTTTCGGTTCGTCTCAAATTATGTTTTTTAGATGCCAATGCACAATTAAGTTTCTCAAATTAAGCTAGAGAAATGCACAATGAATACGCTAGTTTGAAGAATTTGCGCAACTCTTTTGTCAACAAGATAATCATACATTAGAAGGGGGCGCGGAAGAGAGAGAGAGAGAGAGAGAGAGAGAGAGGAAAGTTTCTAGTGTTTTCATTTCTCAACCTTCTTATAGTGAGAGAATCAGAACTTGATTGGAAAGTGGTCCTAGGGAACTCCCTCCTCTCTGGTACAAAACTCTTTGAAAAATTTATTCCCTACAATGAGTTTCCCTTCTGATAACCCAAGGTTCTAACTAACTTGCACTGCATCAACCTGACTATGTTGCACTTTCTTCTTTATCCTTCTGTATATTCTCAATGGTCCTTTACAAATAATCCTCTCCTACAAGTCAATGTCGAGGTGAAAGGTTGGAAGTTAATGATAGGTTATAGCTTTACAGCGGATCAATATTTCCATTTGTTGGAAGATTTGGGGACATACTGGGGATGATATTTTATCAACTGTGTCCTCTACCACTGTCTGCCATTTCATGTCTTTGGTGAAGGTGTCTGGGTGGTTTTGGGTTTCTCTCTCTCCCTTCAGTATCTTGAAGGGCCTCATAGTATGTATCTGGGGAAATTTTCTCAATTGTAAATATATGCCTCTGACCTTTTTTCTGCATTTACTTTCACATGTGACCTTGATCAATTACTTTCCACCTGTCTGTCAATTTCTTGAAGATCTAGTTCATGAGTGCTCCCGTCACTGATGTCACCTCATTTGCCCTTAAAATGCATCAGCCAAAATATCTTTCCTTCCTCATAGCATGTAATCTCGAATTTAAAGCCCTTGGATTCGCAAACCCACCTATGATAATTAGTGTGGACTGTAGTCTGCTCGAACGAGAATTTCAAACTGTACTGATATGCCTTAGTTATAAATGGTCAAAACATAACATAATCTATCTGCTAATTGATCCATGTTACTATTGGATAATTCATTTATTTTTTATCGTATTAAGGCAGCTCCTGTACTAATTCTCGTTGAGCCAATCTCAGTAGTAACAACCATAGAGAAATTCTGTCAAGCAACCACCAAATCTGGGATGAACCCCTCTCAGGTTTGAGTCCTAAGTGAGGTGCCAACTTCTTCAAATGTGTGGTGATCGATGTATAATCTTTGATGAATCTTCTCGAGTAACAGTTAGGCATTGAAACCCCCTTAACTTTCTCAGGCTTTTGGGAATGCCTTGTACCTTGACAGCTTCAATCTTTGTCATACAAAATGAGTAACACCATTTCTGAGATCCAGTAGCTGATATTCTCCGGCTGTACCATGGGGATTTTACACTTTTTCAGCATTGATGTGAGGGTAATTTAAGATAAGGTTGGTTAGACACCTGCTTAGGTGTAGAAGGAAACAGTGGAGGGCTTATTGGCCGCATATATGCAATTTGCCAGATCCTAAGTTTTGGTGGGACACATTGGAGTCTCCAATGACTAATGAGCTGGCAATTTCCGTAATGCCAGTCCCTCTAAAAAGTAGGAAGGGATGCCCAGCAGAGGAGAATTCCGGAAGTTGGGTTGGTGAAGGAGGGCTTGTGGGAGGACTCTTGAATCAACCATACCCAAATCACAGACCTGTTGCCTACAAATCTCCTCTCTATCTTCTTTTTACACTTCTTCCCAATGAATCATTCAGGGTCTTAAAATGATTGTAAACAATTTCAAGAAATATATCAGGTGTTATTCTTACATGATTATAAGCACAGTTTTTGTTCATGAGGGCTTGAAAGTTTGGCTGGGGGATTCACAATCCCTATTGTGTAATTTTTGGGGAATATTTTTTATTGGAAAAAGGAATATCACTCGAGATCAGTGATCCTCCTAATTTTACTACAATACATCATTGTAAAATTTACATACATGACTATAATTGGATCCCCCCCCAACAACCACCGCTTAAGCCCTTCTAAACAACCCCGATACAAAGCCCTCCACATTGCGAACTATGTCATCCGCTGATGCTGCCCTTCCCTGGAAGATAATCTAGTTACAGTGCAGCCATAGTGTCCATAGCACAGTGAAGAGCCCTCCCTCCTCTGCCTCCCTCCCGTGAGCACCTCTTGTGAGAGAACCTCATAAAGCCTCTTCTTCAGCCCAAGCAAATGAACTTCCAGGGAAGATATCACCCAAGCAAATGGGCACTCGAAGAACATGTGAAAAAAATCTTCTTCAGCCCCTGTGCATATAATTAACTTTTCCTAGGCTTCCGAGAACAACCAGCTAGAAGGTGCATGTCACCAACCTTCACCTGAAGAGCAACCAGCTAGAAATTTGTACCTTTACGGGGGACCTTCTGCTGCCTGAACCAGTGCATGCGAATGGCGGCCAGTTCCTCCTGTATATGACTATGTCTGATATGCGCATAAAACACCCCGGACAGTCAAGGAGGTGCCTGCTTAACCAGCCATCTTGTGTCTCGCTCATAGGTGAACTCCCCAATGATAATGTTTCTCATGTACTATAAACTCTGTCTTGGGAGTGCTTGCTGCCATCAATTTGATCCGGGTAGTAACTTGATTTTCATGATGCCCAGATCATCAAGGAATTTATGGACCACCGGCGACAGAAATTGATCCAGGGCTGTCAAACTTTTTAAAATCGTATAATCTACAGAAAAAAGGCATTGCATATCGATTTCGGACGAGGAATGAACTGTTGAAGAGCAGGATGATACCAAACTCATGCAACTTCTGCGCCATATAATGAATTTCATTCTTCTAAAAGTGAGAGTACCCAAATGACCTCACATTAATGGATATGTTCTTGGAAGCATGTTGTTTGTGTGACCTGCTTCTCTCTTGCCACAAGGATAGTTCCCATTCCCTCTCTGTTTCAGGTGCGATGGTGCTGCTCTTGTCTTCTCATAGCTTATCTGAAAAAAAATTATTGTTCTCTTCTCTTCCCTGTCTTGGTTGTATAACATCCCTGTCTGCACATTGTTGATTGATAGGTGAAAAATTAGCTTGCTGATGTGTATGTCTACTGATCCAAGGTTGTCGAGTCCTGTCAACTCATGATGAAATTAGTGCTGCCTGTTTTCAATGGTCAGCAGTATTACCACACTGTCACGTCATTTGTGTATAAGGTAAAAAGATTGTCAAACTGCCACACTCCCACCATCTTTTTTGCCCCATCTACCTATCTCAGTCTCTACATCTCGTCCTCTCTCTCACACACAATTTGTATTTCCTGGAAGTCAAGCAACTCAAGCACTCAACCCTAGTGCTTGAGAGTTGCTAAGAATTCAGAAGTGTGCATGACAAGACTGCAAGAGTGTCCAACCTGACTCTTTTGTGCCAAATTGGTCTCGCATTAGTGGTGTCTTGTCAGATATAATCTCACTTGCCATTAAATCTGCTGATACTTTTTTGGCTTTATTTTAAAGCTTATATTTTGGTATAGTTGAGACGTGAAGTAAATCTGGTCTTTTATTGAATTAGTTTCTGATATATGTATATATAGGTATAAATATAGATATATTGGTAATTCTTGTCATATTCCACCAACTCCATGTATTGTTGGCTGAATGTTCTAATTATTCATGTTTCGCCAATATAGCTGTGTACTTCGTGGCTGTGTTCCTAAGAAGTTACTTGTATATGCTTCGAAATATTCACATGATTTTGATTCGAGTTGTGGGTTTGGATGGACTTATGATACTGAGCCAAAGCATGACTGGAGCACCCTTATAGCAAACAAAAATGCTGAGTTACAGCGCCTAACTGGAATCTACAAGAATATCCTAAAAAATGCGAATGTCAGATTGATTGAGGGTCGTGGAAAGGTGATGCAATTATAAAATCCTTGCATGTCTTCATTTAAACCTTAATTTTAATCTTTTGTTGAATTGTTCTTCAGATTGTGGGCCCTCATACAGTTGATGTAGATGGGAAGATTTACTCTGCCAGACATATTCTTATTTCTGTTGGTGGACGGCCTTTTATTCCTGATATACCAGGGAAGGAACATGCCATAGATTCTGATATTGCCTTAGATTTACCTTCTAAACCAGAAAAGATCGCCATAGTCGGGGGAGGTTACATTGCTGTAGAGTTTGCAGGAATCTTTAAAGGTCTAAAGAGTGATGTCCATGTGTTCCTTCGGCAACCAAAAGTCCTTCGAGTCTTTGACGAAGAGGTGAATCATTGATAACAGTTTTATTTGTTCTGTTTTTCTATGAATACCTTTCTAGATCCTCCCTCCTTTTTAAAGGAGATTACTGAAACCTTTTTTTCCTTGTAAATTTGAATCCTCAATTTCATTGTGAAAAGGAGTTCATATTTTTTTATTTGGATCCAGTTGAGATGATTTTCTTCAATTGATTGTCTCTTGATCAATATTTATGCCATTAAAAATAATTTCAGGTTAGAGATTTTGTTACAGAGCAGATGTCTTTAAGGGGGATTCAATTTCATACTGAAGAGACTCCTCAAGCTATTATAAAATCTAACAATGGTAAACTATCTCTCAAAACAAACAAAGGATCCATCGATGGTTTCTCCCATGTTATGTTTGCTACTGGTCGAAGACCCAACACAAAGGTTTGACTTCCATTTCTTTGTTGAACCTTAGTCCACTTTTTTTTAAAAGAAATCAATGCTTAATTTTGACTGTTTTTTTCAGAACTTGGGTTTAGAGGAGGTTGGAGTGAAGTTGGCAGAAAATGGTTCAATCTTGGTACTTGGAAGATTATAAACCTTCCCTATGGGTTACGGGTTTTATCTAAATCTATATTTTACATTAGTATCACTTAATGTATGTTTTCATGTCAGGTTGATGAGTTCTCTAGAACATCTGTGGATTCAATCTGGGCAATCGGGGACGTAACTGATAGAGTGAATCTGACACCAGTTGCACTTATGGAAGGAAAGCGCATTAGCAAAGACTATTTTTGATGGCAAGCCAACGAAACCAGACTACAAGTACAAATGATATTCAATTTTTTCTCATCAAGAACTTTCGTGAGATTAAATATTGTATCTCTTATATCCTATCATTTCCTTAAATGCAGAGCTATTCCATCTGCGGTGTTCTCTCAGCCCCCAATTGGCCAAGTGGGCCTCACTGAAGAGCAGGTGCTTACTCCCAATCAAATATTGATGAACATATTCACATATTTATCCTCTTTTTTTGTAATTATTTTGTATTTCAGGCTGTTAAAGAATACGGGGACATCGATGTGTTTACTGCAAACTTTCGGCCACTTAAAGCCACTCTCTCAGGTCTCCCTGACCGGACATTCATGAAGGTTATCGTATGCGCTAATTCAACTAGAGTTCTTGGGGTTCATATGTGCGGTGATGATGCAGCAGAAATTATCCAGGTCTCTCTTTTTTTTTTACTTTTGCTGGTGTCAACCAGGTTTCTTTTTTTTTACTTATTTTACTTTTCATTTTTACTTTTGTGCAACATGAATGGTTGCCTGTCCATTTTTTACCATTTTTGGGTCTATGAAGGTCATTTATTCCATTAATTCCCACTTATGGGCTCAACTAACAGATGCTCTTGAATGGGTAGTCAAGCCCCGGAGGTTTTGGTGACCAGGGATGGAAACCTTGGGATGGAGGTACCTGTGAAGTGGAAGAGTTTACTGGAGTTCAATTCAATGTGGGAGCATAGGCACTAATTCATGAGAGGCTTCCGGAGTTCCAACTTGAGGACAAGTTGAGGTTATCGAGGGGGTAATGATAAGAGACCATTACTGACATACTATAGATATCAGGAGAAAGGAAGCCAACTGGTTCAGGAGGAACCAGTTCAGTCAATGTCTGCTAGTCCAGAACCACATCCACACGCCGTCCGGGGTGGGGGATAGGGGATTTGGGTTTTGGCAAGTGGGTGGAATCAACCCCTTTAAAAAAGAGAAAGAATTCAAGAAAGTCATTCTTGCAGTTGACATGAGTTGGGAGAGTTGGGGAAGTGTCGTGAATGTCTTCCCTACATTCTCTTTCATTCTTGTTCTTCTTCGTCTCTCTTTTCAATAATTCAAGGCATAATCATTCTTTCAAGATAGGAGTTTGACCACACTGGTTCCCGATTTTTTTGGGTTCATGAAGGTCATGTGTTCCATTAATGTCTATTTTTTGTGTCAGATTTCTGCTTCCTAAATTGATTAACTTTCAACTTATTCCAGCTTTCAGGGTTGTGTTTTATAGAACATAAATGGTTTGACTTTCTACTTGTTACCCTTTTTTGGTGACTTTTACATGGCATAGTTTGTAAAGTTTCCTTCTATTCTCACTTTTGGGTGTATTTTCCTATGAGAGAATGGGTTGGCTTTCCATCGGTCCCTACTTCTTAGGTTCTCTTTCTTCAACTAAGATGTGTTGAGTTTCCATTATTTTCCACTTTTGTGTTGGTTTTAGGTATGACCTGAATCGTGGACTTCAATATAGACATAGAAATTTGATTATGCTGTTTCAAGAAAACATTATGACATGGAATTAATTCAATCTATCGAAATCATTGTATTTCTTGCTATGACTTACAATGATTACACAAAAACAGAAATAGAGAAGAATCAAAGGAACTACTGATGGGCCACCGGGAACTGTGATAAAAAACTGCTTATGGTGGCACCAGTGAGGAATTGTGTATCGTGTGAATGCAGAAGAACACCCACTACAAGAATTACAAGATTAGAAAGAGGTGACAATGTCAGATCAACCTATACGAGGGTGATGCTGCCAGTGAATCTGCAATAACAGCAATGGTTCTAACAAAAATTTGAACGTGTTCCAGTAAGTGCCTCCTCTTAGATATACTTTGATGGTGCCCCACCTGTGAGAGTGATGGTGGAAAAAACCATTACTCTGGATCATCTAGAAGGACCTCTCCAGCCTTTGATAAGTGTGAAATATCTTTTAAATACCTTCCCCTTTAAGATTCACCTTATCCTCTTGATGCAAATCAGGAAAATGATGCATGATTGCGGGAATTCGAGTTCCTAAAATTGAGCGCTTCATTGGGGAAGACACCTTCCATTCCATTTCTCCTGCAAGGGTTCTTGGAATTGGCTGCAGTTTTTCAATACTACCCATTTCTTTCCATAACTGAGAGACATGAAAAACCAGACGCAAGGAGCTATAGTTTGGAGACAGTTTCTCATTAAACTTTTTGGCCAAAGATTTCATTCTGTAAGAGCAAAGCCTAAAATTAACTTTCTACTGCACGTTAAATTGCATGTGCTGGGGGGATGCTTGTTTGCATCTAATTTCACGATGAACTTTGCCTGGACTCTTTAACAGGGCCAAAATTCTGTCTCTACTCTTCAATTGTAAGTCGATGTCATTTTTAGGGAAGGATGGGTACCCATACTTGATTGTTGTGGGTGGATCCTGTTACAATCCTGTTGATAAGTATCAAGAATTCTACTTTTGATGGGGGAATGTTTAGAAAGAGAAGGAGAGACAGAGAAAGAGCCTTCAGAAGATAGGGAGAGGGATAGATCAACGACAGATAAATCAAGAGGACGAGAACTTCTGACTGTAGAGAGGACAGAGAAGGAGACACAAAGGGTAAGGGCAATTATTAATTCACTTCTGCAGGCAGGCATGCAGAAAAATAGGGAGGCAGAAAGTCCAACTAAAGAACTGAAATTTTGTTAATTGCTCCTTAGGCAGCACCTCTTGACATGAGTCTTTCGGAAGAGATTGTTCCTGGACACATCGGCAGTCTAAATGCACAAAGGGGGAAGAAAACTATTCGCACTTGATCTTCAAGTGCCCATTCTCTCAGGGAATTTGCGCTAACCAGAAGATACCACTGCTGTAAGTTACCTCGGATGAGGTATTTTGGGCTTCACTGAGGCATAACACTGTTAGGAGGGAGATGGAGTTGGGAAAAAACCTGATAGGGCTCCAATTATAACAAGCCATGAGCCCAAATCGCAGGGTGGGCCATGGCCAGTTTCTTCTGGTCCAGCAGGACAGGGCTCAGGGGTATACTGCCCTAAAGAGGGCATATCAGACAAGGAAACGGCATTGAGGAGGATCACTGCAGTCTTGGGTTTTGGGCCAGCGACTGGGACCTCTCTTTCTCTCTCTCAAATGAATGCTCCCTCTTGATCCCCCTCACCACTATCTCATCAGTCAGTATCCGAGCTAGCAAACAGGAGAGTGTCAAACCAGTATGGAACATACCAAAGAATGAGTCATCGCAATCCCCCCAGCAAACAGGAGAGTGTCAAGCCAGTATGGAGATAAAGGCAGAATTGAAGCTTATCTAACCAGAAGGCTGGCAACCATTATGGAGACTGCACAGGCAGTGGTGACACACAAAGTGGTGGCAGCATATGCAGCTGCCCACGACATCCCATCTCCCCCTCATCACCAGAAGTTTTGCACCATCAGTTTATTGCTGACAATGTGCAAAGTCAGATGATGCCAAAGACCTGCTCGACCTCTAGGAACTTCTCCAGCAAGAAACTTGGCATCTGACAGCAGCTAGTTTTACCATGACGTTGATCTTGACCAGCAATCTAAATATCTCTATTTTTCATGCAATGAAAATAACATCCTGGGGCATGGTTTCCAACAGAAGCTTCATCTTATTTTAGTGAGTGAATAGGAGGATTCAGGCGAGGATGACATCATGGTGAGGGAATTATCTTTTCCAGGACACTAGACAATGGAGAAGTCATACCCCAACACTTTGGTTAACCAGCACTGGTATTCAGGTTTCATCTGCATTTGTATGAAAAATGGAGGCTCATTTGATAAGTTTTCTTAGTACCCTCTGGCAACTGGTGGTGCTATGTGTAATCTGGCTGCATCTTAATTTTTAAGGTGAGGGATGCTTTGGCAGACAGTGTACATATGACCTATATATAAAATATTATCAGGTTGATCACCAATATTGGGTGATCTTCCTTTTCCTTTTCAAAAAGAAAAAATCATTTCACTTCTCCACTCTTTACACTAAAAAACAGAGAGAAAGAGTCGATAGAAATTCACTAAAATGTCTGCCATTGTGCACTGTCTGATCATTGATCTGATGACTCATGATGGTCCTATTAATTTTGTATACATGTTGTCAAAACACCACTCCTTTGTCAGAAGATAGCTCTTTGTTGATGGAAGTTTAGTGCACAGGAAGAGGAAGAAAAAAAGCTTACTTATCATTTAATGCTCAGGGTTATTTATACAGTCTGTATTTGATCATTACTGTATAACGGTCAATTCGTAACGGTAACTAGCAATAGGTAAAAAAAAGCAAGAATAAAAAGGGGTAGAAATACAATTTTGTAAGTTGAAGGGAAAAAATTGCAATGACTCTTGATTTCTCAACACTCCCCCTCAAGCGTGGGAATGGATGCTCCTCATTCCTAGCTTGTAGACTAGTTTGGAGAATTGCTTGACTGGTAGCCCTTTGGTCAAGATGTCTGCACATTGGTTAGTTGTAGGAACATAGTCTATGTACAGAACCTTTTCTTCAAGTTTCTCCTTGATATAGAACCTGTCAATGTCGATATGTTTGTTCCGGTTATGATTTACTAGGTCATGTTCAATGTAAATTGCTGATTTATTGTCACATAACGTGTATCGGTTCTTCATTGGGAATTTGTAGATCCTTTAAGATTCCTTGGATCCATATAACTTCATCAACTCTACTCAATAGAGCTTGAAATTCTGCTTCAATGCTTGACTACGACACTACACTTTATTTTTTACTCTTCCATGTAACCAAGTTCCCTTCAAGCAAAATACAGTGGTTGACTTGCGGTCAATAAGTGATCCATCAAAGTCAGAGTCTTTGTAAATTAAGAGATCAAGTTTACGTGTCTTCTTGAATGTGAGTCCCAGTCTAACAGTCCTTTAAGGTACCTCAATACCCGAAGAGCTGCATGATAGTGAGACTTCTGTGGATTATTCATAAATTGGGTTAGCATGTTGACATGATATGAAATATCAAGTCGAGTATGTGATCGGTATAATAATTTGCAATTAACCTCTGATATGACTCTATTTCTATTTTAAGATCTTCTTCACTTAAGGTTAATTTGTGATTAGTTTCGATAGGTGTATTATTAATCTTACTCTGTATTAGTTTAGTTTCATTCAACAGGTCAAGTATGTATTTCTGCTGAGTCATTAGGTATCCGTTACTAGATTGGGCTATTTCTATTCCAAGAAAATATTTTACTGCTCCAAGTTTCTTAACCTCAAATGGGTAGTAAGTTGCATTTCCAGTTTTATCGCTTCCTCATCATTGTTCCCTATTATTATAACGTCATCTGCATATACTATTAGAATTGTCGATCCCCCTGTTTGAAAGTGTTGAAAAAATAGTGTGCGATTGCCATTATAGTTTGTATCCCAAAGTTCTCTTAGTTCTTGTGAACTTACCAAACCAGGCCCTAGGTGATTGCTTTAGTCCATAGAGTGCCTTTCTTAATTTACAGATTTTATCCCTTTCATAACATCTTGAGGATGTGTGGTTGGTTGTTTGTTCCTCCTTACATAGTATTTTGGGTAGGTAGATGACTGATTATTGCCATCAGTGGCTGGTTGTGAGTCCATTTTTGTTGTGCTTTCCTGAATCTCCTGAGGTAGTTGAGTCTCTTGCTTGTCTCACATGCTAATGAAAGCTAGTGGAGTAAGAACTTCCCCCATGATACTATCTTATTCCCTATTTGGCTTAATATTAGTTTGATAATAGAAACAATGTTCATTGAAGATGATATCCTTTGTAATTATCACCCTTCTAGTTAGTGGGTGGTAGAACTTGTATCCCTTTTGTGTATTTGAGTACCCTACAAATACACATTTTAGGGCCTTAACCGATAGTTTATCAGGTGATAAGTGGTGTGAGTGAACATAACTCACACATCCAAATACTCGAGGTATTAAACCATTCCTCAATCTTACTTTTGGAAATAGTTTTTCCAATACTTCAATTGGACTCTTCAAATTCAAGGTTTTTGTAGGTAATCGGTTGATAAAGTTGACTACAGTCATTCCGGCAAAGTCCTAAAGGTTCTTTGAAAGGTGAGCTTGTTCCATTAATGCTCTGCATTTATTCATTCAGTCTCCTATTTTCCTTTTAGCCCAACCCATTCTGTTAGGAGTATAGGGACACGAAGTTTCATTTCGAATTCCCTCGTGCTCAAAGAATTCCTGTAACTCTTTGTTACAGAAATCTTTGGCATTGTCAGTCCTGAACCCTTGTACATGAACCTCAAATTGTCTTTTAATCAATTGGCAGAGGGTTTTAAGGATTCTACTCACCTCATTTTTATGTTTCATTAGATATATCCAGTAGAACCGATTATGATCATCCACGCATACTAGGAAACACCTGAAGTCGTTTATGTCTGTGTGTGGAGAGGGTCCCCATACATCACAATCAATAAGGTAGAATGAGACTTGACTTCTACTATCTACAAATGGATATATTTTCTTCTTTGATTTGGCAAGTTGGCACGCATCACACATTAATTTGTCCACAAACAATTCTTTAAAAAACTGAGTGTACGTAGTTTTCAAAAGGGTAAATGAGGGATGTCCTAGACGTCTATGGGGTAGAACTACTTCTTCTTTAGGTAAGCTATTCACCGCTGCTGTTCTGGAGCAAGAGAGTCTTACATTGTCAGATGATGCACTAGGTAGATAATATAACCCTTGCTGGACTCTAGCAAGTCCAATCTTCCACCCATGGACCTTATTATAGAGAAGTGCGTCAGTATCCTAAAAAATAATCCGGAATTCTTCTAGCTTATCTATTCTCTGAACTGACACTTGGCTAATAAATAATTTGCGCACATGTAAGACTCTTGATAACAACCATATTGGTTCTACATGGATACTACCAATCCCGACAACTTCAAGCAGTGTGCCATCGGCAGTTTGAACATTATGTCGAGTGGTACACAGTTCATATGACACAAATTTGTCTAGTATTGGATTCATATGATCAGTGGCTCTTGAATCTAAGATCTAGGAGTTCTGATAGGATTTAAATGAAGATATTGTAGATAAGGCTGAGAAAATTGGGTTTTTACCTAAGTATGTTTGGGAAGTTGACCCAATGATCAATCCAGAGGAGGTAGAAGCTCCAAACAAAGCTTGAAGGCCTTGTATTTTCTGTTGAAGGTTCTGCATTTGCTGTTGGAGACTCTGTATCTTCAGGTCTTGTGGATGATGGGGGGTCACTTTGGTGTTTGAACAAGTTGACAGTTGTATGCCATTTGAAGGTTATGTATAATTCGGTGCCCACTGTTATCCTCCCGATATCTCCCCTTGATTTATACATGGTTGTGTCATCATATGTACTTGGGGTGGTCTGTTCTGAAGCTTCCAGGACATCTCCTTCACATGGCCTCGCTATTACAGTAATTACACCAAAGGTTTTCTTTATTTCTTGTTGGTCCTCTTTTTGTTAGCATTAATTTGAGGGATAGGCAGAGTAGACTGAGTTGTTGTTGTAGCCCTTGGTTGAGATACTGCACATGCTGAACTTTCCTCTCCTCCTTTCATCTCTTGCGATCGGCTCTCTTCACTCATCAACTGTGAGATTGCATCATCGAAGGTTAGAGAATTCTATCTAGTATATAGTTGGCTTCTTATTCCTTCAAACTCTGGCCTCAATCCTTAGAGAAGCTTATAAACTCTGTCCATGAGGATATAATCTATGTCTCCTGTAGTGTGTACTGGCGGCCTATAGTGATCAAGTTCACTGAAGATTGTGCTCAATTCATTTGCATATCCAAGAATAGACTGCTCACCCTGTTTACTAGCTGAGCGATCTTGGACCTGTCATTCTTCTTTGAGTGATACTTATGAACCGCATCCCATATCTCTTTCACTGTTTCATATTGAATGAATCAATTAGCCATCTCAGTGTTCATGGAGTCTAGGATCCAAATATATAAAATTTTTGCTTCTACAATCCATTGCTTGTAGATTGGATCCGTACTCAGCGGAGCTTCACTCGTAAGGTGATCAAGCAGGTTTCTTGGCCTTAAAATGGCTTGAATATGCCTCCCCCATAAGTATATATTATGACCTGTAAACTGACTTCATGTTGTCACCACCGGTAGTTTATTGAACCATCGATCACTCGTAGAGATAGCAAGACTCGAAGAAGGAGCTTGTTTGAAGGTTCCTGAGGATGCCCCCTATTGAAGCAGTGATAGGTTTTTCTTCTTGTGCCATATGGTCAAAGGTAGATCTTACTATATGTAAGTTCCTCCCTCTTGTTTAGTCCCCATTAGGAATTGACGATGTAAAAAACTGATCTTTTTGAATTGAGGAGGGAAGGGCACCCAGATGCAGTGCCCCCCGATGTCATTAAAACAATGATGAAAGGTACAGATCATGTACTATAGGGGTACAGTAGTCGAGGGGCTTAGACCACCTCGGTGCCAAAAAGACGCAAACCCCCTCGCGTTGTGCTGGATAGCATCAGCGGAAGGGGTACAACCCCTTAATATGACCTCATTCCTCTGGGTCCAGATGGACCAAAGTGTGGCAAAAATAGTCTGCCACTCAGCTTCACGACGGAAAGATCAGCCACTAAGAGACCGCCAGAACGCCTCCTCCAAAGTCGCCACAAGCTGGCCGACACCCACCTCCTGCCACACCTCCTGGGCCAAGGGGCAAGCAAAGAACAGGTGCAGGCAATCCTCCACCGCCCTAGCGCACAATGGGCACTCCACGGGAGAGTCCAGGACCATGTGCTGCCACAAGGACCTCGTCATCAATCGCCGTCATAGCAGGAGCCAGGCGAAAATCTTGATCTTCAAAGGGAGACGTCGCTTCCACACCAAACGACACCTCTGCAAAAGGAGCGGGTCCTCCGATTCCCCCTAGTCTCAGAGCAATCTATAAACTGCCCGGACGGTGAAGCTTGGGCCGCTCCACAGCCACGCGTCCTGGGCTGCCTCCGACAAGCTCTGGTCGGCAAGGAGCTCCTGCAGCCTCAACAGCTCAGCCACCTGTTGGTCAGAAAATGCCTCGGGCAGAGCCGGGGCCCATGCTCTGTGCCAGGCCCGCTGTATCGAAGCTCCCGGATCCATGGATAATGCGTAGAGGAGAGGAAAAACCCCACTGAGACGACCATGTCCGGACCAGTTGTCCTCCCAGAACTGGAAAGTCTCCCCGTTCCCTAGTTGCGGACAGAAGACACGTCCGCATGCTCGCCATAAATGCGGAGTCGCCGCACCTCGGGGTCTGCCACATCTCCCAATCTAGTGAATGTCCGTACCCGTCTCTTAGCACCACCGATGCTAAGTCTCCCGAAGGTTGCATCATCCGACGCACCCACTTAGTCAGGAGAGCCATATTGGTATGCTGAAGATGGCGTATGCCTAGTCCGCCTTGAGAAATTGGCCGGCACACGGTGGTCCATGTGATGAGTGCCGCCCCCCGTGATTCCTCGGGCTGGGAACCTCGCCAAAAGAAGCTTTGCATAGTCTTCTCGAGAAGTCTCTGACTTCGGCCGGCATCTTGAAGATCGACATATAATAAATGGGTATAGCGGCCAGGACCGACTTCAGTAGAACCAGTCTACCCCCGCGTGAGAGTAGGCGTGCCCACCAGCCTCCCAAGCGCGTCTCCACCTTCTCGAATACTGGCTGCCAATCTTGGATCCGAAGGCGGCGATCGAAAAGCGGCACCCCAAGGTACCGGATCGGCAGGGTTCTAATAGGCGTCTCCAGGATCTGAGAGCATCCACTCAGCTCCTCCGTGAATAAACCGAAACCGACGAGGGTGGACTTAGCCCGGTTCAGTCGAAGCCCAGAGAAATTTGAGAATATGTCCATCATGATCGAGAGTGTCTGCGCCATTGCCGTGGATCCCTAGATGAAGAATGTTGTATCATCGGCATATTATAGCAAGGGTATGTCACCGAGAAGGCTAGCCGACTGAAATCCGGTCATGGCCCCGTGCAGGCACACCTGCGATGTGCATACCGCCAAAGCATCCACTGCTAGAATGAACAATAAGGGGGCCGCGGACAACCCCTGGCCGGATGTCTCGTTGGGGGTGAATCCATCCCCCTTGCGACCGACCATTCACCAGGACGGTGAAAGTGGAGGTCGTAACGCACTGTTTCACCCACCGCACCCATGTCTCTGGAAGCCCCGACATCGGAGGACATTCCGAGAAAAACGCCAGTCAATAGAGTCATAGGCCTTAGCAAAATCCACCTTCCACATGAAAACGGTGGTGCCATCTCGATGCCATGCTGCTACGATCTCTTCTGCCAACACGATACTGTCTACCATCTGCCGGCCCGGGATAAAGGCAGACTAGAACGGGCTTATTAATGATGAAAGCACCCCCTGGAGCCGATTGGCCAACACCTTTGCAAATATTAGGTACAGAGAGTTGGACAGTGAAATCGGGCGGAAATCACCAATTTGCTTCGCCCCTTGCACCTTCGGCAACAGCACAATGTATGCTTTGTTAAGCCTGTCCATCTGGTATCGGCCTGCCCTGAAATCCTCCAGCGCCTCCATAACTTTCGTAATTGACGATGTCTGATAGCTTTAGATAATCTTAAAAAAAATGCACCTCCCGATTTAGCAACTGGCGAGCTCTGATACCATGTCAAAACACTAATCCTTTGCCAAAAGATAACTCTATGTTGACGGAAGTTTAGTGCTCACAAAGAGGAAGAAGAAAAGGCTTACTTATCATTTAATGCTCAGGGTTATTTATAGAGTCTTTTTGACCGTTACTGTGTACCGGTCAATTCCTAACGGTAACTAGAGATCGGTAAAAAAGCAGGAATAAAAAGGGTAGAAATACAATTTTGTAAGTTGAAGGGAAAAAATTACAGTGACTCTCAATTTCTCAACACATGTTGGTTTAGTTGATTTAATCAACCAATTTTTGTACACGAGGGTCCTATCAATTTCAACTTAATTTTTATACATGTTGATCGATTCGCACAATCAAATTTAGGGTTCTCCAAATCTGAACAGACATCTGATTTACCAAATGAAGCCAACACTGATAGTGCTGAAATTTTTCCAAAACCAAAGGATAAGTTTCTTTAGGTTTAGGTTTTAGGTATAGAGCTTAGGTGTGACTGAACCATAATGGGGCTTTACAAAGTCCATTGGGCCATAGGAATGTTGCTTATGAAATCATCAGATATATGATATTAAGCAGAGTAGCAGATGCTTTGTTTCACAATTTTAGCAATGTAAGACTATTTATAACATATCACTAAAAAATTGTGAATATACTTATTGTTGTGCCTAGGATTTGAGCCAACTACGCACAACTTTGAAGCACGTATACATACATGTGTTACATACCTATGTAAATATGTACATAGAATACAATACATACATGTACTTACATTATTATGAGAGATTAGTGGTATAATTTAACATTTGATTTCTGTCTCTACCTGATAATGTGCACCACAGAAATTATAGGTACAACTGTACCCTTACCAAACTTGACTGCTACCATCACTGAACCAAAGCTTAGGTTTAGGTTTAGGTTACCTCTAAAAACCATTTCTCACACAAGGACTCAAGAACCCTTATCGATTTAGTCGTTTTTAAAAATTGAGGGGTGAGGAGAGATGATGGAATGATGCTCTGCCATTCAGTCGATCCTATTTCCAATTCCTTGCCACAGCTTCCTGTATCTCTGAAGGAGCATGAAGAGGCTGTGCTAGTCCTTTCAGCAACAGTAATGAACTCCTGTTTTTTTCCCAAATACAGAACTCATTTACTTATTTTGGGATCTTTTTGGATCGCCTTCCAGTAGACATTATGGCAATATTTCTGTCTTATGGAATCCCATGTGACCTACAGCTATGCTGTCATGGAATTCCCTTAGAATACTGAGGATTACATCACTCTGTTTTTATTTAGTAATACCCTGTCCTTTATTGAGTACCATGGAAGCGTAGATGCTCCCCATTAATAACCAATTTGACCAACTATAATTCTGAATTTGATTAATTTCCTTGTTGATAGTCTTATCTTGAACCAATGGTTAACTGGTATAGCACTTATACTGGCTGCCTCATTCGCTTGACTACTAGACAAGGCCTTGTTATTGGTATCTGCCTTGTAATCCATGTTGAATTTACACCCCCATTAAATTGTCAGCCATTTATGATATGTTGGCTTTACATCCTTCAGATCAAACAAACAACTAGTGCAAGCCTACTCAACTCATGTAAACACATGTTCTCTACTAACTAATAGAAAAAGACTCCTACTTCTTAAACATGAGATTTGTTGAGTGCTCCACTCACTTCGAGAAGAGCTGACATTCATACCAAAGGCCCAACCTATTTGTCCAATTTCAATTCATGCTTGGGCTTCACTCGTCTCTTTGTCCCTCAGTTGTACAACTGGAAAGATCAAACAAATTTGAACTGCTCACCCGTAGTAGTAGCATGAAGTGTGGTCGGGGGGCTAACATAAGAATCTTCCAACTCCAATAGCAAAATAAAAGAATTTTAAGCTGTACTGATCTATGTGCAAGGTAAATCGTTGAAATGGCAAATAATGCTTCCACTTCTGTACTACTATGATAATTTAGATTATTCTCGTTCATATGCTGATTTAGAACGAGATTTTATTGAAATACATGACCACTTCAATTACTCCTTGAAGAATTGGTTTAATAGCCATGCAGTTTTGCAACACCACACCCTATCCCCCCCCCCTCCTCTCAGCCCAAAACACACACAAATCTTCTCTTCTATCCTTCTAACCCCAGGAACCCTCTCAGTTCTCTAACATTTTTTGACTGCGCCGATCTGCTCCTGATCAGAAGCTAGTCCTGCCAAAACCCAATGACTAAGGTACTTAAAGTGCCGTCACTGGCACTTGAAAGCATTAATATGAAGTTCATTCTCCAAAAAGGTTTCGAATACCTACATCAGATGGTACATATGCTCTTATGGATCCTTGCAATAGGTCAGGTAATCAGCAAAGAAGATCAAGACTGACATTCATTGTAGGGAACTGAACAAATGGCTCATAAGAAAAAACAATTGATCAAGACTGACGCTCTCATCAAAGATGAGAGCATTAGTTTTCCCAAATTCATCAATAGGAAGGCTATTCTACATAAGGATCTAGAATACCTACATCAGATGGTACATATGCTCTTCTAGATCCTTGCTATATCGATCAGAAAGTCGTCAAAGATAATGGATCCTTGCTATAGTGGGGGACTTGCCAACTGATTCATGAGACTGGAAACTATTGATCAAGACTGACATTCTCACCAAGGATGAAAGCATCATTCAGTTCAAAATTCATAATGACCATCATGAGCACAGAATGCTGTCTTTTGGATGTCAGTGCGCATTCTAATCTGGTGATAGATGAATTTTAAGTCCAATTTCGAGAAGTTAGTAATGCTTTTAAGCTCATCCAGCAACTCATCATCGACTACTGAAATGAGATAACTATTAAGCAATTTTTTTTTGTTTTTTTTTAAACCTATGAAGCAGTGTTAACCTGTTCAGGGCTCAGTAGTCAGCGCAGATCCTCGAACTGCCGTTCTTTTTCCTCACCAATAACACTGGACTTGAGTATGAGCTGCTTGAACAATTCAGGTAGATGGTAATTCTGATACGGTCCCTTCAATCTCTTTCTTTTGGATATGACAGCAGTGAAACAGCTGAGTGTTATCTGGTTTGTGCTCCATGTATCAGGTTGATATGGTGATCAGATTCCCTACAAACAGGCAGTCCTTTCAAAGGTTGAATATATCAGGGATAATCTTGTGCAAGCATTTGTCAAAGTTAATGGGATTACCCAAGCTGGAGGGGAAATCTTTCCAGCTATTTATTAAAGTCTAACCAGTCATAGAAGGGAACTGGAAATCATTCTTCAGTCCACAACCACCGTGACAAGGCTGCTCCATGAAAAAGAGTGAATTTGATGCCACATGCTCCTTTTTAACAATTGAATTCATCAAAAGGAGTGGATAAAGTAGGTAAGGAGATGTGTTACCACTCATGCATTTTCAATATTGGTGAATGGGCACCCGGAGGGTGGGTGGATTCACCCACAAAGGAGAGTGAGGCAGGGGTGCCTACTTGCTCCACTATTATTCGTTCTGGCAGTAGACGCACTTGCCAAATGTACTATGCAAGCGTGTTCACAAGGCCTATTGAAAGGATACCAAACTCCAAGCTACTCAGATGTCATTCCTCTATTATAATAGGCTGACGATACCACATTTTTTTAGAAAGCTCAGTAGAGGAAGCAAAGAACCTGTCCACTTTGCTAGATCTATTTGCAGATTTTTTGGGTCTACAAATTAATCGTACCAGGTCAACATTTATAGGGTTTGGAATGGCACAAGAATAGGAGTTGCAATGTTCAGAGGCTTTGGGCACTCCGAGTGGAAGCCTACCCAAGAGATACTTGGGCCTACCATTAAGGTGGACAAGGATGCACAATATAGATTGGCAGCTGGTTGTCGAGAAGGTGGAAGGACGCTTGGAGGGCTGGCAAACTAAAGTGATGTCGAGAGGGGGGGGGAAGTGGGTGTTTGGTGCTGGTACAGTCTGTCTTTTCAGCAGTACCTATGTTCTACTTCTCTGTATTCAAGGTGCCAGTAGGAGTGGGGAAGCGCCTGGAAGGCTTGATGATACGATTCTTATGGAAAAAGGCACTAGATCAAAACAAAGTTGTTGCCTAGCGATGGTCTCATGGGACATAGTCTGTCAACCTATTAAGAGAGGAGGATTGGGGATCCTACACGTACAAATTATGAAATACGGCTCTATTGATGAAGTGGGTGACTAAGACTATGGGCCCCCAAGAAGATCCAGCCACACTAATATTGAAAGACAATTATGGAAGGGGGCTGGATTGGGTAAGCCGATCCCTAGAGGCCCATCCCCATTTTGGCAAGGCTTGAGACAAATCTTCACATGGGTATGAGAGTTCTTCCGAGCAAAGTTAGGGGAAGGCTCGACTTTTAAATATTAGTTGGATGCATGGTCGACACGAGGAGTTTTGAGAGAGGCCTTTCCACAATTGTTTGCGCTTGCACAAAACCCTGATGCCACAGTTGGGGACTGCTGGGACAATACGTGGAGCCCAATCTTTGACGATGCAATGTCAGATCGAAGGGTTAGGGATTTCGAGACATGCAACAAGCCTTCATACAGCTGAGACTGGTGAGCGGCGTGAGAGATGCTTGGGAGTGAGAAAATGCTCCTTTCTCAGTCCATAAGGGCTACTAGAGGACTCGCGGAAGACAAGGGATGGAGGATAAGACAATTATTAGAGCATCCCAAATCATATGGAAGCAAAAGGTCCCACTAAAGGTGAAGATTTTCTGATGGCTTCTGCTGAGGAGAAGGCTGCTAACTAGAGTATTTTGGGAAAAAAAGGTATCTAGATGCATCAGAAGAGTGTGTTTTGTGTCTGGAAGGAAAATAAGATTGCAAACATCTATTCTTCCTATGTCCTTTTGCCCACACAATATAGGGCCTCTCAAGGTATAACAATAGTAGAGGCTATCTATGAAATGAATTTTTGGAACTTAAAATAATGAGATGGTCACCAAAGGAAAGAAGATGGAGGGCAAAAACTCATGGGAATATGGGCCATATGGCTACACTGAAATGAGGTGATGTTCAAGTGGAGATCGGCATCTACAGACAGTGTGGTCCCCAAGGTAGAGGGACTAAGGGCATCCTAGCTTCATCAAAGTCTAATATGGGGTGGTAGGAGGGGGGAAAGGGGATTTGGTTGTAAGCTAGGGTCTAATAGATCCTAAACCAGGTCGAATAATGCTTAGTTGGGTGTGTGGCCCTTTTGTGCTTAAAAAAAAAGAATTCATCTAGAAGCAACCTTCTGCATGCACAATTCATCCTACTAGATTTTTGCCTTTGAAGTTCGCACTTCCTTGAGTAAATGAACGATCTTTCTTGATTCTAAACAAAATCAGAATTTAATGAATAAAGAGTGTTAGCCTTTGATTGAACTTGTTGTTAGACGAGATCCATAGTTTCACGGTAGGGTTTGACTACCGTCAACTGGTTCGTTATCCAGTACCAGAATCTCGCAATACCGTCATCCAGTAACCGATACCCAGTACCCGATATCGTCATCCAGTTCTGGATATCGGATATCGGATTATTGATGAGAATAGGTGCGGTATTGGACGATAACAGTATTGTTCCGCTACTGGAGGACGGTACTGGGTGACGGATGACGGTACAAAGAAGAAAAGAGAATTTCCGAGATTTGATAATGATATCCAAAAGGGAGTGTTCTTATTAACAACAAATCTAAAAATGGCGAAAGATTGAAAAGAGATTTTCGAGATTTCATAATGGATTAAAAAAACAAGAAAATGAAAAAAGTACGAGGAGAAAATTACAATAGAAAAACACCGGAGCACCGAAGAGAGAAATTTTGAGTGTTGAAAAACGGAGATAGATAGAAATTGAAGTTCAGTAAATAGAGAGAATGGAAGATTGAAAAAAGTGAGAGATGACAATAAAAATAAAGCACTGAACAGAGCATTGTGATTGCCAATTGCCGAAGAGTCTCAAGAGTCGTCAGCGTCATGATTGCCGAAGACTGAGCGCCGTGTACTCGTGTTTTCTCTCCAGAGAGCGTTCTTAAGCATCGTCGTGAGTGAGGACTGCGGAAGTGGGGATTGCCGGACTGCGGAAGAGAGAATAGAGAGAATAGAGAGAGAAAGCGAGTCGCTAGAATATTAGATATTTAGGTTATTTCTCTAATCGGTTTCTGGATATCGGATATCGACATCCAATATCGACATCCAAACTTCTGTCGTTAGCAGATGTCGGTATCGGATATCGATATCAGAACCTGATACCGACTTCCACAAACTGATATCGACATGTGGATATTGGTATCGGGTACTGTAGGTATCGGGTACCATTTAGGATCCTAACGGTACCCGATACCGATACTGTTACAGATACCGGTATTTCGATACCGGTATCTAAATGGTCGAACCCTATTTCACAGTTGCGCTTCGGATTGACCTTGAGTTCTTCCAAGCAAGTTTCAATATTCACATTCTTGCCACCAAGATTCCTTTCCCAATAAGCTACCCTGGAAAGGGCTCTGATACCAATTGATACAGCACTGCCTACCGTGGCAGAAGAATCTACTCTGAGTTATATATTAAGAAAATATGGAAGAACAACAACCAGAACGAGAAGTACAAGACTAGAAGAGGTAATGATGACGATAAAATCTCAGATACTCAGGGTGGCCTATATGGGAGTGATACTGGCAGAAAATCTCTAACAACTGCAACCTCATTAACGAGCTTATAGAATGTATTCCAGGAAGCACCTGTAATATGCTCCAGGATAGCTGCGCATTACTGCCTTCAAATGCCTAGTATCCAAGTCAATTAGTGTGGAGAGAATGGCGGGTAGGAATAGAATATATGGGAGTTAGTAAGTGTGTAGAATGTAGAAGTTCTGGACGAAGAGGATGGCAGATCTTCATTGAGAGAAAGAGGGGGACAAAGAACAGACTCTAGAGGGAAGGGGAACACTATCTAACAAAACCCTTACAAGATACCCTAATGAGACTCTGCTTCAAGCTTTCTTCTCCATAAAATTTCTCCATAGTCTATTTTTACATACTTCACTAGTTTAGTTGGTCTACTGTGTCTCTTCGGTCAAATCAGCGCCACCTCTGTTTTATAATTTAATGGCATGCCGCGTGTGAGAGTAATGGCGGGAAAAGCGGTTACTCTTAATCTTTTTTAAGGACCTCTTATGTGTTGGATAAATGTGTAGTATCTTAGCAGATTGTAGACATCATATTTAGCTGTTCTTTTGTTGACTTAAAAGACATCAGCTCAATTCTTCCATAAGGGGCAGGGTTGGGCGGGAGCAGCTGGTTAGTTGCGCGGTGGCGCATGCCTTTTTTTTAATTAGTAGTCACATCAGTCTGGAATGCTGAACCTCCCTCCCTGGTTTCAACTCCTCCATGGCTCATATCTGGCTCTTATAAGGGGACAAGATCCCATCTCATGTTCCCATAAACATCAGTGAATTGGTAGAATTGTGTTTAAACTGGATGCATACTGGCTGATGCTTCAATTGTTACAATTGTGTCAGATTTTAAGCAATGTTAATGGAACGACCTTCGTTGTTCTTACTTTTTGGTTAACTTTTAAGCAACATAGATGGAATTGTTTCCTCCTTTGGGTTCCCTTGTCAGCCACAGAAACGTGCTGACTTTCATTCATTCCGGGTTTTAGGGGATTGCGATTGCTGTGAAGGCTGGTTTGACCAAGTCTGATTTTGACTCAACTGTTGGAGTCCACCCAACCGCGGCCGAAGAATTTGTCACTATGAGGACTCCTACTCGCAAGCTTAGAAAGTCGACATCACCGCCTGATGAGGTGTCATGTAATATTTCACTTTTTACTGAAAAGAATTTCCCTATAATTATATGAGGCTACTATATATGAACTTAAAATCATTGCACTGTATGATAATGGGCATGAAATTCATTCCTGTTCTTTATTCTTTTATCCTGTCGAAACTTTGCCGTTTCCCCGACCTTAGTTCAATTGAAAATTTCATGAAGCATTTTTATTTTCATTTTTATATCTTCAGAGAAATAAAATTGCCCCATATTTTAACTTGCCTTAATTTATTACAGACACGAGAAATTATTTTGATAGATAATTTTCATCAAACAAGATTGCTTTTCTTGATAAGCATAACGCATTAAAGGAACCTTTCATCTTTCAAAAGAAAATCTGAAGTCCAAAAAATGTAAATTTGAGCATTTTGAATGATTTTTCTCAACCCGTAGTCTTTTTTTTATTTAAAGCCTTTCTCCTTTTTTATTGCAGGAAAACACAAGGTCCAAAGTTAAGTCAACTGCAGAAGTATAGATTTTGCTCAAGGGGCAAGAGGTTTTATGTCTTTGTTCTTGCCCAATTTTCCTTGTTCTTCAAGGTCTATGAATAATTGTTTTAGCAAAATCATTTGATGGTTGCTGCCAGTTCTATCAAGGTAATAATTCGCACCTCTCAAATATTAGGAATCAACTGAGAAGCCTACCGTGATAAAAGAACTTCAAAGACCAGGATGTAAATGCAGGATATTATCAAAATCTTCCCTTTTGTTAAAAAAGGTTATTGGTGAAAGATCAGCCATCGATCTTCTCTCCTGTCATGACAAGGAATATAAAATTCGAAGCATCAAATTGCTACGATTAAAGACAACTCATCAGTTCCACAAAACAATACCACATCCAAAATATGCGCAGATGGAGAGATACCAAAAGATTGTCTTCAGCTATGAGCCCTGCAAAGCTCCCAACCAACTAAGTTCCAAGGCATCTGAGCTTGAAGATCAGCTCAGTAAATGACACGATGTGAGAGACATGGGACACAAATTTTTCTTGCCAAAAGTCCCAAACAATTGAGATGGCCCAGAAACCCATTAATCTTCAGAAATGGGTCCTAGGAAATCCCCAGCCATAGTTGCTAGGACCTGAAACACCCTATCCACCTCCATCCACTTAATCCCCAATACTCTAAACCTCACTTTACTTCCCACACCCATCTTGCCCATCTTACTACCAATGAAACACGGCCCATCTCCACCAACATACTCTAAATCTCCTCCCATGGCCTTCTCTGAAAGAAAGATGGCCTCTAAAGGGCCAGCATCCATGAAAACTCCATGCTTGATAACCTTCTTAACAACGCCCACCAGGACTTCCCCTTTCATGGGCTTGAAGCTTATGCACCTGAAAGTGACTGGAAAGACTGCAGCACCACCGTCAAGGCCACTGATTTTCCCATCTCCAATGGATTCCACAGATGTCACAGCCACCAAATGACCCAGCTTTGGGTCGGCTTTTTTGGCGGCGAATTTCTCGAGGAGGATGAGGAGGATGGCCTGTTTAAGCTTCAGCCCCACCGCATGAAGGCTCTCCGGCGGTACAGATACTGACCATGAGAGATTGGCCGCAAGAAACACCATGGGAAGATTTCTCGCGCTCTTGTTATCACAAAAGAGAAGACACTGGCGTCAATAATTCATGAACCAAGCACCGCGCAGAAGCATTGGAGATAAATCATAGAAATCATTTTAGGTTATATATATACATATATATAACCCTACATGTATGGAAGGAGAAGGAGAAGGCATCCATGGGAATCGTTCATAATGGCCGCTTAATTCATGGGAAAAAGAACTCATTCATCAGAACTGAAGAAGCATTATGCAAGGCAGATAAATCCCTCCATCTTACACCATCAACCTAATCTACTCAAGTCTCCTAAGAGAGTTTCCAAATAGAAAATCAAGGATTTTGAACCAGATTATCCGTAAATTGTTCAAAAAAGTGTATTTCATAACCTAGGAACATGAAAAAATGGATGCCGCTCAAAAGGTAGTCCAGGTTAACTTTAACGGAACCATGAACGGATAAAAAGCTATGCTTCAATTCCACATTAAAAAAATTGGAAAACAAGCAATTGCCCGCACTTTAATTCATATACTTTGGAGTTCAAGAACGGATATTTTAGTGTTTTCCATTACCCAGATGATTGATAAAACGAGGGGAAAAAATCATCCTTGATTGCAATAAGAAAAGAAATGCCAGAGAAAACGGGTTTTTGTGCGTTGCTCCAAATATTTTATTATTTTTATGAATCAGAGCAGAAAAAGAGCATGCAGTCGTAGCCACCCAGAATCGGCTCCAGGGAGAGAAAAGAACGAAAGAAGAGGACTGAGGAATCAAAGAACGGACTGAAGAAAAGCGCTTACCGAGCAGATGATCCGCAAGAACTGAGTGCAGACGCAGAGAGAGAGACGGTAGAGGCGCGGGGGTTCTTGAAATGCGGAAAAAGTAAGCTTAAAAGCCCTTACCTGCATTATTACTGGACTTGATGGGCCAAAATCCCATTAGCCAACATTAGATTGGTACGCTGACATGACGCTGTTCGCCGCTTGAGTCCGTCCGTGGGACCAAACCAGGGGAGGGGCTAAACAAATCCCTAGATTGATGTTTCGATTGGGGTTGACGATCAGTCCGTCAAACCCGTTGACCTCTGGCAGCAGTGTTGACCCGACCTGCTGGTGCAGCTGCCAGCCAGAACCGTAGCCATCGGCGGCACTCAGCACAGCGAGGGAAACAGAACGATTCTGGCTTAGAGAGCTAGCGGGAGGAGAGAGGAGAAAGTGAAAAAAAAAGAAAAACACAGGGGATGATAGAGCTTCCGGAGACTCTCTCTCTCTTTTCGGCAGCCAGAAATTTCGGGAAGTCTGAGAAATCTGGAGAAGAGATGTTTAGCTGAGAGAACGGAAAATTCGAGAGAGTGCTGGAATAGGGAAGGGGGCTAAATGGCGCTGGGAGGGGGGGGAAACGAGAAAATCCTGCAAGAAAAACGGGAACGGTGAGTTTCTTTTATTTTCTTGTCTTTTCTCCAATCAAAATTCGTTTCTTTTACGACGGACGGAGAAGCGGTTCTGGGTCTTGGTCGAGCAAGGGTAGACCCATGGGAGACAGAAGTCAAATGAGAGAGAATTTTCTCTCCGCTCGCTCTCATCTCTTTCCAACCTCTCTATCCCCTCTCTCTTTTCTAGCCTTTATCTCTCTCTATGAACCCTTTCACGCTCTCTCCCTCTCACGAGTCGACTAAAGTCAAGTTGACAAGTCGATCTGGCCACTCATTTCGAAGAAAAATGATATAAAAGGGACTATAAAAGGGGAAAAAAGGGAAGGGAAAAAGGAAGGAAAATATGAAAACAAGGGAAAAAGGAGAAAAATGAAAAGTATAATTTTTATTATTATATCTACTCGTGGAAGAAAATGGAAAACCGCTCCTTCCTTTACCAACTCTCCTTGGTACCAGCTTTTGGGCTTCTCTAGAAATTATTGCACCACCTATACAGCTTGTTTCTTCCGTGGGCAGATCTGTCGTTATCATCATCTTTCATCATTACCTTAGAGAGGGGAAGAACTCTATCTTGTTTCTTCGGCCAGCCCTTCATCTACACTAGCACTACACTGAGTGCTTGCTTACTTGAGAGGGTGATGTGCTCATCTCCAATGATCCCTCATCATCTACATTCAAGGAATTGTAGTGCTGTCTATGCGGTCATTGTCTCAATTTATCTCCTTATCTTCCAAGCACCCATTGCATGGATTTGAGAGATAGAGGAGAATACAAGGATAGCTCTATGGAAGAGAGTTACATGGACCGCCCCCCCCCCTTTCATAAATCTTCCCATATTTTCACTGCACATATCAGATTTTGTTGACCGTATATAACACCAATAAAGTTTGTGTGCAATAAATATCATGCACCTAGAAGAAGCCAAGTAATTCCAAATGAGATTTGCTGTAAGAGATGGAGGCATCAAGGTGATTATAGAATGTAAAAGCCTATTTGCATGACATGATGTTGGCATCGCTGGGACAATGCACAATCTCCCATGTGCATGGTCAACTCAAGATTCATGGAGTAATCCTCAAGTATCTTGAGGAGTTTAATATATGTTCCAAGCAAGGACTTGGCTGCCACGGATAAAGAAGAGATATTGAAGGGTGAGTGCAAACATATGAAACAAATTTAGAGATATGAACATATAAAGTTACCTAGGGAAATCGATATGTCAATATCATTTAGATTAGAGTTGGACATAGGGTTTTCACATAGATTGTAGGAATTGGTAGGGGACATTGTATATAGTAATATGGTGGGTTGCGCAACTAGTGGGCCAAATGAGGGAGAGTTGAAGGGGGGTCAAGGGGTCTCTGATAACATGCAAGATGCGATTAAAACCATGATTATAAATGTATTTGAAGACACATTTCATCTATTTATGAGGCATGTTATCATGTTTTAAGTACATTTTTATGAATTATATGACACTCATCTTAAAGTCTCAACATGCATTAGTTTAAGGCTAATTTTGTGTAATTCATAAGTTTGACTTTTCAAATTTTAAAATGTTTTCAACATCAGTCTCATTTTCTTGAAATTTTGAATTTCTAAGAATAAATTTTGACTTAAAGGAACATAAGTATGAACAATAAAGAGAATAATAAGACAAATTATTTTTAAAAAATTTGAAAATTATTTGCTTTTACTCTTCTAAGTAAAGGTGAAAAATTTTGAGAAGAAAGTATTTTGATTCTATTATTATTTCTAAATTTAAATGCACATAATGATATATTATTAAAAATTTTAATTGACGGAAAATTTTTGGATGGAAAAGAAGTTATATTTTGAAATACATGAATTTTCTAAGTCTTAAGGGGATTTTTGGGACTTTATGTAAAAAATGATATACGAGTAGATCTTTGATTGATAGGTCAACTTGGAAAAAAAATTCATCAGTATCTAGATTGAATCATAATCTAGACTCATTTGCATTCATCAAGCATTCATGATCAATATTTTGATGAGAAATTTAGAAGAATTCGCCGCTTAAACTTTGATTTTCTATTTTGAAATTGTGAAATGAAAAGCACTTGAGCCAATGATGAATTGTATCATTTAATTGTATTTTTTGGGTTTATTTGGTTCTTCTTTCACTAAGCTATTGTCCTTTAGAATTCGGTTTCACTTTTTAATGGACAATAAAATTTTATTTTTTGCTGTCGCTTTTCTCTCTTCGTCTTGATCTTTCTCGCTATAACTTCTCTCAAAGATTTATCCTTTGATTCAACTCTGAATTTGCATGATTTTGGGTTCATTTGATATATCTTTTTTTTATATCCCTAATTATACTATTTCCCCTAAATTCTCATCCTATTAAGTTGTCAAATGTTATCAAATTCTAAAACATTTCAAAAATCAACTCTCATTCACCCTAGATTCGATCGTTATTCATTAAGTAGACTTAATTAATCGTCCATTAAAGTAATTTTGGAATTATTTGACCCTTGATTGTGTGTTTTTTATGTGTACATAAAATGGGCTTGTCAATCACAGTGGACCATCTCTATGAGGATAATAGGTTTTTAAAGTGAGGGAGGGGAGCATGGGATGCGCTAGAAGGGTTGATTTAAGATTGTAATTAGGGATAGCCCTTGATAAAGGTAACATCCCTATGGATTCAACCCATGTTCACCATAATACTTTGTTTTATTTTTCTATAATGGATTGTGTTTGTTTTTCATAAACTTGTGGATTATTATATTCACAAACGATCACGCATTGATCGCACCTCAAACATCACATGTAGATATAATATGTCAAAGAAACTCGGTGCATATCAAAATTAACAATAGAAAGACACTAGAACTAGTGAGGACAAGCTGGAGAGGGAAATTGAACTGGTAGTGTAATGACACAAGGGCATGGCAACAGTAAGTTGCGTATGCAGAAATTCACATGGATAGGGGGCAAGGCAAGGACTTGCAAGTAGATGGATGGCCCATCTAGTAGGAGAGCATACGACATGGTTGGGTCGATGACAAGAAGCCATGGCAAGCAGGTGGCACATGAGCATTTTGACACAATCAAATGGGGCAATGGTGATCTCTTGCTTTGACTCCATGCAATAATATAGAGTGTAACCCCAAGTAAAGTCTCACATAATGTGTGTAAAGGAAGAAAAAGGAAAGTTTCTGCAAGAAATTTCTTCACTTGGAACTTAGGAAATGATATGCTTTGAAATATGCAAAGATACTTGAGAATTCTATATTACAAATCCAAATTTTTCCCGTAAATAGAATTATCATCTCATGAGAGAGAGAAATTCATGAAGAGGGAGTTAAGAAAATAGGGATCTTACCAATAAATAAATAAAATATTTTCTTTGCATGCCATTTGCGATTGTAATCCGTGCATAACTGGGAGGAGAATGAGATTAAATGGACTTGAGAACAATTTTCATTGATTATCTAAACCTCCAACCTAATCCAATTCTCTAGCAAATTACTATCATGCCTAATAATGTCAGTGATTATTGATATGCATGTACAGTCATATCAATACTTTTGGTGATATACATTTGGAGTTTTATTGATTAAACACATAGACCAAATGTCAAGTGATATCATTATGTACATATATATATATAGATATATGTACGCATGTGCAAGTATGTTTGTATGAATGTATTACTCATAAAGGTATGTATAGGTGTGTATATGTATGTACGTCTGCATGCTTCAAACAGTTTAAATCCTATGACTACCCATAAATATATTGATCTATTATTATTCTTATGGACCGAATAATCACACAGTGCAAAAATATTGAAACAAAGCTCATACTACAAATATATTCATTTATTCGGTGATTTATTATAAAAAAACCTTCCTACGGCATAGGAAAAATTGGGAAACGCCCTTTCTGATCTGATGATATCAAAAAAAGTGTATTCTTTGATTATAGGAAAAATTTGTGTCTTTTGTGTTACTTTGGTTTGGTACATTGGATCTTGGTTTAGTATTGGAGAATGCCACTGGAGATGAACATTGGTGTCCTTGCCATGGGAGAGTCTCGTTCCAAGTGAGATAATAGCACAAATTTCTTGGTGAACCATGGACCATGCAAAGAAAGGGAGTTGCAATGGGAAAGAAAGAAAGAAGATAGTAGGGAAAGATAAAGAGAATTCTAAGGCTAAGTAGAATTTTATTTAGGAGGAAAAGAAGAATCACAAGATTTTGTGAGGAATGCGGACTTCTTTAAAAATGTCCATAAAATCAAATTCCTCCAACGGTTCTTAGGGCCATCATGTCAATTTAATTGATGATCTTTGCTCGATTAATCGATCATCGACTTGAGAGAAGCCAAATTGATTGTCTTTTGGTGCTCAAGCAAAGATCATCGATCAAATTGACATACTCGCCAACTCAAAACTTAAAAACCTCACTCTCTCATTCCCTCCCTCCTCTCACTCTCATCCCTCTCTCTCTCTCTACCTCACATTCTGTCTCCCCTAAGAAGAGAAAGTTTGCTTCTCCTTGCCCATTGCTTTTTAGAATCTTACTCCCAAAGTTTGATTATTTTGGATGCTCTTTAGATATTTAATTTCCATACTGAAAAATAATTATTTCTCCTTGGCGTCCCCTCCTAAAAACACTACAAGGATCAAAACCCCAAGAACATCAGATTATTGACCTCAAGGCTTCGTATATTGAATCGAATAAAAAATTTAGATGAAATACTAAAAGCCCTCTTGATTTAAACAGTTTTTAATTTCCTTTTTATAGTTTTCTTATGATGATGTTTTCTAATCAATGTTATTTTATATCTAGATTTGCATTTTCCTGGGTTTTATAATATTTTATTCATTGGAATTTCTAAGTTTCTAATGGTTTCTATATTTTTAGAATTTTTTACTCTCTCTCTCTCCACCCTTGCTTGTAGTCGATAGATTCAGTCAGTCAATGATCAATTCTTGATGTTGATAGTGCTCATGGGCTTCTTGATGATCGAGAAAACTATTTGATGCTGATAAACTTTGATTGATCCAGATTGCCAACCCTAGGTGCAATTATAGTTAGAGATCTTATCTTTTGATTGGATCTTCTTCCTCGATCCAGGTTCTCCAAATTGATGTCTAAGTCAAAGAATTTAAGAATATTTCTAGAAGTTTCTCCCACGTGCTCCTTTAAGTACCATTTCATCTTTAGGCTAGCATGTGCATGGACTCTCATTAAGAGGTTTCTTCATGAGTTGGCTTGATCTTCACATGTCCAGTGTCTAAACATCTCTCATTTCTATCTAAAATGAGGATTATTTTTATTATTTGAGCTTATTAAATGTTCCTAAAAAGTTTAAGGACTCATTTTCACAATCTGACCTCCAATTGAATCCAAAAGAGTGTTTACCACCTCTTGGACTACCGCAATTCTCTATTATTTTTCAATTTCTTCCTATAGTTATTTCATACTAAAATCTGGATGATTAATTATAAAATTTCTTCTCAAGTTATAGTCCTTGGAATAAGGGTTAAAATTTATCATTAATCCACAACAATATCAAAATAAGCACATAAAATTTTTATTTTGACATGGATTTCTAAACTTAGAAACATGATGTGCTGAAGGGTTTTCCAATAAATTATTTTGATTATTGATGTTGATAGTAGGTGATTAATTGATATTTACATTAGGTAAATGAGATATTCTTGATAACATGCAATTGTATGATTATTAATGCAAATTATGGCATAAAACATTTCATTTTTATACACGTTATCATACTTTGAGTGCATATCTATCATTTTATGTAATTTTAAGTTATAATCTCAAAATGTACTATTTTAGTGATAATTAAGTATTTTTAAAGAATATATTTTAGAGTAAATTATTCACATCTATATTTGATATTATAATTAGTTTTAATGTTAAATAATAAGAGAAAATACTTTTTATTTACTCATTCATTTTTTCTAAGTTTTAATTTCTCATAGAAATGAGTATATTTTTGAAATAAAAATTTATTCTCTTATTATTTAAATAATTTAACTTTTTATAATGATAGATAATTCAATTTATCATCGAAAAAATAAATTTGAATTCATTTGGAGTTCTCTTTTAAAATTTATGAATTTTCTAATTTTAAGGGATTTTTTTTGGAATTTTTTAGAATTTTTATGAATTTAATTTGATTTATTTTGAATTAAAAATTATATTTTTATCGTGTGCTGACATGGCAGCTGACGTGGTGCGAACAAAATAGTGGTGCCATGTGGTGACGTATGAGAACGTCACATATCACACACGTGCACATGCGCGCCCATGTGCGCACGTGTGATTAATGAGAAAGCATCATTTTTAGGATTTTTCCTATCTCCCTAATTACACAGCACTTTTATACCTGTCGAATCACCATAAATTTCATCATGTGTGACTATTTGCTTATGTTTTTATGCGCAAGTGAGGTGACGACATGTGGAGCGTTCGATCGAGCGATTCAAATCATGATCGTTGATTGTCACTTAAGTGAGGGGGTACGCGGCGCAATCCTATTGGGTGATGATTCATTTTATAACGTTTTAATCTCAACCGTTAATCTGAGGAGTGACGAATCGAGACTGCGAGGTCATTGAAAACACACAGTCAAGAGTCAAAATTAATACCAAGCTCACCAATTTTAGGAAATAAACACGAATTGAGGGGTATAGTGGTGAATAAGGGTCGAATCTACAGGGAAATAGGGGAATTTTGAGAGATCTTTTCGAATTTGATCAAATCAGACGATAAAATGGTGATAGAAATTAAGAAGTGTAATATTTTTATAAAGAGGACTCAAAGACGAATCCACTGAATCAAAAATCATTAAATTTGGATCTGATTTCATGGAGAAATCATCGAATGAACATGAGAGAAATTTCCGAAAAATAAAATCACAAAAAACCTAAATGGATATTAAAATTGACTCAAATTACGATTCAAAAATGAAATCCAAATCTATAAGAGGATAGATTAGGATGAAACATGATCGCTAACCCAAGATTGCGCTCGTATTGATCCAATTTAGTCTCCGGATCAGGGCTTTTCATCAAAATTTGGAAAACGCGATCGTTAATGTTTAAGCATCGATTTCTTCCTCGTCTCTCAACAAAATCTCAATCTCAAGCACTCCGAGTACGCGAAAATGAGTGTAGAAGCGATTGGAAGCAAGAGATTCAAGGGATTTGGTGCCTAAACAATTCGATTTACTCAAATTGCCCTGAAATGCTTTACAATGTCGGAGAACATCTCAATTTATGGGGCAAATTGGGCATAGCCGTCCCATCGGCATTTAGTCTTCCATCAACGGCTGTGATGAAATGCTCGGATGTGAATCATTATGATTAAGTCATAGCCGTTGGATGGCAGATGGACCGCCGAGATGATGCCACGTCGCGTGCGTTATAAATAACGCATCAAATGCCCGCCATTAGATCTTGATCGAACGCTCAGATGTGTTTTCGTCGGTTTTCAATCTCAGCCGTTATAACTCGTTTTATCAACGGCTGAGATTAAATCATTTTAAAAATGATTGGCCGACAAATCAGAAATGCGCCACATACCCTCCACTTTAAGTGACGATCAACGGTCACGATTCTTCGCTCTACCACGTCACCCGCCATCTCTAATCGTCGATCGCAATTGATCGGACGCTCCAGATTACACCACATCACATGTGGGCTTATAAAAAATATGGAAAATCAATTTATAATTAGAAAATTTGATTTTTAATTTTGAAAAATCGTGAAAACTTCATTACAAATTCATAAAAAATCTCTTAAAATTAGAAAATTCATAACTTTCAAAATATAACTCCAAATTAATGCAAATTTGTTTCATTTGATTAGAAATGAAATTATCTATCATTCTAAAAATTTAAATTTAATTAATAACAAGAGATTTAATTTCTATTTCAAAAATATACTCATTTCTTTAAGATTTAAAACTTAGAAAATTAAATGAGTGTATATAAAATGATTTCCCTCATTATTTAACTTAAAAAAATAATTATAATCTTAAGTAAAGATGGGTTATGAAATTATTTATCTTTAATTCAAATTAATCAACCCTAAATTAATGTATTTTGATATTCTAATAATTTTTTCATAGAATGATAGATAAACACTCATCAAGTATGATAACATGCATAGGAATAGAATCTTTTATGCCTTAATATGCATAAATAATCATGTATTATCATGTATATTTAGCATGTTATCAAGGATTTATAATGGTTGAGATTAAATGAGATTAAAACTGCCCGATGGACATGTGGATGCATCTAGATTGTCAGATCAAGATTAGACGGTGAGCGTTTCACGCATTTCTTCTTCACGCGCGATGTGGAGAAATGTTAGCGGTTCATCTTCGATCCAACATACACAATTTAAGCCTAATGATTCACATATATGTGTTGCATCAGAGCCGTTGATCAAAGATGAAACACAAAATCTGATGGTTATACCCAAATTTTTCTATTTATACGCGTGTTCTTTGACAGAAAATGTATTCCTAGATATTTTGAAGTAATCAAACTGTTTAGACACCACCGTCCTTGAATATCTAACTTTCTTCTTCTTCTAGACTCATTTCCCCATCCAGGCAGTAGTTGAAAGTGAGATTTCATCAATAGAATAAGGAGAATTCACCTCTTGAATGCCAATGATCGTCTTTGAAATCATAGAATGAAAAGCCTTTAATCCGGCGATTAATTGAATCATTTTGAGCGCTATCTCGAGTTAGATTATATGTTTTCCTCTTGATATTTTGTCATGTATCATTAGATTATAATTTAGAATTGTAGATTAGGTTAATTTTAGATGTTATCTTAGATTTCTCTCTCTTCACAATCGATTTTGTATCTAATTTTTGCTCTTTGATTTCTCGCGAATCTTGATCCAAATCAAGTGCTTTTTGATTTCATAAATTCGTCTTTGAGTTCTCTTTCCAAATCTATCAAAATCCATAATTTTTCACCTTAATTCATTATCTGATTTGATTGAATTTCAAAGAATACCTCTAAAATACCTTAACTCTCCATGGATGCGACCCTTATTGACCTCTATACTATCTAATTTGTGATTTGAATCTTGAATTGGTGAGTTTGATCATTTTTTTGACGCGTGTCTGCATGTATTCAACGACCTCATGGATTCGCTTCGTCAATTCTCAACCGTGATAAATAGAATTAATTGTACTCCATGCATCTATTTACCTATTATCGGTGCTATTTCTACCAATTGTAATAAATTACACAAAGATATCTCAAGCCCTGGATCTGAGGGGCACAATCAAATTTGACTTTTCAAAATGTGTTTTAATTGATCAATGGGTTTTCTTAAAATAATTTGAGAACAAGGGAATGATTAACACCTAATAAAATTTCATACATTAAAGATTTGTTGCTTCAAAGCATATGACTTAAGGATATAGAATGAAAACCAAGATTCATAATTTAGCAAAAGAATACCTTTGGGAAAAAATTATTAGTTTTTGCTTATTCCTTACTAGAGCACATCATCTATCACTTAAAGCAATAAAAATATAATCTTATGGATATATTAAAAGTAATTCACATTTTCATACTAAAGTTAGACTGATCTTAGTATGAGCCGTGATTTTATGAACTCATACTAGACTTGAATTGATGGAAATATTCACATATAGACTTTGCAAAACTTGATGCACCGATTTGGATGGATCTATCCAATCTATGTTTTATTTGAAGAAATAATATAATTAGATCAATTGATACAAGTTGAGAACACTTATTTCAACTCTTTGAGTCTTTTTTATTTTTTATTTTTATTTTCTGCCATACTTGCAACACTCAGTGTTACAATGTCTATGGAGTGATATGTTCATTGATTTTTCATAGAGCGTTGAGCTGCTAGTGTTTTTCACAAATGTTTTCAATGATATTATGTCTATGATTTTGCAATGAACTTCATACATATTGGCACATTTTCATATCACTTTCAGTAAACCTTTTTTTACAAATTTTAAAATATGTTAAGATAAAATACTATCCTATAGTTAGGAGGAAGGTTTTATTCATAATCAATATTTTAAAGTAACCCAAAGAAATATTGAAAAGTGTTTTTTAAAGTAACCCTAATGAAATAAATGCAATGTAACCCTAAGCAATGCATTCGTATTTTAAAGTCAAAGTTTTGAGAACAATAAAAAATGTAATTGATGCATTCATCTTACCAAAATGTAATAATAAAACGTAAATGTGAAAAATGTAATAAAAAAAGTTCTAAAGCTTGAATTTTAGAGTCATCATTTTTGGATCGAGAATAAATTTGAACCTGATTAGTTATTAAAATTTGTAATAAATATGCACATTTATCAATAATCTCATGACACGATTTCCTTTTTGAGATTTTTACCTGTGGAGATATCAAAATTTCAAGGCCTTTGTAATTGAAAAACTAGAATAATAAAAAAAACTAGAATTGAATACATCTTCTCGAGCTTTGTCTTGGAAATTGTTTGAATTTCCATAAAAAAATGTAAAACTTGCACATACTGTGAAATTTATCCCACTATTTGAAATCCCGGTGTTCTATGATCAAAAGAACTCAAGAAAAATGAATACTCGCCAGAAAATATCAAAGGGAGTCCGAAGAGCCATGACATAATGAAGTTAATCTCAATTATTTCATCATTCCCCGTTTAAAAATATTTTCCATTTTGCAAAAGCCCTCATTTTCAATTGGAATATATTTTTATGAGTTTTTCTAGCCTTCAAGAGCAAACCCCCACGTGCCACGTGCATCCATCCGCGCCACCTCATGGCGCATTTGAATATCCTGGAGAAGAAAATGCGGAGGCTTTGGCGGCGCCGCCTTCGGGTGGCGCTTCTGTTATTTTCGCTGAATACCCGGGTATTTAGTTATTCCACGTGGTTGTGAGGCCTAGGGCGCCGCAGGAATTTATTGAGTTTGTCGGCGAAGAGCGGGCGAGTGGCCGCCTCTGATCACGTGCGAAATGACTGACTCGGTCAATGTACGCTTAGCTGTCGAGGTCAGCTAGTAATATCTAACCTCTCTCCTATTTATTTAAGAAAGAGGGTGGCGCCGTTTTTTTGGATGACGTCAGCTACTGGTGGCGGCGCCGTCAAAGAGACAGGTCATTTCTCTATAGCCCCCTACTTGATCTTGGATTGCTCAGACTGCACAGTTTTTTTTTTAATTTTCGAGGTGAACATTAATAATATAATTTATTTATTTTAAAATTTTATTTATAATTTAATTAAATATCAGATCTGTGAAGTAAAAAATACTTAAATAATATATTTGATGTAAAATTATTCATGCTTATGAGAGCATAGTCAAAATCATAATAAATTTTATATTTTAAATAACTCATGATGCAACCCTTATTAAGCACTTTCCCTGGTAGATTAATATTTTATAAACTTTTCTCCGTCTAAATTCTTTATAAAAAATTCATTTTTAGCCCCTTTTTTTAAAAAAATTCATGGTCCAATCCATTTTTGCCCATATTCGATGACGATTGGGCACCATGACTGTCTTCGTCTGAGACGTCTCATTCATGTTCAAAACTATGCGTGATGACATGCCATGATCATGTCTTCATGGTAAACGACACTTTTCAATTCCAAATTCTTGGTCCTCCGCTTTTCAACTGTTTCTCATGGGTTTAGTGGGTCCCAATATGGATCAAGACCGATATCAATTTTCCATAATCATCCTCGCCAACATAATCCCTTAGATGCCGTATCTCTCTCTCTATAACATTCATCTTTTTGTGGCAAACTCTGTATTTTCATGATTACTTAATTCATGAATTTCTAGGGGATATTCTAATCCCATGGTAAATTTTCCCGAAGACTTTCCCATCCTCCATAAACAAAGTATCACAGTATCATCAACTGACATGATCATTTTCTAAGTTTGTCTGATTGTCATTGAAAATAAGGGAAACATACATTCTCGTATGCTCGGTTTTATCATTCAATCGATGTAGGATCTAAATCATCTGCATATTCATACGCATCTATCATTATTCTAGGGTCCTCTAACCATCATCCTTGTATTATTCCTTGATCCTCATGAGTGCGTGACAGATTTTTTTTGTGTGTTCTTCCTAACCGCAGACCTTTTAGAATGGATGTACCATGCATAGCATGCATGGTATGCATGTGTCATCCTAGATACCAGTTTGTGGCTATCATTTTCAATAATGACACCGACTGGTGAAAACTAGATGTTCATGTCAAACACTCTGATACCTCTTGAATTCCAAGCATGTCCGAGAGAAAAACATGGGTGAAAAAATGTTTATTCTCTGAAATCATTCCATCTGATGTGTTTTTTTTTATTACAGTTGGATTTTATTTTTTTTAAATGAGAGGAAAAAAATCAGAGTCCGTTCAAAGGTTTCTGATTTTTAAGCTCATTCGATTACTGCATTTAAGAGATGAAGAAAAATGAGAGGACAATCATCATTCCCATCGCAAATATGATAACGAGGGATGAAGAAAAGACGAGTCTTCCTTAAAAAGAGATAAGCTGCTTCCCCTTGGGTTCCGCTGAACTCACTCTTCCAGTCCAGAACCGGATCTTCCGGAGAATCAGACCCTGCAGCCGACCTCGCGTTTCCGATCCAGAACCGAGAAGCCTAAGCTCAAGCCGCGTCTGGCATTATTGCCAAGTGAAACTGTCAGCGGACAGAGCAACACCATTTAATGTGCCGTGGTGATCTAGTGGATGCAATCATGGCGTCTCCTACCCTTGAATCATCCGATCTCCTTCCCCATTAACTTTGCTTGCGTCATTCATCAACGGAGAACCAGTGAAAAATCTATGAAAGCCCATGTCTTGAAAGCCGATTTTCCTGCATTGCAAACCTGTAAGAACCATCTTTTGCATTATTTTTGGAGATCATTACCGTTCCATTTCTGAAAATCCATTGTTCATGGTAAATGGTGATGAAATCATGCGAGTCGGGAGCCTTATTTTTAACGAGACTGCTGCATATGACGGCGGACATTGGCGGGCTCCCAGTTTCTCCGCCGCGTCCGGCGGCCGTTGACCCGATCGAGATCGCCACCTGCCACATGGCATTAACCATGCATAAATTACTCTGGTCCAGAGTAGCTGCTAGTGACAAGGAAATTGACGTCAAAACGGATTCGGCGGCCATTTCGGTGGCAGCATGGTAATAAGATCGATAACGGAGGCAATTAATATCAGAAGTGGATCAGAGGGAAAAGTGATCACGTCAAAAAAACCTACTCCCTTGCCGAGCACGTTGTCGGTCTTTTGCCGGCGACTTATTTCTCTCTCATCACGTGATAGGGCGGATTTGAGCAAGTCGCCGTGAGTTAGATTAGGTCAACGCCAGTTGAGCTGTCTAGATGGAGAGAGAGACATTAAAATCATCGCCCGTAGGAGAGACAGAAAAGCAGCAACGGCTAGAGAGAGGGAGATGATTGCGTAAAAGGGTGAGCCGTTGAGCGAGAAAGAGCTGCTGTGAGAGAGAGAGAGAGAGAAAAGCTGGACAGAGAGAGAAATGGTCTGGTAGACACTGAGGTAAAGAGAGAGAGATGACCAGATGGGTAATGACTTGAGAGAGAAACGAGCAGATAGGGGAGAGAGATAAATTGAACTGTGCTTTTTGACAGAAAACGAGTAGATTAGCAGACAAGAGAGAGACATGATTATAGGCAGAGAAAGAAGACAGCAGATAGGAGAGAGAGAGGCCGGATTGAGACACGAGAGAGAAAGGATCATAGAGAACGATGGCCGGATGTGTACATGGGTCGAGAGAGAAAAGAGCAGATAGAGAGAGAGAGACAGAAAAGGTGGATTACGAAAGAAACGAGCAAGACACAGAGATGGCAATGGGTCGACAAAGGGCATACAGGAGAGAGAAACTCCGCGCGACGTTTGTTCCATGGAGAGACCTTTTCTGCCTCATTGCTATTTACTCGTAGTCTGGTACTTGCTTACTAAGAATCAAGTCGTAGTCTGGTACTTGCTTACTATACAACAGAGAAAAAAGACGAGAGAGAGAGCAAGAATCAAGTCTTCTTTCTCCCTCTTCACAAAGAGAGAGCAGGGAGATTAAGGTCAAACCCAAGAGATTTCTTCTCCCCCGGCGCCGCCATCAAGTCGGTACCGGTCAAAGCCCCCGGAGAATAACAGAAATTCGTCTTCGCTTTGGACCCACGGAGACTTCTCGCCGCCATATCGTAAGCTCTGGCTGCTTCCTCGGCTGTATCGAACGTCCCCAGCCATTTTCTCGTCTTCTTCCACGGATCTCTGATCTCCGCCGCAAATCGTCCCCAGGGGCGTTTCCTTACTCCTCGGAAGTGCGCCGCGGCGCCGTCGGTTTTTGGCGGCGCCGCCATCCGGAGGAACTCGCTCCTCACCATTCGAGGAGAGAGAAATTTAGGACTCGAATGGATCCGACAAGAGTTTAAAGGTGTGAGAGAGGGGCATAAATGTGAATTCCAGTAGAAAAGTAGCCGCCGGCGGCAGCACGTGCGGACTGTAAAGCCCTGGATACCGAGATTTTACAGAGAAAGGTAGTTCACGTGCAGTGGCGGCTCTGTGATAAGCCGCCAGCGAAAGCGGAGAATGGATGCTAGCTTTATTGGAAGTCGGAGGAGACGATTCGTTCTAAAAGCAGTTCATACTGGGCCCACAGCATACAAGTCCAATAACCGGTACATCTGCCTCTTTACTCTTTTTCTCTATCATTCGTCGGGGTTTCATGGGTTCCCCTTCCCCTGCCTATCTTTTATGGGTTTCATGGGTTCCCCTTCCCTTCCCCTCCCAATCATGGTCTCCGATGTCGATATCGGGGCAGATATCAAATTCCAATTCATCATGTGAACGATGATTATCCAGAGTACTCTATCATCCAATGTCCGATATCCACTTGATTTAGAGATGTGTGTACGCCCATTGTCTTTAATGATATACATTGTTTGTGTGCCATGACCATGCGATCGACCAACTCACCTCAAACATCCTTCTAGGTACCGCACAGCTTGTCTCATAGACCCATAGATTAGCTTCCAAAGCTTTGCTCGCCGCTCCTTTTTCCCTTCCGATTGCTTAGCTTCTCTCAAGTTCGCGAGCTTTGGCCACTTGCCCGTGCCTACTCCGGCTAAAATCCTCTATCTTTGATTCATTGTATCATGCACGGCAAAGACCGTAAAATGTGAGTTGACTCTATGGTCAACTCATTATACTTCTCAATATTCTAGTACCGACTCATTAGAGTCCAACCCTTACCCTCACGAGTAAGTACAACTCAACTAGAGTTTATCCCTTATCTTAGGGTAAGCTTGACTTGATGGGAGTCCTCCACTTACAAGAAAGCCCCACTTACCAAGAGTCCTCTATTTACCCATGAGTAAGCTTAACTAATCGAGAGTCTCCTAATTATCCTAGAGTAATCTTGACCCTCCTAGAGTCCTCTACTTACTAGCAAGTAAGCCTGGCTCACTGAAGAGCCCTCTATTAACACATTGGTAAGCTTGACCTGAAAAGAGTCATCTACTAACCCTAGGGTAAGCTTGACTCACCAAGAGCCATCTACTTACAAATGAGTAAGACTAATTCACAAAAGAGTCCTCCACTTACCTACAATAAGCAGTGATAAATATAATGGGGCCCATAAGCGAATCACACTTTCATATATCTTGTTTACAAATTGAAATACAAATTTATTCATTATTATTCTTTTGTGATATTTGCAATGAAGTCCATGAGCATATGCAATGACTAAGTCAATTATAATGAGATCATAATATAATAATTACTGGTCTTTAAACATATGTTCTAAACATTCATATTCCTAGGATATTCTATAAAGACATCAAATTATCTAGAAAAGAATAACATTGTATAATTAGACTCGTTTGATAAGTATGAATGATCTTGTAGCCATCAGTGTTGAGACATTAAGGATATATAGTGGGTGCTTTTGGAGATAGAGTTCCCTAAATTGATTCATATAAATCCCAATATGATATTATACCTAATAATCAATCAGGTTGATTCATGTCACAATTGTGTATGTGGTCCTTTGACTTGAGACACTAAAGATATTTTGGGGATAGATGATCGTGTTTCGATTATAAATTACTAATCCCTAGTCACGGGATCTCTAAAACATCATATATTAGATACGTTATTAAGTCCTCGAAAATGATTGTGTGGTTAAGATGGGATCATTCGCCCTTAGTATTCAAAGATATTGACTCAAGGAATGAGATGTGATGAAATCCTTGGCTAAGGTAATATAAATTTCAGAGAAAGAGTTCCCAATGATTTCTTCCACACATTAGTATTAATTTGAGGGATCAATTAGGATTTTATAGTTGACCATATTCTAAGTCATTCACGAGTCTCGTGCGGATAAAGGATTATACATACATGGTAACTGATGACAAAATAGTTATATAAAATAGTTCTTATATATTTTATATCTGCTAGAGTACGTGGTGTAGCTTGGCACCCAACGGGCTGACAACTCAACCTATCGATTCGGTTAAATTGATCTTTAATTAATTAATCTACATATTAATACATACAATTAATAAAAGGTTGATCAATAAGATGTTATTGGGTCAATAGAGTTATTAACTAGTGAGTAAATAGACACAGAGGGTCACACATATAAGGTCTATGAATGTTGGTAGATATAGACATAATTATGAAGTATTTTTTTTAAATTCACTTACCAAAATTTTATAAATAGGGTGAGAACGACCACAACTCAAGTTGCACATGCACGCCTTGTGAAAATTCTCTCATTTATTCTCTTTTTCCTTTGGTGAGGAGCTTTGAAGAAGAGATCCAACTATCTGGAGATCGTGTGGATACCTCTAGAGGCTAGACACTTGAATAGCTTCGAGAACTCCTTCAAGGGAACCCTATAAGTATATTTTCTCATAAATATTAGATGATATGATCATCTGTTCTTGGTGCCCCAATGTTTTGAATGTCATATTCAATACATTCCGTTTGCATTTGATGTTTTGATCAAAATTTTGAAAGGTTTATTGACCTCAAAACCAAACAAGTATGACTCACCAAGAATCCTCCACTTACCCATGATTAAGCTTGACTCATAAAGAGTCGTCCATTTACTCGTGAGTAAGCTTGACTTACCAAGAGTCCATTTTCTCATTGACATGATTAACTTACCACAAGTCATCTCATTGACATGAATATGAGTATATTTAGATCTAATCTAAATATACACGGGTCAAATGATATAAGTAATAACATGAATGTGAATAAACTTCCTCGCTCAATGAGGTTGACTTTGAATCTAGTGATGACCTAGAATGAAGACTCGCTCTTGTCCTTTGAATGGACATTGAATTTTTTTAATCTGACTTTGAGTAGTTGATTGTTGAATTTTCGGTTATTTATTGTTGACTTTGAGTGAATTTGCTACTTGGCTTTCAATGGGCCGATTACTTGGTCTTCGATGGGCTTTCTAATTGACCTTTTATAGGCCTTCTACTTGGCCTTAATTGATCCTTCCTATTTGCCTTTATTGGGCCTTCTTATTTTCTTTGAATGGGCCTTTTCCTTGGCCTTTAATGACCTTTCTAAAATGCCTCTAATAGGCTTCTTGTGTTGGCCTTTAATAGGCCTATTGTGATGTTTTTAATGGGCATGTGAATTTTTATGTAGTGGGCCTACTATTAGAGTTTAATGGACTTGCAATTGTGTATTTAATCGACCTACTATTTTTATATTGGTAGATATATATTAAACTAATAGGCAAAGTAAATTTATGCAAGTAAATTGCAGAAACTATATGTTTCTTTGAAGAAATATAATTAATACCAATATGTCGTTTCAATCAATCTCTGAAAATATGAATGCAAAAATATATAAGTATATTATAATTCATATATAATAATAATAATTTATGTATATTCCTAGACAGGGATCAATGTATGCAGAAAACTATATAAATCACTCCTCTATATCTATTTATATATCTTGTAAGTAATCTGCAATAAATGAAAAAAATAAAATTCATGAATATCTCTCTCTATATAGATCAACACTAACTATATCTAGATGAACATGCAACTCTAATTGATTCTATTTCTGATATAGGCTATTCCAAGGACGTGTTAACGCATATAGAAACTAATCTTAATCATGTGCCTATGTGGGGTGCTCACATGTGTTTCCATGCACATGTTGCCACCTGGGTTTCATGTGGCGGTCTTCATGCACATCATGTAGGAGATGGTTGGCATGACATGCGGGCACCATACAAGTTGGGTGTCTCTTGCCCTTGGCCAACTACTTAGCCAGAGCTTTGCCATTTCGTAGCACTTTCCAAGTCAACGTGATCATTTTTTTTAGCAAATGGCCCTCTAAGATAAAATTTAAAATCATAAAATTTTTACATAAAAACAAAAAAGTAGACAAATTTAGAATCACATTTGAATTTTTCCCAAAATTTATAACACCGTAACTTTTGATCCACATATACCATTTGGATGAAATTGTTACCAAATTGTTCCATTTTCCTGTGCTTCAAAAATAAGATAGGAATGAAATTAAAAATTACTTCAAAGACGAGTCTTTGGTTACATAAATTTTTGGCTCAATTATCATCCTCATTTTGACATTCTTTTAATTCCTTTCAATTAACCCTTGAAGTAATGAAAACTCAAGAAGAGATTAGTAGTATAAAACTTTTTCATCTCGGGGAAGGTCAAGAATACAAAAATAATAGACATACATGAGATGAATTTTATCTCCATTTTGAAGTGTAGCCTTCTTCATTTCATCTAAATAATTTTGAAAAGAAACCCTTACCTTTTTCAGTCCATCATTTTCCAGTTAGGGTTCAACGGTTCCCGTCCGGTCCAGTTTTTGGCACAATACTCGGTCCAAACCTTAATTTGGTCTCGGTCTCGGTCTCGGTCAACTTCAGTCACGGTTCGGTCTTAATTTCGGTCTCAAATTTTCAAATATCAAAAACTAGTTTCAAATGTCAAAAATTTTCCCACCTAGAAGTTTAATTAACTGGCTGAATGAACTCTCAATGAATATAAGAATTGGTGGCCAGCTCCAAAAGTTCAAATGCTAGCTCTCACCGGCGAGAGATCTCCTCTCTCCAATTACTTCGGCGATGAAATTCTTTTCATCGACCGGGATCTTGACCTCTTCTCTGTCATCTTACCTCTGCTCCGCCAGATTCTACGGCCTGGATCAAGTCCTTAGGGCTTCTATATCCACATCAAACTTTGACCCATTTGACCTGCAGAAATCATCCTTGCTCCCTCTCAACGGTCGCAATTACCCCTCGGCAGTCTCGGGCCTATAGGCATCAATCCCTCAGTGGATCAGATCGATGTAGTGATCGATGTCCATTGATATGATCTGGCAGCTGATCGTTGATCGATTAATCAAGGCGTGACCATGTTCAAGAAGATCATGATTGGATCGGGTTTCCCATGTAGATGAAAATAGTAGTAAATTCATTGATACATTAATCTATGATGCTGAGGGTGAGAAATACCTTCAGGTTACCTATGGCGGGTGGTAACCGTAAAGGCCGGCTAAGAAGGTAAGAACCATCGTCAAGGTGAATGTGGGCACCGTCGAGGTCGATAATGCCGCCGATTAGATTACGACGAGGAGAAAAGAGTGCGGCATCTCGATGACATGCGAGAGAAATCGACCGAGTGGAGTCGATCTGGGCCGTTGGATCAGCGCCGAAGTCGGTGACGTGGAAGACACGTGGCTTCTGGTGCGAGTCTAATTAGAGAGAGGTAATGAGAGAAATTGAGAGCGAATGAGAGAAAAAGAGTCAAATAGTAGAGAGAGAGGAGCGTAAGAGAGGGGGAATGTGAAAGCTGGAGGGAGGAGAAGGGGAGAGAGAGAACGCGAAAATGTAGAGAGAGGGCGAATGTGAAAGATTGATGGAGGAGGAAGGGAGAGAGAGAATGCGGAAAGTGGAGGGAGAGACTCTCGGCCACCCCGTTCGGATCCGTCCACGTGGCGCACGGATGCAAGATCGTGATCTCTTCGCCGCAAGTCAACCATCCTCACCTACTTCCCCGCTATTGACTCGCTCCTGGCGTTGTCTCCGTCAACGGCCGCCGCTGGTGCAGTAGATTTCCCCCGCCTGCAAATCATCGACCTTCAGAAGGGTCTTCTGAAGAAGACGCTGCACTGGGAAAACAATAATTTTTCTTCCTCCTCGAAGTCCACCGTCCTGGGAATCGAAGCTTCAGAAGAATATCTCTTTGGAAGCTTCGAGACTTGCCGCCGGAACGAGAGCGTCATACTAGCCTTTGACCTGGTCAGCGGGAGTCTGCAACCGGCGGCGGAGATCGGGCGACAAGAGATCTACGGTGCAGATCAAGATTCCGCGTTTCCGGCCACACATTTGAATTGGGCTCTGGGAAGGAATATCCTCATGGCGGGGGGATCTCACAACGGACCGTCCAGTCAGCGAGGAATAATCCGCCTCTGGGATCTCAGATGTTGTAGCAAGCCTGTTTGGGAAAAAGAACACACAATCGACTGCTTCTCTAACGTCACGATCGTTGACAATCTCTCGTCCATTTTCAAGGTGGGAGACATGGCCGATATGAGGAAATTGGATGCAGGGGATTTGTGGATCTGTATGGGAGACGCGGAAACTCCGAGGAACAAAAAGGAAGGGGCGGGGTGCAAGATCGGGGGGTACGGGAATCAGGTCTTCTACGCGAAGGGTGCTGGCGTGGAGATGTGGAGTGAGGTGGTCATGGAGACGAAAGAGAGAGTGATGCGGAGAAATCTCTTGGGGAGGAGCGGTTCATGGCGTTCGGAGGCGCGATAATGGTTCCCGTTGAGATCCCGTTGAGATCTGGTCCGTGGAGACCGAATTTTTTTTTCATTCGGTCCAGGACCGAATATCTCAATCGACCGGACCGAATCGCGACCGAGACCATCAAAGGCCCATTTTGGTGGACCGACGGTCTCGGTCCGGTCCGGTTGACCAAATCTCGGTCGGTCTTTGTGGAACCCTATTTCCAGTAGAATAACTTTTTTCAGTAAACCCCTGGTGCATTCTATCCTTTGCAACCGCCCGGTTCAGCGTCCCTTCGTCCTAACTCTTTCTTCTTCCCCAAGCTCCAGTATTCTTTTTCTGCGAGAAAGAGAGTTGGAGAGAGACAGAAATTAGAGAGAGATGGAGAGCGTGTTCGGATTGGTGGGCGACGGCTTCGCGGTTGTCGCAGCCGACACTTCCGCGACGAGCAGCATCCTCGTCCACAAGACCAACGAGGACAAGATCATGAAGCTCGACTCGCACAAGCTTCTTGGCGCTTCCGGAGAGCCAGGCGACAGGTAAATCGCGAAAACCTAGAAACCACAGGTACCCGTCGCATCTGATGTTTCGAGGGATGATCACTTGATTTCGGAAAGATTATAGCTTATGAAGTCATTCACTTTGATCCGGGCTTGCCAAAGTTCTTCCAAATTCACGTTTTTGCGCTCAACTTCTAGCTCCTCAGAGTCTCTGGAAATTCCTCAATGGATCAAGCTTTCACAGAAAAAGAACTCTTTTCTCGAACAGCCAGATGATGATTTCGTCATCCCTTCAAAAATCGAGGTTTTGACTGGCCAATCAGCTTCTTGCACGGGGGTTTGACCGTAGATCTTTCAAACCCAAGTTGACTGTGGCAGACAGCAACATTGAATTTTTGACTAAGACTTTGAATTCTTCCAGATTGGCTTCCCCGGATGAAGTTGTTCATGAATTAGAAGGCTTCTCGGTAAGTGTATCTGATCGTTTAGTCAATGAGATGTTAAGGAGATTTTCTAATGATTGGGTTTCTGCCTACGGGTTCTTCAAGTGGGTTCTTCAAAGTCAACCATGCTACCAGAATTCTCCCGAAACCTTTGACCTGATGGTTGATATATTAGGAAAGTCGAGGCAGTTTGACTTAATGTGGAGCCTGATTGAGCAAATGGGTCACCTAAAAATTATATCTTTATTGACAATAACCAAGGCCATGAGAAGACTTGCTGGTGCTCGTAGATGGAATGATGCTATAGAAGCATTCCATAGTATCGAGAAATTCGGTCTGAAAAAGGATACTCCAGCTTTGAATGCCTTGTTAGATGCACTTTGCAAGGAGAGAAGTGTAATGCGGGCTCGAGACATCTTCTTTGAATTGAGAGAATTTGTTCTTCCTGATGCTACAACCTTCAATATCCTTGTTCATGGGTGGTGCAAAGCGAGAAAGCTCGAAGAAGCGCGCTGGACTATGGAAGACATGAGAAGTTCAGGTTTTAATCCTTGCATTATCTCTTATACATCGCTAATTGAAGCCCATTGCATGGATAAGAACTTCAGGGAAGTTGATTCCATTCTTGAAGAGATGAGATCAAATGGGTGCACCCCGAACGTGATCACTTATACTATCTTGATGCATTCATTAGGGAAGGCAAATGAAACCCAAGAAGCCCTTCGAATTTATGATTTGATGAAGAGGGATAGCTGCGCTCCTGATTCATTGTTTTATAATTCTTTGATTTATATACTCTGTCGAAACGGGCTTCTAAAGGATGCTGTATCTGTGTATGAGGATATGCGTGGAAATGGATGCCCTCCAGATGTAACCACTTACAATACTTTGATTTCATCGGCATGTGCTCATTCTCAAGAAGAGAAATCTTTGAGCTTGCTTCTTAAGATGGAAGAAGATGCATGCCAGTCTGATATCAAGACTTATACCTCGTTACTGAAATATTGCTGTAGGATGAAGAGAATGAAGATGCTTTTCTTTCTTTTGGATGATATGGTAAAAAAAGGTGTCGGATTAGACTATGAAACTTACACCCTATTGGTTCAGAGATTGTGTAGAAATGGAAAGGTTCATCTATCATGCTCTTTCTTTGAGAAAATGGTGAGCAAGGGTTTTTCTCCTCGAGAACAGACGGTCAAGATGCTATTGAACGAGCTCGAACGAAAGGAGCTTACTAGAGAAAAAGAAGCAATTGTGAGACTGATGGAAGATGCAGAGAAGAGAAATTTATGTGGTGGTTTTCGAAAGAATCGAACTGGTGAATGTTTTGAAGTATAGGCTGATGATAGAGATCATTTCAGTTCCCTTTATGACTTTTAAAGTTTTCTTCTCTGAGAAAGATGTGCAGAAATAAGGTGCAGAGTTTCAATCTCCTTCTGAAAGAGGTATTGTTCAAATACTGATCGAAATGACCGGAAAACATTCGAACATTCAACTTATTGTATATCCCGTGTCACATTCAGTAAAAAAAAAAATAGTGCCTGAGTATAGGGTATGCTCAACTTGTTTGTGTCCTGCACATTCCCTACAGATGCGTTGGAAATGATACCATGAGATGGATGCAAGTCTGAGTGAATTTGCTTCAACTTTCAAAGAGAAAAATTGTTGTTGGGGAGTCCTTCATTTGGTGCAAAGGTTTCATGCTACTCTCCTACCATGTATTTAGAGTTTTTATTTTGGTGGGTTATTGTGCCATACAGTAGACATCATGAGCCCATACTATCACACAGCTATTGCTCCGCTCATTCATCTTCTTCTGGAAAATCTCCAGTGGTTCACTTTTGTTTATGGTACTATAACAATCTTATCACCATTGACTTGAGAATTCTGGATGCTTTATGGTATCGTTGATGAATATGTTAAAAAAATTTCAGGATCTGCACATATGTTTTTATTTTGATGGGTTATTGTCATTAGGAGTAAACATATTATCCAAAAGGTTTCCTTTCTGTCCTTCCGTCATCTTATGATGAACACATTGTTGTGGGCTAAAGGTGGCACTTATTGATTTTTGCAGGAGGGGTAATTCAATGCCTTAGTCTCGTCAGATCCTGCAGAATAAGAGTAATTAGTTTTTCAAAAAAAGAATAAGAGTAATTAGTGCAGCGAATTTGCACATGCATACATTCTGAGTCCGAGGTTTCATATAAATGCTCACTGAGGTGGGCATCAGAACTCGGGGAAATGAATACCATTATATTGCATTACTGATGCATTTCTGATTGTACGTTCTATCTTGTGAAGGGGAAATGAAATTCAGAGATCTTTTTTGCAGCAATTTAGAATTGATTGCGGCTATGAAGAAGTAATCATCAAACGAATGAGCTTGACAGGTTTAAGAGTAGAGCTGTACTAACTTTTTTTTTTTTGAAGATAAGAGCTGTACTAACTTTTGTAATTGGTTATTCAGTTATATGACTACGGCAATCGGATTCCATGAGAGCAATGTTCAATCATGATGAATTACAAAATTGAACATTTACAGCTAGTTTTTTATTTTGCACGAGTTGAATGCATTTCGATTTGTTGATCTAACCTTTTTAGGTTTTTTGGGCCTTCGAACATCCTAACGAGCTTTCTAATTATGGCTGATTGATTTCCTGGAGAGAAATCATATGGCCTATGATGGCACCACATGTCCCAGCAGTTCTAGGCCCTAAGCCACTCGGAAATGCTCTGATTCCATGTGGACCATTCGATTGGTGATTTCTGCGGCACTAGACGGATACGATTGCCCCATTTGCCCACCGGATCGACTGTTTCAGAAGATTAAGCGTCCAGTGAGCTCCCAATCATCTATTCAGTGTTTCTCACAGGCCTGATTGCTAGTTCTTCATCACGAGTCCCTCGATCAAACACTTTTGTGAAGATCAATCATCGAGGGGAGATCAGGCCATCGGATCGAGCTTTTCAATAAAACCATTGTTTGAGATCTTTGCCATCGGTCAAGCTTAGACGAGTCAAACGAGCATGAAGCACCAATCTTCGTGTGCTTCGGATCTCCATTATGAGCGCCAAAATGCCACCACGTCACCCTCCTTGTGTGCCCGCCGGATCTACCGTTATCCCTTTTGTTGTTCCTCTTCTTGATGAACAACTGAGATTCATCAGATTATCTGAAAGCAGAACAGTCCCACATTGAAAATCTTAGATAAGCATTGACCAATATAGATGGAGTGTGTATATATTGCAAAATTCACTGGGCGACTAATCTCGATCAGAAATCTCCATCAATCGGTTGATGTGGCAGCCGCCTCCCCAAACTATTTCTGCTCTTATATTTTTACAAAAAGATTTCTGAAGTCACCAAAAATTTCAGAAATTTTCCCTTAACATTAGAGAGTTCATGTCTGCTAAAATATGAAATCTTTTCCTTCAAATCTTCTTGAGTGGGTCAGGACTGCAATCATCTATATTCAATTCCCTTTGGTGACAAGAAGAATCACAAGTTTATCCATACAAATAATTAGTTTGACTTAGAAATTTGCTGTAGATGAAAATTTCATCAAAATCATGTCTATTCTAGGAATTGAGAAAATAGGGAAAGTAGATATGGTATTTGATTTTGGAAAAGGTCAAACTGATTAATCGCGTAAAATTATCCTTATAATACACTTCGAGAACTCAAGATAAACGACATGCGATTTTTCAAAACATAATAAAAACATTATAATGATTATTATAATGAAATGAATTATGTAGTAAAAGAAATTTCTATATTTAGAATAATAATATATTGTTCTTGGTACATCCAAAGGTAAATTTTATTTCCTACTTTGAGCATATTTTCTCTCACTAATTTAGACATACTATTTTTTTCATATGCAAGTTAATAAATTGGATCTTTTGGGCTAAGATAAATGAAATAAATTTGAAAAATTTATCACTAATGGTTATAACAAATGAGAGTCGAGGGCATGAGATATCATGATCATTTTTTGATCACCCGCATAAAAAAATTAGATTTTTTTTCAATTTTTGCCGCATTGGGAGTCTTCTTCCACATTATCATGTTCTATTGATTGGGTAAAAATAGAGAAGTTTAATTAAAAAAAATAATTTCCACACATTCCCATTCATTTTCCCATGATCATGATCAAATTATGGTATCCTTCATCGAGTAGATACATGATTGATCATCATCATTTATAAGTTTTTTGACTCTCATCAACATTTGGGCATCATTAAATCATTGGCCCAAAATTTTCAGCCTCTAAAATATTTTATTAAAAATTCAGATGAATTTTATCTCCGTTTTGAAGTGTAGCCTTCTTCATTTTATCTAAACAATTTTGAAAAGAAACCCTTACCTTTTTCATTCCATCATTTTCCAATAGAATAACTTTTTTCAGTAAACCCCCTGGTGCATTCTTTGCTTTTCAACCGGCCGGCCTGAAATCAAACTCGAACCGCCCGGTTAAGCGTCCCTTCGTCCTAACTCTTTCTTCTTCCCCAAGCTCCAGTATTCTTTCTCTGCGAGAAAGAGAGTTGGGGAGAGACAGAAATTAGAGAGAGATGGAGAGCGTGTTCGGATTGGTGGGCGACGGCTTTGCGGTTGTCGCAGCCGACACTTCCGCGACGAGCAGCATCCTCGTCCACAAGACCAACGAGGACAAGATCATGAAGCTCGACTCGCACAAGCTTCTTGGCGCTTCCGGAGAGCCAGGCGACAGGTAAATCGCGAAAACCTAGAAAACCCGTACACGGATCAAGTTTTCTGATCCGGGTTTTTCATTATTTTCCGTGTTCTCAGAGTGCAGTTCACGGAGTTTATTCAGAAGAACGTTCATCTCTACCAGTTCCGAAACGGAATTCCCCTCACTACTGCAGCTGCTGCTAACTTTACTCGCGGGGAGCTCGCTACTGCTCTTAGAAAGGTATATCAACCTTTTTTTTCTTCTTGTGGCAGATCAGGTTTTTCGTTTGCTCCTTGCCCTTTGTAAATACTATCTTATTTGCGTTCTAATATTCGCATTTTATTCAATTTTCGATATTTTTAATGAATTAATGTATGGTTTTGACGCTTAGTGACAGTTGCAGGAATTACTTTATTTTTACCCTTTTATGGTATATCAAAATTTTTGTTTAGCCCTTATAAATGCTATCTTATGTGTGTTCAAATTCTAGGTTTTCGTCTTCAATTGTGACTTTTGTTTAGTTGTCAGCTGATAATCTGGACGCTAACTGACATTTTTGGGAATTAGCTTACTAGCCTTTTTGCGGTTCATCCAATTTTTTGTTTACCTCTTAGCGTTCAATCCTATTTATATGTGTTCGAATGCTGGGTTTTCTGATCCTTTTTGATTCGATTCTGATATTTTTAGGGATTACTTTATTTTCTAGGTGCTATGATCCATCTCTTACCCTTCAGAAGGGTTTGATATTATCTCTTCTTGTACCTCTTGTATTACCTTCCTAGCAGACGCTCTTTTATCTGTTGATTTTGGTTACTTGATCTTGTGGCCCATTTTCAAGTAGAGATCTGAGGTGTCTCTTCTGGCACTAATCAGTCACTTACTATTTGAGATATTTTTATGTAATGAGTATCATCTTTTGAACCCATCGTCAGGTACAAATGTTAATTTTTGCGTGCATTTGTGTAAGCACGAAGATGTCTTCAGAATTTTAGAATATAGTGTTTGCTAACATTTTCCCCGGTATCTTATGAGTAACCAAATTTCTCTGCCTTATCTATCTTTCGAATTGTTGGCCGTGTTGATATGGTGGTGATTGGTGATCAATAGATGACAAACCCTACACAGGGTTTAGAGAAGAAAAACCAAAATAATCATCTTAGGTAACACGGAGTACAGAGGAGGGATATATACCCTAGATGAGTGAGGGAGAGAGAAATGACTAAAAAGGGTTTATATGGAGACCCTTAGTCATATACAAAGATAAGAGAAAGATATATCACTAACACCCCCCCGCAAGCGAAGTATGGATGTCATCCATGCCGAGCTTGGACAAAGCACGAGATAAGAGCGGATTAGATAGCCCTTTTGTGAAAACATCTGCAGCCTGCTCCGATGACGGGACGAACTCGAGATCAAATAGGCCATCATCCATGCGTTCCTTGAAGAAGAAACGGTCACGCTCCATGTGCTTGATTCGACCCGTTTGCCCAGGATTCTTGGCCAAAGCAATAGTAGATTTATTGTCGCAGAAGAAGTGGATCGGACCAAGATACCGGACACGCAAGTCAGAGAGAACGCCATGGAGCCATTGAGCCTCAGATGCCCCATCAGCAAGGGCACGATACTCTGCCTCGGCGCTAGAACGAGACACACGGTCTTGCTTACTGCTTTTCCAGATCACCAAGCTGCCAAAAACAAAAGTACAATATCCAGTGGTTGAGCGACAATCCACAATCGAGCCAGCAAAGTCGGCATCCGTGTACACCTTCACAGTCTCATTTGCAAGTCGGGGAAAGTGCAGACCCTTCCCCGGACAGCCTTTCAGGTAAGCAAGTACCCGATGAGCTGCTTGGCGATGGATCTCATGAGGAGCATGCATGAATTGGCTGAGAAGATGGACAGCAAAGCTGATATCAGGGCGAGTATGCGTGAGGTAAATAAGCTTCCCAAAAAGCTGCTGATATCGATAATGGTTAACCGGAGGCGAGTCACCCCCGTCCCCCAACTTAACGTTGGGATCAATAGGAGTGCGGACGGGCGCGCAATCAGTCATACCAGTCAGCTTCAGGAGATCCACGGTATAGTGTTGCTGTGAGACGAAGATGCCACGAGAGGAGTAGGCTACCTCAAGACCGAGAAAGTATCGAAGAGGCCCCAAAGCCTTAATCTCGAACGCGCGGGCCAAAGCAGCACTGAGTCGACTAGCCTCCGTCACATCAGACCCCGTGATAAGAATATCGTCGACGTAAACCACAAGGATGGAAACCCCAGCTGGACAATGACGAACGAAGAGAGAAGAGTCCCCATTACTATGGACATATCCCTCGGCCTTCATAACGGAAGAGAAGCGGCCGAACCACATCCGCGGAGACTGCTTCAGTCCATAAAGGGACTTCCGCAATCTACAGACGGTGCCCGGGGGTCCGAGAGAGTACCCCAGAGGAGGCTGCATGTACACCTCCTCTGTCAAATCACCGTGAAGAAACGCGTTCTTCACATCAAACTGTCGAATAACCCACTCGAAGTGCGCTGCAAGAGCCAATAGAAGACGGACAGTCTCCATCTTCGCCACGGGAGCAAATGTCTCGAAGTAGTCAATACCATAAGACTGCGTAAACCCCCGAGCTACGAGGCGAGATTTGTAGCGTTCGAGAGTGCCATCCGCGTGGTGCTTCTTGGTATGAACCCATTTACAACCCACTGCCGTCTTGCCGAACGGCAACGGAACGACATCCCATGTATGATTCTTGAGCAAGGAATGCATCTCCTCGTCCATCGCCGCTTTCCAATGGGGAGAAGCGAGAGCATCAGCTAAGCGGCGAGGAATCGGGTCCGACTCGATCCGAGTAAGGAACAGCTGGTAGGGAGCAGTCAGCCGATCGAAGGAAAGATAATGAGAGAGAGGGTAACGGGGAGTGCGAGTGCACTGACGAACCCCTTTACGGAGGGCAATAGGCCAATGTAAATCATCATCATCGTCGGCAAGAGATGGGGAAGGGTGAGGAGTAGAAACATCAGAGATAGGTCCAGGGACGGATGACAAGTCGCCAGATGAGGAGGGGGGGGGGTGAAGAGGCGAACGGAGATCGCCGAGGAGAATAAAAAAGACCGGAGAGAAGTGACCAGAGAGAAGAAATGAGATGGCGCAGAGGATGACGCAGAAGATGACAACCGCGCGAAAGAAGGAGAGAAGAAAAAAAAAAAAAATCGCGCGGAAGAGGTCAAAGAACAGAAGGAGACAAGAGCGAGTCAAAGGTCAGATCGCGTGTGGAAGAGGACAAGCGCGTGAAATAGGACAAGATCGCGCGGAAGGTGAGAAAAAAAAATTCGCGCAGAAGAGGAAGTCGCGCAGATGATAAAATCGCGCGGAAGAGGTAGTCGCGCGGATGATATCGCGTGGAAGAGGAAATCGCGATGATGAAATCGCGCGGAAGAGGAAATCGCGCGGAAGGTGAAGTCGCGCGGAAGATGAAATATCGTGCGGAAGATAGATTGCGGAAGATGAAATCGCGCAGAAGAGGGTGGCGATGTCGACAACGATCTCTTGTCCTCTCGCGGCGATGTCGATAGCGATCTCAAGAGCGGAAGCGATGGAATGGATCAGAATTGCTCTGATACCATGACAAACCCTACACAGGGTTTAGAGAAGAAAAACCAAAATAATCATCTTAGGTAACACGGAGTACAGAGGAGGGATATATACCCTAGATGAGTGAGGGAGAGAGAAATGACTAAAAAGGGTTTATATGGAGACCCTTAGTCATATACAAAGATAAGAGAAAGATATATCACTAACAATAGATCCATCTGGAAAAATGGATTTATGGTTGTTCCATTTATCTCAATCTTTAGAGGTCTTTGACGTGGGTTGTGCCGTTTGTCTACTTTTTGGATCCGTATTTTGGCCAGTGTCTTATTAGACTTGAAGAATTGGTGGGCAAAAAGTGTTTCATTCATCTGAGCAATGAATCTTGTCTAAAATCTGAGCTTCCCTAAAGATTTTGGCCTCTTCTTCAAACCCTAATCCACTCAGCTACCACATATATTATACTGAAATTCAAAAGATAAGATCTTGTTTTGGGCATCTTGATCCTATCATTTAAGTACTTAAAGGCAAATAAAGAATAATTATGGGCAGACGTGAAAGATTTCAGATTTGCAACATTATAACCAATATGTCTAAATCATTTTGTAGCACTAGTGCGATCTATGGCTTGTTGCTTCTTACTCCATGAGGAGATTAAGTTATCACCGTTAAGGAGTTGTGGCCCAAGGTCAACCTCCTGTCTGCCATAGTTTTCTTGTAGCCTCTTAAATAACATTGTACTTTGTGAAGCTCCACAAGAACTCTCAATTACAATTTAGGCTTGGGAGTTTTAGCAGAATTAGGTCATGGAATAACTCAGACTCTCTTATTCAGCTGATAGTGGGACACAGATTCAATACCAGTTCAAAATTGGTTCATAGTTCAGGCTGTATGACTTCTTAAGCAAGCATTGCTTTGATTTTTGGAGTTTGATGCAAAATCAGCTCTTGATTAGATGGAGGCACTGGTGTGGAAACTAAGAAGCAGTCTGACAATGAGATATTTTTCTGATCCTTTTAGATTCTTCTTAAAGCGCTTACACATTTTGAAGTCTTTGAGATTCTTCTGGACCAGGATTGATAAGAATTTTTTCCCCCTCTTTTCTACACTATTGAGATGTTTTCTCTCAACTTGATCTTGTAATGTATGGAATGCGAGGAGAGAGAGATTCTGGAAATCATATTACTGAGCTATGATGTGCTAACGCCATCTTAATTTTATGATCTTTGCAGAACCCGTACAACGTGAACCTATTGATGGCAGGTTATGACAAGGGCATTGGCCCGTCTCTCTACTTCATTGACTACTTGGCCACCCTCCACAAGGTTGAAAAGGGTGCCTTTGGGTACGGCTCCTTCTTCTGCCTATCTCTCATGGACAGGCACTATCATGCATCAATGTCTCTCTCTGAGGCCATCCAGCTCGTTGATCAGTGCATCACTGAGATCCGATCCAGGCTTGTCGTTGCACCCCCCAATTTCCTCATTAAGATTGTTGACAAGGATGGTGCCCGTGAGTATGCCTGGAGGGAGTCCATCAAGGAGACCTGAGGTTGATTCTTCTTCGTTTGGGGGTAAGAGTAGGATTATGTCATATTTTCGATCTATCCCTGGTTATAATTCTTGGTTAAATTGAGACTCCATCTGTTTTTGATTCGCTCTTGAATTATAAATGCATAAATTTCTTTTTTATATCATCTACGGTTGCAAGAGGGTTATAAATGCATCATAGATTCCTCTCAAAAAAATAAATGCATCATAGATGCCCTGCCTGTCAGCTGTGGATCGTTTATGATGTTATCCTTGGTCTCTTGCCCAGTTTCTCTGGTCTCTGTTTAAGATGTATGGAGACAAAATTTGCATCTAATCAAGACGAATGAAAATCAGTAAATTATTAAGAATATGAAGAGAAAAATAGTGACCAAGGATAAAGAACAGCCTATTGCTAATGGACTGCTTTCTGCTCTAAGCATCAAGTTCTCACTGACTCATCAATGGTCAATGCGGAAATATTGTTACCTGGGTAGAATTTAAGTTTTTCATAATTTATGCAATCACTGAACTGTGGGTTATAAAACACTGTATTGAGGATTGGGATAGTGTCTTCTGTTCTCACTAAGAGACAGCAAGAGGGAGAGGGTGAGATTATAGGGTGCACTTCTAATTTTCAATTTATAGTAGTTCTCTCTTTAATTTTCCCTTAGTAATTGTAGATTCTAAGAAAATGAATATCCACCCATTTCTGTGTTCCACTGTGATTTTGTTTCCATTTCTATCATCATAGTCTAATTCTCGTACGAAAGTTGATGATTCTCTGTCAAGACATACCGAATAATTACCTTTACTTCTTTCCTGATGATCTCAAGGTGAAGATTCTTTCTATCCATGGATGACAATGATAACTTGTGAGTTTAACGTGTTAATTCATAACATGACTGAATATTATTTCAAGATACAATACCTTAAAAAATGCTTAATTTGCTGCATATCTATTCATACAGATACTTCCTTTGGAAATTTATTAAGAAATGAAATTTGATTGATTTCTAAATGGTGAATACATAAAACCATGTCCTCAGTATTTTTTCATGATGATGGAAATTTTTAGAATTTTTTATTTTTAGGTTTATTTCACTTACAATAATAAAAAAAGAAAGCTTTTCCAAGTCTTTTTGTTGGGTTCTTTGGTTGATATATTTTCTGAAATTTTGATTAAAATATCCAATACACCGAAAAGCATTAAATATGATATCACAATACCAAGCCACCAAGAATATATGATCCTATTTGTCTAATATGTATGACAAAATATACAAGATTTTTTTTAAAGTAGTTCTTAAAGCTATTTAAGAGTCTAGCCTGTAGCGGTATTTACACGGTTTCTGAATGTTTGAATCTCTTCACCAAGAGAGAAAGAGAAGAAATGAGAGAATTCTCTCAAAGCTTGCATGAGTACCTTAAGTTACGGTCGTTTTTGTCCTATTTATAGACATTTAATATGAGGTTTTTTTATAAAAACTCTCATAATTCAATATATATCTACCAACATTTATAGTCCTAATGTGTGTGACCCTCTAGGTCCATATATCTCATTAGATAATAACTCTATGCACTAAATAACACATTATTGGTCAACTTTAATTGATTATCTAAATCTACATATAAATTAATTAATCAATGATCGATTTAACCTAATCGATAAGTTGAGTTGTCATCCTGTTGGGTGCCAAGCTACACTATGTACTTTAGAAGATATAGAGTATGTAAGAACTCACTTATAAAACTTTTCTATTATTAATTATTATGTATGTATAATCTTTTCGTCTGCATGAGACTCATAAATGACTTAGGTAATGGTCAACTGTCAAACCCTAATTGATCACTCAAGTTAGTATTGTTGCATGTAGAAATCATCGTGAACTCCTTCGATATTTCTACTACCTTAGCCAAGGATTTTATCGAATCTCATTCTTAGAGTCAATCTCCTCAAATACCGAGGGCGAATGATCACATCTTGATCACACAATCATATTTGTGCATTTCATGTCGTATCCAATATATGACGTTTTAAATATCATGCAGCTAGGGATTTATAATTCATAATTAAAACATAATCATCCATCTACAAGATGTCTTTGGTGTCTCAAGTCAAAAAGACCACATATATAACTATGGCATGAATCATCCTGATTGATAGTTACGTATAATACTATTCAATGACTCATACCGATCAATTCAGTGAACTATTTCTTTAAAGAGCACCCACTATCTATCATTAGTGTCTCCATACCGATGAATACAAAATTAGACATACTTATCATATGAGTTGGATTAGATAGTACTATTCTTTCCAAATAATTTGATGTCTTTCTTGAGTATTTCACTGATATAAATATTTAGAACATATGTTTAAAGACTAGTGATTACTTCTATTTTTTATCTCATCATAATTTACCTAGTTATTGCACATGCTCATCGACTTCATTACAAACATTAGACAAGAATGATAATAAATAAATTTCATTGTAATGAGCATAAACAAGATTCATGAAAGTCTGATTGGCTTCAAGGCCACATAATATCCATCATTAAAGTATCAAAGTTTTTATAGATTACACTAGTTAGTGACGAGATGAGACCGCGAGGTCGTCGATTTCACGCGGTATCGCGTCAAAAATTAAGCGTAATTTACCAATTTGGGGAATTAAGAGAGAATTGAAGGGTATAATGGTAAATAAGGGTCGAATCCACAAGGAATTTAGGTATTTTCGAGATATCTTTTGGAATTTGGTCAAATTGGACGATGAATTGAGGTGAGAAATTAGGGAAAATGGTGTTTTTAGAAAGATAACTTCAAAACAAATCCACGGAATCAAGAATAATCAAATTTGGACTTGATTTCGCGGAGAAATCGAAAATTGAAGTGGAGAGAAATTTTCGGACGTTCAAATCGTGATTTTGAGCTAAATTTTACGAAATTGAAATCTAAAACCTAATCTAAACGAAAATTAAAGATAATAGGAAGATAATCTATGAAAAACCGCTTCCACTAAACCTGTTTAGCGATCAAAATGAGGTGATTAAGCCGATTAATCACCGAAAACGTCAAGAGCGTCACGACCTGCTTCAAGCTGCGATTTCTCCTTCGATTCTCCACCAAATCTTGATTTCAACCCCTCCATGGATGCGGAAATGAAAGAGGAAGAGGATGGAATCAAGAGAAACGAGTGGATCGGTGTCTAGACAAGTCAATTTGATTGAAATCCAACTCGAATACATAGAACGACGAAGAAACTCGTCTATTTATAGGGCGAATTGGGGAAAACCGTCCGATTGATGCGTTTAATCCGCATCAACGGCCGAGATTAAACGCATCAATTCAAAACGGTAAGCTTAAATCGTGGCCGTCAGATCTCAGATGAACGCTCCAGATCGCTCCGCTTGATATGCGTTTAAAAACGCTTTGATTTGTGCCCCTTGGATCGCGATCCAACGGTCCAGATGAATAACGCATGATTTAATCTGGACCGTTATAATCCACTTTTAAATCGCACGTGGTCTTGATCGTGATCGGTGGTCCGCGCGCCACGTGATCGACGCGTCTGATGCCGCCACGTCGCAGGTAATCTCACCGTTATAATACATTTTAAATAACACGTGTTTTGATCGCGATCAGTGGTCCGCGTCCACACGATCGACGTGTGGATCTTCCGATGCGCCGCTGATCCGACGCCCCTCGTCGCGCCACGTCACCTGAAAGGTAAGTATAGTGTGGATTAGTCCCACACTGGAAAAAGAAGAGATCGTTGGGTTTATAAGACCCGACGATCTGTAAGGTTAATGACCCTTCCCATATAGGGAAGGCTGAAGAACCTTATTATATAGAATAAATAAATAAATATATGTATATCGCGCCACGTAGGCGCTGCGCGGGTCCGCGTGGCTCTGCCACGTGGCCTTGCGTGCCACGTCGCACCCGCGTGGGACCCGCGCGCTTTTTGCCCTTTATTTATTTATTTATTTTAATCTATTTAAATCGAAATTAAAATAATAAAAATCAGGAAAAATCTAGAAAAATCCCTAAAAATTGTAAAAATCATATCTTTCAAAATACAACTCCAAATTAACCCAAATTTCTTTCATTTGATCTGAAATTTAATTATCTATCATTCTAAAAATTCAAAATATTTAAATAACAAGAGTTTTAATTTATATTTCAAAAATACACTCATTTCCTTAAGATTTTAAGTTTAGAAATTTAAATGAATGTTTATAAAAATAATTTCTCTTATTATTTAACTTTAAAAATCACTTATAATCTCAAGTAAAGATAGGTTATAAAATCATTTATCCTTAATTTATCACAATTAACCCTAAATTAACGTATTTTGAGATTATAACATAAAATTACATAGAAGGATAGAAATGCACTCAAAGTATGATAACATGCACATAAATGTAATGTTTTATGCCTTAAATTGCATTAATAATCATGTTTTATCATGTTAAGATTGCATGTTATCAGTTAGCTTTATCATGCATGCGTGTGTGATAGTTAGCTTTATCACATATGATCAAATGTGGTCCCAATATAAAATATCTAATCCAAAATCCAAGGGCAGAGAATAATCATAGATAAACTTTGAGAAAATTAAAATTCAAAAAATTAGGAGAAATTATAATAAATTCTAAATAAATACATTCAATGACCTTCCTATAAATTAACTTTACTTTTACTACAACCCAAAATGTAAATAATTCAAAATATATGATTGAAATAACCAAATTCTTTAGAAATTTTGATTTTTATATGAATTTCTTGAGAAATTTTATTAATTTAATGAATTATCTTGGAAAATATGGATTCAATAATGATGCTATCTTGAATTTTTTTTTCATGGTGAATATATTGCTATTTCAACATTTAACCAATATCCTAATTATAAAGTGAAATTTGAACTGAAAATTAAAATGTTAAATTTAAAATTTGGATTTAGAATTAAGATAAGTAACAATCTCGCTATAAGATTGTGTTCATGATCTTCGATTTTGTGACGACTTTGGACCATTTTGATTTACATTTAAAAGATTCTTTGTTTCTCTTAGAATATTCATTATTTTTATTTCATTATTTTTATTTGTATCTTTTTATTAATAGAAACATTCAAATATTCACAAACTTACAAAATATATACTTTGAGGATTAGAAGGATAATGCTTGCCATATTTTTGTCTATTTTCTATTGAGCTTGATCAATGTCTAGTATCAATTTTCCTTGATTTGTTTTTCAGCTGTTTGTGTAGTGGGTTTCTTTAAAACATGGATTTTGGTTTTAATTGTCCGTGTCGAGAAGCTTTTGAATCGGATTTGGATTCAACTATTCTCTCAATGAGGTGAAACCGTGGTATATTCCTGATTTTAGTTTTGTTTTTCTTTCTGAAACCATGTGAGAGTAACTGATTGAACACTTGAAACAAGCTCTACTGATTAAAATTCTAAATAAGCTCTACTAATTCAGAGCTCCATGACTTATGCATGTACTCTCTATCTTACAAAGTATTTCTAAGAAAAATCATAAGATACACTTGATAAAATCTATGGATGAAGAACTTTATGCCACAATAAGAATCAACCATGGAAATATTATGATAACCCAATAGCAAGGAAACTATTTGTAAAGTGATAGTAGAAGCTAAAGGGTACACTAAAAGATATGGATATGATTATTTTGAGAGTTTTAACGTGTAGCCAATTTGAATACCAAAAAAAAAATCCTATTGAAGCCATCATAGGATAGAAATTACTTCACCATGATGTCAGAAACACATGTTTAGATGTACGTATAAATGAAGCACCTACACGGATCCCTGACACGACTACTTCAAATGGTCGTTGAATGCACACAATTTAGTGTCAAAACAAAGTCCTCAACTTACCAAATTATGATTAATCGATTTAATTAAAGGGTATAATGGTAAATAAGGGTCGAATCCATAAAGAATTAGGGAACTTTTTGAGAGATATCTTTGAAATTCGATAAAATCGGACGATGAATTGAGATTAGAAATTGGGAAATTTATGATATTAAGAAAGATAAACTCATTTGAAAATCCACATAATAAAAAATTGAGTGATTTGGATAAGAATTCGCAGAGTAATCGAAGTTTCGAAATTAGGAGAAAATTCGTATCGCGAATTTGATTTAAAACCGAAATTAAAACGAAATTAAACTTAATCTACTATTCAAAATGTAAAATTAACACTAAATGATGAAAGATTAAGATGAAAACACGCAATCTAACCCAAAGTAGCCTTCGAAATGATCCAAATAATCACCGGATGGATGGCTTTTCATTTCACATTTTCGAAGACGAAATTGAAGTTCAAGATGTGATTTCTCCTCGATCTCTCAATCAAACATTGATTTCAAGCATTCCTCGGACGCGGAAATGAGTCTAGAACTTGAAGAAATGAAATGGCACTCGAAATTGGTGTTTGGATAGTTTGAATTTCTTGAAGTTTCAAGGGTCTGTTATTTTGTCGCGAAGAACACGTATTTAAAGGGGAAATTTTGGGCGCGACCATCTGATGAGTGGGCGCCTTGCGATCAACGGTCGCGATCACGCGTCTGTTGATCGAATCGTCACGATTAAGTCAGGAGCGTCCGATCACCGATGAAGGGCTGTGGTGAGTCCACGTGTTTCAATTTGAATGGTCGCGTCGATTGATCATCCGTTGGATTTTAATCCAACGATCGCGATATGTTGAAGAGTCCACCAATTGCAAGTGATCTCAACCGTTATAACTCGCGAGATCAACGGCTCAGATCAACTCACTTAAGTGAAGTTTGAAGCACTTGTGCTATCTTTGATCGGGTGGACCTCGCGTCCACTGCATCCATGTGCGATATTCATCGCGATTTCCATCCAGCGCTCCACATCACGCCACACATCCTGCAATCAAGAAAACAAAGGGAACATAGTCCCACACGGGGAAAAAGATAGAGAATCGTCAGGTATATAAGGTGAGTCATTTATAGCGGTTAGCTTAAATCCGAAATATCGGATGCTTATATGTACTATAACCATACTAATACGAGTAAATATAAATATTGACACGTCACCTCAGTGCCACGCAGGCACTCGCGCGGGTCCGCGTGGCTCTACCGCGCGGGTCCGCGTGGCTCTACCGCGCGGGTCTGCGTGGCTCTGCCACGCGGCATTGCGTGCCACGTCGCATCCACGTGGGCTCGCGCGAAAAATACACCATTGTTGCTTTTCTTTTAATTAATCTAAATACTTAAAAATCGAAAATACACTTAAATAAAATCAGAAAAATTCCATAAAAATTCTCTAAAATTGTAAAAATCATAACTTTCAAAATACAACTCCAAATTAACTCAAATTTGTATTTTTGGATTAGAAATTTAATAATCTATCATTATAAAAAGTCAAATTATTAAAATAATAAGAGAATAAATATTAATTAAATATATACATTCATGTATCTGATAAAATAAATTTATAAAAATACATAAATGTTAATAATGATCTTTTCTCTTAGATTTTCATCCTCAAAACATGATTATGATCTTAAATATAATTAGGATTAAAACTAAAAATGTTTAATTATGCATACTTATACATAAATTGATGTATTTTTAGATCATCATATGAAATGATACAAAATGATAGAAATATACTTAAAATGATAGAAATATGATAACATGCATATATTTGGAATGATTAATGAATTTATTTGCATTAATAATCATGTAATTTCATGTATCAAATAGCATGTTATCACACCCCCCCAACTTGAATAATTTCTAGTCTCTTAGCAATTCACTATGTAATCTCTTTAGAAAGTCTTATCATCCTTTGATCCTGCAACTAAAGAAGTGAAGTGTATCAATGTGTGATTACTTTTCATCATAGTGTGGACCATGGTGATCTAGATTTCATAACTAGGTTGACTTCCTTAGAGCATATTAGGGTAGTGCTCATCGGCTAATAGTTGAGTCAATACTCAAGTGTAATTGAGGTGAGCATATCTAAGGTCTGATGCTATGGGAATGAAAAGATTCTTACACTCTCATGAGCAGATGTAATCCTCACCTCTCTAATTCTAACATCACTCTTTCACTCATTTGGAGGCTACTTGGTGCATTAGAATTCCCCTCAACTCTTCTTTCTCCTTTAAAAAGTGCATTGCAAAAGGGATTTCCTACTTTGGGATGCATCGTTATAAGGTAGCTGAAGAGTAAAAAGACACTATTTCGAAAGGAATAACTTGGTTAAAAGAAAATTAACATGTAAACAAGTTGGATATTATAAACAAAGAAAGGTACTACTGATGTTTAATTATTCTCCCAAATGATGTGGATGATGATGGTAGAAAAGGATAAATAGAATTTGGTACAGATAGTGTGGAGTGGTAAAATATGGATATACACATGGTGGAAATGGAATGGTATTGATGGGTAGAGATAGGTAGAGCTAATTTTCCCATATTTTTCCTTCTTTTCATTTTTCCTTATTCTTCTCTTCATTTTCTTCTCCTTTTCTTTCCTTCTTTCTTTTTGTCTTCTTCTTTTCTTCTTTTTCATATTTTATTTTATTTTCTTCTTCTCTTCTTTTTGTGTATTGTAAATTTACAAGAAGAAGAAGATAACATTTGAAGACTTACATAAAACAAGGATATGGAGGCTGTCTTGATGTTTGAATAGAGTATTCAAAATTTCTGAAGTGTACTATAAAGGAATATTGATTTGTAAGGGAAATTGGAAAAAGGCTTGTGTAGATGATGGAAAGAGAAAATTTGGTGGATATGTTTATCACTTGGGAGTGTAATTATAATCAGTGAAGTTGAAATTTGGGTGTCTAATTGACTGGTAAGGAAAAAGTTGGAACTAAATGCCTAAAGCACAGAATAGGTGCACAAAAAATTATGGCACATTGTCTCTCTTCTAAGAGAAAGTTCGGAAGCGAGGAATTCCCACACCAAGAAGGTTCGGCTGATGTAAGGTAGGGGATAGGAATTTGCTTGAACTTCACTAAAAAATCTCTCCATTTCAATCCAATAGCACTTCAACCTCTGATTACTCATTTTTCCTCAGTGCCCGTTAGATACCCAACCCCGAAGAAGTCAACCACTAAAAAGAATCCATGGTTTCTGTAGATCACTTGGCTTTATTACTCAAAATGTAATCAAATGGGCTATAAGGCCCTCACTTCTACATCTCTAGGAATAAGATCTCAAAATGTTAAGACTTCTAAGGTGTTAAAAGTGGTAAAAATTTGAAAAAATTAGGAGTTTACAATAGTAAAAAGTTTAAAATTTTGAAAAGTTTGAAAATTTGAGTTTTTCTAAGTCCTCACCCCCCAACTTAAATCTTTCATTGCCCTCAATGAAATCATTATGTTTATAAAAGATGACAAGAATATCATGCATTATATGAAAAAGATTATAAATTGAAATGAGAAGTAAAAAGGTTTAGAAAAACTCATTAGTGCGTGTTGATGCATGTCTCTGGAATTTGTCCAAATTGCTTTTTTTTGTACGTAGGTTCCTTCAACTATGTATGTACATTGATATAAAATACAGACAAAAGCAAAATAAAATAGTAAGATAAGCTTGGGGTGCCTCCCAAGAGCGCTAAGTTTAACGTCTTCAGCTAGACAAAACTTAATGAAGCTAAGATGATCGATGAGATGAGGGTGTTACCGTTATCACGTCCTCATGTACCTCGGGAAGATGAAGATTTACCTTATCTGCTGGTGTGGGTGGTTCTGCTATTAGGTAAGGCTTAAGATGATGCCCATTTACGTTGAATTGTTTTCCAGATTTAGGGTTGGAAATAAGCACTGATCCGTTGTCAAACGATTCCACAACCACGTAAGGACCGTCCCATCGTGAGCGCAGCTTACCTGGAACAAGCTTAAGGTGAGAGTTATATAACCGAACCTTTTCATTGACGTGGAAGGTTCGTCTTTTGATGTTCCTGTCATGAAAGGCCTTGGTCTTTTCTTTGTAAATCTCCGTGTTTTCATACTCGTCGTGCCTTAACTCTTGTAATTCTTGCAGCTGGAGAAGTCTATGTTTACCTGCTTCGTCCAGAGATAGGTTGAGCTTCTTTATTGCCCAATAGGCTTTATGCTCAAGCTCAACCGGAAGGTGGCACGCCTTCCCAAATATAAGTCAGAACGGAAACATCGCGATAGGATGTCTTGTAAGCCGTCCGATATGCCCATAAAGCATCATGAAGCTTGTGTGCCCAATCCTTACCGTCTGGGCGAATGATCTTCTTTAAAATATTCTTGACTTCTCGGTTGCTCACTTCAACTTGTCCATTAGCTTGGGGGTGGTACGGTGTGGTGACACGATGATGTACTCAATATTTCTTCAATAATGCATGAAAGTGTGCATTGTTGAAGTGTGAGCCTCTGTCATTGATTATGGCCCTCGGACAACCATATCGAGAGAAGATGTTCCTCGTTACAAACTTGAATACTTCCCGATGAGTGTTTGTCCTAGTGGGAATAGCTTCTACCCACTTAGACACATAATCAACCACTAGCAAAATATACTCTTTTCCATCAGAGGATGGAAAAGGTTTCATGAAATCGATCCCCCATAAATCAAATAGCTCCACCTCAAGGATAGGCCTCATTGGCATTTCATCTCGTTTAGAGATGTTTAATGCTGCCTGGCATTGTAGGCACTCCGTATAGAAACGGTGGGCATCCTTGAAGATGGTGGGCCAATAAAAACCGCTTTGTAAAATCTTATGTGCTGTCTTTCGTGCGGCAAAATGTCCTCCACATGCTGATGAGTGACACATCGATAATATGCTTCCTTGTTCTTCTTGCGCTACACATCGCCGTATGATCTGATCGTATCCTACATGGAACAAAAGTGGTTCTTCCCAATAATAATATTTGAGTTCATGGAAGAACTTATCTTTACGATGCCAATTCCAATGATCAGGGATAGATCCAGTCACAAAAAATTGACGATATGCGCGAACCAAGGAACATGATTATGTAGTGCAAGAAGATGCTCATCAGGAAATGAATCACTAATGTCTCCCGTACCTGAAACGTGGAGACGAGATAGGTGATCTGCCACCGACTTTTCGTTGGCCTTCTTATCTCTAATCTCCAAGTCAAACTCTTGAAGAAGCAACACCCATCGTATCAATCGTGGCTTCGCCTCCTTCTTGGAAAACAAGTACTTTAATGCTGCATGATCTGTATAAATGACGATCTTGCTTCCCAAGATGCAAGGCCTGAACTTCTCTAATGCGTAGACCACTGCCAACAACTCCTTTTCTGTCGTCGTATAATTCATTTGAGCTTCAGCAAGGGTCTTACTCGCATACCAAATGGCGGTTGGCTTCTTATCTATCCACTGCCCCAACACCTCTCTAACTGCATAGTCTGAAGCATCGCACATAATCTCGAAAGGTAAGTCTCAATTAGGACTTTGAAGAATTGGTGCTTCGATCAAGGCGAGCTTCAACATCTCGAATGCGCGCTCTCCTTCCTTGTCGATGAAAAATTCCTTATCCTTGCAAAGAAGAATGGTTAGCGGTTTGGAAACTTTAGCAAAGTCTCGTATAAACCTGTGGTAGAAGCCAACGCGTCCTAGAAAACTCCGTAAATCTCGTAATGTAGTGGGGAGAGGAAGGTTTTGAATGACCTCAATCTTGGCCTTATCAACCTCCAAATCTTTCCCCGAGACGAGATGCTCGAGCACTACTCCCTCTCGCACCATAAAATGGGATTTCTCCCAACTCAATACCAGTCGTTTCCTGACGCAGACCTCGAGGATCTTTGTCAGGTGAGCTAGACAGCTGTCGAAATCATCTCTAAAGACAGAGAAATCCTCCATGAAGACTTCAAGACTGTCGCCAAGGAAATTAGAAAATATCGCCGTCATACATATCTGGAATGTCGCAGGGGCGTTACACAACCCCAATGGCATTCGCCTAAAAGCGAACGTGCTAAAGGGACATGTGAACGTCATCTTTTCTTGATCGTCCGGATGAAATCGCAATCTGTTTATACCCTGAATAACCATCCAAGAAACAAAAGTAAGTCTGACCTGCTAGTCGATCAAGGATTTGATCGATGAACGGCAACGGGAAGTGATCCTTCTTTGTTGCAGCGTTCAACTTCCGGTAGTCGATACAAACTTGCCACTTCGTCAGAAGGCGCGTTTGGATCTCCTTGCCCTTGTCGTTTGATAACATGCTAAATTAACACGATAAAACATGATTATTAATGCATATTAAGGCATAAATGACTTCATTTCCATGCATGTTATCATATTTATGTGTATTTTTCTATCATTCCATGAAAAAGTCATTATAATCTCAAAAATACTTTAAATTAGGGTTAAATATGATGATTTAAAGATAAATAATTTAATAACCCATCTTTACTTGAGATTATAGATTTTTTAGAGTTAAAATAATGACAGAAATCGTTTTATAAACATTTATTTATATTTTCATAAGAGAAAACACTTAAAGAATAAATATATTTTTGAAATAAAAATTAAAACTCACATTATTTATCAATTTTTATCTTTTAGAATGATAGATAATTAAATTTTGGATCAAATGAAAGAAATTTAGATTAATTTGGAGTTATATTTTGAAAGTTATGAATTTTCTAATTTTTAGGATTTTTTCGGATTTTTTTGAATCAATTTTGCGATTTTTAATATGAAAAAAATGATTTTTAAAATAAGCAAAGAAGAGGGGATTTATTCGCGCGGGGCCACATGGATGCGACGTGGCACTCAGGGCCACATGGCAGCGCCACGCGGCGCCTACGCGGCGCCTACGCGGCGCGGATGTTACATATACATAATATATTTATATACTTAGGGTTATAGTACATATAAGTATTCCGTAATCGAAATTTACGCTAACTCATATAACCCTCGCATCTTATAAACCTGACAGCCTCCTTTAATTTCTACCATGTGGGACTAAGTTCCACACAGATTTTAAATCACAGGCGCCGTTGCTGGGGATTTAAGGCAAATTTTTGATCAATTTAGTCAATTTTGACTTGGTTAACTCAGATTTTTCTCTTAATTTCTTGAAATTCATGCAATTCAATCGTATTTTGAGTGATCGGAAGTAGAAATCAATCTTCGAGATCCTTAATTCGATAAGATTAAGTGATTTCGCCCCTTTTCTAAGGATTACGGGCAATCACTTCTTTAAAATTGCGTTGAGAACAGGTCACTCTCACGGATAACGACATTCAAGTACGATTGATTTCAATTTCTAATATTTTATAAGTATTTATAAGTTTTTATCCATTTAAGTATCCGATCCACTCTTCATGAGAAGACGAACAACTTGGAGAGTACAGAATAATCCCCTAGAAATAGACCTCTTTGAACGATCCTCGCAATCTCCCGACACTACCGAGACCGATTAAAACGTTGATCCAACCGAACCAGTAGAAATGGCCCGGAACGATGAGGGAAATGCTAGGAAACGCCCTAGTGACTATGCTAGGCCCGTCCTCCAGCGACCTGTTGATAACATGCAATCTTAACCTAATAAAACATGATTATTAATGCAAAATAAGGCATAAAACATTCCATTTATATGCATGTTATCATATTTTGAGTGCATTTCTATCATTCTATGCAATTTTATGTTATAATCTCAAAATGCATTAATTTAGGATTAATTATGATGAATTAAAGATTAAAGATTTTATAACCCATCTTTACTTGAGATTATAAATGTTTTTAAAGTTAAATAATAAGAGAAATTATTTTTTTATAAACATTCATTTAAATTTCTAAACTTAAAAATCTTAAGGAAATGAGTGTATTTTTGAAATATAAATTAAATCTCTTGTTATTTAAATATTTTGAATTTTTAGAATGATAGATAATTAAATTTCAGATCAAATGAAAGAAATTTGGATTAATTTGGAGTTGTATTTTAAAAGATATGATTTTTACAATTTTTAGGGATTTTTCTGGATTTTTTCTAATTTAATTTTTGATTTAAAATCGTTTAAAATGATTAAAAAAATTGGCAGAAATCTTTTTATTTTTCGCGCGGGCCACGTGGATGCCACATGGCACTGAGGCCACGTGGCAGCGCCACGCGGGCCCACGCGGTGCCTACGTGGCATATATATTTTATTTATTTCATATATTACATATATATAAATGGGTCTTCAGCCTTGCCTATATGGGAAGGGGTAATTGACCCTTTAATCCGTCGGGCCTTATAAACCCGTCGGACTTCACTAATTTTTTCCGTGTGGGACTAAAATGTTCTAAAATGCGGGTGACGTGGCACACATCGGAGCGTTGGATCGTCGGCGCCGCAGAAGATCTCGCGCGTCGATCGCGTGAGCGCGGTCCACGGATCAGAAATCAAAACACGTGCTATTTAAAGGAGTTATAACGGCCAGATTAGAGGCCACGTGGCGACATCACACGCGCCGATCGCGTGGACGCGTGGTGCTTTGGAGATCAATCAAACACGTGCCTATTTAAAAGAGTTATAACGGTCCAGATTTGATCGCGCAGGGAGAATCACGGCCGTCCGATCGCGATCCAAAGGGCGTTATTTGAAGCATTTTTTTAAGCGTTTCGTCAGATCAGATCTAGACCGTTGGATTGCGATCCAAGGGGCACAAATCCAAGCGTTTTATAACGCAAATCGCAAGGATAAATCTGGAGCGTCGATTTGAGATCTGACGATCACGATATAAGCATAACGTTTCAATAAAGAGGCGGTTTCATCTGGACCGTTGATCGAGCTTAACGCACCGATCGGACGGCTCTCCCCATTTCGCCCTATAAATAGACGAGTTCTTCGTCGTTTGTACTCATTCTTGAGGGATTTGATCTAATCGACCTATCTAAACCCCTTCTCTCTTGAATCTCTTTCTTGTAATTGCTTCTAGACTCGAAATCGTGTCCATGGAGTGTTTATAAGAGAGATTTCGACGATCGTGCGAGGAGAATTTGTCTCTTGAACACCGATGTTCACGATTGAATTCGTGGAATGAATTGCTGTCGATCCGGCGATCAATTGGATCGATTTGATCGTTATCTCGGGTTAGAAAACAAGTTTATCCTCTTATCTATCGTCATGTATCATCAATTTTAGGTTTAGGATTTCAATTTAAGTTTAATTTCGTTTTAATTTCAATTTGTGTTCTTCGCGATTTCGAAAATTTCATCTTACTTCCATCTTTGATTTCTCCATGATTACTAATCCAAATCGAGCGATTTTTGATTCCACGGATAGATCTTTGAGTTATCTTTCTAAAAACACCATTTTCTTTAATTTCTCACCTCAATTCATTGTCCAATTTGACCAAATTCCAAAAGATATCTCGAGAAATACCTTAATTCCTTGTGGATTCGACCCTTATTTACCATTATACCCTTCAATTCACTCTTAATTCCCCAAATTGGTAAATTAGGCTTAATTTTTGACACGAGACCATGTGAAATCGATGACCTCGTGGTCTCGTCTCGTCACCTGTTAGTAGAATTCATGCACCCCTAACTAGAGGGGCTAATTTTAGAATTGATTCCCATGTGATGAGTATGCTTCCTATCTTTCATGGTAAACCTTCCGAAGATCCATATAGACACGTAGATGAGCTTTCCCAAGTGTGTGAAATTAATCATCTTCAAAATGTCCCCGCTGACACGATGAAGATAAAACTCTTTCCCTCTACTCTTAGAGATAGAGCCAAGGATTGGTTTTTGAAATTATGGAAAGAATTCACTAGTTGGAACGAGATGGAGGAAGAATTCCTTAGAAACATACTATTCCATAGGGAAAACCACCTCCGTCTGAAAAGCCATCCGCGAATTTACCCAAGGCTCGAGTGAAACCTTCCACGAGGCTTGGGAGCGATTAAGAGATCTTACGAGGGAATGTCCATACCATGGAGTGTCTAACCATGAATTAACCCAAATATTTTATGATGGGTTAGGCCCGCAAGATAGATATCTTTTGGATGCAGCTAGTGGCGGCACCTTCATGAGCAAATACGAAGACGACGTGATGGAACTCATCAATACAGTGGCGGAAAATAGCCACCATAACGTGGCTAAACCATTTGGAAGAGGTTCAATGCCAAAATATATCGACACCAAATCAGTGGAGATGGGGATGCTCCTTGAGAGAATCGATAAAATGGCAGAAGTTCAGAATTTATTACTGGACCGAATCAACATCCGTAATGGTTCCGAAGGACTCGCCCCCGTCTCACTTCAAGAAGTGTCACCACGCGACAAAATGGTGATTAATCATGTTAATCTGATCGCAATCTTGGGTTAGTGGAGTTGCTTTTTACTAATCTATCATCCATTCATGTTTAATTTCGATTTAGATTAGGAATTGAAGTTTAATTTTATTTAATTTTCGTTAAATTCATGATTTACGATTTCGGAGAATTCTCTCTACTTTGATCTTCAATTTCTTCATGAAATCAAAGTCAAATTCGATGATTTTTGATTCTGTGGAAATGATTTGAAGTTCTCTATCATAATCTAGTATTTTTCCCAATTTTTATCATCAATTCATCGTCCGATTTGATCAAATTCGAAGAAATCATCATAAATTTCCTTATTTCCTTGTGGATTCGACCCTTATTTACCATTATACCCCTCAATTCGAGTTAATTTCATCAAATTGGTAAGTTTGGACTTTATTATGACACGAGACCGTGTGAAATCAACGACCTTGCAGTTTCGTCTCGTCATCGTTTACGGTCATCATAACTTGTGCCTTCTTTGCAACAACGTGCACTGGACTAACCCACTGGCTATCCGATATGGGATAGATGATCTCTGCATTAAGCCACTTTAGGATCTCTTCCTTCACGGCTTCCCGTACCTTAGGGTTTAGTCGTCGCTGGGCTTCCCTCACGGGTCTAGACTAGTCCTCCAAAAATATGCGATGAGTGCATAATGAAGGGTCTAATCCCCTCAAATCTGCTAGAGTCCAGCTGATTGCTTGGTCATTCCGTCGTAATACGTCGAGTAATCGTTTCTCCTGCTCCTCATTGAGCTGGGAAGAAATGATCACCGGTTTAACCTGCTGAGAGTCAAGAAAAGCGTACTTGAGTGTAGATGGAAGAGGCTTGAGCTCACCTGTCGGCTCATCCAACGGTAGCTCCTTGAAATCAGCTTCCTCGTTGATCGTCATGATTTCTTCGATGCAAGTCTCTATGTCTTGGTCATCAAATAGGTCGATAGCGCCCAAATCCTCAAAAGCTTGTGAAGGATACTTCATTAACTTGTTGATGTTGACCTTCACCGTGTGCTCTCCCACCTTAAGAATTACTTCTCCTTTTCCCCAATCTGTAACGGCTTTTGCGGTAGCTAAGAAAGGTCTTCCTAGGATAATTGGGGCTTGACTAAGATCCTTAGTGATCTTCATATCTACAACTAGGAAGTCTACCAGAAAATAATATCTTTCGATTCTAAAAATCACATCTTCTACTATGCCATGAGGCTTCCTTACCGATCCATCCGCTAAACATAACTCTATAAGGAAAGGCTGCAACTCCCCTACATGATGACGGTCAAATACTGCCTTAGGGAGGATATTGATACTAGCTCCGGTATCTAACAAGGATCTAGTAAAAGTCATTCCTCCAATCTCACTCGTAATTATGGGAGCTCTTAGATCTCTCTTTTTAATCGGAAGAGAATTCATCATAATTGAACTAATATTCTCACTCAATTGGATCCTCTTGGGGCTTCTATGGGGTGTGCATATGCCTTTAAGAAATTTAGCATAAGAAGGTATATGCCTAATTGCATCTACTAAAGGGATGATAATGGTCACCTTTTGGAAGGCTTCAAATAAATGATCATCATATTCACTAGCCTTAGTCTTAGGCTTGCTCAATGCTTGAGGATATGGCACGGGTGGTTTGTATATGTCGGGATTTGGCTCAGCTCGCACCCCTTCTTCCTCATCATCAGAACTACTATCTTGCTCTACTACGACTGTCGGTGTCTTATCATCTATCGAGCTCTTGTGTAAAGGATGATCCTTATAAGGATCGAGTAAGTCTTTGCTGCTCCTAAGTCTTTTCTGATCAACGGCTTTGATGAAACACGTGGATGCGAATCTTTACGATTAAGTCATGGTCATTGGATCGGAGATGGACCGTCGAGATTTCACCATGTCGCGCGCTTTAGAAGTAACGCTTGAAACACCGTCCGTCCGATCTTGATCTAACGCTCTAGATGCGTTTTAAATTTCAGCGATCATAACTCCTCAGATCAACGGCTGAGATTAAATAATTTTAAAATGATTCATCGATGAATAGAATTGCACCACGTACCCCCTATCTTAAGTGACGATTGCGATTTAATCATGCTATCGGATGCTCTACGTGCTGCCACGTCACATCCTGCCTGAATCGAAAATCACGATTTGATCGGAGGCTCCAGAGTTTGCCACATCACCTGCGTGATTTATTAAATCGATTTTAAATTCAGAATAATTCAAAAAAAAATCTGAAAGAATCCCTAAAAATTAGAACATTCATAACTTTCAAAATAGAACTTCAAATTAATCCAAATTTGTTTCATTGGATCAGAATTAAATTATCTATCATTATAAAAATTCAAATTATTTAAATAACCAAAGAATAAATTTTTATTTAAAAAATACACTCATTTATCTTAAAAATTAAAACTTAGAAAAATAAATGACTATATAAAAAAATATTTTCTCTCATTATTTTGAATTAAAACACAATTATAATCTTAAATATAGATGGGAATAATCTACTTTAGAAATATATTCTTAAAAATGCATAATTATCCTTAAAATAGTTCATTTTGAGATTATAACTTAGATTTGCATGAAATGAGAGATATGCATTCAAAGTATGATAACATATAATTATGCCTTAATTTGCATTAATAATCATGTAATTTTATGTTATGATTGCATGTTATCAATGGTCCAACAATATGTTTCTATAAGGCTGAAATAAATTTCATATATGTCAAAAAATTGTCTGAAAAAATTCTAAGAATTAGATTTAATATGGGAATAATTGGAGTAAATTAGTTGACTGATGATAAAGAGAAAGAGCCAAGTTATATGATTATGGAATTATTTAAGTATGGATGAAGAAATTTTAAATGGTTGTGATATGTTTCCATATGGCTGAAATAAATTCTATATATGTTATTAAATGACTTAAATGACCTCTAGTTATTGGGTTAAATATGGGAAACATTGGGAGTAAATGGGTGGCCTCATGACATGATGGGATTATGGAATCAATATGGTTTGGATGATGAAATTTTACATGTTCTGAATGTATGCTTTAATAAGTTTAAAATAAATTCTATAGATTTTTCCATGTGACTGACATATAGTGTAGTTATTGGGTTTAATCTTGAAAAATTGGAGGAAATAGGTTGGCTCAAGATATGGAGAAAGAACCCTCTAATGGGTTATGGAATCATTATGCTGTGGATCAAGACCTTCAAAATGGTTTGACTATATGTTTCCATAAGGATGAAAATCTATGTATGTTCCTTTATGGTTGAAATATATTGTAGTTGTTGGGTTTAATAGGAGAAAAAATTGGAGCCAATGGGTTGGCTGATGGTACAAATAAAGAACCAATAAGGGATTACGGATCAGTAAGGTTGTGGATGTAGAAGATTTAAATTTTTGGTCTATATATGTATATAATGTTAAAATAAATGCTATATATGTTACTCTATGGCTGAAATACATTCTATTTATTGGGTTTAACGTGGGAAAAATTGGAGTAAATGGGATGGCAATTGATAATGAGAAAGAACCCATTGAGGGGATTATGAAACTAGTGTGGTTTGGATGAAGAAATATTTAATGGTTTGGCTATATGTTTCTATAAGGCTAAAATAAACTATATCTATATTTTTATATGGCAGAAATAACTTCTAATTATTCGGTTATATATATATATATATATAGAATCAATTCATTTTGGCTAAGGATATTAAGAAAGAACCTACTCATGGGATTATAGAATCAATTCATTTTAGGATGAAGAACATTAAAATGATTTGGTTGTATGATTCTGAAAGGCTGAAATCAATTCTGTATATGTTTTAAAATGGCATAAATGAGTTCTAGTTATTGGGTTTAATATGGGCAACATTGGAGTAAATGAACTGGCTCATGATATGGAGAAAGAATATAGTGATGTGATTACTTAATTAGTATGGTTTGGATGAAGAACATTTAAAGGGTTAGACTATATGTTTTTATTAGGCTGAAATACGTTTCTATATGGCTAAAATACATTCTAGTCATTGGTTTTAGTAAGGGAAAAATTGGAGTAAATGGCTTTGCTAATGAAATGGAGAAAAAAAATTTATAGCAATGGGATTATGGAATCAATATGATTTGGATGAAGATTTTTAAATGTTTTGGCTACATGTTTCTATTAGACTGAAATAAATTTATATAAATGTTTATAATTAGATTATATAAGTTCTACTTACAAGGTATTTTATGGGAAAAAATTGGAGTTAATGGGTTGGCTAATGATCTGGAGAAAAAAACCAAGTGACGGGATTAACAAATCAATATGAATTGGATGAATAATATTGAAATTTCTTGGACATATGTTTTTATAAGGCCGAAATGAATTCTACATATGTTTCTATATGGTTGAAATGCATTGTAGTTATTGGGTTTAATGCGAGAAAAATTGGAGTAATGGCTTTGTTTCTATAAGAACCCAATGATGGGATTATAGACTAATTACGACTTGGGTGAAAAATTCTAAATGGTTTGGCTAGATACTTTTATAAGGCCAAAATGACTTCTATATCTATTTCCATGTGGCTGAAATAAAGTCTAGTTATTGGCTTTCATAAATTACTGGCTTATGATATAGAGAAAGAACCTAGCGATGGGATTATGGAATCAATATGGTTTTGTTTAAGAAATTTTAAATGCTTTTTCTATATGTTTCTATAAGGTTCAAGTAAATTATATATATGTTTCTATACTGATAAATATATTTTTATTTATTGGATTTGATAATATAAAAATTGGAGTGCATGGGTTGGCTCATGATATAGAGAAGAACCAAGTGATGAGATTATGGAATTAGTACAGCTTGGTGGAAGAAGTTTTAAGTGGTCTGGCTATATGTTTCTATAATTTTGAAATAAATTCTGTATATATTTCTATATGGCTGAAATATTTTCTATTTTTTGGTTTAATATGGGAGAAATGTGAGTAAGTGTGTTGGCTTATAATATAGAGAAAGAACCAAGTTTTGAAATTAGTTCAATTTGGATGATGAAGTTTTAAATGGTTTCTATAAGTCTGAAATAAAGGCAATATATGTTTCTATATGGCTGAATTAAGATCTATTTATTGGGTGAAATATGGGAAAAATTAGAGTACATGGGTTGGTCGATGATATTCACAAAGAATCCAATTTTGGGATTATAGAGTTTGTACAGTTTGGACGAAGAAGTCTTAAATGGTTTGGCTATAAATGTTTTCACAAGCCTAAGATAAACTATATATATGTTTCTAAATATCTTGTATACGTTATAATGAAGGGGTATATTATGAGAAAAATAGGAGAAAATGTGATGGCTAATGATATGGAGAAAGAACCCAATGAGGGGACTATGAGATGGGTAAGGTTTGAAATTTAAATATGTGCTTTGAAGTATGAAATAAGTTATATATATGTTCCTCCATAGGATAAATAAATTTATTTTTTGGGTTTTGATATGTGAAAAATTGGAGTAAGTGGGTGGGCTCAAGATATGGAGAAAGAACCTTTTTAGGGGATTATGGAAACACTATGGTTTGATAAAGAGCATTTCAATGGTTTAGCTAAATGTTTCTAAAAGGCAGACATAAATTCTATATATAATTCTATATGACATAAACATATTCTTGTTATTGTGTTTAATATGGGAAAAATTGAACAAAATGAGTTGGCTAATGGTATGGAGAAAACCCAATGATGGGATTATGGAATAAGCACGGTTTGAATGAAAAAATTAAATTTTTTGTCTATATGTTTTTATAACATTGAAATAAATTCTATATATGTTCCTATAATGTCTGAAATACAATCTAGTTATTGAGTTTAATATGAAAAAAATTGGAGTAAATGGGTTGGCTCATTATATGGAGATATAAGGGGTTTATGGAATGAGTACAATTTAGATGAAGAATGTTTAAATGGCTTGGTTATATGCTTCGATAGGCCAAAATAAAGTCTAAATATGTTCCTATACGGCTTAAATAAATCCTAGTATTTGGATTTAATATGCGAAAAATTGGAGTAAATGTGTTGGCTAATGAGATGGAGAAAGAACCAAGTGATAGGATTATGGAATTTCTATGGTTTGGATGTTGAAATTATAAATGGTTAGGAAATATCTTTTAGAAAAACATAAATTCTATATATGTTTCTACATGTCTGAATTACGTCCAAGTTATTGGGTTTAATATATGACAAGTTGGATTAAATGGGCTGGCTAATGATATTAAAAAAGAACCGAGTGATGGGAGTATGGAATCAATACTTTTTGGATGATGAAATTCTAAATGGTTTGACTATTTTTTTCTATAAGGCTGAAATAAGTCATCTATATGTTCTCAATTTTTTTAAATAAATCATATTATTGACTTTCCTACAGGAAAATTTAAAGTAAACGGGATGGCTAATGATATTAAGAAAGAGCCAATTGATGGGATTATGGAATTAGTTGGGTTTGGATCAAGAAAATTTAAATGATTTCGTTGTGTGTTTCTATAAGCCTGGAATAAACTTTAGACACATTTTAAAATGGCTTAAATGAGTTCTAGTTATTAGGTTTAATATGTGAAAAATTGGAGATACGAAGAAAGAACCTAGCGATGGCATTATGGGATTGGTTTGGTTTGGTTTGGTTGAAGAACTTTTAAATGGTCTGTCTATATGTTTCTAGATGGATAAAATAAATTCAATATAGGTTCATATATGGCTAAAATAAATTCTAATTATTGGTTTTACTATGGGAAAAATTGGAGTGAATGTGTTTGCTTATGATAAAGAGGAAAAAAATCTAATATGGGAATTGTGTTGGCTCATGATAACTAGATTGTGCGAAGATCTTTGATAACATGCAATCTTAACATGATAAAACATGATTATTAATGCAAAATAAGGCATAAAACATTCCATTTATATGCATGTTATCATATTCTGAGTGCATTTCTATCATTCTATGCAATTTTATGTTATAATCTCAAAATGTGTTAATTTAGGGTTAATTATGATGAATTAAAGATTAAAGATTTTTATAACCCATATTTACTTGAGATCATAAGTGTTTTTAAAGTTAAAAAATAAGAGAAATTATTTTTATAAACATTCATTTAAATTTCTAAACTTAAAATCTTAAGGAAATGAGTGTATTTTTGAAATATCAATTAAATCTCTTGTTATTTAAATATTTTGAATTTTTAGAATGATAGATAATTAAATTTCAGATCAAATGAAAGAACTTTGGATAATTTGGAGTTGTATTTTAAAAGATATGATTTTTACAATTTTTAGGGATTTTTCTGGATTTTTTTCCCTTATTTTTCTGATTTAATTTCTATTTAAAAAAATGTTTAAAATAAATAAATAAATAAAAAAAGCAAAAAGCGCGCGGGTCCCACGCGGGTGCGACGTGGCACGCAAGGCCACGTGGCAGAGCCACGCGGACCCGCGCAGCGCGCCTACGTGGCGCGTTTTATATATATTATATATTTATTACATATATAGGTAAAAGGGGTCTTCAGCCTTCCCTAGATGGGAAGGGTTATTAACCCTTTAGATCGTCGGGTCTTATAAACCCGACGATTTCTTCTTTTTTTCAGTGTGGGACTAATCCACACTTTACTTACCTTTCAGGTGACGTGGACGCATACGAAGCGTTGGATCGGGTGGCGCGCGAGATCTCGCGCGTCGATCGCGTGGACGCGGACCACTGATCCATCAATCAGCACGTGTCTTAAAAGCGTTATTATAACGGTCGGATCAGTAGCGACGTGGTAGCATCACAAGCCTCGATCACGTGGACGCGCGGACCATCCGATCAGATCAACGCACGTGTCTTAAAAGCCGAGTTATAACGGCCCTGATTTAATCATGTGTTTCTCCATCTGGACCGTTGGATCGCGATCTAAAGGATGGAATTTCATGCGTTTTATAACGATGATCCACGCGGCGAATCCGGAGCATCCATTCAAGATCGGACGACCTCAGATTAATCGTAACGATTCGCCGTTACGAATGCATCGCGACCGTTGATGAAGCCTCAAATACACCGATCGGACGGTTACGCTTTTTCGCCCTTATAAATAGACGAGTTCTTCGTCGATGTATGCATTCGAGTTGGATTTCAATCAAATTGACTTGTATAGACACCGATCCACTCGTTTCTCTTGATTCCTTCCTCTTCCTCTTTCAATTCCGCATCCACGGAGGGGTTGAAATCAAGATTTGGTGGAGAATCGAAGGAGAAATCGCAGCTTGAAGCTCGTCGTGACGTTCTTGACGTTTTCGGTGATTAATCGGCTTAATCACCTCGTTTCGATCGCTAAATGGGTTTAGTGGAAGCAGTTTTTCCTAGATTATCTTTCTATTATCTTTAATTTTCGTTTAGATTAGGTATTAGATTTCAATTTCGTAAATTTTCATTCCAAATCACGATTTTAACGTCCGAAAATTTCTCTCCACTTCAAATTTCAATTTCTCCACGAAATCAAGTCCAAATTCGATGATTCTTGATTCCGTGGATTCGTTTTGAAGTCTTCTTTCTAAAAACACCATTTTCCCTAATTTCTCACCTCAATTCATCGTCCAATTTGACCAAATTCCAAAAGATATCTCGAAAATACCTAAATTTCCCTGTGGATTCGACCCTTATTTACCATTATACCCTTCAATTCACTCTTAATTCCCCAAATTGGTAAATTAGGCTTAATTTTTGACGCGATACCGCGTGAAATCGACGACCTCGTGGTCTCGTCTTGTCAATCTTTTAAATGGTTTGGCTTATGTGCCTGTGAACTCGAAATACATCTATATATGTTTCTATGCGGCTGAAATACATTCTAGTTATTGGGTTTAAATTGTAAACATAAATTAAATTGGTTGGCTTATGATATAGAGAAAGAACCTTGTAATGAGATTATGGAATTAAAGTACAGTCTAGACGAAGAAGATTTGAATGGTTTTTATATATGTTTTTTATAAGGCTGAAAAGTAAATTGTATATATGTTTCTATATGGCAGAAATAAAATCTAATTATTGGGTTTGACAAGGGAAAAATTGGAGTAAAAGACTTGGCTCATGATTCAGAGAAAGAACCCACCAAGGGGATTATGGAATCGGCACAGTTTGCATGAAGAACATTTTGAATGGTTTGGTTATATGCTTCTATAAGGCCAAACTAAACTCTATATATGTTTTTAAATGGCTGAAATAAATGCTAGTTATTGGGTTTAATGTGTAAAAAATTGGAGTAATGGATTGGGTAATGATATGGAGAAAGAACCTGTGAAGGGGATTATGGAATTAATGCAGTTTGGATGAAGAGATTTTTAATCGTTTAGAAGCATGTTTCTAAAAGGCTGAAATAAAGTTTAGTTATTGGGCTATGTATGTGAAAAACTAGAGTAAATGGTTTGGATAATTATATGGAGAAAGAACCTAATAATGGGATTATGGAGATAGTACGATTGGGATGAAGAAATTTTGGCTAGACATTTCAATAAGGTTGAAATAAATTCTATATATGTTTCATAAGGCTCAAAGAAATTCTATTTATTTAAATAGATGTTTTGACATGGATAAGGCAAGTGGGAACCGAACGAAAGTTATTTGTGGATTATCAAATTGAGCTCTCCTGAGAAGAAGTCCTCTCACATTGCAAAGGAAAACAAAGTCAGACCTTCCATTTTCTATCGAATACAACACAAACAAAGGAAAACCAAGCCCACTGATTTTAGGACAGACCTTCCATTTTCTATCACTTCACTCGGAGGAGCATTACTTCCCCATGAAGAGCCACCTGCCCAAGATTTGAAGAACTGAATCCAATTGGCCAAATTTTAATTCCCCTTTTTTCACTAGCTTATTGAATCTTTACGAGGAGAAGATGTGGAGTTGGTCTATGGAGTTGCAGAATGAGGGGCTGGCGTTGACTCTGCTGCAGATAATCAATGAACTAATCAATGGTATCAATAGAAAGCACAACTTGGGTATTATTTATTTATTTAATTAGTCAAGAGAATCCACATCTTAAATTTCCCTGTGACCAAAAAAGAATGGCGGGTCCCATTTTTGAGATATCCTCAGAGGTAATCAATGATGCGATCTCACCATCACAGCCAGGATAGAGAAAAACGTCCCTGAATCGAGTGAACTATTTTTCGTTTACCACTATCAGATTCTTCGGCTCTATATGACTTAAACGGAAGAAGTGGGTCCCTCTTTTCAGTAACCAAGGAATCTCATTATAAGAGAAAGGATGGAGAAGATGTGGGTTCCTCTTTTCAGTAATCAAGGAATCTCATTATCCGAGCAAGGATGGAGAAGATGTGGGTTCCACTTCTAAGGTCTTCTCATGGCATGGGTAATGAAATTTTATCTGGTACTCACCAGTGTAGGCGCTGGCAGGATTCTGGACACCGCATAAGGAGGGTTTCTTGGAGTCCATGATGGATGGTGAGGAGAAGAGCGGCTCTGGATTGGTATTTTTTTGTGTGAAAGAGTATCCATTTATAGGAGTTGGAGGTGTGGGATTCTACTGACTCAAGAACTTGATTCTCGAGTCGTTATCACACATAGATCACCTCTAACTGACAGAGGAGAAACAAATGGAAAAAGATGAATCACGTTTACTCACGAATCGCGCACAGATTTATTTTTATAGCCTTACAAGGGCATTTTTGTTATGGCCTCGTCCACGTTTCTGCACTGATCGCCGTTAAAAGTCCAAGATTCGCTGGTCCAAATCCGCTCACGCCATACTTGTAACTGCTCGAACGTCTTAAGCCATAAGAGCCTGATCTACGGGAAGATCACTCCCCACAGGTACAGAGGGAGAGAGAGACATGAAAAGGAGGAGATGGGGTAGAAGGGGAGGATGCGTGGAAGAGGGAGAGGGGAAGACTTGAATGGTATATTCAGTTGGTGGGATGGCCAACGAAGGGCATATTAGATTAACAACCGTGTCTTATTTGACCTTTCCCAAAGAAAAAGATGGTGGATGGATAGATAAATCAATATAATATTTATCTCTTTATAATAAACCTCGATCTACACAAAAATGCATAAATACATAAATACATAAATACATAAATACATATACATACATATACATACATGTTTACACCAATACATAAATATATACATAACTACATACATGCATACATACACATATACATCATACATACATACATACATATATACAGGACTACATTCATAAATATATACATGACTACATACATATCTACCTCATACACGCATACATATATACATATTTATATACATAAATATATACAGGCATACATACATATAAATATGCCTCACATAAATACACACACACACTGATATATACGTATATATATATATATATGTGTGTGTGTGTGTGTGTGTGTGTGTGTGTGTATACAGACATACATATGTACATACATGGATACATAGGTATATAAATAAAGATATACATGTACACGAACATATATACATTCATATATAAAGATGACACATCTATAATATGATAGCCTTTGCCCTTTAGGGTCAAGCATGATATATGTTGCTAAGAGAATTGGTGTTTGCCCATCATCAATGTTTATTTATCCCAGAGAAAGGATGATTGCAATCACCTCGTATTTGAAAAAGATCTAAATATTACAAATATAACCTAATTTTGATGGTTTGAGATTAAATTTCTGACTTTTCAAACTTTTCACTTCTAAAGTTTATTTTTGAGTCCATGCCCTAACCCTCGAGGTTTTGAGCTATTCTTTCACATACGAAGACACAACCTTAAATACAATCCATGGTATGACATGGCTTGTCCTATGTCATGCAGTGGCAGTTTTTCATTCTCCATGCATTATTGAGATCCATACATCAAGTTTTTCATTGAAAACAAGTTAAAAGCTGTCAAATGTATCTCTCAAGAGAATTGTGATTTCCTCCCTTGCAGCAGATCCAGTTACAAATTAATTCTTTCGGTTTCCCTAAGTAAGGGTGTTTTGATGCTCATCTCCAACAAATAGACATGCAACCCTACCGTAGTGCACTCAATTTCTTGAAGAAAATGGAAAAAAAAAACCTAGAGACCAAAGAGTATCTTGGGGACCATGGTGGCTCTTGGTTTCACTTTTGAGTAAAAAGAGGATAATGTTTGTGTTCTAGGAGAAAAGTTCTCAATAGGAAGATGTTCCGGGCTATTTCATGTCACCTTCCCTTGTATTTTTATTTTTCTGAGTTAGATCTTTTATAAGTATGAACAGAGAAAGTTTTTTGAAAACTCCATTGGCTTATCATGACAATATTGAATGGACATGCTGCATTTAGGTCAATATCACTCTCAATCAAACTCTCGCCCTCTTTCTGACTTCTCTCCCACCATTTGTCCTCTCTCTCTCTCTCTCTCTGTCTGTCTCTCTGTCTCTCTCTCTGTGTTTGTCTTTCCTCTTTCTTCTCTAACCCCTTTCTCTCCCCTCTTCCTCCTCTATCTTTCCTTTCTCTCTCCCCCTCGCCATCAAAATTTATCAAACTTACAGTTAATTATCCGAAGTCACTGAAGGATTGAATGAGAGAGAGAGAGATGATCGTCCGCTGTATGGATATGGATAACACGTGTAATTTGACTGTAATCCTTAAATTCCTTAGCTTGTCTTTTGCTTTACGCATGAAGTTAGAATTACAGACAGGCTTGTTGAAGTTAGGATTATTTTATCTTATTTTTATCACAGAAAAGTCCAAAGTTCGTTAGCCTGTTTTGCTCCGATTGTCACATTAAAACAAGCCAGATGCTTTCAGTGCTTCGATTATTCAGGTTGAATAATCCAGATGTTCTTTATAGAATTATTAGGCGACGATTATTCTAAGAAAGAATGATCAGAAACCTCGTTCGAGCGGTATTTATTTTTTTATCGATTCCCACGACAAAATTATCGAAATTCTCATCCCGGCGTTATTTTCGGGAGCTGAGTATTACGGTACTTATTTTTGCTATGATTATTTCGATTATAATTAGAATATTCGTTGGCTTGTTTTTTTGCTTTCAACATCGAGATAGAATAATTTCAGAGCCGTTCGTGTTTGTTGAGAAGTCGCCATCGTTAGGTGAGAGACGATGGCTCTGCCCTCCAGAGTCAAACGAACTATTCTACGCGCTATCGTTAGAATATCGGGGTCTGTCTCTCTCTTCAGGTCGTAGGTTGGATTGATAGATTACCAAAACTCTCTACCTCTCGTTGTCAATCAATCAGTCAAGCAATCAATCAATCAATCAATCTATCTATCTATCTATCTATCTATCTATCTATCTATCTATCTATCTATCTATCTATCTATCTATCTATCTATCTATCTATCTATCTATTTATTTATTTATCTATCTATCTATCTATCAATCTATCTATCTATCTATCTATCTATCTATCTATCTATCTATCTATCTATCTATCTATCTATCTATCTATCTATCTATCTATCTATCTATCAATCTATCTATCTATCTATCATCTATCTATCTATCTATCTATCTATCTATCTATCTATCTCTCTTCGGGTCGTAGGTTGGAGAGAGATAGAGATAGAATCGGGAAATAGAAAGATACACCAGCATATATAATTACATATATACTTATGTGTAGCTATTACTTGTGCATTTACATCCCGATCTTCTTTCTTTATACAAAAACTAAAGTAGGAGACATTGGCTCACCTAAGATGCATGACCTATTCGCCCTCATACCCACCCGACAGAATCTACCCTTTTACCAAATTCAGACCCCCGAATTCCCACCCAAGCTCTCTCTGTAACCTATTCCTATAAAAGGACTCCATCTAATACAAACTCTTCCATCCCTAGATCTCCTTTAAAAAGAACATTTCGAACAAAAACCACACCCCTCATCTTCATTCAAGATCCGAACGTTTTTCTTCTTTTCCTCAATTCCAACAATGGCCTCCAAAGCAGTCTCTCTCTTCTTAATCATCGCATCATTTTCCATCACTTTTGACGCAACAAACGCGCAATCAAGTGGATGCTCTACTGCGTTAATAGGCCTACTTCCATGCCTTCCATTTGTAAGTGGAACAGAGGCTGCACCAAGCGCTGCTTGCTGTTCAGCGCTCTCTTCAGTATTGCAGACTTCTCCAGCATGCCTTTGTGAACTTGTCAAAGGAGGAGCTTCCTCAGGAGGCATCACGGTCAACCAGACGCTTGCCCTCCAACTACCCACCAGATGTAATCTCAAGGCACCTCCTTTGAGTGCTTGCAATAGTGAGTATCAGACGAAAACAAACCAAATACAGTTTTTTTTTTTTCTGATTTTTTCTTCTCTACTGATGGCCTCCGTTGATTTTTCTGAAGCCCCGCCTCCTCCCGCATCGTCTTCGACAACACCTCCGTCTACTACCGGCTCTTCTCCTTGTAATTATTTACTGAGATTGTGGGTTCTGTTCTAATTGATCTGAGATTAATTTTTTCTTTCTTGTTCTGGTGGTTGATTCACAGCTCCCCCGGAAACCCCGCTCGTGAACACCAAAAATGACGGAAGTCCTGCCTTAACTAAGTTTTCTGGGGGCTTGATCTTCTTCTTCGCAAGCGCACTCGTTGGGTTTGTCGCCGTTTGAGAAGACGTTGATGAGCATCATCATTTGCACTTGAATTATTCGTTTCTCGTGTAGAAAAGCCTTGGGGGAATCTCTCCTCTGATGTTTCAAATTGGTTTTTGTTGCATTGCATAAATAAACCAGAGTTTTAAATATTTTATCTCTGACAAAATGGCCAATCGGGTTTTTTTAATTGATGGTGTTGGATGCGCCCACATGTTATACATCAATCATCGGACAAGTTTGAAATGGGCGAATTTTCAAAGTTAAAAGCAAAGTATGAATTTGCCACGGGACCAAGAAGAATGTGCATAAGTAGTATCGTCGTGGAAAAATCCAGAAAGGAGAGGAAAGAGCCTTGTAAGTAGAGAACGTGTTTATGCTATCATCCCGCCCATCGTGTCGAGATGTAAACATAATGTCTGATAGGGGACTGTCAAGGATTTAAAATACGCTTTCTTTTAGAGAGAGGAAGAGTATTTTCTTTGAGTAGATGCATGGAAGTGACATGAGAAGAAATCATTCACCATAGCAAGATGGTGCATATAAATAAGAATAGGCGCGGTCAAAATGCATCTTAAACTTCTCAATGTAGAAAGATGAAGTGTTTTGGCATTGGCATAGTCATTGATAGGTCAATGAACACAAATAAGACGTCTAAATTCAGCCGGCTCCAGCCTGGTCAAACTTCGCGCACAAGTAATCAGTAAAAAAAAATCAGTTTCTTTCTCCTCTCTCCTTTCTCTTATCTTCTCTCTGTTTCTTTCTCCACGAAAAACGCGGGGGCGAGGAAGAAATGCGAGAAGAGCGGAGAAGATGCGGAGAAGATGCGGACTTCACGCGTGAGGCCTCTTCGCGCTACGAGGGGAAAGAGAGCGATGGAAAGAGGCGGAGAAGATCGTGGGAGAAGGGAAGAGAGGAAGGACGAGTGCGAGAGGGAGGATGCGCGAGGGCGTGCGGGGAAGAGAAGATCGCGCGACGAATTTCCGCCGCGCGAGGGAGAAATAGGAGGAGATGGGAAGAGGGAGAGAGGAAAGAAGAGAGGAAGAGAGGGAATCTCTTCCTACCCCTTACGCGCGAACGCGCACGCGGGGGAGAGGAAGAAGAAGACGGAAGAAGATCGCACGACGGAAATCCATCGCGCGCGTAGAGAGAGAGAGAGAAAACGACAAGATGCGGTAGAAAATGACAGAGAGCGAAGAGAGAATGAAAGGATAGAACGGGAAAGAGAGTGGAGGAGGAGAGAAACAGCTTACAACATGCGAGAGAGAGAGAGAGAGGATAGGAGAAGAATAATTCTTTTTACCTTGTTTCTTTTCTTTTTATATAAAAACTATTTAAATAATTTTAATTTACATAAATTTCTTAAAAATTCTAAGAAATCCAAAATTTTTTAAATTCATTTAATACAAAATTAAATGCTTGATGAATCAATGACATGAAAATGATCGTTAAATGTTATTAATTTATGAACCATTAAGAATATACTCTAAAATATAACAATTATTATTTTAATCATTTTAAATCATGATAACATACATTTATGATTAGATTTTAAAGAAAAAGTACATAAAATGCATGATATTAATACATGAAATTGCATATTATCTCCAATGACAGTTGGAGATGTTGGGATGTCCGTATCTAATGGAATTTTGCTTATGCAAAGGAAACAAATTAAAATGACTACAATCTAATTACATAAACGAAAATGTAACAAACGTGAGACAAAAAAATAGAAACATGGTTACATCGGCTTGCATGGAATCATATCCACAAATTTTGATATCTTAAATGTGATGTCGTAATCCAAAAACGTCTACTCTTTGGTGGTAACCATACAATTTCTATCTTGACAAATTGCTTCTCCTTGCTTAATGAACTAAAGTATTAAATAATGTTAGCTTGATCTGCATGGGTGTCTACATCAGTACACATTGCAAAGGCTCAAGGGAGGTGAGAGGGGTGGCTCTAGGGAAAAGAGTTGCATGGGTCCCTCAACCCTATCCCCTGAGATCATGTTATGCATTTGACTCTCTAAGCCCAAGTACACATCTATTTCATGGCTCAGAAGGCCCAATAACTATTTATTGGTTTGTTCAGTTAATTTTTTTTCCTTTTCGTTTCTTTTTTCAGAGTCAATTTTTGTTAATATTACTTGCCATCACTTCCCTTGGTCACTTGGTACTTCAATTGAGATGAGAACCCTCACACTCATTGTCATTTTTCCCTTGAGCTCATTAGTACTTAAATTGGCATGATCACTTCCCCCACTTAAACTCTTGAGGGGTTTTAAAATCAATGTTTCCATCTTTCATCACTTTTTTTTGGGTTCCCTTAGTCCTCCAATGCTTAGGGGTCCATTGGGGCTTCAATTGACATGGCTGCCTCTATGCCAAAACTAGACTTTGCAAAAGGTATCACATCAATGTTAATTGAAGGGCTTGTTAAATTAAATAATTCAACATCCAATGTGAATTAAATAATAACAAATCCATTTAACCAAAAATATAGAATTAAAATTTGTGTAGCTTTGAGTTGACATCGAATCGATGGAGAATCATATATAAACTATGGCGATTATTAACAGTCAAACAAAACTAGGGGAACAATAAAAAACTAAGAGATGCATATATATATGAAAAAATAAGGACAAAAAGCTTTCCATCAAGCCCTAAATCTTTAAAATTAGCTGAGAATCAAGGACAAATCATTTAGTGAAGTTTAGAGAGAGAAAGTGATGAATAAGGAGAGAGAAAGTCTTGTTAACTCAAATTGACTACCTAAAAATGGGAAAAAAACATAAATTAGAAACCTATCATTCCAAACCTTGGACATGTTGAGAGAGTGATCTTATTCACGATGGACAACATTAATCAAAGAAGCCTTTCAACAATGCTCTAGAGCCTCAAGAAAATATTTATCCACCTCAGTGAACACTCCCGAGGTTTATTGCTGGGTGTTTAAAAGGCTTTTTTCTCAATAAATTTTTTAGGATTATGGGGATCAACTGATCTGCCATTACAGGGTTTGTTGCATGTCATCATTCATGTGATGAAATCATCATGCATTTCAATTAAAATCATCTAGAACTTGGAAGAATTCTCACAAAATGTGGAAATAATAAAAACAATCATTAATTTGAAGACATGGATGAGCTTGAACCCATGATTAGACTTTAAAAGTCTAATCAAAAGAGAAAAGGAAGGAAATAAGCCATTTTCACCAATTATTTGGCCTTACAATGCTCAAAATACGTTGTTTTTAGTTATAGATACCTATCTCAAGTTAATGGAAGGAAATCAACTCTCATAGTATGATATCACTTGTCCCATGATAATAGCATTGAAAATATTAAACAACAGTTAAAATAGTAGTATTTTATTCAATTTGAAGTTTTTGGAGTTCTAGACTGTTACAATCATGCCATGTCACACCTAGATAGTGATTATGAAGATCAAGTGTCAAGCAACTTTTAGAACATCCTACCAATGATCTAACATCCTAGCTATGCTAAATGTGCTCGACATGCTGACAAACCAAATTTATGCGATTGTTAAAAACACATGTCAAAAGGTCAAACCAAAACCAAAGTCACTTTAAATTAAAATAAATCAAGTATAATTAGTGAGAAAGGGTCGAATATACAAAGAATTAGAGTTGAATTTTTAGAGGTTTTTTATTTCAATCTAATTGAAAAATGAATTGGGATGCGAGTTTAGGTAAAATTAGATATTTATAAATTACAAAGATGGAACTTTCCAACTAGTTAAAAATCAAAAAATCAGAGTCAAATCCACAGACAAATTGAAGAAAGAAAATTATTTGCGAGGAGAGAGAAAATAACAAAAAACTTGAAGTTTTGTAATCTACCATTTTAAAATAAAATAAACCACTAGATGATAAAAGAGTAATGGAAAAATGAGTTAGCTAACCTAAAAACATGAAGAAAAGGATCCAATTAGTTACCAGATCAAGACTTTCCCTGCAAACATGTTCTTGGTAGAAATTCAAAATTCAAATAGTGAATTCTTACGATTCTTTAAATGAAATCTTGACTTAAAATGCTCAAAGGATTTTGAATTGAGTATAGAATACTTCAAGGAAAAAGGTCTAAAGACTCAAATGATTGAGTATTTTCAAGAATCTCCTCATCATCAAAGAGAAAATATAAAGTGGAAATTTTGGGCCTTGCCATTTGATCATCTTCTTATGTGAAATGGATGGTAACCATCAAAACATTATTACTGAGACATGTCCCCTTGATTTCCATCCAAGTTTTTTGATGATGCCACATCATTCCACATATTTGAAGTAGTGTTTTGCTTGTCAAATCTTGATCTGACGCACCCGAATGAGCCACATTCCTCCATGAGTCCAAAAGCTGCATTCAATCTAGATAGTTATAACTATTTTTATCAATGCCTGAGATTTTCCCAATGATAAGACAGATTTCCATCTTATTAGGGTGTACCATGATGACATGAAATTTATACTTGAGATCACATGATTATTAGTGTATTTTAAGGCATAATTCATACCATTCCTTTGCATGTTATCATTCTTTGAGTGCATATATAACATTGTATGCAAATTTTATCAAAAATCTCAAAATGCATTATCTCAAGGGTTAATCATGTGTAAATCAAGAGTTGAATTTTAAATAGATTATACCCATTTAGATTTGAGATTTTATTTGAGTTTTAAATGAAAATAAAAAGAAAAATTTTTTTGTACACTCATCTATTATTTAGGTTTATTTTTCAAGAGAGATGAGAGTATTTTGGAGTTAAAAATTTATTATCTTATTATTTCATAAATTATCCATGGAATGAAAGATTATTTAATTTTTATAAAAAAAATGATTAAAAAGGAGTTATATTTTAAAATATATGAATTTTCAGGAAGTTTTCTGAATTGTCTAAAATTAATAAAATAAAACTAATCTATGCATTAAAATTAAATTGTGAAGTTATGGGACAAAAGATTAGGAAGAAAACACATAATCTAAAATGAAATCATGCTTGAAATGATCCAATTAATCATTAGATCAAGGCTTTGCATTCCGTGTTTTGAAAAACAAAAATTCAGAGTTCAAGTGGCGAATTTTTTTACTTCCTTCTCCCTTGACGAAATCCTAATTTTAAACACTCATTGGATGCGTAAATGAGTCTAGAAGAGGAAGAGGGCAAGAGATTTAAGGATTAATATGTCCAAAAGGTTCAATTGATCAAAACATCCAAGAATACATTTTTTGTTGAAGAGAGTATAAAGAGGCAAAATTTGTGCATGGCTGTCAGATTGGACGATTGTTCTTCGATCAAAGACTTATATGAAATGCCAGGATGCAAATTATCTTTATTAAGTTCCTTCCATTAGATCAAAGATGAAGCACTGAGATTTCGCCACACCGTGAGTAAAATTTGATCATCAGGTAATGTTTGCCATTCTATCTTCATTTAATGCTTCAGATATCGCCTTGTGTCTAAGGGAGTCCATCAAGCACATTCAATCCTAGCTGTTAATTCTTCAAAAAAATGGCTAGGATTTAATCACAGTTTATAAAATGAATCATTGGCGAATCAAAATTGATTCAAAATTGAATTCACGATAAATTTCATTATAATGAAATAAAAATATGAATATGGGTTGAATCCACATGTATTGGGCTTTCAAAATGAAAGACAAGAACTTTCAAATTTATTCAAATCAAAAGAAAAAAGGCGAGAAAATAAAGATAAAAAGGGAGAAGGAAAGAATTAAACTCATCAAACTAGGTATCATTTGAAGTTGAAATGAGAGAGATATCGAAGAAAGACCATCATAATTGAAGGAGATAGAATCACACAGAAATCGTAAAAAATGGACAAAAAAACTACTCATGATCCTAATCTAACCCTAATTACTCCTTTAACATACTCATGAATAGGACTCCAACTGACCTAGAGGCAACGTGAAGATGATCCTATGTTGCTGAATCAAAGGTTGTAGATAAAAATTCTTAGAAGGCATCTATTTGCGTTTAATTGATAATCGACAATAGTTCAAGATAAATTCACACAAAGATGTGGAAGAAATGCAAAACCAAAATTAAAAAGGTTAAAGGATTCAGATTGGCGAAGAACAAAGCCTCTCAAGTCTAAGAAGGATAAAAAGAAGGATTCACGCCCCATTTATAAGATTTTGGGCCTTGAAATGGCCTTAATGAGCTGTTTCTAGAAGCAGCCTTCTAGTCAACCCCTTAGGGGAGTGTGGGTCATGATCATGTTGTGTGACCACCATTAAATCTAGCAAAATGGCTTGAAAAGGGTTGGATGGCTTCCTATCCATGAAATTAGTGATGATGGGGCCACAAGGGCCACTATTGCACGATGTGTCCCATCTTAAAAATGCCTTGAAACTAGTGAGAGTGATCTTGGACATTATGTCTAAGAAGATCTAATGGGACAGACCAAATGCTTCCACATGGCCAATAAGCCTAAATTCATAGAGCTGATGCGTTACTTGATTGTGCCCATTAGATCTTGATCAAAGGCCCCAAATTTAGCCAAGTCATGCATTATTTGATTGCGCTTGTCAGATCAAAATCTGAGAGTGTGATTATGTTATATGTCATTTGTGGTGAGAAAGAGGTGATCAAACAACTCATAATGACACCCATTGGATCTTCATTGACGTGCCTAGATGCTGCCATGTCACCCCTTCAAAGGGTCCATCTCCTCCATGGACCTGAACTTTTATAACTCTTCTTTATGGATAACTCAGATTGATCCATGACTTGAAAAGAAGATAGTCTCACATTGAAAAAATTCTAAATTTTTAGGCCTATAAATATGAAAGAAGTTTCAAGAATTTGATAAAAAATCATTCATGCAAAATTGGAACTCTAATCATTCTCCTAATTGATGGTGCCATGCAAATGCTAGATATACTTCACATGTGTGCCATGAAAGCACACATAGGTCTTGAATAAGCTCCATGTGGACTTAATCTAGAATAGGGCATACGCTGAATGAGCAACACATAATTGCCGCTTGGGTGTGTGCTTGTAGCATTGACTAGCGAGCTCTATGTCAAGTGGCTCATGTGCCTCTTCAATTTCCATGTTGAAGCCAATATTTTTCCTATTTTCCTCACACATAAATACCTAAAATATCAAAAATTTACAAAACAAATCCCATAATCAATATCTTTCAAAATAGAAATATTTTTTCCATAAAATTTTCTTCATCGGATCATGAATTTAATCTTCTCTTATTCTCCAAAACTCTAATTTTCTCGAATTTCTAGTTTCAAATTATCTGAAAATAAGGGATAATAAACAAGATATTTGATCTTGCAAAGGTTAAACATATATATTGCATACAAATTAGCCATAAAAGTGCATATTTTGATCATTTGAGCTAATTGACATTGGATTCATGGAAATACAATAAAAAAATATGATAACACGCATGAGAATGACATGAATTATGCACTAAAATCAATTATGAGTCATATATGTTTACACACAAAATGCCAATGATCAATAAACCCTAGCTTGCATAAGAACTAATGGTCTTTGGAACCACAATCCAATAACCTACAGTTCACACATGCAATTACATGATTATTAATGGATTTGAATGACTATTTGAAATTATTTTTATGCATGATGTCATCAAATTCCAAGTGTTTTGCATGCATCATGTCATTTTATCTACTGCAAAAAATTTTATGATTTAATGGTTTCTTTTTAGGTTATGTGTGTTTGACTTACTTAAGGTCAAACACTATTAAATCTTATTATAAAATTCTTCTTTCATAATTATAAAGTCATAAGGTAATTTGAAGAATGAAGATAAGATGAGGAGAATCAAAGTCCAACTTTTATTTTTTTTGACTTTGTAAAAATTTTAAATCAACTCGAGTCAAAGAAAGTCAAATCACAATTTGTTTCTATTTTTTTATTTTCAGTCTAAAAAAATGACATGATTATTTAGAAAAATTAAATTTCTGACTTATGGACACGCATTTGAAATCATTCAGCTCAATGGATTTAGTCAATGAAGTATGAAGGCCATCACTTAATCAATTCTTATAAACCCTATATGTACTCTCTCTCTCTTCTCGTTAAAAAATTATCATTGAAAATATTTTAAAAAAAGGAGCATTGTGTTTAACGATTTATAGAATCTCTTGATTAATTTATTATAGAATCTTTTTAACGTCCATTGGACCAAAGAAATCATTATTTGACTCCCAAGTGGAGAGAATTTTTTTCTTAAACATTAAAACATGCCTAGAACTTTTCAGTTTAAAAACATTTAATCTAGTGATAAATTTGCTCAATTTCTAGGTGATTTGAAGTTAGTTTAGACATATTTAATTGATATCTCATTATTTGGACTGATATTTAAGCTTAGAAGCTTAGATTGTGAGTTTAACCTACTCGGCCCATGTTTAGTGGCCCATTAAGGAGCCCATGTGTCTATCACATGTTCTCCACTATCCAACACCCATGTCTAACATTCTCTTAGTTCTCGCTATATCACTCATGATTAAAGTGTTATCTAGGCTTTGCTCGTCTACTTATCACTTCTGAAATAAATTTATCATTTCTGATAATTTTCTCTTCCATATTATATGATTTTCTCTCTCTTACTTCTCTTTTTTTGATTGCCCTTTGTCTTATGTGTGATTCCTTGGGATTTGATTCATTGGAAAGATCTTAAATATATCTTTTTAAAATATGCCATTTTACTGAAAATGTTAAAGAATTTTGTCATCAAATTTTTTTAAGTTTAAGGATGTGTCAATGATAAAAACCCAATTCTCAATGGATTCTTACCCATACTAACATTATACTTGAAATGCTCATCCAATCAACAAATTTAGGAATTATTTTATACCCATGATCATGTGTGTTCGATGACAACACAATTTTGGTATGTTGCATGTAGCATGCTAGAGTTGCACAACCCAAAGTGTATTGCATCTTAGGCTTTCCACACAACTTGCCTATATTTGGCGCATTGGATTTAAGCAAGAGCTTGTCGTGGATTTTAATGCATAGTTGTGCCTGCTAGATACATGAGTACTGATAACATGAAATTTATACAGGTAATTATATGACTATTAATACAATTTAGACATAAACCATACTATTATTACTCGTGTTATCATACTTTGAGTGCATATCTATCATTCTATGAAATTTAAAGTTATAATCTCAAAATGCACTATTTTTTTGGGGATAATAATATATTAATGAAAGGGAGATATTTGGGAGTAGATTATTCTCATTTTATATTTGAGATTATAATTAAGGTTTAATGTCAACTAATAAGAGAAAATATTTTTTTGTATACACTCATTTGCTTTTCTAGTTTTATTTTTCTAAAACAAATGAGTATATATTTTTAGATAAAAAAATTTATTTAATTTTTTTATTTATTAAATTTTCATTTTTTTAGAATTATAGATTATTTAATTTATAATATAAAAAAATTGGATTAAAAAAAGGAGTTTTTATTTTTGAAAGTTATGAATTTTCTAATTTTTAGGGATTTTTCTAGAACTTTTATGAACTTTTATGAATTTTTATGGATTTATATTTTAAAAAAATTATATATGTTGATGTGATAGAGAACTTATATATCAACACATGGCGACGTGGATGCGTCACACGTGACACATGTGTGTGCGTCATTAATGGTTAAGCACCCCGTTTGGGGCATGAGTTAACCACATAAGACCACACACCTTATAGATGTATCATTTTGCATTGATTGTTTCCATGTGAGATTATTTTTGTTTTAATCTCTTTGCAAGTCATGTGGTGCGATAGGAAAGGTTCGATTTGTGGAGTTGAACGCGGCCATTAAATTTCACTTACTTTAAGGGGTACATGGCACAATATGATTGGACGTTGATTCTACTTATAACCCGCAATGAATCATTGTTGTTAATCACCAAAGTTATAACAGTTGAGATTAAAAGTGACTGGTGGACTCCTCGTGATTGATAATATGCTAATTAGACATGATAAAACATGATTATTGATGCAAATTAAGGCATAAATGATTTCATTTCTATGCATGTTATCATATTTATGAGTATTTATCTATCATTCCATGAAAAAGTCATTATAATCTCAAAATACTTTAAATTAGGGTTAAATTGTATGGATTAAATATAAATAATTTTATAAACCCATCTTTACTTGAGATTATAAGTGTTTTTAAAGTGAAATAATGAGAGAAATCATTTTATAAACATTTATTTAAGTTTAAATCTTTAAAAAATAAATATATTTTTGAAATGGAAATTAAAAATCTCATTATTTATTAATTTTGACTTTTTAGAATGATAGATAATTAAATTTCGGATCAAATGAAAGAAATTTGGATTAATTTAAAGTTATATTTTGAAAGTTATGAATTTTCTAATAGGGATTTTTTTCTGAATTTATTTTTCGATTTTTAAGTGTTAAAAACAATTAAAAAAGGGCAAAAAGGGGTTTATTTTCACGCGGGACCCATGTGGATGCGACGTGGTACGCAAGGCCACGTGGCAGAGCCACGCGGACCCACGCGAGCGCCTGCGTGGCGCCGATGTGACACATATACGTATTATATATATCATACTTAGGGTTATAGTACATAAGCATTCTGTATTCGGAACTCGCTATCCCTCTGTTTTCGTCGCACGTTATAAACCCGTCCGTTTCCCTTGATTTTCATTGTGGGACTAAGTTCCACACTAAGCTTTGAATGCAGGCGACGTGGCCGAAGGAGAAGCGTCGGATCGGAAGCCCGGTGAAGATCGCACGTGGATCGCGTGGACTTAGAGTCCACCGGATCATCAAATCACACAGTTGACTTAAATGGGAGTTATAACGGTCCAGATTTAACGCGCAAAAACGCATCAGCAACGTTGGATCGCGATCCAACGGCAGCGATTTTGATGCGTTTCATAACGCATATCGACGTGGCTTCATCCGAGGGCTCCATCAAAGATCGGACGGCTGTGATTTAATTGAAACGGTTCACGATGAACTGTTTCATCAGAACCGTCGATTGAATGTAATTAGACGGTTACGCCCAAATGCCCTATAAATTGATATGTTGTTTTGATTTGTAAAGTATTCGAGAAAGAATCAATCTAAGTGATCTGTTTAGACACTCACCTTCTTGAATCTCTCAATCCTAACCTCTTCTACACTCAATTCCGCATCCTTGGAGGGCTTAAGATCGAGATTTGGTTGAAAGATGAAGGAGAAATCGAAGCTTGAACTTGTCGATCGTGATTTCCAGATTTTTTTATGAAAAGCCTTAATCCCAGCGAATAATTGGGTTAATCCAATCACAATCGAGGGTTAGTGGAGTCAGTTTTTACTAATCTTTCATCTACTCATATTTAATTTTTGTTTAGATTAGGAAATTCATCTTAATTTTGTTCAATTTTTGTTATTTTCGCAACTTTAATTTTCGAAAATCATCTTCCACTTCAATCTTCAATTTCTCCACGAAATCAAGGTGAAATTTGATGATTTTTGATTCCGTAGAAACGTTTTGAAGTTCTCTTTCATAATCCCATTTTCTCCTATTTTTATCATCAATTCATCATCCGATTTGATCAAATTTGAAGAGATCATCATAAATTTCCTTAATTTCATGTGGATTTGACCCTTATTTACCATTATACCCCTCAATTCGAGTTATATTCATCAAATTGGTAAGTTTGGACTTTGTTTTGACACGAGACCGTGTGAAATCTATGACCTCTCTGTCTCCTCTCGTCAGTGATGCGTGGCTCATCTAGGAGCATTTGATCAAGATTTGACAGACGTGATCAGTCGATGCTTCATCTTCACGCAGCAACGTGACAAGATCTCAATGCTTCATCGTGAAGCTAACAAACATGACTTAAAGGCCTCGATTTGGATTCTAGCATTATATTTGAGCCATTGATAAAAGATGAAGAGAAAAATTTCATCTATTTATACTCCCCTTCTGCAACAATGTAAACCATTTTTGGATGTTTCAATTAATCGAACTATTTAGATGCTTGAATCCTTGAATCTCTTGCTTTCTTCCTCTTATAAAATCATTTCCACGTCCGAGGAGTGTTTGAAATCAAGATTTCATTGAGAGAATAGGTAAAATTTGTTGCTTGAACTCCATTTTTTTTTTCAAAACGTGGAATGAAAAGCCTTGATCCAACGATACATTAGGTCATTTTAAGCACAATTGTGGGGTTAGATGACGTGTTTTCTTCCTAATCTTTCTTGTTGTAATATTATATTTCAATTTTGAACAATAGATTTGTCAAATTTTACAAATTTTTGGTGTTTTCTCTCTCTTCATGATCAATTACTCTACCTTGATTTCGCTCCTTTATTTTTACACAAATATTGATCCGAATCAAGAAAGTTTTAATTCTATAGATTTGTCTTAGAGTTTTCTTTCCAAAATATTAAAATCCCTAGTTATTCAACTTATTTCGTCATTCAATTTGATCGAATTCGAAGAATACCTAAAAATTTTCCCTAAATCTTCATAGATTCGGTGCTTATTCATCATTATACTAATCAGTTCGTGATTTAATCTAAAATTGGTGAGCTTTGTAATTATTTTGGCATGCATTCGTGTGTTTTCAACAACCATGTCAATTAATTTCATCAAGCACCTAGATACTCTCTAGAGTAATGGATGTGAGTTGTGACATGCACATCAGTTCATTGGGGTTGAGCATATGAAACAATGTTCTATGAAAGGAATTAAAGAGATGGAAGTGATCAAATAAAGTCATCAATTCTTGAGTAGATGTGCCATGATTTAGTTTAGAAGAAGTACGACACATAGTGTATGTCTAATATCATTCAAGCAGAGGAAATGTCAAATAGAGAGCTTGAGTTTCTAAGGAGACATCACAAGTGGTAGAAACCCTATAAACAATATGAATCTTATACCACGTATTGAGTGAGTGGGAAGATGTAAATTGGAAGAAACAATAGAAATACTAGAAAGTTTACCATGCCTTGAGTTGCTAAGCATTTATAAATTGGTAGAAACGATAGAGGCACTAGGCTATCAATGAAACCTTTCAACTGATGTATAAATCAAATTGTCACTGTTTTGTGAGCAGGTTCATTTGTGCTGAAAGCTCAAGAAAACTTATTCTAATCATTATTCTTGTTTCTTCCCACCATGGGACTTCACCTAGTATTTAATGGTCAGAGGCCTTCTCCACTACTTGAACTCTATTTGATTCTTCTCAGTTAACCATGTATCGCATATTCTTTTTTTCATAGGCATGTCCAAAATCATAAAAGAGATAATCAAAATGAATGAAATCAATAAAGGGTGCATGGGTATGAATTTCTGGCTCCTCCTTTTTGATAAATAATCATGCGATTTCTATCATCCCGAAGTCATCTAGGTATCTCTCTTTTAATGTGAACCCAAAACATAATGTTCTGCTGATGTTGAATTTGACCACTGACATGATATGCACCAATCAAGCAATTACCTTCCTTTCCACATTTGGCCCTAAAATGTGCATAAATATTTATATATGTATTTTTTGCTTGAATTCAAGTAAAGCTCCTTGGCAATTCTCCTGAGCTCTTCCATCATCTGGTGCAGAATTTTGAACCTTGTGAGCACCACCCTCTTCGGTCATTGTCCTCTGGACGATACCTATATTTCTTGAATACCATCTAGGCACCCACAATCACCATGTAAAAGTGCTGCCTTTGCACCTGTGTATTCAAAGCTTGGCCCAGTGTCCAGTTATGGAACCCATGCATGAAGCCATGAACTCTTCCTTGAGCTTCAACCCAACAAAAAAGAGTTCCTTCTGCTTATTCGTGCGGAGATTTAGCCTGATCCTGTTTATCTGACTCAGCCCTGGCAATATACATGACAGGAAAGTTCTCGAGATCCTTTATCATCAAATCCCACAACTCTAGTATAGAGATGAGGTATCTTTTCACATCATCATCACTTTCAGGTTGATGTTGCTAAGAAATATGACCAAAATTGCTGAGGATATGATCCAACCAATGTATTCTTGTTTAAGACAGAAATTTTTTATTCTAGTATCAGACCAATGTTGCTGAGGATAGTATCAGAAAATTTCTTTTTTTCAAAAAAAAAAAAAACCAATGTTGCTGATTTTTGAGAGCTACAAGTAGTTTTAGTAGCATTTTAGCAAATAATTATATAATGTCACGCCAAATGACATAAAAGGTCAATGAATTACAATCAAATTCATTTTCCAATAAATATCCTCAAACGGACATTATCCTCTTACTGCGTCATTATTGATTCATAATTTACATCAACATCAGAAACATAAAAGCTGACAAAAATTGGAAGAACAAAAATCAAACTCTATCAATCACCATCAGATGAAAACAGAGAGCAATACCCTTTACTTGAGAGAAAAAGATGATTTTAGAGAATAATAAGATGATAATGAACCCTGGATATGTCAATCCTATTGTTTAATAACTATGACAAAGAAATTTCTTGAGAAGGCATTGAGATTCTCATTGCTTTTCAGTCTTCTTCAAGATTGATGGAATCCTTGAACTTACCATAGAGAATAGTCTTCAGATCTGCCATCTGGGCCTGCACAGACTCCTTTTCTCTCTCTAGTTTCTCAAGTTGCTTGGCGGCATCTTCTTTCATGTTCTCTAGTCTCTCCTCAACATCCTCCCTTGGGATGTGAGTAAACACCTCCCCTATTTGAAACCTCATGATATCCTCATCGCTGAGGATCAGTTCATTGCTGGCATCCTCTAGATTTTCATTCTTCTCCTGCAGTTCAAAGTAGGGAAAAAAGAAAAACATGTACATGAATAACTAAGATGTTGTTTCTTCAGGACGACTCTGCCCTTTCATTTGTACTAGGTGTAAGACCTAGTAATTAGGGAATCATTTGACTAAACAAAGCTACTCAATGTGATAATCTGCCGTATCATAGGGCTGACAACCACTGCAATACAAAAGCAACTGTGTATGGCACAATATGTAAATGATTCAGGAGGTTTGTGCAGCACAAACAGTGTGCTGAAGTGCGCTCCCATGCAAGAAAGAGGGGAGGAAGATGAAGAGAGCAGGGTTCAGTGCGATCATGGTCAGGGTCCAGTATCGGTGTCAAGTTGGTGAAAGCTTGGTGTCAGATCAATTTTCAACCCAACCTAAAAGTCGACCTGATATCCGAAAATAGGGGCCCTTGGGTAGAGTGGTTGATCTAAGGTCGGGAAATATTTAAAAAACAAAAAATAGTGATAGATGGCTCAGTGAGAGAGACGAGAGAAAGAGGGAAAAAGGCAGGAAATAGAGAGATTGACAGAGAGAGAAAAAGAGGGAAAAGTGAAGGGAGAGAGAGAGGCAGGAGGCAGGAGGCAGGAGAGAGAAAGAACCAGAAAAGGAGAGAGAAGAGGCAGGGTAGAGATAAAGAACTGAAATGGAGGGTGGAGAGAAAGCTGGAAATCAGGGGGAGAAAGAGGGGGGAGGGATCTACCATCGCCAGCTACTTTTCTTTCCAGTATGTGTAATTTTCATCCGTATCCTGTTTGCACTCATTTCTAGCAGAAAAAATGTGAAACTGGAAAGGGAAAGCGAACCCAGGAGAAAAAAAAGAAATAAATGTCATAAATCCAAAGGCAAGAAATCAATCGACCCACCAGATTACTGATAGTGTCATGTGTATTTAGTGTGAAATAATGAAAATGGAGCAAATAGATGCACAAGAAACTTGATAATTCAATGGATGGGGCATAGTAAAAAAGGGGGATGGCTGGAATTTAGGGTTCGCAAAAAGCAGTATTTTAGAAATGATAAACACATAAAATATGGAAGTTGCTGGGGAGGAATGATCCAAACTCACACAATTTGATCAAATGAGTATTTGTTTGATCCAGATTAACGTGATGCCTAAAAGAGAATACACAAAAGAAAAGAGATACCACCTTACTTTAAAGAAAAAATCAGGTAATAATAATTAAAAAACGTATTAAAAGGTCCATAGAGATTTGAATAGTCTTCCACATGCCTCAAGATCATTTCGTAGTTAAGTTTCACAAATACCGAATTTCCAGAATTAGGAAAAAGCTAATTTTCTTCGAGGACAAAAAAGCTTAGTTTACCTTCGCGACTTTGATCTCGTCCTCGAGCTCGTGAAGGCGGTTATTCAGCCGACTAAATTTGTTGATATTCAGCTGATCGTCCCACGTGACCTCGATTTCCGAGCCGGAACCCTAGGCAAAGAAAACATCAATCAGACAGAAATGCATGAGATAAAATCGCCTATTAAAACATGGAAATAACAAAGATCAATGAACTGGCACCGATCAGATGACGGTTTCTACCTGCTGCATCGCGATCAGATCTCGGCACCACTGTCAAAAGAGAGCTCTTTCAAGTTTTCCCTCCGCAGTAAGATAAAATGGTAAGGATTAAGAATTTCTCAATAGTCAGGCCCCAAGCAATATAATGAAAATGCTCTACTATGAAATTCAAATTTGACATAGAAGAGTGATACAATTCGTTACATAGAATTTCTTTTTGGTTGAGAAAAAAAAATTGCAGATATCTTTTTGATCAAAATGGAAGGAGGGAATTGAAGAAGACATGAAGGAGATAAAAATGCATTATAGACAAACAGTTTGATTTGAGAATAAAAGATAGGTGGATTTCATCATCATCTGCTAAAAGCTTCGGTGTGGTAATGGAAATCTTGATTAATTCATTTATCACGAGTAAAACTTGCAACCTTGGTAAAATTTTATTGATTTATTCCTGATAAATAAAGAAAAAAATCTTCAACCATTGAACTTAAAAGGGGAGTTTGAGCACTTGCAAGAGAGCTTTGCATTCATAGTGTGGAAAATTGGACTAAGTGATTACACTTGTGATATCCATTTGTCATCCATCATTTGAGTATTCGATACTTGTCGCCATTTCTATTATCAAATCTAAAATTCACCATGGCAGCGAGCTTTGACAGCTATGCTTGGCCGCAAATAGAAGTCGAAGACAACTCAAACAAGGTTCTTGAATAGATATTGAAGATTGGAGAGTAAGAGATGTTGACGCTAGGAGAAAAGAGGAAACACATGACTTGGTCACCGATCATGCAACATTTAAAGCCGGTGTGGCAAAGCTCTTCATCGCCCCGTGGATGACTAAGATTTAGATATCAGTGACATATGGTACGTCTTGCTTTGCATTTATGAGGATTGCAGACAAAAATTACAACATGTAACATAATACATCTTTCCTGTCAGGGAAAAATCATCGAGCACTTGCACGATGATCTCATCCATGTTGACACCACCACGCTTCCCATCTTAGTCATTCTAACACCAAATAACTTTGAAATGATGCTTCCATTCATGCCTTGTATACCATTTGTTGGTGCTGATTAATACTCTAATAATGAGAATATCTATTTTCATAGGATTGAATATGACATAATGTGAACTTGTCTTACCATGCATCACTATCTACATATTATGATGCTAACCCCACTTGAATCTAAGAAGTCAAAAGTTAGAATTCTCAAATTTTTATGAATTTTTGTTTGTGCAAGGACATAAGTACACATATGGAAGCACATGGATGTAGAGTACAATAAAGGTGAAAGAGAGGAGGAAATAAACTCTCCATCTTTTTAGGAACAAGTCAACTCCATTTTTTCATGAAGTCAAAGATGGTCAAGGGAAATTCATGAAGGGTCAAAGGTGGTCAAACCATATTTTAAAGTCATTAAATAGATCATCCTATTTTTTAGGACGATCCATATTTTTAGAAAGCTTGAGTCAACCATTGAGTCAACCCTCAAATATAGGATCTAATCCTATTAAAGGGGGGCAGTCAAGCCCTCCTAAATTGGGGCTCCTTTTAATTAGGGCTAGATCCTAACTAAAAGTAGGGATGGAACCACCTTTTTAGAAGGTTGGTTGATTGATGCATTATTATCATGTATTTTATGCAAATTGATGCATTATTATCATGTATTTTATGTAATTTTTATATGAAAATTCTCATAAATGCATGTTATCATGATTTTTAAATGATTATTTTAATATGTACAAAGATTTCTTGATTTCTTAGAATTTTTGGGCATCTTCAAGGATATTTATGACATTTCAAAAATCAAGAAAATTATTTACTAAGTTAGAAGAAGATTTCCCTATTTATTTCTCATTTAAAATGCATCAAATTAAATGAAAAGATTTATGAATGGATGTCATCATTGTTTAAAATGATTAAATATATTTTAAGAAGAAATTTCTGATTTTTTTTTATCTTTTTGTATTTTTTTGGGAATTGTCTAAAAAATACCAGAAATATCATAAATATCCCCTCAATTCACTGCATTAAGATTACAATGATCTTTATTTGATATCTCCCTTATTTCAAATCTGGTTAACGCTCGATTTGATGTGACAGATTCCTTTTTTCATCTTCTTTCTAGTTCTTTCATCTCTTTTTATCATTTACTTTGAATAAATTCAATGAAAGTTTGTCTATCATTGTCATCAACCCTATTCCTTGTGGATTGACTCATATTCACCATTTTACTTGATTATAATTAATCATTAGAGTGGATACAATTATTTTTAGGCACAAAATTGTACCTTAATTTATGCTTTGATGACCTCACTTTTCACACTTATATGTGTCCTTGTACAAATTCACTCTAGTAGCGATAAAATGGTAAAATCTATCACTTATAGGTTAGATGTTTGTATAATAGCACCCGAGGTAGCAAGTGGTCTATGAGTTTGATTTGCAAATTTTCAAATTTCTCATTGTGACATGCAAAGCATGTCACATTATATAACTAAATATTTTTTCATAGTGATATAAATTATCAATGTGATGCTGCTAATTTTGTCTCATATAAATCACTTATCCCTTATAGTAAAAGCCTTAGTGGATCATTATTTTCCACATCAACTTCAGTAAGATTTGGTAGCTCGAGATATTATCCCCAAAAATGGATGTCTTATTTATTTGAGACATCTACTCATGTTTCCAAAAAAATTTCCACTCAAAGTCTTGTTTTATATATCTCTAATCAAAATCAGGATATTTTAAAACTTTATGTAAGAAAGGCATTTTTACATGTATATCTTGGAAAAGAAGTATGCATGAAATTTTCACCTAAAATTTCCTACTTCTCAAAAAAGAAGGCGCTCTTGGTGACGCCTATATCTGTCGTCCTGACATATTACAAGATCTCCACCAACAATGTATGACATCATCTGGGGATTCTACATTCTCTCCAGCCTCTTCGGATCTGGGTTTCGATACTTCATTACCGTCATGGCACCTTAACAAGACGAAACCGCGAGGTCATCGATTTCACGCGGTATCGCATCAAAAATTATTCCAAACTTACCAATTTTAGGAAATTAACTCGAATTGAGGGGTATAATGGTAAATAAGGGTCGAATCCACAGGGAATTAAGGAATTTCTTGATGTAATCTTCGAATTTGATCAAATCAGACGAGAAATTGATGGTAGAAATTGGGGAAAATGGTATTTTAAGAAAGAAGACTTCAAATCGATTCCACGGAATCAAGAATCATTGAATTTGGACTTGATTTCGCGGAGAAATCGAAATTCGAAGTAGAGAGAAATTTCAGAGCGAAGAATTAGCGATTTTAGGTGAAATTCGATAAAATTAACTTCTAAATCCTAATCTAAAGAAAAATCAAACATGATAGGAATATAATCTAGGAAAAACCGCTTCCACTAAACTTAATTAGCGATCAAAACGAGGCGATGAAACCGATTAATTGCCAAAAACGTGAAGAACGCGAACGTGAGCTTTAAGCTGCGATTTCTCCCTCGATTCTCCACCAAATCTTGACTTCAACCCCTGCGTGGACGCAGAAATGAAAGAGGAAGAGGATGGAATCAAGAGAAACGAGAAGAATTGTGTCTAGACAGCTCAATTGGATTGAAATTCAACTCGGATGTTTAGAATCGTGAAGAACATCTTGTTTTATAGGGTATTTGGGCATAACCGTCCAATCGAAACGATCGACGGTTACGATGAAACGGTCCATCGTCGACCGTTTTGAATATGTCGTATCCGTCAGATCATCGATGGATGGTCCAGATGCTCCATTTGATTTGCGTTTAAAAAGGCTTTGCATCACGCCCCTTCGATCGTGATCAGGCGGTCGAGATGAGCTCCCCACCGTTTCATCTCAGCTGTTATAATCCACTGAATTAAAGCATGTGCGATGATCCCGATCGGTGGTCCGTGAGCGCATCCGATCAACGCCCGATATTCCGCTCTTCTTCTAATCCGACGCTCCACGATTTGCCGCGTCACCTGCATCTTAAAGAAATATGTGGATTAGTCCCACACGGGAAAAAATAGAGAAGATCGTCGGGTTTATAACACTCGACGATTTATGAGATTAATAACCCTTCCCATATAGGGAAGGTTGAAGACCCTTTATATATATTGTAAATAAATAATATATATACGTATATGCCGTGTAGGCGACGCGTGGGCCCGTGTGGCACTGCCACGTGACCCGGAGTACCACGTCGCATCCACGTGGGACCCGCGCGAAAATTAAACCACGTTTTTTCGCATTTTTAAATTAATTTAAATCATTTTAAATCGAAAATAAATCTGAAAAATTCCAGAAAAAATCCCTAAAAATAGAAAATTCATAAATTTTGATATATAACTCCGAATTAATCCAAATTTCTTTCATTTGATCTGAAATTTAATTATCTATTATTCTAAAAAGCCAAATTTAATAAATAATAAGAGTTTAATTTATTATTTCAAAAATACATTCATTTATTAAGATTTTAAACTTTAGAAAATAAAATGAATGTTTATAAAAAATGATTTCTCTTATTATTTTAACTTTAAAAACAATTATAATCTCAAGAAAAATATGGGTTATCAATTTATTAAACTATAATTTATCAAAATTAACCCTAAATTAAAGTATTTTGAGATTATAATGACTTTTTAATAGAATAATAGAAAAATACATATAAATATGATAACATGCATGGAAATGAAATCATTTATGCCTTAATATGCAATAAAAATCATGTTTTATTATGTCAATATAGCATGTTATCACACCTCATGTTGACACTTTGATGATTCTTTCAACTATAGTGGGTTTTACTCTGCCGACTTCCGTGCCCCATTTTTTGTTCACAACACAACTTACTCGACTTGCTTATAATTTACGCAAGTCGAGTCTTATAGGTTTTAGCTCTTTCTTGAGTCTCACAGTCTTCGTCGTCATCTCACAGATGACCCTTCACCACTTCACGACCCATCTTATGCTTCTTGGTTGCAATCAAACTTAGACATCATCACTTGGATGCTTTATAACATCGAGCAAAGCATTGATGAATCTCTCGCACACATCAAGCTAACATGCTCACTCTGACAAACCCTTGAGACCATCTATGACAATTAGACAAATACTATTCGTGTGGTCGAGATCTTTGAGTCCCTTCTCACTTTCAAGCATGGTGATCTCTTTCTTCAAGCTCACCTTTCCCACTTGCAGGCCTTATTTTAGGAGATCGACCTTTATCAGCCACCCACCACAGACATTGTGACATTGAAGCATTATCATGAGGAGCTCTATTCTAGCATCTACTTCAGCAGGCTTTGTCCCTCCATCGCATCCGAGTTTTTGGGGTCTCTTCTCTCTAGTGATTGTGTACGTAGCCTCACAACTATTTTCTCTATCACTCTTCGCATCACGACTGGCACGATTGGTACGCCTTCCTCCCCTCTCACTTCTTCTCCAAATGATGCAACTCCTTCTTCAACTATGGCGGTCTCGACTCCTTGGGCTTGCGATGATGATTTCCCTCCTCACTCTTATGATGATCGCCCTCCTCATGGGCGCAATCACAACTCTTTTTTGTTGTGTCATTACTATGGGTAGCAAAATCATCCTACCAACCAATGTTAGAAGCAATTTGGCAAGCCTCCTACTGCCCAAGCAGTTGTGACTCTTTCAGCTACCCTTTCTCCAACTTCGCTAAGTATTCCTACTCCACACTATCATGTGACCTTGATGTCAACTGAGTAAAATGGGCTTTGCCGATCTAGGAGTGTTGACGCTTCAACTTTAGCCAGCCTCGCCTCACTTTCGGCTCCCTCCACGTCGCTATATCTTGTTATCCTTGGTTCTTCTTTACCATCATGGATTATCGATTCAAGGGCTTCCTCTCATCTGTCTCGGACTTTCTTGCTCCTAACATCATATCACCATATCACCATATCACCTCCCATCATTTTGTTACCATTGTCGAAGACCGACCTTGTCTAGTCCAAGGTTGTGGTACTACTCATGTCACTAATTCCCTTTCTCTTTACCAAATCCTCTATGTTCTTGGTTTCCCTATGAACCTTCTCTCCATTAATTTCATCACTCTTTCTCTTTCTTGTACATTTACCTTTTTTCCTTTTCTAGGATCTGTACACTGGATGGAGGATTGGTTTGGGCCATGAGAATGGGCAAGGCATCTATGAGCTCATTTATGATGAATCCTCCTTGAGTCTTTGAGCTCTTTTCATTACATCTTTGGCTACTTCTTCCCTTTTGTGGCATTGCTGATTAGGCCATCCATGTTTTGAAAAACTTAAAAAGATCTTACCATGGCTTTCTCTCACTCAATTTGTGTGCGAGTCATGTTAGTTGGACAAACATTTTTGATCTGCGTAATCTAGTCATGATGTTATCCCCTCTTCTATATGTTTTGATCTTCTTCACTATGATGTTTGGGGTCCCTCTCGTATCCCCTCTATTTTGAGCCATTACTACTATATCATGTTTTTTGATGACTACACTCATGTGAGTTGGGTCTACCTTCTCTACGATTGCTTTGAGGTTGTCACTACGGGCACCCATTGCATCACAAAGGTAGTCACTCAATATTGTATTACGTCTAAGATTCTTTGTACCCATAATGCTCTCGAGTTTGTCCAAACCTCTCTCGTACCTTTTTGTTTTACTCATGACATTATCTACCAGACCACTTGTCCTCACACCTTATAGCAAAATGGTGTCACTGAGTAGAAATATCGTTAGCCCCTTGATATCACTAGCACCCTACTGATTGAGATGTGATAATATGAAATCTACAATCTAAACATGAAAATATATGATTATTAATACAAATTCAGGTATAAAACATTCCATTCTAATGCATGTTATCATATTTTTTAGTGCTTATCTATCATTATATGAAAAAGTCAGCATAATATCAAAATGCATTAATTTAGGGTTAATTATGATAAACTGAGAAGAATATCTTTTAAACCTATCTTTACTTGAGATTAGAATTAGTTTTTAAGGTTAAATAATAATAGAAATTATTTTATATACACTGATTTTCAATTTTGAATTAAATTCATATTATATATTTATTTTATCGCGTGCTGACGTGGAAGATGACGTGGTGCAGACAAAAAGCGGTGCCACGTGGCAACATTTGAGACCGTCAAGTGTCACACACGTGTACATGTGTGTGCGTGTGTTCATGTGATTAAGGAGAAAGCACCTTGTTAAGGATTTTTGCTATCTCCTTAGTGGCGTACACCTTATATACCCCTCCCCCCCCAATTTCTTTCTTTTTCGCCATGTGGGACTATGTTTTTTGTTTTAAATACGCAGGTGGTGTGGTGATACGTGAATGGTCTGATTCATGTATTAAAGTTGAACCGTTATTCGTCACTTAAGTCGTGGGGCTATGCGGCGCAATCGTATTCATCGGCGAATCATTCTTAAAATGATTAAAATGATTAATCTCAGCCGTCGATCTGAGGAGTTATAATGGCTGAGATTAAAACCGATGAAAATGTATCCGGAGCGTAAGATCAAGATCATACGGATGACGTTTCAAGCATTACTTCTAAAGCGCACGACGTGGTGAGATCTCGACGATCCATTCTAGATCGGACAGATGTGATTTAACTGTAACAATTTGAGGCTTGACGTTTCATTAGAGCCATTGATCAAATATTAAAAGCTTGATCCGATAGTTACGTCCAATTTGCCCTATAAATTGAGATTTTCTTCAACAATGTAAAGTCATTATTCGGTTCTTCAAGTTATCGAACTATCTAGACACCAAAATCCTTGAATCTCTTGCTTCCAATTGCTTCTAGATCAATTTCTGCGTCCACGGAGTGCTTGAAAGTGAGAGTTTTTTGAGAAAATAGGGAGAAATTGATTCTTGAATGCCAATGATTGTCTTCGAATTTGTAGAATGAATAGCCTTTTATCTGGCAAGAAGTTGGATCAATTCGAGCATTATCTTGGGTTATAAATTGTGTTTTTCTTCTAATCTTTCTTTCTATAACATTAGATTTCAATTTCAAATTGTAGATTTAATCAATTTCAGTTTTAATTTTGGTTTTTTGTGATTTTCTCGTTCGAAAAAATCTCTCTGATTTTCTTGTTGATTTCTCCGCGAATCTTGATCAAAATTAAGTGATTTTTGATTTTGTGGATTCGCCTTTGAGTTATCTTTCCAAATTTATCAAAACACTTAATTTTTTTCTCACCTCATTTCATTGTCTGATTTGATCCAATTTCAAAGAATATCTCGAAAATACCTTAATTCTCCATGGATTCGACCCTTAGTCACCACTATGCTATTTAATTCGTGATAATCTCTGAAATTGGTGACTGTGGTAAATGTTTTAACACAAATTTGTCTGTACCAAGTTGGGCATGTTTATCAATATACTCTAGTTTAAGGGGGAGTGTTCAATAGTGTGAGAACATTCTAATTAGACATGATCATACATGATTATTAATGCATATTAAGGCATAAAAGATTTCGTTCCTACGCATGTCATTATATTTATGAGTATTTATCTATCATTCTATGAAAAAGTTATTCTAATCTCATAACACTTTAATTTAGGGTTAATTATGATGAATTGAAGATAAATAATTTTGTAACCATATTTAATTGAGATTATAAGTAGTTTTTAAAGTTAAATAATGAGAGAAATCGTTTTTATAAACATTCATTTAATTTTCTAAAGTTTAAATATTAAAGAAATGAATGTATTTTTGAAATAAAAATTAAATATCTTGTTATTTATTAAATTTGACTTTTCATAATGATAGATAATTAAATTTCTGATCAAATGAAAGAAATTTAGATTAATTTATAATTATATTTTGAAAGTTATGAATTTTCTAATTTTTAGGGATTTTTTCGGATTTTTTTCTGAATTTTTGTGAATTTTTAATGAATTTCTAAGGATTTTCTGGAATTAAAAATCGATTTTTCTAATTTAAAATCAATTTTCAGATTATTTATAGCGTGTAGGTGACGTGGCACAATCTGGAGCGTCCGATCAATCGAAATCAATGATCATGGGTGCAATGCGACGTGGCGCATCTTGGGAAGTTTGATCGCGCGTGAAATCAGAGCCATTGATTGTCACTTAAGTGATGGGGGTACGTGGAAAAATCGGATTCATCGGATTGCATTTTAATCTCAGCCGTTGATCAAGAAGAGTTATAACGGTCGAGATTAAATCGACAGAAAACAAATCAAGAGAGTCTGATTGCAATCAACCGACGATCATTTTTGATATATTTTTTGACGCATGCGCCATGGCTTCATCTCCAACGTCGATCGATGATCCAATGGTTGTGACTTAATGGTAACGATTCGCATCCAATGCGATTCATCAGAGCCGTTGATCACGAATTAAAGGACGATCGGATAGTTACACCCAAATTGCCCTATAAATTATGTTCTTGGAGATTTAAAGCATTTGAGAGCAATTCGAGTAAATCGAACTTTTTAGACATCAAATCTCTTCAATCCATGATCCCAATCACTTCTAGACTCATTTTCGCGTCCATGGAGTGCTTAAGATCAAGATTTTGATGATCGATGAGGAAGAAATCGACGCTTGAACTCCATGAATCGTGATTTCTGAATTTTTTTGAATAGCCTTGATTTTGGAGATTGATTGGATCAATTCGATCGCAATTGTGCGTTAGGGATCGTGTTTTATCCTAATCTATCTTCCATCAGCATTTAATTTCATTTTAGAATCGTAATTTTAAGTAATATCATTCTTAATTTTGGATTTTAACTCTTAAGATTTTCAGAATAATCATCCCTCTTCAATCTTCAATTTCTCCGCAAAATCAAAGTCAAATTCATTGATTTTTTATTCCGTGGATTTGCCTTCAAGTCATCTTTCATAAAATATTAATTTTCCCAATTTTTATCACCTATTCATCGTCTGATTTGATCAAATTTGAAGAGATCATCAGAATTTTCCCTAATGCACTTTGGATTCGACCCTTATTTACAATTATACCCCTCAATTCGTGAATTATTCCTAAAATTGGTAAGTTTGGACTTTGTTTTGACCCTTGACCATGTTTATTTAATGACCACTCGGTCTTGTCTCGTCATGGTGGTATCGAGCTCGCGACCCATTTAAGGAACTTCACCTTCACTCTTCATATAAAAACTTGTGTACTCTCTTTTGTATATTGATAACATGCTAATTAGACATGATAATACATGATTATTAATGCATGAAAAGATTTCATTCCTATGCATGTTCTCATATTTATGAGTATTTATCTATCATTCTATGAAAAAGTTATTATAATCTCAAAATACTTTGAATTAGGGTTAATTATGATGACTTAAAGATAAATAATTTTATAACCTATCTTTACTTGAGATTATAAGTGGTTTTTAAAGTTAAATAATGAGAGAAATTATTTTCATAAACATTCATTTAATTTTCTAAAGTTAGAAAATTCATATAACATTCATTTAGTCATTTAACATTCATTTTTATAAACATTCATTGTGATCTCAACCGTCGATCTTCACTTAAATCGATGGGCACACGTGGATTAATGGGGTACACCTGATGTGTCTAATCTTCACCGTTGATCGCAAGAGTTATAACAGTTGGGATTAGATCGTGGAGAAACGCATCTGATGCGTCAGATCGAGATCCAACGGATGCGTTTCAATGCGTTTTATAAGGCGCGGCGACGTGGCTTCATCTCGACCATCCGATCGCGATCCAACGGCCACGACTTAACGGTAACGATTCGCGATCATGCATTTCATTAGAGCCGTTGATCGGTTTTCATCAAACGCACGATCTTCATCGGGCAGTGGATCGCCATCAAGTGGTGGACCCTCCTCACGATTGGGCGCACTAGATTGGGAGATCGCGATCGTCCACTTACCAGAAGCACCATCGAACGGCCCAGACGAGTCGTGGAAGAACTCCACGATCGCGGCCCGATTGTGGCGAAAATCGTGGCTATTCGGAAGAGAAATTAAAGCCAAATTCACCACCAAATTGGAGCAGAATTGAAGCCACGACATCGCCCCAGGGAACCGCTCCCATGAAGCCAGTAATCAGCCCTCACGACCGCTTCAATTGCCCACGATCCTCGGGCCAATTTCCCCTTTAAAAACCCCTGTATTCTCCCTTTGTTCTTCAACTTTTGATCGACTCGTGAAGGAATTAAGCGAATTTGGAGGAAGATCTCTAGTTCATCGTGATCCCCCCGCGTTTAGACTTGATTGCGAAGCAATTGGAGCGGGATTAATCGCGAATTTCTCCTTGATTTCATCGAATTTTCTCCTTCATTTGATCGCGAATTCAATTTGAAGATTTCCTTTGAGGTGTTAATTTCGGGGATTTTCTGATAGTTGATTTTCAATAATTCATAATAAATCCATTTCTTATCCAAAAATCACGAAATATATATCAATAAATTCCATTTTCTCTCTAGTTTCTAAATATCTAATTTTTGTAATCTTCTGACTCTGTTTGATTCTCTGATTTTGCAGATCACCTACTATTGGTCAAAGTCAACGCTTTGACTTTGACTTTTGATTTTCTCTGTCAAACCCGAGAATTAAATTCTTAAAACTTCTTATTTAGCTTATTTATATCATTTCTATTCCTTAAATCTTATTTTATCTTATTTAAAACTCCTTTTAAACCTAAGTTCGACCAAGTCAAATCTACGATTAAAGTCAACTCTGCTCTCTGTGGATCAACTCGATACTTACACAATACTTGATTATTATATCGTATCTTTGTGAGTTCGGTTTTATAAATTTTGTTTGACCATCGTCTTTGTGTTTTAACGATGCACGAAAATGACACGTCATTAATCCAATCATAATTGTGGGTTAGGGGAAGCGGTTTTTCCTAGTCTATCATCTATTAGTGTTTAATTTCCATTTAGATTAGTAATTTAGTTTAATTTCAAGGTTAATCTTTGTATTTTTACGATTTACGATTTCAGAAATTTCATCTCACTTCGATCTTCAATTTCCCCACGACGGATTCTCTTAACAGTTTAAATGATGTTTCTTTCTCTAAGATTTCTCTCATTTCCTCTTTTACCCTGTACTTTTGCACTGTTTCAACGTCTCTCTCTCTCAAGAAATGATCTATTCTCTGCACTGTCAGAGTCTAACAGTGTGGGCTTAGCTGACGCCGCTAACTGAACCGTCGAGTTCTAGGCGTTAGGACGAACCTCGACTCCCCCGTGGACATATGGGTCTACGTCTTTGATAGAGAGATGGATACATAGATTGATAGATAGAGAGATGGATTGATGGATAGATGGACGGACAAACGGATGGATAGATAGATAGATTCGTTGATACATAAATAGATGGAGGGATGGCTGGATGGATGGATTGATAGGTAGATGGATAAAGAGATAGATAGATAGATATATAGGATGACAGATAGACATACAGACATATAGATGTATATCTGATGTCACAAGAGATACTAGATGACGCATGAAAGATGACATCTATCTCTATCTCTATATCTCTCTCTTGCACAGATGCGATCAACACAAAATTAAGAGAGAAGAAAGATATTAGCAAGAAAGAAGTAACAGATAAGAGTAATTACGAGAGCAATTACTGTTGAAATTCTAACAAAGAGTAATAGATAGAAATTAGTTAAGCACTGAATAACGTGAATGGTTACTATTGAAATTCTAATAGAAATTAGCAAACCAAAATTATTCTAATAGAAATTAGCAAACCAAAATTATTCTAACGTGAAGGGACTCTGAAAATACTTACTGTAGAGATTTAACGATGAATAGTGGAGGAAGATAACAGATCAAGGTAGTATTTAATGCGACCGAGTGATTCCCCGTGATGCCGCTTCAGAATCAGAAATGCGGTGGTTTGACGTGCCTGGCTTCTACCTGTTGCACGTGTGCAACGCGTGGGAGGAGAGGGACGACGGCGAAGTGGTGGTGCTGGTGGGCTCCTGCTCCGCTAACATAGAGCACCTGGAGATTATGGAGATGCCGGAAGATGCCTGGAGATGCCTGGAGATGCAGGAAGAGCCCGAATGCTGCGACTAGGAAAGGCGAAAGCGGAGTTACGGATTTGGGAATTTTTGAGTTATGGATTTACCGGTCAACGGGTGAAAGTCGGATTTTGCCCTTCGGTCCAAGACCAAAGGCCTGACGCAGACCAGACTGAATTTGGACCGAGACCGGTCCGGTCCATTTTCTGGGACCGACGGTCTCGGTTCGGTCCGGTCGACCGACCTTCGGTCGGTCTTTGGACTTCCCTATTTGAGGCTCACTAGCAATTTATTGTCTATGGTCACAAGGCGGCGATGGAAGATGAACCAAAAGTAGAGATGCAGGACGGTGTATGGGCCGTGACACGAAGCAGAGGTGGCAATGCAAAACCTTGAGCGTTTGACTACAAGACATCGGGGTTTAAGATTGATAAGATCCGACGATGCTATGAAATTCAATATGATGCGACATTGTTCCAAAAATTTGCAGCTCTTTTTATGTCTCCTCCCTATCTTCTCTCTCTAGCACCCTGATAACATGCTATTCATGCATGTAATTACATAGTTATTAATGCAAATTAATGCATTAATCATTACAAATATATGCATGTTATCATCTTTTAAGCATATTTCTATCATTTTGTGTAAATTCATGTTATGATCTTAAAATACATCAATTTATGGATTATTATGCATAATTAAACATTTCAAATCTTTAATCCTAATTATATTTATGATCATAATCATGTTTTAGAGTTGAAAATAGAAGAGAAAACACATTTATTACAATTTATGTATTTATATGAATTTATTTTATATAATACATAAATGTATAAAATTAATATAAATTAATTCTCTTATTATTTTTATAATTTGACTTTTCATAATGATAGATTATTCAATTCTGAATCCAAAAAAACAAATTTGAACTAATTTGAAGTTGTATTTTGAAAGTTATGATTTTTACAAATTTATAGAATTTTTCTGGAATTTTTCTGCATTTAATTTGATTTATTTTCGATTTTTAAATGAGTTAAAATAATAATAAAATAAATAAAAAATATGTTCAGCGCGCGAGCCCACGTGGACGCGACGTGGCACGCAAGGCCACGTGGACACGCGCGCCTGCCTGCGTGGCATGGATGACGCGTACACGCGTCCTCTTATATATGATTTCTTTATATTAGAATAATGCTTAGGGGTCCCCCGTGTATAAGGGGACAAATGATTAACTTACCTAATCCATCGTATATTATATAGGCATCATCTCTTCTTTATTTAGTCTGTGTGGGACTAAAGTCCCTTCGATTTCTCTAATTTCAGGACGCGTGGCAAGCTGTGGAGCGTCGGATGGAAAGCGCGCTCGATCGCGCGCGTCGATCGGATGGACATGCGGTCCACCCGATCAATCAATCCAGCACGTGGCTAATTGTTCACTTAAGTGAACTGATCCACACCGTCCGATCGTGAAGTTATAACGGTCCAGATTCATTGCGACGATGGATCTTCAAAGTAATCAACATCGCACGATCGCAATCGGACGGTCATCAGGCGGTGATGACGATTCACGAATCGACGTGCGATCGCGACCGTTCATCGCGATCAATTGCTCCATCCGACGGCTAAAAATTGATTTCGCATCTTTAAATGTGTTCTTCGCGACGGAAAGAGGTGTTCGCGATCAAATCCAAAATACTCCTTGTTTAGAAATCCAATTTGCGCGCCGTTTGTTTCCTTGTGTTCGTAAGTCATTTCCGCTTCCAATGAGCACTTGAAATCAAACTTTGATCGAGAGAGAAGGAAGAATTTGCATCTTGAACTCCATCTTCGTCTTCGAAAATTCGGAATGAATAACATTGCATCCGGCGATTAATTGGATCATTTCGAAGACTACTTTGGGTTAGGTTGAGTAATTTCTTCATTATCTTTCGTCATTTAGATTTAATTTTAGTTTTAGAATCATAGATTTAGTTTAATTTAGTTTAATTTTCGGTTTTTAATCATTTTTCGAAACGAATTTTTCTCCTTTCTTAAATTCTCGATTTCTCTTCGAATTCTCCACCAAATCCTCTGATTTTTGATTCCGTGAATTCGATTTTGAGTTATCTTTCTTAAAATATTAAATTGCCCAAGTTCTAACCTCAATTCATCGTCTCGATTTGACCGAATTTCAAGAGTATCTCTCAAAATTCCCTAATTCTCCGTGGATTCGACCCTTAATTACCATTATACTAATTAATTACTTTGATTAATCATAAATTGGTAAGTTTGGAACTTTATTTTGACACTAAGTCGTGTGCATTCAACGACCATACGATTTAGTCTCGTCACACCCTCACGGGCATGGAGGCCTATGCCAGTGATGGCGCAGCCCATACACTCCAGGACCCATTCCGGGCCCAAGGGCCTTCTCCCATCCATCTCCTCACTTCTATCCAACATCATGAACTAAAATACTTGCAGTAATATCATAAATTTGGAAGAAAAAAATTCTAACTACAAATGAAAGCTGACTGGGAAATAATGGGCTGGATCCACAAAAAATGAACTGCCTGTAGATTCGAAGTCCACTTCTGAGTAGATCAGGCCCACGCATATGCAAGTTAAATGGGCTTCCAAACGTACTAAAAATGCGTCCACCCGAAGCGAGAAGAGAAAATAAATCCACTCTTTGTTGACAGCTATTTTTTTTTTTAAGAAAGTCAAATAATTCCAAATAAATTGTTCTCATCAGAAAATATTGAAGATACTTCGTTCAGTTCAAAAAAGAAACCTGTTCCTCGCCGTTGCCGAATTCTTTGACTCGGCGAAAAGATTCTCGTCCTCGGAGTATAAATCGAAAGAGGAACACTGTTGCTTGACCGTTTTCCCATTTCTCCGCGATCCGAACTTCCTCGAAGAAAACAAAATTGAGGGAGGAGGAAGAATTGAAAGGTTGAGCGCGCAGATATGTCTGATAGGCCTCGGGAGCTTGGAAATCGCCGTCAAGCTCAGCAGGTATCGTTTTATATCTTTATTATGTTCACATCCTCATTTTACGGTCCGATTAAGTCATTTAACCTCTGAATCGCAATGAATCCATGTTTTCTCTGTATTTCCACATTTTCTGAGCTTTTCGGGGACGCCAACTGATTTATCAGCTGAATCGGAACTGCTTTTCTTCTAATCTTCTGGGTTTTTAGGTTTCCTTGCGGGGAGCGAGCTCCAAGGAAATAACGCGGGAAGCGCTGATTCACAGAGTTTCTCACGAGCGGGAACTTCGGTCTAATCAGCGCCGCCAATACGTTGCCGCGGTTTTAATTCAGGTTCCGAGATGTCGGTTTGTTTTTTGAATTCAGCGGATCATTTAAATTCTTCTCATTTCTTATAATTCAGAGATTATGGAGGGGTTTTTATGAGAGGAGAAAATTGGCCGACCAATTTGAAGCACAATCGGAAGAAGAATTTTGTCCTCGTGATATTTTGGTGACGTGTAAATGGATTTCTGGTGAAATGCTGAGACCATTTCTTTTATTCACTACTGCATGGAGGTTGAAGCGGATGATTTCCTCGAGGAATACCAGGAGAATATTATATTATTTTAACGCCCTCTTGCAAAGCATCAGTTCAAACGGTAATGCTCTTGAAACAAATTTTAGAACTCTACTGATTGAATGAAATCATGTGATTTGAAGTCAGAAATGTTGCAGCCACTTGCTAGGAGCCCCTGTGCAACCAAAACTAGAACATAAAGAGAGTGAACTGAACTATGGTTTCCTGATGACTACGACTAATGAACACAGGTGGAGTGGGGAAGGATTCTAACTCTCGATGCTCATTTGACTTTAGAATGATGCATCTTGAGACTATGTAGGAGAGTAACTTTTCTTTAACATAAAAGAAAGATCACATGTGGTCATTGAACTCATTGGTACTGTTTATATAAATAAGGTTACATTACACAGTTGACCATACTGGCCCCCCTCCCTCCTCACAAGCCCCTCTACGCCATCTTGAAACCAAACCTCTTATGTCACGCTCCACTCCATTCGGTGAGATCGCCTTCCCCTTGAATTCAACCTCAATTCGGTGCATCCAAATTGCCCGTAACGCTGCGAGGATCCTTCCCCTTTCCACCTCCCTCTTGAATACGCCACCCCTTAGGGAGCCCTAGAAAGCATTGTCAGAGGTGATGCACACACTTGGGATATTTTTCCTGGTCCAGATCTCATGTGTGAAAGGGCACTAACAGAAAAGTCGAGAGCAATCTTCCTTTCTATCATGCATATAACGCACTCTGATGAGGCTTCTGGGAATATTCTTTTCTGGAAAACATTGTCATCAGTTTGCGTCTGAGGAGCACCAACCAAAAATCCGCACTCCTAAGGCAACTTTCCACTTCTAAAGTAGTTAGCACGTGCAGATGGTTGCCAGATCCTCCTCGCCCTGTTCGTTTTTGTCTACTTTTAACCTCCCCCAAGAGAGAAAAAGGTCCATCCCCACTCCCTACTGTCTTGTATCCTGCTCATGAGTTTTGGATGCAATAAGTATGTCTGCATGCCCTGGAGGTCTCCCACCCTCTAGTCTGACAAGACCCCCTCCAAAATGGGTTTCCACATGCCCTCCCAACTATCTCTAATCGTGGTCTCATGGTCTCTTGCCCAAGGGAAAGCAATTGAGGAAACTCGCGTAATGTTAACCTAGTCAACCATTCATCTAGCTAGTAGTGGGAAAGGGAGTTATCCACTGGCTTTGGAAATGTTTTTTTCACGTACTTGTGGAGAAACTTGTCTCAGGCCCTAGTAGAATGCTAATTCTCCCATAACAGGTGCAGTGCGCCTCTCCCAATCTAGGCACGTGCCATTATTGTCTTCCAATACTTTCATTGTTCAATTGACTTCCTGTGGCCCAATATGCTCCATGTTCCCCAATTGCACCTTTAGTATTTGATTCACTCTCTTCCTATCATTTGTCGTGAGATGAGATGAAAGAATTTCATATTCGTATTGTCCTCTTATGGCCACAGCTGTCTCAGATATTGTCTCCAGTCCATCTGCAACTTCTTATCCTCCTTAGCAACAACATCTCCATTTCCCCACAGCTCCTTCATCTCATCCTCTGATAGAGTTCTTCTATCCTCTGCGTCATCTCGATGTTTATTTGTGATTGTGCCTTAAGAATGAATTTCTGTTGAGCGCCACTGTTTCTGAGAGGGTTCCACCGTGTCCCCCTTGGCCAACTGCCATGTCAATCACGAAACCCTAGATGTCCGAATGGGTGATTGATCTGGGGCCAAAGTGCGGAGGTGCGGGCAGAGGAGAGAGTTACGTGCAGGCAGTTCAGAGGTGCTCGCTAGGTTTACCTTTGCTCTAGGCTTTCTGTGCGTGGGTAAAAAAAGAAAGAAAAGAAGGCTTTCTATGTGTGGGTACACCCAAGCTCTCAGCTCTGCTCCATGCCTCTCCTTACTTTTGCACGAGGATATGTGCAAGTGACTCTGCTGATCCTGCAAGCTAGTTTCTCATGAGCTGCCAATATTGAGGCGGAGGATGGTTTTTGGCAGGAGTGGAGGAATGGAGCGACAAGTAACTGACAGAACAGGCCATGAGAGGTGGAGAGTGGGACTGTGAAGAGAACACCACAAATATTTGTGGGATGCAAAGTGAAATTCAAAATTGAGAATGGAGAAGGGGAGATTGGCTGAGAGGGCTACACTGACAGTGAGCCGGCCTGCCAGGAACACCGCGGCTAGCATATGAGGGGCTCAGACACCAAGGAGACAACAATTTTGATGGCAGTTGGAGGCCTCCTCGGTATGCTGATAGAAATGGCAGTTGAGAGGGAGGAGCAAGGCCCAAGTGCCCAACAGGAGGAACTTCCTGGGGTTGTTTTCAGTCATCCAGAGGAGACAAGGGCCAGGCCTAGTCACAACATGGTTTGAGCATGCACGACCAAAGAGACCTCACAAGCCAAGGGGTGGAGGCCATTCACTAGCAGTCAGTTTGTCACAGGATAATAGGGATGAGGAAGTAGGATGGGAGATGGTAGCTTTACAAAGGGCAACGAGACGGTGGACCAAACGAAACAAGGAGTCAAGACAGAAATGTGGAGGGGAGGAGATTTATTTTGGTGCCTACAGCAAGGGAACTACGTGAGGGAGTGCTGGGATTCCTTGGTCTCTATATGGTGCTGAGGAATAGACCACTGAAAATTCACATACCCATGGGGTGAGAAGCGGGAGAAGGGGATGCAGGCCCTCTTGATAGCAAGAAAAAGGAAGGGTGAGCTCCAAGGGCAGAAGTTGAACGTGGTGGTTGAGGTAGAAGCAAACAGGCGAATTCTCCAACGGTGACTGGTGAGAGTTTCTCCAGCTGTAGAGTAAGGACTGTGGAAGGGGTTCCTGGTTTTGGGTCAGGCTGAGCCGTGGAGATTAGATACCAGTGCACTCTTCATTTTCGGGGCAAACATGATGGTGGTTATCGTAGTCTGTGGATGAAATCAGACGGTTGGGAGGAGTGGGACAATCCGGTGGCGTCAATTCCTCCTGATAGATGGGACTTTGGGAAATGTGTCAAGGCTATTTATCTTGGAAGCTAGAGGAGTTCTGATAGCTTACCCGTCCCCAAAGGCACCAGAGGCAATGATAAAGCCGATTGGACAGCTTCACGATATCATCTTGACAGGGATAACATCTGGCAACGCCAACGTTGTGGTATTGGAGGTTAATGATGTTGTAATTCGTCATCCAAGGCTCTAGGACTACTTCATTGTGGGACTATTGGGACCATTGTGGGACTACTTCAATGCTGTCGCCTGTAGTGAAGGTAGGGGAAATGAAGGAAGGCCTCAAGAGGGCCGGCGACGTGGTTGGGCAGCAGATAATAATGGCTAATGTGTCTAACAGTAGCTTCAGTGTCCAGTAGTGGAGGCACCCCTTGGTCCAAGAGGAGTCATCTCAGAAGCCAAGGGGGAGTGCGGCTGCTCCCCCAAGCAACACAAACCCAACCCCAAGTGAGGCCCAAGTGAGGCACAAGGACAAGATGCTTTTGTGGACTCGGGATAACCCAATCCAAGGTAGGATTCAAGGTGGTGGGGGGATACATTGCCGGTGAATTGGAAGTCCAACCCTTGAAAGGTGCGGTCGGAGGTAGTGCGAGGAGGCCAGCAGTCCCCCTAGCCGATACCTCCATCTTTGTGTGGATAGGGGCTGAGGTGCCTAGGCCAGAAGGGGGCAGTAGGAAGGAGGAAAAGGAAAAAACCTCATTTGGGTAGGTAAGTATTAAAGGACAATGTTTTTGGAACATACATTGGATACAAAAGGAAGGTGCATCTGAGGGATGTGAAGGGCGCAAGGGTGTGGTTTGCGGTTGGAAATTGAAGCAGGTTAAAGATCATTGGGACAGGGAAAGCTGCACGTGGAGTGGCAAATGCAGCAGGGTTCATCAAGATGCATATGCCGTGAGCAATTAGTTCGGGTCATCCATGAAGTACATTTCATTGAATGTTCACGGGCTTCATGATGAATGGAGACGAGGGATTGTGGGATGGTATCTTTCTGAGTGGGGGGTCATGGTGATTTGCTTGCAGGAGACTACATTAGAAAGCTGTGAAGCCTGGGACTGGAATTTGGTGGGATGTTGCTTCTTAGAGAGGTACTTAGGGAAGGTGGCAGATCAATCAGAATGGTTGATTGTAGCATGGATCGAGTGGACATTCCTTAAGGAAATTTCATGGATGGTCAGTTTGTGGCCACAGTAAAGCTGAAGTGAAGGAGTGATGCGGTGGAGATTGTGGTTACCTCAACTACAGGCAAGTGGTCGCAACACTATGTGAGACACTGTGGGTGGAGTTGGTATAGACAGTGGCAACGTTTTAGGGCCTCCCTTTGTATTTTCAGGGAAGACTTCAATGTCGCTTTAGCGATAGAGGATAGTCCCCATGAAGCTTGTGGTTGAGACTAGGGATCAGAGGAGTTCTGGGAGTTCGTCTCGAAAGGGGATGCTGCAGGTGCTACGAATTTGGACAGTGTGTATACATGGTGAAGCATAGCGAGCCCTACCTCCTTGTCTCGATTGGACAAATTCTTGTGCTCGGTGGAATTAACGGAGCTCTTCTCGATGATTGATGTTTGATGGCTCAATAGACCTCTATTGGACCACTCTTTAATTTTCTGGCAATCTCATGAGGAGCACAGTCACTCCACATGTTTGAAGATGGATTGATCCTATCTACTAGAGGGTGGCTTTAAGGAAGAGGTGATTAGATGGTGGAGGTGGCAATCGGGACAGGGGAACGGCAATAGCAGGATTGTCCAAAAGACTGAAAGGGTTACGAGGGCATCTCATACAATTTTGGAAGCATATTTGGGAGGTGAGATGCCAAAGGAGGTAGGAAACCTTAATTAGGATGAAGGATTTGGATGACATGGAGGATAGCATGGCCTTATTAGGGATTGAGTGGCAGGAGCAGAGTAGTTGTTCAGAGGTGATCGCCAAGGAAGATAGAAAAGTGGAAATGAACTAAAGACAAAGGTCTACTCAGTTGTGACTGAATGAGGGGGACGGCAAATACGTTTTTTTCCATCTTGCCACGAATGGTAGAAGGCATTTGAACCAAATATTGAGGGTGTAGGTGGGGACTTAAGAGTATGTCAACTCTCACGTAGCTAGTATAGCCCTAGTGGAACACTTTAGGATGATGAACCAATGTGGGATCAGAATAAATGGAGATGGAGTGGTAGGGGCACTTCAAGCGATGGAACGACAACAAGTGGAACTGGTGCGGTCATTCTCAGTGGAGGAGAGCAGATAGGCCATCTAGGGACTAATTGGGGAAGGGACATCAGGATCAGAGGGGGAAGGCTCCTCATTCCAATTTTGGATGGATGATTGGTCCAATCAGGGTACTCTTCGAGATAAATTCCCACTCTTGTTTGCCCTTGCATGTAATCCTGGAGCCACAGTTAGCGAGTGTTGAGATGGCACATGGAGTCCACTTCTAGGTGCCAATCTATCAGATGAGAGGATAGAAGACTTTCTGAATATGCAGCAGTCCATATTGCATTTAAGACTGTTGAGATGGACATGAGATAGTTTGGAGTGGAGATGTTCTCCATTCTCTGTCAGAGAGGCTTACAAGTGGATTAAAAACTGCCAGATTGAGAAGGTGCCAGAAAATCTTTGTTCATGCTGGTTTATCTTGAAACAGAAGCTTCCCCTCAAGGTTTGTGTTTTTGCGTGGTTGCTGTTTAGGAGCAGACTAACGATGCATATCTCCGGACAGAAAATGTTCCTGGATGAGTCGATGGAGTGCACTATGAGTGCAAGGGGGGCAGAAGACTGCTCCCCCTATTCTTCAAGTGTCCATTCGCTCAGGCAGTCTGGGCTTCTCAGATGATCCCATGCTTTCTGGGGCTCTCTAAGGGGGTGACAAACTTTGAAGGAAGGTTGAACGAGGTAGACTGCTCACAGTTTTATGGGCAATTGGGCTGCACTGCTATGAGGTTACTTCAAAGGGGTCCCTTTGGTATTTGTGTGCCCTGTTTGGTTTTTTATTTTTCTCTGTTAGTCCACTGTTTTATTTTTCTCTTTTTTTTTTTTTAAAAAGAACTTTCTGTGCAATTCAAGCACCTTCCATTTGAAGGAATTTTTGCTCCTCATAAAATGAAAAATATTTTTAATTATTTCCTGGCATTTGAGTTGATTTTTAATTTTTTATATTATAATTTTTAATTGTTCAGTTGATGTTTAATTTTATATATATTTAAAATTATTTTTCTTCAATTTACTAAGTTGAAATTTATTTTACTTCTAGAACCGGAGAAAAATTTTTGCTCTTTGGCACTGGGAACATCAGAGGATAAGGACATGTGGCATCATCAAGCAAAAAGATTACTTTATCTCTCGTCATTGATTCTATCAGAATGCAATCCATCCCAAAAAGAGGAGGATAAAGTTCAATTGGCTGCATCTGGAATGCGGCTGGTTATCTCTTTAACAGATACGTCAGAATGGAAGATCATCAGTAGCACAAATATTAGTGATGCTAAGAAAGCAGTAAATAAGTTGATAAGATTTATGATCACTACGGAGTGTGGTTTTTACAAATCTGTGAGGAGATACATTGACAATATCAGCACGTATAGTTTGACCAGGGAAGTCAACTCTACCTTTGTAGTGACTGTCAGTGCAATCACTTTAGCGCTTCGTCCTGTTAGTTACACATTGATAGAAGAAGACAGAATTTGTTTTTCAGATACAAAATTTGCTGTTGAGCAATATTGCAATTTTATTTTGACCATTCCTTATCTAAGTCAACGCTTGCCTCCTTTCTTGTTACCTGCTCTTCAGCATCCATCTTCATTGTTGCCTTGCATCCAGGTTCCACTGGTAAGATTCATCTCACCCCTGCACCCTTCTTGGTTTAATTTTGAAAGAAAAGCACTTGTACTTGTACATTATGTCATTTTTTGTTCTGATATTTGTCATTCTAATTTTTCTGGGGACGATTCATTATGATAGCTGTGAATTTCTCAATATCTCCTGCCAAATATTTGTAAACCTTACTTTTCCTCCAGATAATTTATATTAGCAAAATAGTTTAGTGCATGTCTAACTAAATTCTTATGAGAGATTCATGTTCATAGTTGTTTTATTCTGAATATTTATCAAGTAAATCTGGGATCTGCTAATGTGAATGGGTTGTACACTAAAAATTCTTGATATAGTCATTTGATTTGATACATTATAAGTTCTTGTTTTTTCATTCAATTGGATAAGGTAATATGTTTGTCATTTCCTGTCTCATTTTCAGTTGAGTTGCTAATTAATTGGTAGTTTCTCTTTTACTCTGTTAAAATTTCTCTCACAGGCTTGGAAGGTGTTAAGAAACTAAGTTCTCAATATCTCTCTCCCAAGACTAAATCTTCGAAACTATCAATATGGAGCCCCGACTTCTTTCGGACATCCCGACGCTCGAAACAGAGGTCTGTCGCGATGCCTCCTGACTTCCGGGGTCCTCGATCGTCTCTACGGGATGGTGCTCCTCCTGTGTAGCGAGAGGAAGAGGAATTTTAGGCAGAGGAGTGAGCGGAAAACCCCAACAGTCCTCCTGGCCCGAATCGGCGCCCATGGAGTAACCGAATCGGTCAGGAAGGATCTCCTTACCTGCTGGGCGTTTTTCTCTCCCTCTTCTGGACAAGGGTCCCCTCTCTTTATAGGCCCATCGTGGCTCAGCTTCCCACTTCCTCTGTAGCTAACTCGCACTCCTTTATTCCGTGGCCTCTACGCCTTATTTTCTGGTCTAGTTAGGGTCTCATTAGGAGAGGTCTCTCTGTGGGCCCGCTCCTCCTTTGATAAGTCACGACGGGGTGCTTATCAGAAGGTAAGCTGAAATTTCCACATTAGAAATTTTATCTATTTCATTTCCTCTTCAAAAAAGGAATGATAGAATTCATTCACTGGCTTAAAGTGTAACATAAGAAATATGGGGGAGTTGTACAAGAGAGGAAAGGAAACCCTTTTGATAATACCGTAGCAACTTTTTAGGCACACTTTGGCTTGAATGAAGAAAAGAAATTTGGCATTGCTATGACAAGACAACTCCTAAATATTTTGTTTTTTAGATTTCATTAACTTTGGAGGAGTTTATGTGTCACCAAACTAGAACTGAAGTGTTCTTTTGCCAAACATTTTCTCCTGCTGGGTTCTTCAGAATCCTAGCATGGTGCTCTAGAGCATGAGATAAAATCTGTCAGTTTGATTCATGCACAACTGAGCTTCTTACATCGTGCCGGTAATGGGTATTGAGTATCCATTATTAGTATCTTTAAGTAAACAAGGGAAATAATCTAAAAATGCAGTGAGTAAAGATGATGTAGCTAAAAAATGAGGTTTTTCCACCAGCACTATATGTTAAATCAGTTAATGCAGAGCAATCTAAGTGATTTTCAAACAAAGCAGTTGAATATGATATTAGGTATTTCCTCACTTCCTCGTGGTGTGGTTTGTTTTGTTTCTGGGTTTAGGGGCTCATAAGATTTGTAATATTTGTGTCAAACATCTTTATCTCATCAGTTTCCGCTAATCTTCTCATTGTCACCTGCCACTCTCGATCTGATGACATCATAATTGATTCTCCGATGCTGTGATTTATTTCCTTTTATGAGGTTTGCAAAAACAGAATCATACATGCACAATAATGCTCGAGATGATGAACATTGGATATGTGATATATAACGGGGATATGTCTTTCTATGTTTGTGTCAAATGAAACCTATTGTATTTGTTGTTTATTCATGTCCGTGGAACTAACCATGACTTGGCAGATGCTGGTAGATTATTTCTGAAAATTCAATTGTCAAAGAGGAATCTAATTATCACAATATTCCTGCCGTTGGCTGGTTTCTCACAAACATTGTAAGCTTGAGCACTGAATGTTCCGAACATTCAGGAAAATTTATCCCATGCCTAGATTTGAAGACATATGCCCACTTCATCAGACACATAACAGAAACATTGATGAATCAGATTCAGAGTTCAAGACAGATCACAAAAATTCATATGGATGAAGATTCAAGAGAGAAAGAAATGACACTGCGAGCTTCTTTCTTGGAGTTACTGAAACCTTTACATCAGCAGTGGTACTTGAGGAATCTTCTCTTTTCTGCAGAAGCCGGTGCACCAAATAAAGGATCCAAATACAGTGGAAATCCACATTTTTTAGATGTATTAATTCTTTACTACAACTTGGTTAAGATATATGCTTCCCTAGATTCTCGAAGTGGGCCATTGCCCATTCTTAATATGCTTTCCTTTACTCCCGGGTTCATAGTAAAGTTGTGGGAGTATATTGAAGGTCATGTCTTTAAGCAAAGTGCTGCCATCTTGGATGCCGAAGAGGCAACTCGAGAGAGAATATCAAGAAATGAGGACCAGAACATGGTTTCCAAAGCTTCAGGAAATAAGTTGATGAATGTGCTGACAAGGATCACTGGGAAGTCGTCTGATTCAGATGGTTCACGATTAAGAAATGATGAGATTATCCCAGCTCATATTTTTGACGATGAATGTGAATTTTGGGTTGTTAAGTCTTTGAAGCAGGGTTGCCATGATGCTTCTAAGGAGATGCAGAGTGTTCTCTTCCTATTTTGTTCTGTTTATGCACATCTACTTTTAGTACTTGATGACATTGAATTCCACGATAAACAGGTATTTTACTGCCGTCTTGGCATATATACTTATTAACTGAATCTTTCAATGAAAGAAGAAGTATTTCTTAATCAATTTTTGATCTTATTCAGGAACCTTTCACTCTTTCCAGACAGAGAAGAATATCATCTGTACTTAATACATTTGTTTATGGATCATTTGTTAGCAATTGTGACCAGAATAACAAGTCATTAATTGATGCTGCAGTCAGATGTCTCACCTTGCTGCATGAGAGAGACAGTAGGCATCAATTTTGCTCCCCATCTTTGTGGGTTGCTCCGGCCTGGAAAAATCGGCTTTCAATTCCTGTCGCTGCTAGATCTCATGAAGCTCTTTCCTCTAATCCTCATTTTAGAAATTCTTCTGGATCTCAACGCACGAGTTCTGTGATTTCCACCATACCACACGTCTTTCCCTTTGAAGAAAGGTATAGTTTCGTATATGTGTGATTTATGGATCAATAACAATCTCATTAATGTAAATAACCTTATGAAAGCATGTCAGAATGAACTCTCGTTTGATTAAACTGATGAGGATGTGTGAATTTTTTGAATTTTGCACTTAATGAATTCTTTTGGTTTTGAAGTCTGGATTTTCTCAGACATTACACTTATTTGAAATCTAAGAAACAGAATTATATCCTTGTACAGGATGTATTCAGCATCTGAACTTAGGATGAGTTCTTTAGGCTTCAGATTGCATTTTTGTCTCAGTTGCTTGCTGAGGTGCCAACCTGCATTGAAGAGTTTAAAGCATGCTTGTGTGGCTTTAAATTTCATTGTCCTCTCAAATTTTTCTCTTTTTTTAAACCTACCCACAGTTCACAGAAACGAAATTAAATGTACTGATTCTGCAGGGTTCAGATGTTTAGAGAATTTATTAAGTTTGACAAGGATGCAAGAAGAGCTGCAGGTGAATTAGTTGGGTCTGGCCCAGGATCTATTGAAATAATCATTCGGCGTGATCATATCATTGAAGATGGATTCAAGCAGTTAAATTCTCTCGGTTCAAGATTAAAATCATGCTTTAATATTTCATTTGTTAGCCAGTCTGGCCTCCCTGAAGCTGGACTGGACTATGGAGGCCTATCAAAGGAGTTTTTGACTGAGATTTCGAAGTCTGCCTTTGATCCAAAGTAAGTGTTCTGACATTGATCAATTCTAATAGAATATTATTGTTTATTGTGTCAAACTTGTGACTCCAGAGGGAGAGTGAGAGGAACAGGTCAGTGGGAATTAAGGCAAAAGTTACTTTCTTCATCGAAGTTTGAGTGCCTTAAATAGGCTGCAAGGAGAAATTTTAAATTAGGTGCTATCACTTTTGCTGTCGACAAATGCTGTCACTAGTTAATATTTCAACGCTTCATCATCCATATTTTTCACTGTGCCTGTTGTCTATGCTGTTCTCCATCTTTCTGAACAGATCACTGTGCATGGATCCAGACTCTCATGTGCTTGGTAACCTACTCAATACTGGGAAAAACTGAGTTCACTTTAAGAAACTGAGTTCACTTTAAGAAACTGAGATTCATAAAATTTCCTGCATTTCCAACTACTACTACTTGCTTGCCTCTTTCTCCCTCTGTAGCTCTATGTAACTGTATATTTCCCAGCATTGAGCAGGTTGCCAAGCACATAACAGCCTGGATCCACATACATATTTTTCACTTTTTCTGTTGTCTTTGTTGTAATCCAACTTTCTGTAGGGATCAATGGCCTTCTCATGATACCCATGGCTGGAGAGCCCATAGATCATGGATGTGTAAGCAGAGACATGTTGGTAAAAGCCCGATTAGTACGTATGTATGGGTCAGTTCCTCCTCCCCTATTGTCCTCTGAATAAGTGGCAAATAAGTGGGGCCATATCATACACTTTCAAATAAATGGGTGGTGGGAAATCTATATATCAGGAAGGCGAGCTCAAGAGATAGCATTCAAGACTCTGTTTGCAGCTTTAGGAGAGTCAGGGGAAGGGCTCTCAAATCACACCATGCAGCAGGAAAGAGGGATCGTGTTCCTTGCTCTCATTGTTTCTAATATTTTTATGGATCCTTTCACCATTGAACGAATTATCATGATTCTTCTTTCATTAGTATTCTTAATCTGAGTAGATTCATATAAGGTCTAGGATCTTACCACATACCTTTCTGGCATTTTCTTGAACATCTTCCTAACAGCATCTATTCAGCCACAATATACAATAGACTTACCAATCTGCCTCTTCTAATAACTTCTTCAAGTCCTTTAGCGTTATGAAACCTAAAGTCCTCAGAGTTCTTCTGGAACTTCTACAATTATTCCAATAGACTGTATGATCAGCAGCTCTAACTCTAAAAGCCAAATCGCTTGAACTTGTTGATTATGAGCATCGCTGGTGCATCTTGCTCAATATCTGAATCACATATCCCCCTTTTATCATGCCCTACAGAACTCTGATCCCATGTGTTTGTCATCTTTTTTCTGTCCACTAGCATTAATTTTCTGTCCTCCTGCACTTTGCACCTCTGATTTTCATTGGATGCTTTCTGTGAATAACTGCAGAATTGTAGTTGAGGGAAATAGAGAGAGGAAGAGAAGAGATGGCACACAGAGGAAATTATATTGACACCAGCAAAGGTTACACATTTACACTGGCATATGTGCGGTTTATATAGGAAAAGGGAGGGAACCTGATTGGTTACACCTAGCCTTAAATGGCTAGGTGTAACAGCTAGTAAAAACTAGCCGTTATAATGGCTAGTTTTCTAGCTGTTACCCGATCTTAACAGATCGGGTAACTTTATGTAATTAGGCCCATTAACCATGGGCCTAAATTACATCCTTCTTATGGGCTTCTAAGCCCATTAATACACTCCTCTTTTCTCTTCTTATTATATTTCTCTCTACCTATTACAAATACATTCGGATGGGCTCAATGGCCCATTGGTACATGACATGGCCCATTAGTACATGACACTTTCCATCATATTCTTGAGCGTCCTCTTGAATGTCTGTTACAATTCATTCCTCTGAAGATCACTGAGGGCCCTGAGAATCAAGAGAATCGAAATCCTTGTCTACGAGCCAGTTTCTGTGATTGATATCAGACTTCTCGCTGACGCCTCTTCCCTAGATCATCCTAGAAATGGAATCTCCAGCTGAGTAACCTGACCTTCTGACACGTCTATGTCTGCAGCTCGCCATCCTTTTCTTTGAGATGATCCTCATCAGGCTTTAAATCTACCACCTCCATGTCTTGAGGGGCCAAAGAGACTGACAGAGTTCCTGAGAGTGCATCTCCATATCAGCGAATGCCTTCATGATCGTCATCTCCTTTAAAGAAGATCGAATGGGGCCACCCAGTCACTTACAGAAGAGCTTGTTGCCTACTGCTACTTGAGTCTAGAGCATCCTCCTGTCTCATGGCAGACACAGCCAATGCTTACCACTGGCCAACTCTTCTCTCAAGCTTGCCATTTCCTCAATCTCTTTCTTGTCCTCTCTTGTTCTCTCTTTGAGATTAACTTCTGTATCAGATCACAAAGTGTCTCAAGTTCTTTCCATTTCTATCGGCTTCTCTCTCATTTCCAGTGGTGTATCCCCTGGAAGAGAAGGCTCGAGCAACTGTTTTACACCCCTAGACTTTGGGATTTTCGTACTGCAAGAGAAGGTGAGGATTTTCTGTTGTAGAATTAGAACCACAGATTTGTTCCAGAGGGGGAAGATGCTTAGATTTTCTACTTGGCAATGAGGCAAGAGAATAACTCAACCAGGATCGTCAACCACTCTCAGAACACACTGAGATCGTGACTCAAGTGTTCGTTTCAGATTGTTGTCCTCCACAAGCACATGGAAATGATCTCTCCCTCTCAATTAAATTCCCCCCTTACCCTCTTTCTAGCTGATTTATCCTCGCAAAGATCAATGACCTTTCTGCTTTGTTGTTGATTTTGGGGCGAGAGTATGACAGGGAGGCCAACTCCAATGCATCCTTTCTTCTTGGTGCTCGAAATGGTGTTCTGATATGATGCCATGGGCCCAAGAATGGGGCAGTCCATGACTGGCCAAGCATGAGGCCTGTTTAATATAGATTGGAGGGCCAAGAGAAGGGAGTAAGAAGCATTGACTTCTGAACTTACCTTTTAAGGTTTAGTTTAGCATCTCTTTCTGTGTATTCTGTGGATTTGTCCTTCTCTTCCGACAGAACTAATTTCTTTAAGTTATTAACCCTTCCCTAATGTTCTATTCTTCCCAATCCTATGCATATCAAGGAGCCAATGAATATTATCAATGACATATTTATAATGGAGGAAACAAAGACAAAACATTAGAATCCTATGTGGGATCCTATCAAGTTCCTGCCATCAGTTACCTTGTTGGTTGTAAGATCCTTCGTGGTGCTCTTCTGATTTTTATTTTGAAGAGACAAATGTAGCATCTGCCATTGTTTACTCCGATACAGAATTTAATTTATAAGCGTGACAGGATGTCTTCTTTCAGTCCTAATGGATCTTTTGCTTCACTACCACGTCATGTATGATGGAGAGCAAAACAGACAGGGTTGCAGGGAAACTGGCTGCCCAGGGAACTAGGGAAAATTTATTTTCTTCTTTCTGACTTGAATGTCTTAAATAGGCTTTAGACTGAGCAATTAAAAGTAGAAGTCCTCAACTAGACTAATCATATAATAACTCTCCACTACTTCTGAAAATAACTTCTAGGGAATCATTAATTTATGTTTAGTATCTAAATATCTCCACCAAAGGCATTTCTTCATCATCCAGGTGGTTATCGATTTGAAAATAAGTAGCTTCTCCAGGCATCTTGTGATGTACTGACTTTTCCTTTTATGTTTATTGACGTTAGAAACACCTGAAATGAGTTATGCTTGTCCCAGGTTTGGATTTTTTAACCAGAGCTCAACATCTGAGGGATTTCTAGTTCCTAACACCTTGGCGAGATTCTCAGAGGGCGGCATTGAAATGATTGAGTTCTTGGGAAGAATTGTGGGCAAAGCTCTTTATGAAGGGATTCTTTTGGAATACTGTTTTTCATCAGCATTTTTACAAAAACTCGTAGGAAAATACAGCTTCTTGGATGACCTTTCGGCACTTGATCCTGAGCTCTACCGAAATCTTATATACATCAAGGTATGTATGATGAATATAATTTCCTTCTCTCTACCTATTGACTGTTGGTGTATCTGCTTTTCAAAACATATTTTACAATGTAATCTTTCTAGTTTACTCTCGAATCCTAAATATTTTTCCATGAATAATTGCCTGCAAAGGGACTTGAATAATGTAGTTATAAATCTAAACAGAATTGACGAATAATGGAAAATCTATTTATATCTGTTTCCATTCATCAACATCAAATGAATGTATCAGCATAAAATTCTTCGGCAAACTGGTTATTGGGTCCTTCAGGAAATTGGAAGTCTTGTGTCTCCCTCTTTAATTTTAGATCCTTTATATTATTAAAGAAAGGTTATGTTCACCTGGCTCCATTCATCCACATCAAATGAGCCTATCCACCTGACATTTTGTGACTTACTGATTATTGAAATTGGAAATCTTGCTTCTCCCTCTTTATTTTTAGATACCCAGTATTGTATGAAATCAATTCAAATTTTTTTTACTGATGAGAAGTTTTGGTAGTGAGCCAAACCTTCTTCTTAATTTGTATGGTGTTTTCATGGATAAATATTTATACCCTTTAATTATTTTCTTCTCCCCCCAGAACTATGATGGCGATGTGAAGGAATTGGCATTAGACTTCACTGTTGAAGAGGATTTACATGGAAAAAGAACTGTGATTGAGCTTAAACCTGGCGGTAAAAGCATCGCTGTTACTAATGACAATAAGCTTCAATACGTTTATGCATTGGCTGACTATAAGCTTAATCTACAGGTACAGACCAATTTTGTGAGCATGATTTTTATTTTTTATCTATCTTATGCTGTAGGATCTTTTGTGGCGCTCAAGACTTTGACTAAGTCTTCAGCATTAAGCTGGAAGAGCAAGATTGTTGAGTTTATTCTTTATCCAGTTATTTACCTTGATGATTGAAGCTCATTCGAAGTCCCATTTATCTCTTCAGATAATAAAGTTCACGATGGGATTCATGCATGCGAGAGCATTAGGTCGAAGTATATTAACAGTATAAATGTTAGAAGACAAGGAGAAGTAGTGATTCCCTTCCTTAGTATGGTGTTTTATGTTATTTAGGCACTCAAAAAATAGATGTGAACAGTCATCCAGCCCTGCAGAACACATGTTACAATCTGTCGGGCTTGCAGGGGATATGCATTGGCGGGTGACTCGTATCATCAGCCAGTTCTGAACTAGAAGTAACCAGCCAAAGATATGAACATTGAGAGGTATTTTTTGTCGCCATATTAGTCTGTACGATTGTATAGCTTCCAGTACCTCTGTTGGCTGGTTCTCCTTGAGTCATCTGTAGGCAGTTTGGACCGAGAAGCAACAGTTGCTCCATACCCAGCCATCGGGAGCTCCACTGCCCAGGTGTAACTGTGATAAGGATTGCTGCATGGCTGTCAGATCATCCACCCGCTCGTCGATCAGGTGGCCCACAAGGACTGGGCACCACGTGAAAATCCCAAAAGTCAGCGACTCTGGCTTCAGGATTTAGAGCGAGGGCAAAAGGGGGGGTATACCTTCCAAAGGGGCCTCATCCAGACCAATCATCCCTCCAGAACCGAAAGGAGAATCCATTCCCAAGCTTGGCAGCAAAAAAGCCTTGCACACGTGGGAACATTGACTGTAATCCATGCCAGAGAGAGGAAGCCCCTCTAACAGGTGTCATTGGGTGCTCCCAATCCACCCCGAGACTGTAACTGTCTCGTAGAGTTTGTGTACCCAAGACCTCCTGTGGGAGCATAAGGCGAGCAATCCATTTTGTCAGGAGAGCCATATTCATGGTGTGTAGGTGGAGAACTCCAAGGCCGCCGTAGGAAGTGGGTCTACACACCATGTCCAATTGGACGAGAGCCATCCCACCACCTGCTGATCCTGAGCCTTTCCTAAAGAATTTCCTCATTAACCCATCCAACCTTCTTCCAACTCCCTTCGGTAGCCTAAAAATGGAAAGGTAGAAGATAGGTATTGCAGACAACGCTGGTCTCAGTAGTACAAGGCAGCCTCCCCTTGATAGTACTCTACTCTGCCATCTCTCCAATTGGCGTTCTACTTTTTCAATCACAGCTTGTCAATCCCTGTTTCTAATGCGACCCTTGGTCAGTGGCAGCTCAAGGTATTGCATGGGCAGGCAGGTTCCCAACTGGTGTCCCCAAGGTACTAGAACACTCGACCTCCTCTTCTGGTGTTAGGTTGAATGGAACCAGCATGGACTTGGCTCAATTGAGTCGGAGGTCCGAGCAGTTGGCAAATAACTCCATAAGGGCTGAGAGATTTTTAGCCTGCTCCACTGATCCTTCCATAAAGAATGTCGTGTCGTCTGCATATTGAAGCATTGGAATGCCTTTGGTGCAGCTTGGTGTCTGACACCCTTTCAGCCGCCCATTCAAAACATCTTGCTTTGTACAGATGGATACTTCTATCCTAGTTTCTTCATTTTCATGTCTAGGCTGACTGCTAAGTTGATAAAGTACTTAGTTTCATCAAAGGTGATATTTTAGTCCCTAGAACTTTTCTTGCTGCAGGGTGATAACACTTGTAGCCCTTCTAAGTGCTCGAATATCCCACAAATGCTCACTTCAGATCCTTTGCTAACAGTTTATCAGATTGTATATTGTGTAAGTGAACATAGCTTATACACCCAAACACTTGTGGGTTAGGCCATTCCTTAATCTTACTTTCATGAATAATTTTTCCAAGATTCCAATTGGGCTTTTCAATGCTAAAAGTTTAGAGAGCTGTTCGTTAATCAAGTGAATGGCAGTCATTGCTGCAAATCCCCAGAGGTTCTTAGGAAAGTTTGCTTGTACGACTAAGGTTATACTTTTATCCATTATATCCCCAATTTTCCTTTCAGCAAGTCCATTTTGCTGAGGTGTATTTGGACATGATGTTTCATGGCAAATTCCCTTTTCGTTCAAAAAGTTCCCTTCACTGATACAGAAATCCTTTGCATTATCTGTCCTATATCCCTGTACATTTACTCCAAATTGCCTTCTGGTAGGACTCCCATAATTACTTATCAACGTCGTAAGCATAGATGTCTAAATAAGAGAAAGTTAATAGGACTACCGGAGGGGACTACCAATGCCAGCTGTCAGGAAGAGAGGGTAGAATCACAGTCCTAGTAGCAGAGTCGTGGGGGAATAAAAGGAGGACTACGGTTATTTGGAGGGCATCTTACCTTCTTGTGGAGAGAGGGAGAGAGCAGAGGAATCGTCTGAAGGAGAGTCCGACGGCGATAAGGATCAAGAACTGGAAATCCGATCTGGATTACCTGAGATCAAATACTATTCTACACCAGGGAGACTTACGAGGAGATCGACCGCAGGTTCTTGGAAATATTTCCTAGATACATCTATCTGTAGTTCTGTTACCGGAAATCAAGATTCCGGAATTCTTTCAATTCTTGAAAAGACACTTGTATTGTTCTGAATTCAATAAAACAGAGAATTCTTCCACCTTCTTATGAAGTAACAGAAATCCTTTACAATCTTAGTTACTTCTGTCTTTTGTTTAAGTATAACCAACAGACTTTACTGTGGTCATCTACGCATATTAAGAACCATTTGAACCCATGTACATCAATATGTGGGGAAGTTCACAATATATCATAGTGAAAAAGTTGAAATGGGTTTGTGCATCTAGTCTTCTGGGAGGTAAAAATTTCTCAGTAACATAGCTAATTGACAAGCTTCATAGATTAGTTTGTAAAGAGATAATTTTTCAGATAATGTGGGTACATATTCTTAAGATGTAGGGAGGAAGGATGCCCTAATCTTCTTTATGAAAGTGTAACTTTCTCTTCTGCTGGAGCACTGATCATTGTCGCCACCTTGAGGCTGGTCTCCCCTCCAGTGCTTAGAGGTGGACAAGATAGGTAATAAAGTCCATGGTGGACTTTAGCAAGTCTAATCTTCCATTCATATTACATAGAAAAACATTAATATCATTAAATATGATTTGGTATTCTGCTAATTTTGTTAATCTCTGTACTGAGACTAGACTAACGAATAACTTAGGAACGTGTAATACATAAGTATTGCTAGTAGTGCTATGTTTACTCTACAGATGCCAGCCACTACAAACAACATTTCACTGGATGTTTGCACTCTCTTATCAGTAGAGCATGGTTCATACGACACAAATATATTGGATATTAGTGTCATATGGTTTGTTGCCCTTAAATCTAAGATCCAGGAACCCTGTCATGAGTTTGATGATGGTAAAGTTGAAATGAATGATAAAATATTGAATCTACATGAATTAGCCTACAAGGTAGACCCAATGATTGACCAAGAGGAGGAGACAGAAGGTTTTGGATTTGTTGTTGAAGATGGGTTTGTTGTTGAAGATTTTTCTTCTGTTTCATGTTGTCTTCCAACTTCTGAATGTCTTTTGGGGTTATCTGCACTTGGTGATTGATGCCTGTAGTTTTTGGCAGTGGATTAATTGTTGTAGCGATGTGAGGTTGTATCCACAGCTGTCCATTGGCTGGACCTCCTTGAGGTAAGTATGGCCGAGCTACCATGTGTACCTGTGGGGGACTGCCGCGTAACTTCCAGCTTGTCTCCTTTGTATGGCCCTTTTGCTGGCAGTAATTGCACCATAAATTGTCTTTGCTTTTAACTGGTGCCTTTTCTGTAATGCTGGAACTGGGTAGAGCAGCAGATGGAGCAATTAAGTTGGACATGTATCTTCCTGAGTTGATGACCTCATAGGCTGAGTTATCTCCTCTGAATTTCATTTCTTGCAGGCAGCTTTCTTCACTTAATAATTGAGATATTGCCTTATCCAAGGACAGAATTCTCTTGGTTGTGTAACAGACTTCGAATGCTTTCAAATTCAGGCCTCAACTCCTGTAATAATTTTTTGACTCCATCCTTTGGAACACATTCTCTGTCCACTGAATTGTGGAGAGAGTTCTGATAGTGATCCAACTCTCTGAATTTGGAACTTTGCTCATTCGCTTAAGTGAGTACCAATCTCTCTCGTTGTTATAATGCACCTACTTGGTTGATTAATTTGTCTATCTTTGATCTGTCATTTTTTTGGAATGATACTTATGTGCTGCATCCCATATTTGCTTAACAGTTTCATATTCAATGAATCTGTTAGCTGATTCCAATGTCCTTGAATCAAGGATCCATGTATAAGAACCTCTTCTTGTACTGTGGGCTTGTCTGAGCTGGAGCATTCTCGGTGAGGTGATCTAGAAGTTTCCTTGGCTTCTAGGATAGCTTGAATATGATGCATCCATAAGTATATATTGCAGCCAGTGAACTGACTTCATGGAGCCACCATGGTAGTTGAGAGAACCACCTGTGTCACCTGTAGGTATAGATAGCACTGTAGTTGGTGCTGCAGTTGTTGAACTGGGTGCTTCAGATGCAGGCGACTCGGTTAGTTGTTCTTCCTTGGCCCTATGATCAAAGGATAAGGTATCTGAAGATAACTTTCGTTCCTATTAAGTCCCTAGAGAATATCTTAGCAATAATTGATTGATGGCAATAACAATAGAAATTAGAAACACTCCTCTGATCCTAGCACCAGCAGTAGATCTGTGATACTATATTATATTTGTTAATATTGCTTGCTTGGACAGAGAACAAGCACGTTAGGAAGTAGAGTAATCGACAGAGAAGAATAGTAGGGAGAAGAAGAGTTTCAATGTTATTTTTCATCTAGGAGCTTCTTATACATGCTCAGGTGACCGTTATGCTGTAACAGTCACATTATAGTGGTAAATAGCAATAGGACAGAAATACAAATAGAAAAAGGGTATAAATGCAACTAGGAGAAAAAGGAAAATAAATCATTGAGAAGAAGTGGTTTTTTCTAACAGTCTCCATCTCGTGCATACGCATTTTCTCATCAATTTGAGGGTGTACATAGCTTGGGGCATCTTATGCAGTTTCTCTGAGGCATGGCCTTCAACTATCCGATAGAAGGCCCACGGAAAATCTTCAGGTTTTTCAGCTCCCACGCATTGGGTTTTTAGGCGCTGGGGTCCTACTTTCTGTTTATACCTTTTTGGTGTGTTCCACCTCATCTCATGGTATTCTATCAAGGTGCTTGATCCTCTATGTTTCTGTACTACTTACCATCACACTATTATCGATCTCTCCCAGAAAGAACCTATGTATGGAGAAGGAGAGTGTTCTTCCCTTTTTTTCCTAGATATAAAGGTTGTTTCATTGCTGCTCCAACTGGTTATCAAGGCCTCAAGTCAGTGGTGTGCTTTATTGTAGCAGTCACAATCAAATTCAGGCAGCTGTGATTAAGACTTTGAGACTATAGGGCATGAAGCCAGGTATCCGCATTCAAGATCCTAAGGCAACAGCTTGCATATCGTGGCAGCCATGTCCAATATCCTAAGCCAGGTGAATGCAGATCGAGACAGCCGATATTGTGAGTTTGGGGCCACAGTGCATAGGACTGGATTTCTGTGTTTGAAAACCCAAAGGCTAAAACTGAGGAACTTAGGTTCTCATTGCACTTTCATTCAAAATGGAGGTGGCGGCAGGGGTAATTTGTCCCTTGAGATGATCATATGGACAAGGACATTCTCCAATGTGTTTGACCTCAAGGTTTACCATGGCCATGATCATTGTGAGGACCACAATTTTGACTCTGGAGATGACCGAAGTTTCAGATCTTCAGCCTGTGTCAACCTCCAATCTGATAGTTGGTTTTATCAGATTTCAGGGGAATGTTAGGCAGCAAGATGAGAGTGTTATTTTTTTTTATGTAATTTTGTTTTCCTCATTTTAAACCTATTTATTGCATAGCTGAGAATGAAGGAAGTGAGCTTGCCCTAATTTGAGTGAATTAATTTGTTCTTCCCTGGGTGGCGGGCTTCTTCCATCTCCCTCCCTCTTTCTCTCATCAGAGATCCCACTTTCTGAAAATATGCATTATCTGGCTGTAACTAGGAGAAGTATGTAGATCCATCATCTACACTGGATCTGGAGTTTACTTATTATTCACTTCTAGGTTGGTGTCTAAGAAATTTTATTTTGGTTCAACAAAAACTGTGCATTTTTGTTGAGAAAGAAAACCCTGAGAAGAATGAGAAACTTCTAGTCCTCAAAAACTATTCATCAAGCCTAATTGTTTAACCTCAAAGTTCATCAGCTATGAGTTGCCATTATTATAATTATATCATCCACTAACATAGAGAAAATGAAACTTCTTGAATGTATAACGGAGAGGGCATGCTCTCCAGTGCTTTATTTGTAATACAATTTTTCATGGTTTAGATTAACATCTAACACTGCATTTATGGGAGGGAGCCTAGTGGAAGGCCCATTTTCAGGATGATAGCCTAACATGCCAACATAAAGCATCACTGATGCCATTGGTGTAGACATCTTCTACATGCAGGTACTTCTAAGTGTGGGCATCTTTTTGCCTATTAAATCTCCTGTGTGGAGGTGTTCTTGGGAATGGGCACTCATATGAGTCGATTGGAGGAAGTGAGAGTGCTCCCCCTCTCGCTGATGATGATGTAAATGAAGGATGCACACGTCAGGGAGATGATGACGCTTGATGAGATGCGGCATCAATGAGATGTGAGAGTTCTTGCTCTCTCATTGGTGGCCAGAGATGGTGACAGCACATTGAATACAGTGATAGCAGCCCCTCATCAAGAATCGACGGGCACAGATAGTGCCACTGAAGTAGTTGGGGGCAGTGTGCCATAGTTGTCGGTGTGCTTTGAAGCTGGTGAATCCAACAATGCTGTAGCTAATGACTGTATCAAAGAGATATATTATATTAATGACCACACATTCTCTTACTCCCACTGCAACAAAAGATCAGTACCACAACAATCGTTGGATGCCTCCACTTTTTTTACATAGGTGATAAAGATGGGATGATCGATGAGATCAACAATGGCATCCCGCCGACACAGTTTCTAGCCGTCTAAGCAGACATTAGCTTACGAATTTGATGACAGTGTGAGAGTTGTCAAGTTGGTTGAAAACTTTTACTGCTCGTATGCATTAGATGCTGGATCATCAAGCCAAGGAGTGTACACCTTTCGGGGATGGTGGAGGATGCAATGATGGAGAATAGAGGAATGGCATGTGAGAGAAATCATGCCAGATATATTGAGAGATGCACACAAAACTTTGAAACACATGTGACAGAACTTGTGGAGATCCATGAGAGACTTTCCCACAGAGAAATCTCACAGAGTCAATGTCTCATTTGGTCTGTGCCACCACTGTGGATCCACAAGGGCGATGTTGACCTCGTTACAGAAATTAAGATTTTGGAAACCAAACTTCATTACAGAAATGGTGACCCTTAAAAGAGTGCTACAAAACTCAAGGATCCTACCCAACAGCCCTTGAAATGGATTTGGTTTTGATTCTTATTGGATTCACTTAAGGTCACAATATCAATTGCTAATTAAAGGACTAAACATAAAGATACACATGAAGACATAAAACTAAATAAAAATACTGGCCAGTTAATAGAAGATTGTGCAGATTGGATTTCCAGATGTGGAAGGCAAATTAAGTGATGAGAGTGCAAGACTGAAGGATGCGTTTTGGAGTAGATGCATGAGTCTGTATGTCAGTTGACTAGTAGTGCTGCATGGATTTGATGATGGCACCCGTGTATGATCCATACTAGATCTGATCAACTGCCATCCTACCCCTACATTCTTGACAGTCTCTGGAGATGAAGAGATCACGAGAATCAAGGAGACAGTGGAGAAGAATAATTGGCTGGAGATCCATAGGGTGAAGCTGCCAGAACAGGTTGTGGATGAAAGCTATATTGAAAATTGAAGCAAGAACAGGCTAATGCTTCATGTGGAGAGCTTGAGCATCACAAGAGAAGGTCCATCAGAGCGATAATTCTGGAGAAGATTTGGATCAAGAGGCATCTGCGTTACGCATTGTGGCAGAGGCGAAGCCCTCATCGCACAGGAAGTATGGTGTTTGCAGAAACCCTGGAGAACATGCTCTGATGCCATTGGAGGAGAGAAAGAGAGAATACTTGGAAGATAGATTAGTGAGTACATGGAGAGACCTCTAACCCCGCTTGTATAGGGGGAGGATGGAAGGTGAAGAAGTACATGAATTTGAAGAGGCAAGAAGGAGACCAAGAAGTAGGTACATGCACCTATGGGGGAAAAGGGGAATCTTGAGGGGAAACCTAGGATTCCTTGGGCCAAGTGGGCTGAAACTCTAATTGGCTTTCTTATAAGAGTTACAGCAAATGAAGAACCTTTACTGAGGTATATTTAGGATCTAAGTGAATATTTCCTGTTCCTGCAATGACTAACGATGTGCCATCTGTCATCCTGATAATAGTTCTTAAAAAAGAAGTAAGAGGTGTCATGTGATCTGTAGCCCTCAAACTGGTATCCCAGGTACCCTATGAGAGAGATCGCTCGTCACAGGGGAAGAAAAAAAAATTTTAAAAGAAAAAGAACAGGTGGTGCTGGTGTTGACCTGCAAGGTGCACCCCACAACTGGATCTGCGCTGGCTATTCTACTATCAAGTGGTTGAATCTCCTCTCAAAGTTTCTCTACAACTGTTTGAGATGTATTCAAAATATTGAATTGCTTCTGTTTATTGGTTTCACTCTATCGGGCTTCACCTATGAAGGCTTTTCATGAAACGTTCAACTCATTTCTTGAGTTGGTCGAACTCTAAGATGACAGGTGTCCAAAGCTGATCCTCTGCATCACCTTTATATTTAAAATTCTATCTACTGGATCGGGAAGGATTTGGATAGATAGGTGTGGGTACCAGAGTAGGGAGAATTGGTCTGCAGGGTTGATAGACAAGTGGCCTGGAAGGTGGATATGGTTAGTTAGGCTGGCCCGGGTTATAGGCATAGGTGTCCATCATAGTTTGACCCTTGATCATTGGATTCTGCTCTTTGACTTTTTGGGCTTCTGTATCATCAAAAGACTGTTTTTTGTCTCTTGGCTGATTGAACCCATGTACTTTCATTTTCTGTTTGTAGTCCATAGAGAAATCTGTAAATTCCACACGTGAAATCTATAAATTCTGGTTGGAGAGTACTATAGTGTGGTGGCTGATAGTGATCTCTCTTGTCCCACATGTTGCCCTATTCATATGCATACTCAAGCACTTCCTAGTCTCTTGCCATAGAGTCATGGATCTGTTCATCAAATCAGTGATTGGCATCGGCAGGGTGTTTTGTAGTAATGCACATTTGGCACATCTCACACTTCCTTGACAGTTTCATATTTCAGAAATGTATTCCATATTCAGGGTTCATAAAATCAAGCAGCCAAGGCATATATGATCCACTCTTAAGACATCCAGTTGATGTCTGGAGATTTGGTCGATTCAGAAATATTTTTTATGAGATGATGTTAAGACGTTCATACCTATCAGAGGCTTAGAAGAAGGGTCTAGAAAAAAGATGATTATAACTACTACCAGAAAAAGTTGTTGGTTGGTCCAGTGCACTATAAATAAAGAGCAAGGAGGCTAGTGGAACGGGAAGAAACATTTGAGTGCTGAGTAGCTACCTGGAGATTCTCCTCAGCTTGTTGGCTGGCTGGTTGACACGATGGCCAGATCTCTTCTTTCTGTCATTTCTTTTTCTTTGTTCTTTCATTGTACTCTCTATCGTAAACTGTCAAAGAAATAAATATGTTTTGCAGTGATTCCCTAAATTATATCTACACTTTTATTATATTTGCACTTATATCCTATAGTGACTGTTACAGAAATAACTGTTAGACTGTAACGGTCACATTGCATTGTATAAATAACTGTCCTTGTAAATAGAAATGTTAACCTTTTCTTTTCTGTTATTTTATCTGATCTGGAGAGATCTCCCTCTCCTTCGTCTCTCTCAAGAACATCTTCACCTCTGTTTCACTCACAGCAGCTCTAAGCTTCACATAAACATTACTCTTTAATTCTATTCAAGAAGATTGTTCTGTCTCTCTCTACTGCCTATTGATTGGGGGAACCAGAATAAACCCACTTTGTTTAATGCTCTGATACTGTGACTGTGGGCCCTTGTCCAGGGCTAAAGCCTTGTAAACAGCACGCGAGAGAGTGTGTGTGAGAGAGAGAGAGAAGAAAGAGGAGAGAGAGAAGAGAAAGAGAGAGAGAGAGAATATCCCTTCATGCAATAGGATCAGTGATCTGCCTAGGCCACCAGCGATGGGCCTTGATCACTGTAGATCATCCAATCGAGTTGTGATTGATCAGTCTACTGATCTGATGTTTGATTGATCAGCAGTTCTTTTCATCAACACATTAAGAAGGGTAATCACCTGAAAAACGCCTGTACAATGGTACCTAAATAGCTATCTAATGAAGTACTGATAGATAATATATTGAATAGAAATTGCTCACATCTTCTTTTATTCTTCTTTTTGGATTTCAGATTCTTCCATTTGCGAATGCATTTTATAGTGGCTTAACTGATCTTATATCACCTTCCTGGTTGAGCATATTTACTGCAAAGGAGTTCAATCAGGTGTTGATCTTGAATTTTTTTAATTTGAAAGCATAGTAAATGCAATTTTAATTCTCTAATATGCAAGTATTCCATTATTTAACATCTTACTTAGGCATCACTTTTCGCCTAAGATATTGAATTTGCATGCCTGCAATATGCAAAAAGGATCACATCTTATGGTTAAATGTACAAAATTGAATGGAAACAAGAAGAGGATTTTTCTTCATCCTCCCCCTCCCTCCCTCCCTCCTGATTTTGATGCCCTAGATCCCGTGGATAAGTTTTTGACACGATCTTCCTTTTTTAAGTCTGAATTGAGGATCCAACACAAATAATTCAAGGATTTATGGTTGCCAATGTAAAGGGAGATAGGAGGATCAATAGAAAGAGACGATCAAGGCGAGTGAGAAGAGAAAAGTCCCATGCATTGAATAAGGGAAAAAGGGAGAAGAATATGAGGGAGGAGATGGGCATGAGGGAATCAATTATCTTTTATGCTTGGTTCTTGCTTACCTCCATTTCAAGCGATGACTATGATATTTGCATCAATCTCTCATAATATTGCTCAATGGAAGTCGAGCTCTGTCTGTATAATGGAAACCTTGCAGTTAAGTTTTTATTTGTAAAAGTAGTTTTTGAGCAATCAAAACTTCCAGCTCAACAAAATTCCTAAGATGAATCTTTTGATTTCCTTGGGGAAATGTTCAATCTGTAACTTATTCAAATGATGGATGCCATATTTACAGTGTCTTCCCAATTGATTCCCACCATCAGGCTTTTATTGATCAGGGCTTTATTGACTTGCCCTACTAATTTCTGTAGACACAATCTTGGCCCTTGCTTCTTGAATTGCCTGATCCTTGCCCACCACAGACCCAATTGAAATTTTTTCTTCCATATGAAAGTACGAATTGGAATCATATCATATCTATTGTTCAAAATTATGTTGTTTAATTCAAATTCAACTATGATTTCAAAATCATTTGGATACTTTGCTCTTTCTTAGGTCTTAAAACAATTTATCCATTTTTCTGTTGTTTCTCATAAAAGGTGTATTTGTAATCCAATAATCAAGACAAGTAATCTTCCCATATTCATCTTCAAAATATATCTCAGCTTTCAAAAATTGAATTGTGTGGAAGGCTTTTCTTTTATTTCTTGAAAAACCCTAATTTTCTTTTTAGGGTAAGGTTATGTTTGGAAAAAAAGTAGGAAGATTACCCAAGTCCACTAATCCACTGGTGGACTAGCAAAGAAAATTAAAAAAAACCACACAAGGCCCACAAACCCCAAAGGGACTCCCTGGCCCCCCATTCACAAACCCCAGTAGGATACAAGGTTTGCCTTTTTATGAATGGTGCTGTCCACTGAAACAACACTCCCCTTGAAGATAACCTCATAACATTGCAGCCAGACTGCCCATAACATTGCGAGCAGTCTACCTCGTTCTATCTTCCTTTGAATGTTTTCATATTTTTGGAGCCCAAAAAAAGTGTCATCTGATGTGAAATCCACCCATAGAACCTTTTAAACAGCCTAGACCGCCCAAGTAAATGGACACTCCAAGAATAAGTGGGATCAATCTTCCGCCCGCCGTGCACCTATAGTGCACTCTTTCAACTCAGCTGAGAATATTTTCTGCTAGACAATGCTAATGGATATTATGTGACCTGCATATGAATCACACTTTTATCTTTTGTTTATATTCATTGAAATGAACTTATATTCATTGGCATTCTTGTGTGATGTTTGTAATGAAGTCTAAAGTCTATGAACATATACATTGATCAAGTGAATTATGACGAGATCATAATACAGTAATCGCTGATCTTTAAACATATGTTCTAAATATTCCTATTCGTGGGATATTCGAGAAGGACTTTGAATTATCCGGAAATAATAACACTATCTGATCTGACTCATATGATGAGTTTAGGGCTGATCCTGTGACTATTGGTATAGAGACATTAAGGATAGATAGTGGGTGCTCTTTGGAGAAAGAGTTCACTGAATCGATCCGTATGAATCCCTAAATGGTATTATGCCAAATTGTTAATCAGGTTGATTCATGTCACGGTTGTATACCTGGTCCTTTGACCTGAGACACCAAAGACATCTTGTGGATGGATGATCGTGCTTTGACTATGACTTACGAATCCCTAGCCACTGAATCTCCAAAACGTCATAGATTAGATACGACATGAAGTCCTCGAAGGTGATTGAGTGGTTAAGATGGGATTATCTGCCCTCGATAAATGAGGAGATCGACTCAAGGAATGAGATGCGGTTAAATCTTTAGCTAGGATAGTAGAAATATTAGAGAAGTTGTTCTTAATGATTTTCTACTCGCATCAGTACTAAATTGAGTGACCGATTAGGGTTTGACAATTAACCACACCCTAAGTCATTCATGAGTCTCGTGTGGATACATGATTATACATACACGGTAACCAATGACGACAAAGTTCCATGAAAAAGTTTTCATATACTAGATACATCCCAGAGCACGTTGTGTAGCTTGGCACGCACCAGGCTGGCAACTCAACCTGTCGGTTGGGTGAAATCGATCCTCAATCAATTAATCTATATGTTGATATAGTTAATTGATAAGGAAGACCAATAAATGTTATTGGGTTGATAGAGTCATTAAATGGTGAGATATATGGACCTAGAGGGTCACACATATAAAGTCAATGGACATCGATGGATATAGACATAATAATAAGGGTTTTTGTGAAAATTTTATATTTTCAAAGTCTATAAATAAGGGGAGAATGACCATAATAGAGGTGTCCATGCAAGCCTAGTAGAACTTCTCCTCTCTCTTCTCTTCCTCTCATAGTGACGAGTGTTCAAGAAGAGATCCGATCGTTTAGAGACTGTATGCATACCGCTAGAGGCCGGACGCTTGAACGGTTGAAGAACTCTTTCAAATAATCCATATAAGTATGAATTTTATTTTATACTAGATGATAGGATCACCTAGAATGGATGATAAGATTATCTATTCTTAGTGCTTCAACTTTGTTAAATGTTTGATTCAATACCTTCCACTATAATCATTGTTTTGGTGGAAAACTTGGAGAGCTTGTCGAGCCTCAGATCCTAGCAAATGCCCATCTTCAGTCTTTGCGTAAGGAGCAACCATAGAAAAAATGTGAACCTTGAGGGAACCTTCTGTTTCTAGATAAACTAGCACTCACGAAGAGTTTCTAATACGTCAGTGGTCTGGCGGTCTCTGATCTGCTTGTATATCCCTCAGACAGAGAATGGAGAACTTGCCCACTCCCAGTCATCTTGTGTCCCTTGCAAGGGTCTCAAATGCAATATAGATTGCAGCATATTCAGAAAGTCTTCTTCACTGTGATTTGATTGATTGGCCCCCATAAGTGGGCTCTGCATGCCATCCCAACACTCTCTAACTGTGGCCAAAGGACTGCATGCAATGGCAAACATGCATATGAATTTATCTCAAGGACTACCCTGATTGGACCAGTCATCCATAAAAAAAGGAATGAGGAGCTGTCCCTAGCTTGGGGACAAAGAATTCCTGAATATGGGGGAATATCTTTGCATTCCCTATCAAAAGAAAGATGCTCCTCTCACTGGAACTGTTCTCTCCCAGTCCGGCCCCATAACATAGCTATTTGTGAGTACCGACATGACTAGATTCATTTGTTGAACCCTTAATCCTGTCCACCCACTTTGTCAAGAAAGCCATATTCATGTTGTGTAGATGCATACCCCTAGTCTCCCATGGTCAGTTTTGATGGGTAAAGTCTTCAATCAAGCCTTCAATTTATGATCCACTTAAGGCAATAATCATTCCAGACACAAAGTTGCTATTTTTTTCTACGATTTTTTTTGCATTTGTCATTCATTCATAGAAACTTTATTAATCAATGCCAGTATTTATTTGTTAGGGCATTTTGTTTGAATTTTATGAACTGATTGAAATATATATTGAATGATTAAACTCTTTTCTTATATAATTTTTCTTTGGAAATTTGATAATTGTATTGCAGCTACTTTCTGGTGGAAAACATGACTTTGATGTGGAAGACTTGAGGAGCAATACCAGATATACAGGTGGATATTCTGAGGGCAGTCGCACTGTAAAACTCTTCTGGGAGGTATTTCTCGCTCCTCATTTTATACTTTCTTTCTGTGCCTTTTCTTTTATCTTCATGTTATGGTAAAAAAATGATTGGATGTTTCACTTTTAATTTTGTTTTTGGGAGCATGAATGTGAATTATGATGATATTTGAGTGTAAACCAGATGCTTGAATGATAGCAGAAATTTCCGCCCATGTATCATATTTCGCTAAGTAATTCAGTATTAGCTCTGTAAAATGATATTTATAGACGTCTTCTCATTATGTAATGAAAGATCAACCATTTGAGGATGAGTACCTTATCATTTAAATTTCTTTTCTCTTGTAGCCTCGAATTATGTTTATTGGTAAAATTTACCATCATGATTCATGTTTAGTTTTGTGTAGCTGCTTGAATGAGTAATAGCAGTAACCTATCTATGGTGTTATAAGTGACTTGACGTTTACCCAAGTAATTGTGATGTAAGGGTTGGAATAACATAGTTAAAAGGATATTCTGGTGATTAAGTTGTTCAGGAGAATTGAGGATTTTATTCTTTGTATGGTATTGCATTTATAAGAAATACCTCATTTCAGTAGACTTCAGCATTTTTTGGTGTACCTTAGGCAGTGGGGTCTCCCCCCTGCATCCTACCTCTCCGCTGGCCCCCTTTTGCTTTCCATAAGTCGTTGGCTGAGTCAAAATTTGATATAAATCCAGAATTTATTTCTTTTACATTAATGCAGGTTATAAGGGGATTTAATTCACATGAAAGGAGCCTCTTCCTTAAGTTTGTCACTAGTTGCTCACGAGGCCCATTACTTGGATTCAAACATTTGCAGCCTGCTTTCACAATTCATAAGGTGAGTCATTGTAATTCAGTTTTTGTATGTTATCTTAAAATAGTTGTTTTCGCAAAAGGATATAGTTTTGCTCATTAGATTTTGATATGTGGACTTAATTTTTACAGCTAACCATGTACTTATTGACATCTAGTTATAATTGAATTCTCTGTTGGATTCATCATATCATCATCTACTTGTATTTTTTCATTGGTATTACTCATAAAGATCATGTATTGAATTATTTATAATTGCATTGGATTTTTAAATTTTACTGTTTAATTTTTCATTCTCTCAGTCTTTTTGGTTCATTTCATTAGGTTCCATGTGATATGCCGCTATGGGTCATGATGGGTGGGCAGGATGTGGATCGCCTTCCATCAGCTTCCACATGCTCCAACACTCTCAAGGCGAGAATTTAATCAGCATATTTATTTTCATTCAAAATTTGTACTACGTAGTCATATTCGGATAACATGACTGATTACAGCTGCCCACGTATAAACGAGCCAGCACTGTGAGGAGTAAGCTTCTTTATGCAATCAGTTCAAGCTCCGGATTTGAACTTTCCTAGGCTGTCCATCTGATGATGAAGACAGTTAAATGCCGACGCTGATCTGTCCAGTTCATCTGTTAGTGCTTATGTACATTGAATCATGATAGAACATCCGCATGATGGGTTGAGATTTATCATTGTAAATTTCATTTTAGTCTCCTTATTGTAATATACGAGATTTACAGAAAGATTGACTTCAAAATCATTTCCCATCATTTTCCTTAAATTTGTGAAAGGAATAAATAAAAATCAAGCAGTATTGCATTGTTATCACATCTTGATATTTTTTTAAGAAAATTTTTTATGACCATGTTCTTGCTCTCTGAATCAAGTTTTAGCAAATAAAAATGTGAATCAGGTGTGAACTTGGAACTCAAAGAAAGAATGAAACTCTCCAACTGCAAACTCTATTCATTTCATCATTATCTTTTGAATGAAAAAGGAAATTAGCCAGGTTAGCAGTTAATCAACAAGGCGAAACTATTGATTTTCTTAGGGGCATAAATTTACATTCAGGATTTGCTGGTTAGACAATTTGAAATTCTTTTCCCATTAACAAATCAAGATTTGATTCACAAACAGATGGTTGTAGGAAGTAGAAGGGCAGATCAAAATTAGTTTTAATCTCCTTCATTGCCCAAACAGATGGTGTGACAAAATATTCTACTGATCTATGAACTCAAGGCCCCCTACACCATTAAAACTACATGGAATCAACCTTTTTAAAAATAATTTCTTGTTGCATTGCCCCCTCTTTTTAGTAGTGACAATGAGGGTGAATGCCTCATCATGGGGATTCTTCGGTGCTCAATAAATTACATCTCCCGTCTCCATCTTCCATCCACCTTGCTATCGCATCCCTTATAGAATGGAAATAGTCCAAACAGACGTGCAAGATTTATGGAGGTTCTTCATCTCCAAAATCCCAAGGGGTAACCTTTTGAACTCCTTGGCCTCTCTGTGTGATTTGTCAAATAATAAATCTTATTGATGTGAAGAGAAGAGTAAATAAAAATCAGCTACTAACCATGAGAGATGATTATTTTGAGATATCACCAACGATATCTAAATTTTTTGCTTAATTTTTTATCTTGAAAATTTTATGATTTTTTGGGCTAATCCTTGACATATTCTAAAGAAAAATGACCAATTTCTTGATATTCTCACACATTGTTGCTCTCTGTTACACACTTTTAGGTCCACAAGAAAGTATTACAGTTTCCCATGAAGGGCAATGAACTCACAAAATCTGCTCAAGATATCACCTGGAAGGACCTTGATAGCATTCCATTTATATATACATTTTCATCATTATTAACTAATTTTAGGGCATAATTCTAGCATAAATGATGCATGTTATCGTGCTTTTATGAAAGTTTTAGATTCATCATGAGATTGCACCAATAATCTCGTTTTGGGTTCATTTTATGGTTAATTCAGTGAAATTGCTTTTGACTAGTTAATGGACAAATATACTTCAATTGATCAAGTTTCATGAGTTTTTCATGTTTGGATGCTTTGAGTGAAGAGATAAATAAGGATGAGAAGAATATTAATAGCTTATCTTAATTTTGAGAATACGTAATACATAATAACTTTAACTTTTAAGACACAAGAAGAAAGAAAAAGAAATTTGTAGAATAGTTTCATATCAAAGTTGTGTTCACATTTGGAGATATATTTTGATCTTTGAGGAATTTTTATGGATTTTTTAGCTTTATTCTGATTTTGGCATTTTCTTTGTTAAAGTTGAAAGGGATGATGTGGTATAATCTGGTGCATTGGATATGATGCATGCAATCTTTGGATGAGGGTCCATGCCATCAATGATGAGGCTAGGGGATGAGGTATGATATGGATTGGTTTGAAATTTTTAAGGGAGAAAAAGAATGAGGTCATTATATTAATATTCAAGGGCTCAAGTGTGACTATATTTTAACGAAATCTCTCTCCTCAACAAAAAGGGAACATTGATTAGTGATTAGATTGTCATGATGAGATTGGATTGACATGATCAGATGTGTCAATATAATTGTCCATCATGTGAAAGATGCCTTCACATGATGTACATGACCAATCATGTCCATCATGATTGGTTATAAGTAATCATGCATGAATATAGTTATAAGTAACAAAGTGAAGAATAAGAGATTTCATTGGAAAATCATCTTTGAAAATTGATCTGTTTTGGCACGTCTTAATGACATTAGAAATTTTTTAGAATTAATATCTCACTATCTATTTTTAGAAAAATTAAATGACCTGGAATGATAGATCATTTAATTTCTAATATAGTGAAGAAATTTTGGATGAGAAATAAGTCTTATTTTGAATAATATTAACTTTCTAAGATTTTAGGGTTATTTTCAAATATTTTTTCAGATATTTCCAAATTTTGAAAGCCTTCTTTCTCCTTCCGCATGTAGAATTTGTGTCCAAGTCAAGGCGATTACATGCCCATTAGGAGGAAACAAAGAGAGGTCTAGAAAAAAATTTTGTGGGAAGAGAGAGAAAGCGATGAAAATGGATAAATTTAATTAATCTACCATTCAAAATTGAAATCTAATTCTACACGAAAATAGATTAGGGAAATATGAACCAAGCAACCCAAAACCACGATAAAATTGATCCTATTAATCACCACAAGGGCTTTTTGTTTCAAGATTCCAAAGAGGAAATTCAAAGTTCAAATAAAAATTTCTTCAAAATTTCTCATTGCAATCTTTATAAATTGTGATTATTGGGCATGAAAATGAGTTAGGAAAACAAAATTGATCAAGAGGTTGAAGCAAAAAACCGTGCAAAAACATTAATCAAAGATATCCTATAGAATGTATTTTGTGGTGATGAGAGAGGGTATTTATATTAGTAAAATTTTGGGTGTGACTGTTGGATCATCTTCTCAATGGCAATGGAGCACTAAGATTTGGCCACACAACCCCATAGCCATCGAATTACTGCCATTAATTCATGACTATTGCATCAACATCAAAAAGCCAAGATTTCATCTGGTGTTTCCATTGGATATTTCAACTTCCCATTGAAGCTATTAGATCTTGATCTAATGCACTAGATCTCGTTGTGCGTCACATGAGGACTTCAAATAGTGAACCAATATTGGGTGTAATAGCTTCTATAATTAATTTCCAAGATTGATTTCAAGGTGAAGAAAAAAACATTTTCTAATGAGATGCCAACATGTACCCCATTGCTTAAGTGACATTGGAGGGTTGGGATGGTCCCAGTTTGCCAATCCATCGCATATGGCAGTGCCACATTAGATGAAATCACCATTAAAACAAATGATAATTCTACACCATATCTGTCTGACTTAATACACCACACATGGGTGCCACAAGTGCAATGTGTGTGCGAGCAGTGCATTGCCATGTGGCAATGGTGACACCTCAGTACGTCATGTTAGGGGTCACTTAAAGCATAGTGGGGTTTTGGAGGGGCTCGACTATCCGGTTTTATGTTTGATGTGCATTGATGTGGTAGCATCCTGATTTGTCCATTTGACTCATTTAATTAAACATGTCATATTTAACTTGCCACAAAGGGATCATCAAAATTTTTCATTTTTCAAAGAAGTGGAAGCATGTGGATGTTAGATGACAATTGGATGTCACGTATCAATACTAGCTAATAGCTGCATCATCAGCCAATTGAATTGCACCATTTGGCATGATCTGAATAATTGATTTTGGTTTTTTGTTTTATTTGATCAATCACAATTGAGAGCGCATCCCAATTCTCTTCTCTCTCTCTCTCTCTCTCTCTCTCTCTTCTAACTACATGATTATGAGGCAACATACTAGCCATTTCCGTGAAGTACTAAGGCCCATAAGATGGTTCTTGTCTAGAAAATGCAATGAAACTTGTTTTCTCTTTCTCCTCTTTCCTCTAAACCTTCTCTAGGTGATGTGTCATCATGTTGGCTGTCATGTACTTGATAGAGGGCTATTGGATAGCTAGAATAATCCATGATCACCTATAAATAGGTTTGTGCAATTTTTTTGTGGATCGTCATGGAAACTCATTGAATCATGATTTTGGGCATTTATTGAGTCTTGGTAATCCATGGTGCTTCCTCTTCCCCTATAGGACAAAAACCTTTTATATTAGGTTAGATCAAACCTAGAGGACATCATATCTAAAGGAATTATCTTGTCCTTGAATTTGGCACTCTGGCAATAAATTTCTTAACAAAGAATCTTGATGTGGGGAAAATTGGATTGATTCTTTGTGGCATTCAGTTTAGTGATGAGTTATTTTAGTGATACAGTGCTTGACTAGAAAATCAATCATTTAGAGAAATAATTAGGAAACAATTCACTATTATCTCTCTGCTTGACATCGGTTTTCTTGAATTTCTTCATTCCTCGATTTCTTCGTCATTCTTGATCTAACGCTTTGGAATCAAATTTTCCTTCTCCTTCTGATCGATATCTTTTCGTAATTTTTTGACCTCATTTCATTGTTCAATATTTTGAATTATTCTTGAGTGCATAAAATCATCAATTCAATCCCTAGTTCGATGTGCATCTAAGCATGACTCACTGTTGTATTTGAGTTCTTTCATGATTCCATTAACTTGAGATTTCATTGTTGATACAAAATTTTCTATTTTCAACAATCACATGATTCACTCATCAAGGACTACTTGGCATGTTTGGAGAAGATATTAATGGAAATTGAAACTATGCAATTCATAAGTCCTCTAGAAATGCAGACAATGTTCCCATGATCTTATAAAATTATGCCCATTTTGCGATCATGATCCTACAGTCATGATGAAGTGATAGTTTCCTCTTTTAAAGTCTTGGCATAGGTGGTGAGATCTGGAGTTCTAACTCATTAGAAAAATAGATTGAATGGCCTCCATGGCACACCATGGTTTTTCTTCTTCAAACAACAGATTACTTGATATGTGGCATTATCATGGCCATCCATCACCATGGAATATGATACAATGGCTAGAGACAATCTTGAAAGTTTCTAAATCCTTTACCCCTTACAATGAAATTTAAAATCGTATAAAATCCTTGAAATTTGGACAAATTGAGAATCACCCATCAGATTTTCCTGAAATTTAAAACACTATAAATTTTGATCTGATTTAGATGAAATTTTTCACTTAATCGTTTTAATTTCAGCCTTCTTTCATGTAATTCGTTGAGCATTCAAAAATTAAAATCATTAAAAAAGATAAAAAATTTGGTTTCAGAAATTTTGGCTCAATCATCATCCTCAATTCAAAGTTCTTTATAATTTCTTTCATTCAAGCCCTAAAATTGTGCAGACTCAAAATTTTTGATTAAGTCAAGGTATGTTGAGCATTGAAAAAGTGTTAGTTTAATCTAAGTTTTGATAATTTATATTCGTGATTATTTGATGTTAATGAAATATTATATTTATTTTTAGAATTGGATTGATAGTTTTTAGATAAAAATATTTGAGAAAGGTATGTCTTTGTCAATGCAGGTACCAAAGGCTTGAGCGACTTACCCATGTTGATATCATAACACAAACATCAGTAAGAATAGGCTCTATATTATTCATTTTCTAATATAATAATTAGACTTGAATATCATCATCATTCTACCACTAAGACGATAGACATAAATGATCATAAGATGGATATTAATAATAAACATAGATATTAGCTTTCATCTTCAAAAGCTATTATAATTCTACCTATGTGTGCTATTTATTCACCATTATTATAAAATATCAAATTTTACACATTTTTATCTTTAAATGTCTTTTATTTTATTTTATTTTCAGAATTTATTGAAAATCATCTATTTTTATTTTTCTTTTTCTTTTTTTAGGTACTTAAAACCAAAAAAAAAGAAAAAAGGAAAAGGAAAACACAAAAAGCCCTAAGCACCCCCCCCCCCCAATACACTCATGACACTCCTATTGGCTCTCTCTTGCGTGATGAAGGCGCTCACTCTTGCAAGCAATTTAAACAAAAAAAAAAGGGTGATGGTCATCCTCTGCTCCGAAAAATATCTCTCACCTACTCAAAATTAGGCCCTCAAGCAACCAACCAATGGAAATCAGACAATCTCCAACAAAAAATCCTCTAAGGCCCTGGTTTAGTTAAGATTTTAATTTGATTTCTTTTTAACTTTAATTCCCCCTCTACTCCTCTCAATTTGACTTCATTTATTTTCTTCTTCTATTTTGTTTACATCAAATTGGAAATTGACGTCTTTCCATTTGATTTTATGTTCTGATTTTTGAATCTCTATGTTCATCTCTAATTTAGTCTATTTAGGTTTTTGATTCTTCCTCTGTATCCCTATTTCAAATGGAACTCCATTAATGGTAATTTCAACTTATATTGATTTGATTTTCTATATGAATAAGAAATTTGAAATGCGAATTTTGATTATCTATTCTGATCTAGAGCTTATTTTAATATTCATCACATTCTATTTCTCTTACTATCATAATCTAATTTTTCCTATATGTAAATATAAAAGAAGTGAAAGCTAAAATCTCATTTTATAATTCTATTTGTGATGATTTTTTTATTTTCTATTTTTTTCTAACGTTGAACTTGGATTTGAATTTTTTTCCTCTTATTTTGAGTTTATTTTTTATTTTTTGTTCTAGATTTTAGTTGTCAATTTCTCATGGAAATACAATTTTTCAAATTTCCTTTTTGTTCAATGGTGGTATCAGGCTCTTGGTCTATTTAGGGCCCCTCATATTCACTTCATATATAAAGACTTTTGTATTCTCTTTTCTATATCAAATTCTAGGGTTTCTTGCTCTCACCATTAACATGATATACCAACCATAACTCCTTTCACCACTACCGCTATTGCAACCATCATCATGCACTATAGTTGTCTTTCCCAATGCACCACCTCCTCTCACTTTGGTGCAATCTTCTCTTCATCATCATCTATAGCTATCACCACTATCGAGTATTACTAGTGTTGACCCAGCAAGTGCCATTCATTGCTATGTTCTATGTGATGCTCCACACATGAACACTGCTGCACATCTATTCGCGCCTACATCCGTCACCCTGGCATATCATTACGTCTCTAGTAACAATTTGTGGCATCGTTTGGGGATTCTACATCTTCTCCACCTTCTTCAGATCCAAGTGTAGATACTTCATAGCCACCCTTCCAGCGTTCCTAAGCCAATACTTCAATGATTCTCTCACCTATAATGCTTCCAACTTTGTTGACTTCCTCACCTTGTCTTTTGATCATGGCACAACTTACTCGACCTGCCCAAAATTTTCATGGCCACGATTACACAACCTAGTCTTCTAGTTTCAAACTCTTTCCTGATAATGAAGAAGACTATGCAATTCAAAATTTTCTATTATCACTTGGGTGGTTCCCAACATTGAGTAGAGCATCTTCGATTCTCTTCCACGCATCGAGTTGAGGTGCCCCTCTAAAAAACCTATGACATGATGTGTGCCAACTAGATGAACATCACTCATGTGGTAGAGATCTTTGAGTCCTTTCTCACTTGCAAGCAAGACAATCTATCTCGCTAACCCCACTTCAGCCGCCTTCAAGCCTTACTTCAAGAAGTCAACCTTTATCAACTCCCTACCACAGATCTTGTGGCATTAAAGCTTTATCACAAGGATCTCTATGTTGGAAACAATCTTAGTGAGATTTATCCCTCCATAGCATCATAAATTATGGGCTCTCTTCTCTTTTGCGACCATTTACCTAGCCTCGCTAAAATTTTCTTTGCTTCTCTTTGGGTCATTATTGGTGCACCTTCCTCCCCTCTCTCTTATACTCAAAGCCATTTGGTCATCCCTTAGCTATTACTGACTCTAGCCCTCAAGCTCACAATGATGATCTACCTCCCTGCACTATTGACAATCGTCCTCCTCATGGGTGCGGTTGCAACTCCTCTCCATGATGTCCTCACTATAGAAGTAGAACCATTCAATTAACAAATGTTGGAAGCAATTCAGTCAGTCTCTTTTTGCCCAAGTCGTTGTGACTCATCTAGGTCCCTTTTCCCCATCTCCGCCTAGCATCCTTGCTCCCCATTATCATGTGACCTTGACGTCAGCCGAGTAAGAATTGCTCTGCCGCTTTGGGATTATGGATGCATCTTCCTCAGCCATCCTTGTGTTGATTCCCACTCCCTCCATGTCATGTACATCCGCTCTCCTTGCTTCCTCTTCATTGTCGTGGATTATCGATTCGGGGGTTTCCTCTCATATGATCAGGAGTTCATTCCTCTTATTGTCATATCATCTTGCCCCCTCCCATCCCCCAATTACCATTTTCAATGGCTGAACTTGTATGATCCAAGGATGTGGTACTACTCGTGTCACTCCTTCCCTTTCTCTTCACCAAAACCTCTATCTTCTTGGTTTCCCTATGAACCTTCTCTTCATTCATGCAATCACTTGTGCTCTTTGTTGTACAATTACCTTCTTTTCTTTTCATTGTGTTTTCCAAGATTTGAATATGTAACGGAGGATTGATTTGGAATCTGTGAACAAGCGTGGCATCTTTGAGATAGTTTCTAATGAACCCTCATTGGGTCTTCAGGCTCTTTTTTTACATCTAGTACTAGTTCTTCCCTTTTCTAGCATCAGAATTTTGGCCATTAATATTTTAACAAACTTATAAAGATATTAACATGGCTTTATGTTACTCAAATTGTGTGCAAGTCATGTTAGTTGGGCAAATATCATCAATCTTCTTACTCTAGTCATGATATCATCCCCTCATCTATACCTGTTGATCTTCTTTACTGTGATGTTTGGGATCCCTCTCATTCTCCCCTTATTTTCGGCCATCACTATTACATTATGTTTTTTTATGACTATACTCGAGTGAGTTGGGTCTACCTTCTCTGCGATCACTCTAAGGTTGTCACTACAGTCACCCATTTCATCCCCACATCAGCACTTTTGGATCTTCTTCATTATGATGTTTGGGATCCCTCTCATCTCCCCTCTATTTTAGGTCATCAATAATAGATTGTGTTTGTTAATGACTACACCCATGTGATTTGGGTCTACCTTCTTTGCAATCATTTTGAGGTTGTCATTACAATCACCCATTTCATCACGAAGGTTGTCACTAAGTATTTCATTATGCTAAAGATTCTCCATATGGATAACACTCTCGAGTTTGTCCAAACCTTTCTTCTTACCTCTTGTGCTAATCATGACATTATCGCAGAAATACTATCAGTTCATTGATATCACTTGCACACTACTGATTGAGATGCATGTCCTATCCTACCTTTTGTTCTAACAGCCCTCATGACTACCACTTAAATCCTATCTCCAAAAGTAGCTCCCCTTTGCTCCCTTTGGTGATGCGATTCCTCTTCATCCTCTCTTCTCCCCTCCTCCTCAAGTCCTTGGATGTACTACCTTTGTCCAAACTCACCCCTCGCGCTATAAAAGGTGTATTTTTTGGATACTCCAGGATGTAGAAGGGCTACCAAGTGCACTTTCCTCACATACGTTCTTATATGACTTCTACCAATGTCACTTTCCATGAGGATTCTACCTTCTCCTCCTCTCCCTAGCTTTCTTTGACTCTTGCCATGCATCTCCTCTAATTGGTTTCCCTACCCTAGTGGTCATTGTCATTCTCCTCCCTTTGGTTTCATCTCCTCCACTCTCTCTCCTCTCCTTCTCTTGTTTCCTTGGTTTCACTCATCTCTCCACTCCAGATATAGATCCATTATCCCCATCCCCAATTGTGACCTCGTCATCTCCAAACTCCGCTCCCTAAGACCCTATAGATGATCTTCACCTTCCCATCTCCCTTTGTAAGAGTACATGTGCTTGTACTTGCCATCCCATAGCTCACTTTGTTTTGTATGGTCAACTTTATCCTTCCTTTTAATCTCTTTTCCCTTCCCATATTCTTTGTGTCGATTCCACTATCGCATATGAGGCAGCATCGGTACCTGTATGGAAAGTAGCGATGGACTCAAAGGTGCAAGCCTTGGTTTCTCAAGAGACTTGAAAATTGGTTTGCCATTCGGCAAATGCTCAATTTGTCATGTGCAAGTGGCTCTTTGATAACATGCAATTATATGATTAATAATGAAAATTAAGGCGTAAAACATCTATTCTTACGCATGTTATCATATTTTGAGTGCATATGTATCATTTCATGCAATTTTATGTTATAATCTCAAAATGTAGTATTTGAGGGATGATTATGTATTTTTAAATAATATATTTTAGATTAGATTATTCTCATCTATATCTTAGATTATAATTGGGTTTTTATGTTAAATAATAAGAGAAAATACTCTTTATATACTCATTTATTTTTCTAAGTTTTAACTCCTAAGAGAAATGCGTATATTTTTTTTAAAATTATTCTCTTCTTATTTCTTAATTTTTACTTTTTAAAATGATATATTATTTAGTTTGTGATCAAACAAGAAAAAATTGGATTAATTTGGAGATGTATTTCGAACGTTATGAAATTTCTTACTTTTAACGATTTTTCAAGAATTTTTCTTAATAGTTTTTTAATTTAATTCGATTTATTTTGAATTAAAATGAATCTAAAACTATATTTTTATCGCGTGCTGATGTGGCTAATGATGTGGCACGGGCAAAATAGCGGCACCACGTGGCGATGTATGAGAACGCCATGTGTCACACACTTGCACATGTGTGCGCGTGTGTTAGTGCGCGTGTGCATGGGTGTGCGCGTGTGTATATATGACTAATGAGAATAAGCATCCTTTTGAAGATTTTCGCTATCTCATTAGTTAAGCGTTACTTATATACCCATTGAATTACCGTTATTTTCGTCATGTGGGACTATCTTTCTAAATTTTTATGCGCAAGTGATGTGGCAAAGCGTGGAGCGTCGGATCACGTGACTTAATCGTGATCGTCGACCTTCATTGAAGTGAGAGGGTACGCGACGCACTGCTATTGGGTGACGATTCATTTTATAATGTTTTAATCACAGCCGTTGATCTGAGCAGTTATAACGGCTAAGATTAAATAAGATTAAAACCGTCCGATGGACACGTGGACGCATCCAAAGTGTAAGATGAAGATCAAACGGCAAGCATTTCTTGGTGTTTCTTCTTCATGCGCGACATGACAAAATCTCAGCAGTTCATCTTTGATCGAATGGAAGCGACTTAATCGTAAAAATTTACATCCAAGCATTTCATCAGAGCCGTTCATCAAATATTAAATGCCAAATCTAATGGTTACACCCAAATTTGCTTATATATATGTAAAGAAACAGGAAAGAAACAGAAAAGAAACAAGAAGGAAAGTGAAGAAATAGAGAGTAAGAAAGTACAGTGTATTCCGTGAATTTACAATGTTACGATACACACGTATTTATAGGGAACAAGAAGTATAAAGAAGGAAAGTATTTACGATACGGTTCCAAGACCCGTATCGTAACAGACCAGATGGTTATAACCATCTAGTGGTGTGCGACGATGTGTCAGAAAATAGCATCATCCTTTCAACACCCCCCCCCGCAAGTGAAACGTCGGTAGGACGTTGAGCTTGGACCGAAGAAGTTGGAACCGCTGTTTTGGCAAAGCCTTGGTGAGAAGATCTACCGTCTGATCTTGACTGGAGATGACACAAATCCCGTAGTCGGTGTGCGGCAACTTGTTCACGGAAAAAATGAAAATCAACTTCTATGTGTTTCATCCGAGCATGAAACACGGGATTAGCGGATAAGTATGTCGCCCCGATGTTGTCGCACCAAAGAATGGGAGCAGGTAAGGAAATATTTAGCTCACGAAGAAGCAAGTTGATCCAAATAAGCTCGGAGGAAGGATTAGCAACAACCTTATACTCGAATTCAGTGCTTGACCGTGCGACGGTAGGCTATTTCTTGGTACTCCAGGAGATTAGGTTGCAGCCGAGGTAGATAAGGAAGCCCCCAGTTGATCGACGATCGGCTGCATTGCCAGCCCAATCGGCATCACTATACGCAATGAGGGAGAAGTCGGAGTTGCGTTTGATGTGAAGAACATAGTCAATAGTTCCTTTTAAATATCGGAGAAGATGTTTTAGTCGTATCCAATCAATGTGCTGAGGTGAGTGCATTGAATGACAGGCTTGATTCACTGCAAATGTGATGTCTGGGCGAGTTATGTTCATGTATTGTAAGGCTCCTACGACACTTTGGTAAAGTGTAGGATCATCATGCGTAGCTGATTTTGAAGTAGGATTGACGATGGGAGAGGGAGTAGCCAGCGGCTTGCTTTGTGTCATATTCAGGCGTTTTAATATGGACGCGATGTAGTAACCCTGAGTGAGGAGGAAACCATTGTTGCTCGGATGAAATTCGATACCAAGGAAATGAGAGGCGGTGCCAAGATCTCGAAGGGTAAAGTGTTTGCTGAGAGACTTTACAAGAGCATCGATCTGAGTCAAAGATGGTCCGAGGATTAAGACATCTTCCACATAGATTAGAATATAAATTGGGCCGGTCTTGAGAAAGAACATGGAAGTATCAGTCTTTGAACCCATAAATCCGAGGCAGACAAGTTGACCGGACAATTTGCGAAACCGTTCGCGCGGAGCTCGTTTGAGACCGTACAGGGATTTTCTGAGTTGCAAACATGGTGCGGAAAGGCAGAATCCTGAAATCCTTGAGGCTGTTCCATGTAAATTAGTTCAGTGAGATCGCCACGGAGAAATGCATTCGAGATGTCCAGTTGGCGAATCTGCCAATTTTTGCTGACGGCGAGCGATAGGAGAAGCCGAATTGTCGTGACTTTTATGACGGGACTGAACGTTTCAAGATAATCGATGCCACCTTCTTGATGAAAGCCCTTGGCGACAACGCGAGCTTTGAATCGATCAACATGTCTAGTGGGAGACAATTTAGTCTTGTATATCCATCGACAACCGATAATCGGTCGATTGGAGGGGCGAGGGACGAGTGACCAGGTACGATTACGGATGAGGGCAGCATATTCATCCTTCATGGCTTGAATCCAATGGGAGTGTTTGGAGGCAGAGTGGTAGTTTAATGGCTCTAAGAGAAGGTTAGAAGTAGAGGAGTAGCACTGAGGTAAAGGATAACGTACTTCAGTGGATGCTTGAGGATTGTTCAAAGATTGAATAATAGCGGAAAATGGTTTAGTGCGGGCATGAGCGGGTTCGGCCTGGTGATCTAAAATTTGAAGGTGAGAGGGGATTGGAGGAAGGTATATGTCCGGGTGGCGAGTTCAATGTGCAATTCTGTCGAGAAGGGGAATCCAGATTACAGTCCTTTAGCAATGGTGAGATTGGTGTAGACTCGGTATCTGGGGAAGGAGAGGTTGAGGCATTCGCGGTATCAATAAAAGGACGGTCAGAGCTCCGTATTTCAGACATAAGAGGTGGAATAGACGCTTCTTGCGGTGACGGTCCAAGAATACTTTGAACTGAATGAGGAGATTTTGTGGAAGTGAGATTGTTGATTGATGTGTTTGCAAATGGATAAACATTTTCAGTGAAGATAACGTCCCGAGATATGTAAAGATGACCGGATGTCATGGAGATACACCGATATCCATGATGGAAAGCACTGTATCCGATGAAAGCACAATGTTCTGATCGAGAGTCCAATTTAGTCGTTGCATAATGCCGAAGGTATGGATAACATATGCATCCAAAGGTGCGGAGAAATCGGTAGTCAGGATCGCGACTGAAGAGGAGTTTATACGGAGATGTGAATTTTAGAAGGGGAGTCGGCATCCGGTTAATGAGATACACTGCGGTGCTAACAACTTCGTCCCAAAATTTATGTGGCATTGAGGCTAGTTTTAACAGAGATAGAGCGATCTCAACGATGTGTCGATGTTTTCTCTCCGCAGTCCCGTTCTGAGCCGGTGTGTGAGGACATGATAGGCGATGATTTATGCCACAAGATGTAAGGTATTTACTTACAGCTTGAAATTCTCCCCCCCAATCCGATTGGAAATTTTGTAATTTCAAGATGAACTACCGCTCCACTCTTCGATGAAAGCTTATGAATATATCCAGGACATCACTCTTTAGTTTGAGGGGGTATAGCCATGTATATCGGGTGAAATCATCGACGAAAAATCACGTAGTATTTGTGTCCAAGATGCGACAATACTGGAGACGGTCCCTAGAGGTCCGAATGTATCAATTCAAGAGGTCTGCTCGTAGGATGTCGTGTAATAGCATATGGTAATTTGTGCGATTTGGAAGATGAACATGCATCACAAGGTGAGCTTTTATTGTAAGCTAAAGTAGGAAGACCAAAAGGTCAAAATGATGTGATGAAGTGTTTTAAAGTGAGGATGTCCGAGCCTTTGATGCCATAGCTCCACTGCCACCTTCTCTGCAGCATAAGCAATTGGCGGTTTATTCTCTTGATTCAGCAGGTACAGCCCGTCTTTAACCGTTCCCCTGAGAAGAGGTCTCCCGGTGCCCTCTTCCTTTATAATGCAATAATCAGAATGAAATTCAACATAAACGTAATTGTCATTAGTTAGCCGGTAAACTGACAATAAATTCTTCCTGATGGCCGGAACGTGAAGAATGTTTTGAAGTTTTTAAAGGAACTGATCGTGAGGGAATCAAAGTGGAACTGGTGGACTGTATGTACAAACCTGTGCTATTTCCGATCTGAAGTTGTTCGGTTCCTTGATACGCGGCTGGATCAATCAGCGTGGAATGGTCATTCGTCACATGGTGTGTTGCTCCACTGTCTGGATACCCCATAGTGTGATCCGACGACCCTACTGCTGGTGGAATAGACAAATTATATGCATGTGCACTAGATTGAGGATTAGTTTGAGGATTTGTTGCGGGATTTTTCCATACGTAGAAGTTTATGTTGAACCTTTCACGACACTCTTGTGCTCTATGTCCGAATTGGCGACATATTTGACATCGTCGTGTATATCTCCCACTGTTTCGGCCTCTACCACGACCGTTTCTCCCTCCATTTCTTCTGCGGCCTCGATCGGATCCAGACACCTGTGTTTGATTAGCTACAGGAGGAAATTCCGATGCTGTATTTTCTTTAGAAGGATTAATTGAGCTGAGGAGCTCATCATGTGAGTTGATTTAGTGCTACCACGTCTTCAAACGTAAGATTATGCAAATTCGAGGTAATACCCGCATTGAACGCTGAATATGTTGGTCCAAGACCACGTAAAAGAGCGTATATGGAGACACCTTCTTGTACTATATATCCAATTGCTGCAAGTTCATCGCATGTTCTTCGAATATCTTGCACATATTCAAGAATTGAACGAGTACCTTTCAAGGAGTTGTGTAGTCTGTTGTGAAGATGCATGATTCTCGATGGATTCGATGAAGAACAATTTTTATTTAACGCCTCCCATGCCTCTTTTGTGGTAGTTTTTCCCACGATGCACTGTAAGATGTTTTCGGATAGTGAGGAAACTAGAATAGAAAGTACCTGCTGGTATGAGAAAGGGAGATGTTAGGGTTGTTAGAGAGGGAAGGAAGTCCAGTTCCCAAAAGTAAAGAAACAACCGATGAGCTGCCAACCCCCTCCGGGATAACAAGCAGTCATTAGGGTTTGGTTTACTTGGGATTATTAACTTACCCCTTTTTAACAACTTTTTAAACCCCTCTCTAGATTACTTAAAATAATATAAAACATATAACTCCATATCCGGGAGGTGAATTAGAGTGAGAGAAACCCCTCGTCCCTCGGGAGGTAAAAGGAGAAAGGAAAAAGAGGAGAGGAAGCGGAGCGAAGAGATGAAGAAAGGAAGGAGCTGGGGGTCAGTAAACTCCTAACGGACTTTACTTCCTATGATTTCCGTTATTTTGGTTTTAGCGTCGGAAGATCCTTATACCCTAACGGATATAAGTCTCCTCCTCCTATTAGTCACAGACATAAATTAAAAAGATCGGAACTGGGGCCCCTTCCCCATTTCCTTAATTAATCAACATAAAAAAATATATCCTAAAAAATCTAAGGATAAAATCAGGATTCCTTGGGGGCCCCATCCCTCTTATCAACTCCATTTCTCTCACTTACTTTTCCCTCCTCCTCTCTTGGGGGCCCCATCTCCCTTCCCCTTTTCTCCACTTTTCTTCAACTTCAAATCAACAATTCCTAATTTATACACAAAAAGGATTCTAACAAGGGTTTTTATAAAGAAAAACCCGATTCAAACTATATTTATAAGAAAACATACACAACCTAACTTTATCTCAAGCTTTTACTTAGAGAAATAGCTATCCCTTCATAGATGGATCGTTTCCCCCCTTAATCCCCCTCGGGGGGAAGGATATTTTTGAGATAGAAGTGTATCGCTCCGCTTACCTCAACTCCGACCTTCCACTCCGACCTTCTACGAGCGGAGATCCTGAATTCGCCACTTTTCGACCCACTTCACTTCAAAATCCAGTTCAGAAAATACCCGCATTTTAATAAAAAAAGATGAAAAACTATATTATCGTAGTTAATCATCGAACCTTACCCCTTTAGTGAACAGGCTAACTCAAGAATCCACAATCATGGATGAGCCAGTAGCCCTGGTAGTCTTGAGTTCTTCCTCTCCAAAACGGGTAAGACAAGAAGGCGATGATGACAGTTAGATTCCGGGAATGATTGTCGGAAAGATTCCGCTCTTAAGTGAGGGACTTCGCTCTAACTGTCGCTAAGGAAACTCCGACTGAAGCGGGACCTAAGAATGGCTTTCGTGGCCCTCCAGGTTCCCCCTTTGGTGTTGTTTATTCTGGCAAGGTAATCGAAACGACGATGGCTCCATACCGGATGTACTTGGAGTTATATTGTTTAGATTTATTGGAGTAATCCAGATCCGGAAGTTGAACTCTGAGACTCTAGTTTTTATTTCTATTTGCGTAGCTCTGCGCTTCTCTTTTGGGATACGCTTGACCTACGCTCATGAAATAAAAGCCAATCGAGGGGTAGAAATATCCAGTTCTGAGAATCCGGATCTTGAAATCCAGTTCCGTTTTTCTTTCTCCACGCCTGATATACAGGATTTTCTGTCACGTTGTCGGCTGAATTTTCCGTCGTTGAAATTGGAGGATCTTGCGTGAGAATATATGCAAGATCATTGCAATTCAGGATGGGAAGAAGTTACTTCTTCCACAGAAGAAAGTTATCGCGAGTGAGCTTGATCGGTACATTCAGTCCGATTGTGCAGACGGTGGACGGAAATACGTTGTTGGTTCCAGGACTCGTGATTGCCGTTGATGAAGTTTCATTCGCCATTTGATATGTGTGGCAGTGGCTCTGATACCATGTAAGGAAACAGGAAAGAAACAGAAAAGAAACAAGAAGGAAAGTGAAGAAATAGAGAGTAAGAAAGTAGAGTGTATTCCGTGAATTTACAATGTTACGATACACAAGTATTTATAGGGAACAAGAAGTCTAAAGAAGGAAAGTATTTACGATACGGTTCCAAGACCCGTATCGTAACAGACCAGACGGTTATAACCGTCTGGTGGTGTGCGGTGATGTGTCAGAAATAGCATCATCCTTTAACAATATACACATGTTCTTCGACGGAAACTGTATTCTTGGATGCTTCAAGCTATCAAACTGTTTAAACATCTCAATCTTTGAATCTCTCACTTTCTTCTTCTTCTAGACTCATTTTCGCACCCAAGGAGCTGTTGAAAGTGAGATTTTGTTGAAAGAATAGGGAGGAATCGCCTCTTGAATGTCAACGATTGCCTTCAAAATTGCATAATGAAAAGCCTTTGATCGGGCAATCAATTGGATCATTTCGAGTGCTCTTTTGGGATAGATTATATGTTTTCCTTCTAATCTTTTTTCATGTATCATTAGATTATAATTTAGAATCATAGATTAGGTTAACTTTGTATTTTGATTTAGATTTCTCTCTCTTTGTGATCAGTTTTTTATCTAATTTTTGTTCTTTGATTTCTCCGCCAATCTTGATCCAAATTGAGTGATTTTTTTATTGTGTGGATTTGTCTTTGAGTTTTCTTTCCAAATCTATCAAAATCTTGAATTTTTCTCACCTCAATTCATTGTCCCATTTAATCAAATTTCAAAGAGTTCTTTGAAAATAGCTTAATTCTCTGTGGATTCGACCCTTATTCACCTCTACACTATTTAATTCATGATTATTCTTTAAAATTAATGAGTTTGGAACTTTTTTTACACTTATTCGCATGTTTTCAATGACATCACGGATTTGCCTCGTTCATCTTCACCTGAAAATATTGCCCTAGTGGTATTGTTGCACGTTACAAGGCTTTTCTAGTTGCTTGAAGTTTCATTCAAGAAAATTGACTTTTTCGAGGCATTCTCTCTCATCATTTGTCTCAACTCTCTATGCATGCTCCTCTCTCTCTCTCTCTCTCCCTTTCTCTCCCCCCCTCTCTCTCCATCAATCAAGCTAGGTCTCTCCACAAGTTAGATGCAACAGATGGGAAGCTCACTTTGACACAATGGAAATATGCCCTTGATATGCTCTATGAGATAAGACTTTTTGGGTGACAGCTGAAGTCCTCACCTATGAAAATTCACCCAAAGTTTTTCAATACTTTGTCTCCACTCGTTGAGGATACTAGTCTATTGGGTTTTAGAGGTCGATAACTTTCTGAAATTTTGATCAAAACATCAAATGCAACGGAATTCATTGAATCGGATATTCAAAACATTGAGGCACCAAGAACAGATGATCCTATCATCTAATATGAATGAGAAAACATACTTACAGGTTTCCTTGAAGGAGTTCTTGAAGCTATTCAAGTGTCTAGCCTCTAGCGGTATCCACATGGTCTTCGGATGGTTGGATCTCCTCTTCAAAGCTCTTCACCAAGAGAGAAAGAGAAGAAAGGAGAGAATTACCACAAGGCTTGCATAGGCACCTTGAGTTGTGGTCGTTCTCCCCCTATTTATAGACATTTGGTACGAGGTTTTTTCATAAAAACCCTCATAATTATGTCTATATCCACCAACATCTATAGACCTTATGTGTGTGACCCTCTAGGTCCATATATCTCACCAGTTAATAACTCTATAGACCAAATAACACCTTATTGGTCAACCTTAATTAATTATCTATATCTACACATAGATTAATTAATCAAGAATTGATTTAATCTAATCGATAGGTTGAGTTGCTAGCTCGTTGGGTGTCAAGCTACACCCCGTACACTAGGAGATATGGAGTATGTAAGAACTCACCTATGGAACCTTCTCTTCATTGATTACCATGTATGTATAATCCTTCATCCACATTAGAATCATGAATGACTTAGGGTATGGTCATTTGTCAAACCCTAATCGGTCACTAAAGTTAGTATTGATGTGTGTAGAAATCATCGGGAACTCCTTCTCCGATATTTCTACTACCTTTGCCAAGGATTTCATTGCATCTCATTCTTTGATCCAATCTCCTCAAATACCGAGGGTGGATGATCCCATCTTGATCACACAATCATCTTAGTGGACTTCATGTCAGTATCCAATATATGACGTTTTAGATATCCCATGGCTAGGGATTCGTAAGTCATATTCAAAACACGATCATCCATCCACAAGATGTCTTTCGTGTCTCAAGTCAAAGGACCACATACACAACCATGGCATGAATAAACCTCATTAATAATTAGGTATAATAGCATTCAGGGATTCATACGGATCAATTCAGGGAACTCTTTCTCCAAAGAGCACCCACTATCTATCCTTAGTGTCTCCACAACGATGGCTATAGGATTAGCCATACTCATCATATGAGTTAGATTAGATAGTGCTATTCTTTCCGGATAATTCGATGCTCTTCTCGAATATACCACGAATAGGAATATTTAGAACATATATTTAAAGACTAGTGATGATTATGTTATGATCTCATCATAATTTACTTAGTCAATTCACATGCTCATAGACTTCATTGCAAATATCACACAAGAATGACAATGAATAAATTCCATTTCAATAACATAAACAAGATACATGTAAGTGTGATTGGCTTATAAGCCACATAATATCCATCATAATCACCATCCGAGATATTTGGGCAAGCTGATATATCTTATTGTCCATACCTCGACATTGTGTACGCAATTGGTGTTCTGAGTTAGCTCATTTACGAACCTCAATGAGTTCACTTGGAGGGAGCTCTAGGGTCTTGGCATTCATCAAGCAAGCCCAAGGAAGAGGGCTTATTACTAACAAAACGAAATTGTGAAGTCGTCGATTTCACACGGTCTCGTGTCAAAAATAATCCCAAACTTACTAATTTGATCAAATTAACTCAAATTGAGGGGCATAACTATAAATAAGGGTTGAAATCCACAACAAAATAAGGAAATTTCTGATGTTTTTCTCGAATTTGATCAAATCGGACGATAAATCGATGGTAGAAATTGCGTAAAATGGTATATTATGAAATATAACTTCAAATCGCTTCCACGGAATCAAGAATCATCGAAATTGATCTTGATTTCGCGGAGAAATTGAAGATCAAAAAAAGAGAAATTTTTCGAACGTGTAAATTGCGATTTTGAGGAAAAATAAACTAAATTGAACTTGAAATCCTAATCTAAATCGAAATTAAACATGAATGGAAGAAATATTAGCAAAAACCGACTCCACTAACCCAAGATTGCGATCAAATTAACACGATTAATCACTTCAATCGTCGAAAATATCAGGAACACGATCGTGGAGTTCAAGCTTCGATTTCTCCTTCGTCTCTCAACAAAATCTCGAGTTCAAGCCCTCTGTGGATGTGGAAATGAGTGTAGAAGAGGATAGAATCGAGAGATTCGGGAAGGGAGGTGTCTAAACAGATCAATTGGATTGATTTCTAACTCGAATGCTTAGAAAATCAGAAGAACATCTCTATTTATACAGATTTTGGGCGTAACCGTCCAATCAAAACAATCAACGGCTCTGATGAAACGGTCCATTGCGAACCGTTTTCGTTAAGTCGCGGCCGTTCGATAGCAATCGGACGCGTGAGATGGTGCCACATCACCGCGCGTGTTGAAGTTTGCAAAACGCTCGCCGTTGGATCTTGATCTAATGGCTCCGATGCATTTTTATTGCGTTTTAATCTCGACCGTTATAACTCGTGAGATCAACGATCGAGATTAGACGCGATCCGTGTACTCGGATGCACCACGTGTCCACCGATTTTAAGTGACGATCGACGGGAGTTATTTGAATCGCACGATCCGACGTCTCATAGGCTGCCACGTCACCCCCGCACTTAAATTAATCTGAAAAATCGATATTTAATCAGAAAAATCGATTTTTAATTCCGGAAAATCCTTAGAAATTCAAAAAGAAATTCAGAAAAATCTAGAAAGATCCCTAAAAATTAGAAAATTCATAACCTTCAAAATATAACTCCAAATTAATCCAAATTTCTTTCATTTGATCCAAAATTTAATTATCTATCATTCTAAAGGGTAAAAATTAACAAATACTGAGAGTTTTGATTTCTATTTCAAAAATATATTTATTCTTTAATGTTTTTAACTTAGGAAAATGTAAATAAATATTTATAAAATGATTTCTCTCATTATTTTAACTCTAAAAACATCTATAATCTCTAGTAAAGATGGGTTATTAAATTATTTATCTTTAAATCACCATATTTAAGCCTAATTTAAAGTGTTTTTAAGATTATAATGACTTTTCATAGAATGATAGAAAAACTACACGTAAATATGATAACATGCATGGAAATGAAATCATTTATGCCTTAATATGCATCAATAATCGTGTTTTATCATGTTAATTTAGCATGTTATCACCTACTCTATTGCGAGGTCGTCGATTTCACACGGTCTCGTGTCAAAATAAAGTCCAAACTTACCAATTTGATGAATATATCTCGAATTGAGGGGTATAATAGTAAATAAGGGTCGAATCCACAGGGAAATTAGGAAATTCATGATGATCTCTTCGAATTTGATCAAATCGGACGATGAATTGATCATAGAAATTGGGGAAAATGGTAGATTATGAAAGAGAACTTCAAGAAGTTTCCACGGAATCAAAAATTCTCAAATTTGACTTTGATTTTGCGGAGAAATTGAAGATCGAAGTGGGAGATGATTTCCAAAAATTAGAGTTGCCAAAATAACGAAAATTGGATTAACCCAATTAATCGCCGGGATTAAGGCCTTTCATAAAAAATCTGGAAATCGCGATCATCAAGTTCAAGCTTCGATTTCTCCTCCGTCTTTCAACCAAATCTCAATCTTAAGCCCTCCGAGGATGCAAAATTGAGTGTAGAAGAGGTTAGGATCAGCAGATTCAAGAGGGTGAGTGTCAAAATAGATCAATTAGATTGATTTTCTCTCAAATGCTTTACAAATCGGAAGAACATCTCAATTTATAGGACATTTGGGCATAACCGTCCGATTAGATTTAATCAACGGTTCTGATGAAATGGTTCATCGTGAACCGTTTCAATTAAATCTCTGCTGTCTAATCGCCGATGAATCGCTCGGATGAAGCCACGTCGATATGCATTATGAAATGCATCGGATCTGCCTCTTTTGGATCGTGATCCGACGATCCGAATGCATCGCGCGCGTTTCAATCCTGACCGTTATAACTCCCGATTTTAAAAACACGTGTGCGATCGTGATCCTGTGGACCATGAGTCCCACGCGATCCACGTGCGTCATTCGGCGTGCCCTTGATCCGATGCCTCACATTAAGCCACGTCACCTGCATTTAAAAACAAAAGTGGAACATAGTACCCACACGGTAAAAATTAAGAGGAAACGTCGGGTTTAAAAGATGCGACAGTTTTAAAGGGTTAGTGAATTCCAAATACGGAATGCATATATGTACTATAACCCTATGTATGAAATATATAATATGTATGTGTCACATCCGCGCCACGCAAGCACTCGCGTGGGTCCGCGTGGCTCTGCCACGTGGCCTTGCGTGCCACGTCACATCCATGTGGTTCCCGCGCGAAATAAACCCCCCCTTTTTTTAATTTCTTTTAATTGTTTTTAAACGATTTGAACTCGAAAATAAATTCCAAAAAATTCAAAAAAATCCCTAAAAAAATAGAAAAATTCATAACTTTCAAAATATAACTCCAAATTAATCAAAATTTCTTTTCATTTGATCCAAAATTTAATTATCTATCATTCTAAACAGTCAAAATTAATAAATAATAAGAGTTTTTAATTTCCATTTCAAAAATACATTTATTTTTTAAGGATTTAAACTTAAGAAAATTTAAATAAATGTTTGTAAAATGATTTCTCACATTATTTCACTTTAAAAACACTTATAATCTCAAGTAAAGATGGGTTTATAAAATTATTTATCTTTAATCCATCATATTTAACCCGAATTTAAAGTATTTTGAGATTATAATGACTTTTTCATGGAATGATAGATAAATACTCATAAATATGATATCATGCATAGAAATGAAATCATTTATGCCTTAATTTGTATCAATAATCATGTTTTATCATGTCTAATCAACATGTTATCATCTTATCACTTTGCAGTCTCAAAAACACACGGTGGTATCATGCTCTACTATGATGTCTAAGTATCAAGCAATGGCTAAAACCACACAGGAGACCATATGGCTTTGATTATTTCTCAAAGATCTCAACATCTCATCTCCTTCTCTAACTCCCATAAATTATGATAATCAAATCGCTATATTCATTGTTGTAAATTCTAATTTTCATGAGCATACAAAGTACATTGAGATTAACTACAACTACATTTGAGACAAGGTTATGTCCAGAGTCATCCCTACCCCTCATGTGGCATCATCTCAATAGCTTGCATATGTCTTCACAAAGAGGCTAATCAGGATCTCTTATCACACCATGTGTATCAAGCTGAGCATATTTGATTTATATGATCCAACTTAATGGGCATTGTTCAATGGTGGTATTAAGATCCTATTCAATTTTGGGGCCCTCATCTTGACTTCCTATATATAGACCTATCTACTATCTTTTATGTAGGCAAATCTAGGGTTTCTTGCTCTCATTATTAAAAATTTTAAAAGAAAAACTATAGTCATGTGGCGATTTATGTGCCTTTGGGATTGTCATATTGAATCGATCTCAGATTCACCATGAGATATTTTAGTTTTAATATCTAACTTTGATATCTCGAGTTGGACTAACTGCATTTAAATTTCTTCTTTGATTTACAACAGATTAGCTTCTCTTTGTTTTTTGAATTTTGATTCAAATCCAAATTATTTTGTTTTTATATTAGATATAAAATCAATCATATTTCATATTTTAAATCTACTCATTACCCAGCTATTTGAGATTTAGGCTACCTTTAAGATACCAACTAATACAACAAGCTAACAATCATATTATGTTTCGCATCTTCCTTTAGGGAATTGATGTCAAGTTATCGTAAAGATTATTTTTGTAGCGCTCTATCACATTGATTGCCATGTAATCATGTGACTGATTCATTCATTAATCATTTAGGACCGTCATTATCGATGTATTAAAGATCATTTGAGGTAATATATATAGTTCATATTCGTGTTACTAATACATTCAAGGGCAAAGAAGCCAAGTATCAAAGTTGAAAGCAAAAGTCAAAGTCAAAGTAATTCTTCATGATTTTTTTCTCTTAATAATTTTTTCCTATAGTTTTCATAATTTACATTCAGACTACTAGTCTCTGGTTGCCTCTCTTCGATTTAGCTAAGATATTTCACGCAATTTCATTTAAAGGATAAGGGATAGTTAGGATCACCTAAATACACTAGGTTAACTCCAGCTGAGTCATACTTCTTGTGAGGGTAAGGGGGAGATTCATTAGTGAATCAATCCTCAACAAGACATGTCTAGGGATTTGACCTAAAATTCAAGTCCAAGTATATTTTAATCATCTTGCAAGACCATGTAGGAATGAGGATGATCAACCTAATTGGAGTGTACGTGGATTGGTGACAAGGCTCAAGGGGCCCAATAGGGAGTAGAGAGTGGCACGAAGAGATCTAGGAGTTGGGCTGGGAGAGATAGGGTGAACGGTGATGTACTAACAATAAAGTGAGCTCAATAATCAAGAGCGTAGGTGAGTTAGATCAAAAGCTCGTGCTTAGACTTTGATATGCCAAATTAACGGATCGAATCGATGTGGTCGTCAATTGCACACCGATTCGTGTCAAAATAAAGTCCAAACTTACTAATTTAATGAAAATAACTTGCTTTGAGGGGTAGAATGGCAAATATGGGTCAAATCCACAGGGAATTAGGGAAATTTCTTATGATCTCTTCAAATTTGATCAAATTGGACAATGAATCGATGATAGAAATTGGGTAAAATGGTATTTTATGAAAGAGAACTTCAACACCACGAAATAAAAAATCATCAAATTTGACTTTGATTTCGTGGAGAAATTGAAGATTGAAGTGAAGGTATCTTTCTGAAAATAAAAATCACAAATTAACCAAAAATAAGCTTGAAATTAAACTAAATTACTAATCTAAATGGAAATTAAACACTAAATGATGATAGATTGGGATAAAATACGATCCCTTACCCACAATTGCGATCAAATTGATCCAATTAATCGCCAGAATCAAGGCTTTTCATAGAAAATCTCAAAATCGCGATCGTGGAGTTCAAGCGTCAATTTCTTCCTCGTCAATCATCCAAATATTGATCTTCAGCACTCCGCGGACGCAGAAATGAGTCTAGAAGGGATTGGGATCAAGAGATTTAAGAGATTTGGTGTCTAAACAGTTCAATTTGATTGCATTGCTCTCGAATGCTTTACAAATACGAAGAACATCTCAATTTATAAGAGATTTGGGCATAACCGTTCAATTAAACGGATCAACAGCTCTGATGAAACGCATGATCGCGAATCGTTATCCTTAATTCATGGCCGTTGGATCACGATCGGATGCTCGAGATAAAGCCACGTCGCCGCGCGTTATAAAACACCTCGAAATGCCTGTCGTCACATCGCGATCGGACGCATCAGATGCGTTTTTCCGTGATTTAATCTTGACCATTATAACTCCTTGTGATCGATGGCTAAGATTAAATGTGATCCGGTGAACCCTAATTTTTCCACTTATCCTCATCAATTTAAGTGAAGATCGACGGTCGAGAATGCATGTGCGATCGGACGCTCCTCACGATGCCACGTCGCCCCCTCATCGCGATCGTCTATCGCGATCTGATTGGAAGGCTCTGATCACGCCACGTCACTTGTGCGCTTAAAATAAATTGAAAATTTGATTTTAAATTAGAAAATTCAATTTTTAATTCCGAAAAATCCATAGAAATTCATTAAAAATTCAGAAAAATTATAGAAAAATCCCTAAAAATTAGGAAATTCATAACTTTCAAAATATAACTCCAAATAATCCAAATTTCTTTCATTTGATCAGAAATTTAATTATCTATCATTCTAAAAAATCAAATTTAAAAAATAACAAGAGATTTAATTTCTACTTCAAAAATACATTCATTCTTGTAAGATTTTAACTTTAGAAAATTAAATGAATGTTTATAAAAATGATTTCTCTTAATATTTAACATTCAAAACTACTTATAATCTCAAGTAAAGATGGGTTATAAAAAAATTTATCTTTCATTTATAATAATTAACCCTAAATTAAAGTATTTTGAGATTATAATGACTTTTTCATAGAATGATAGATAAATACTCATAAATATGATAACATGCATAGGAATGAAATCTTTTATGCCTTAATATGCATAAATAATCATGTATTATCATGTCTAATTATCATGTTATCACAAACCTAGCCAAATAGTAATTGATATTGTGGGACTAACAAGATGAGGAGAGACTCAAAGATGGCTATCGCAAGGGGCGATGTTGTTTGGATACCCTGTCTAGTATAAAAAAATTGGGTGTACGAATGACATGAGCATTTGAGTGAATAATTAATGAATTCACTATAATATTAGAAAACATTAAAAATTTCAAAAAGGAATTCACCCCCTTTAGAATTTCACCATCGGATTAGGGAATCTCATAAAGGTCAAATATGCAAAATTATACCCTTTAAATACAAATTTATGAAAAAAAATGAGTGCAAAAATGAAATGAATGATAAAATGTAGCATATTTGTGCTAATTATACATTTGAATTGATTAATAATGATCATAATGCACATTATCACTCGATGATGTATATATTATAAGAAATACGCTTCAAGGGCACTGTGACAAAGTCTAAGATCTCCACTTACAATCCAAAAGAGAATGTTTAACTTGGGAGACAATGCTTCACCACAAGTATTAATCATCACTTAAGAAAATCCAATGACCATAACATTTCTCTCTTTTAAGGCATGTCCAAGTTTTCTCTCTTATCATGGTGAGATTGTTCTTGGAATTCTGCTAGATTGGACTGAAATGTGCACTAATTTCTTGAATATCTCAAGTAAAGGTTTTTTTCTATTATCATTTCCAAAATTTTTAAGCCCAAAAAACCAAGATTTGATTAGAAATTAGGGTGAATTCATCGCATAATGCTAGAATGTCTCCCTAGAGATTTTTGAACAAAGAGCCCTTGATCCAATGATTAACTGAATCACTCTCTTAGATTTTTAGTTATTTGATCATTATTTTTACTAATCTATAATTAATTAGGAAAATATTTAATTTATAAAGTCTAAATAGACTAAATTTTGTAGTTTTTTGTGATATTCACAGTTCATTAATTTCTTCATGTTCTTTTGTCTTGTTCTCTTTTGGACATCACAATCTTATGTGACATAACATCAAGATCATAACCAACACATCATGATCACATAGTTCATAATATCAAGATCATATGGAAGTAAATTACTTTAATATCAAGAATATCACAAATTTACATTTTCAAATTACTGTAAATATTCACATGAAATCATAGGTAAGTAAATATATTCATATCCCTATGTTATGTTTCTAAATAGGCTCAAGCGTCATTAGGGAAGGACAAAGACCGACTGACTGTTGGTAAACCAGACTGAACCAAGAACGTTGGTCTCTTTAAAATGGGCCTTTCATGGTCTTGGTCCAAATTTGGTCCAATCCTCCTTGTGCATTTGGTCTTGGACCGAATTGAAAAAAAAAACATTTTCATTCACACGAGTCACACCGTCACGAGCATTCGGCCATGGGGCCTAGGTCTTCAAATCCACCTACAACACGCTATCACAATTCATGCATTCGATCTGCTCTTCACATATCTATGTCACAAACTTTCAAGAGATGTACCGAGCATCCATCATCAGCTTTGCAATCAAGCTCATAGGTTTTGGTTTTGTCTTTAAAATCAAAATTTCACACCTGTTTATCGTTGTTCCGCTGAACCCAATATTATCTTCATTGTCATCATGAAGATAATGATATTTATTGTCATACTCATCATAATCCGTGGTTTTCTCTATTCTAGTTGCCATGACCTCATCCACGAATACAACTTCCTTGCTGGGAATTTTCCCTATGTTGGATATGCCCGAGCTCTTGTGAGGACGATCTCTAATGGGACTAGAATCCTTTATGGAGAGGATGTCCATGTGTCACTTGAACTCATGTTTTTCTTATGCGCATAGTGACAACATGCAAATTATACATGAAAATATATGACTATTAATCCAAATTAAGGCATAAAACATTTCATTCTAATGCATCTTATCATATTTTGTAGTATTTATCTATCATTCTATGAAAATTAATTTATAAACTCAAGCTGCATTAATTTAGGTTAATTATTATAAATTAAGAGAAATATTTTTCAGATTAGATTATCCCCACCTTTAATTGAGATTACAATTAGGTTTTAATGTTAAATAATAAGAGAAAATACTTTTTATACACTCACTTATTTTTCTAAGTTTAAAATTCTAAAAGAAATGAGTGTATTTTTTAAATAAAAATTTATTCTCTTCTTATTTATTGAATTTGACTTTTTATAATAATAGATAATTTAATTTCTGATCCAAAGAAATAATTTTGGATTAATATAGAGTTTTATTTTAAAACATATGAATTTTCTAAATTTTAGGGATTTTCAAGAATGTTTTGGAATTTTTTATGAATTTAATTCAATTTATTTTAAATTAAATTCATTAAAAATATTTATTTTATTGCATGCTCATGTGGTACTGACGAGACGAAACCGCGAGGTCGTCAATTTTACGCGGTATCACGTCAAAAATTATTCCAAACTTCCCAATTTTAAGAAATTCACTCGAATTGAGGGGAATAATGGTAAATAAGGGTCGAATCCATAGGGAATTAAGGTATTTTCGAGATATATTTTGGAATTTGGTCAAATTGGATGATGAATTGAGGTGAGAAATTAGGGAAAATGGTTGATTTAGAAAGATAACTTCAAAACGAATCCACGGAATCAAGAATCATCGAATTTGGACTTGATTTCGTGGAGAAATCAAAATTTGAAGTGGAGAGAAATTTTCGGATTTTAAAATCGTGATTTTGAGCTAAATTTGATGAAATTAAAATCTAAAACCTAATCTAAACGAAAATTAAACATAATAGGAAGATAATCTAGGGGGAAATGCTTCCACTAAACCCATTTAGCGATCAAATCGTCGCGATTAAACCAATTAATCTCGAAAAATGCCAAGAACGTCACGACGGGCTTCAAGCTGCGATTTCTCCTTCGATTCTCCACCAAATCTTGATTTCAACCCCTCCATGTATGTGGAAATGAAAGAGGAAGAGGATGGAATCAAGAGAAACGAGTGGAATGGTGTCTAGACAGTTCAATTTGATTGAAATCCAACTCGATTGCATACAACGACGAAGAACATTTCATTTTATAACAATTTCGGGCGTAACCGTCCGATCGTTTCGATCGACGGTTACGATGAAACGGTCCATCGTGGACAGTTTCAGTTAAGTCCCAGCCGTCCGATCTCGATCGATGGCTCTGATCATCCGCGCGATTAAACATTTAAAAACGCATTGATTTATCGCTCGTCGGATCGCGATCCATGGTCACAATGCTCCCTGCCAGATCAAATCGTAGCCGTTATAACGCTCCTAATTAAGCACGTGCTCCTGATCTGATCCGGTGGTCCACGGCACATTCGATCGACACGCCTCGTTCGATTGCTCGTTCGATCCGGCGCTCCTTATCGCGCCACGTCGCTGAAATCTGACCGTTATAACTTTCTAATCAAGCATGTGTGTTGATCTTAATAGGTGGACCGTGCTTCCATTTGATCGACGCGTGTCGATCGATCGTTCAGGCAATCCGACGCTCCTCGTTAAGCCACGTCACCTACATAATATGTAAGACGTGTGGATTAGTCCCACACGGAAAATAAAAAAGAAAATCGTCGGGTTTATAAGACCCGACGATCTAAAGGGTTAATAACCCTTCCCATATAGGGAAGGCTGAAGACCCTTTATACTTATAGTAATATTAAATAAATTATATATATAAGACGCGCCACGTAGGTGCTGCGCAGGTCCGCGTGGCTCTGCCACGTGGCCTTGCATGCCACGTCGCACCCGCGTGGGACCCGCGAACTTTTTGTATTTTTTATTTATTTTAAACCTTTTTAAATAGAAAATAAAATCATAAAAATCAGGAAAAATCCATAAAAATCCCTAAAAATTGTAAAAATCATATCTTTTAAAATACAACTCCAAATTAATCCAAATTTCTTTCATTTGATCTGAAATTTAATTATCTATCATTCTAAAAAGTCAAATTATTTAAATAACAAGAGATTTAATTCTTATTTCAAAAATACATTCATTTCTTTAAGATTTTAACTTTTAGAAAATTAAATGAATGTTTATAAAAATGATTTCTCTTATTATTTAACTTAAAAAACACTTATAATCTCAAGTAAAGATGGGTTATAAAATCTTTAATCTTTAATTCATCATAATTAACCCTAAATTAACGCATTTTAGAGATTATAACATAAAATTGCATAGAATGATAGAAATGCACTCGAAGTATGATAACATGCACATAAATGTAATATTTTATGCCTTAATTTGCATTAATAATCATGTTTTATCATGTTAAGATTGTATGTTATCAGGTACCTGACGTGGCACGAAGAAAAGAGCGGCGCCACATGGCAACATATGAGACTGCCACGTGTGACACACATGTATGTGTGAGTGTGCGTGTGTGCACGTGTGTGTGCGTATGTGTGTAAAGAAGGAGAAAGCACCATGTTAAGGATTTTCGTTATCTCCTTATTTGCACCCTCCTTATATATGCGTGCATTTGCTTTGATTTTTGTCATGTGGGACTATTTTTACATTTTTATGTGCGTAGATGACGTGGCATTGTATGGAGCATTCGATCGTGCAATTTCATCGCGATCGTCGATCTTCACTTAAGTGAAGGGGTACATGGCACATTCTATTTCATGGGAAAATCATTTTTAAATAATTTAATCTCAGTCGTCGATCTAAGAAGTTATAACGGCTGAGATTAACCTGACTAAACACACCTGAAGCGTAAGATCAAGATCAAATAAAGAGCATTTCATGTGTTACTTCTTCACGCGCGACATGGCAAGATCTCTGCTATCCATCTTCAATCCAACAAGCATAACTTAACCATAACGATTCACATCTCTACGTTTCATCAGAGCCGTAGATTGAAGAATTAGAGTACGATCCATTGGTTATGCCTAATTTGCCCAATAAATTGAGATGTTCTTCGATGATATAAATCATTCGTGGGTTCTTCAAGTAATTGAACTATCTAGACACCCAAATCCTCGAATCTCTTGCTTTCAATCGCTTCTAGATCAATTTTCACATTCACGAAATGTTTGAAAGTGAGATTTTGTTGAGAGAATAGGGAGAAATTGATTCCTGTATGCCAACAATTGTCTTCAAAATCACGGAATGAATAGCCTTCTATCCAACGAGAAATTGGATCAATTCGAGTTCTATCTTGTGTTAGAAATCATATTTTCATCCCAATCTTTCTTCCTAGAATATTAGATTCCTATAATTTTAATATTGGTATTTCGTGATTTTCTCGTTCGGAAATTTCTCTCTGATTTCCTCCTCGATTTATCTGCAAATCTTGATCCAAATTCAGTGATTTTAGATTCCATGGATTCACCTTCAAGTTCTCTTTTCCAATTATATCAAAAGCCTTAATTTCTCACCTCATTTCATCATCTAATCTGATTGAATTTCAAAGAATACTTCAAAAATACCTTAATTATCCGTGGATTTGACCCTTATTCACCACTATGCTATTAAATTTGTGATTATTTTTCTAAATCGGTTATTGTGTTGACGCTTATCCGCTTGTATTCAACAACCTCGCGGATTCGCTTTGTCACATACGCTGGGTTTGCATTCTCCTCCTTTTGATCTCGCAAGGGGATGAGGTCTTGTGCTAATCACATCCTTCCCTATCTATCATCAAGTCTTCCTTTCGAGATAGCCACACACCACTATCGGGATGAGAGATACTCGCCACATGAAAAGGCATGATTCAGCCAAACAGAAATTCCTAAGATAACACAATAGGAAGTGCCTCCTTTGTAGTTTACCACTCAGCCGTAGCCACTTGTACACAAAGAAGTCTCATGGCAAGCTTATAGAAATCCATGTAGCAAAATCTATAACCTCTAATTTATCGACAATTAGTAGTGTCCAGAATACATGTGGCACCATACAATTTTAATGAAAATAATTTGATGACCAATCATGTTATGAAAGAATGAGATGTTTTTTGTTCGTGGTGCATAGGACAAAGTCAATGTCATATCTAAACATTGAATCTTTTGACACTTGCCTTGATACTTTTGGCAAGGATGAAGCTCTTGTGATGCAAGACCAGGCTGGTAATCCTAGTCGTGCAGCAAAAATACTAAAGGATGATTCTAGGGAATCGATGCCCTATGGCGACCTACGATGATGAGATGATCTGTCAAGGCCTACAAACAACTGCCTTCCCGCACGTTGTCTCAGAAGCTCCTGAAGTACTCCAAGTAGTTGCAGTCCGGGAGTCCTCCAAGTTCACGTCCTTGCAGGCGTAGGTCCTTGGGTCGGTTAGCGAAGCTCGACGATTAACCCGACGGATTGGACCACGGTCTCCATCCTCTCGATTCATCCTCTCAATTGACCTAAACTATGTCCCGATGGCAGTGGAAGCAAGTGGGGGAAACACAACAAGAAATAAAAGTACTCCAAAGTAAGGTAAGGGGATGAGTGCCTAACCTGCAGAGCATGAGCCCGGTTGGTCGTGATGGGGGAGGTCGTTCGTACGTGGCACAGACGGTCAATAGAAGTGAGCTGGGCCAGTCGATGTCGTGGGCGGGGAGATTCCTCGATGCGGCCGAAGGCGGGAGTGGGGTGCAGCCGGAGGCAGACGCGGGGGTGCAACTGGTGGCCATCCCCAAGCGTGAATAGAGGTGGACGCAGGGCACCGCCAGTGGCAGGTGAAGGGGCGCAACCGAAGGTGGGCGCAAGGGCACGGCCCGAGGTGAGTGGGAGTGCACGAGCACGGTGGGAGGGGGAGGACCAGGCGCGTGCGCGCGGGCAGCAGATCGGGGCACCGTCAAGACTAGAGAACACCCAGGGCGTGATCAAACACGTGTGTGGCTAGTCGGCTGGACACAAATGAGCATGGTCAGCTGGTTGCGCACTAGCATGGTGATGTGGAGCGTGGCGGTTTCTTGGGGCAGGTCAACAAGGGCGCAGACTAGTAGAATGCAGGTTGACTAGGCGGACGGACGTGCAGAATCACGGGAAGAGTGGCGTGAGCACACGAGGCGGGAGAATAGGCACGCGTGCACAACACGGCTGGGCGGCTGAGCGAGGGCACACACCTTCAGGACAATGGGTGGGCGGAGTGCACCGGCGCATCTCAGACCGGGCTGGGGAGCGAGAATGCAGACGTGGCCGGGTGCCCCGGCGAGGATAGCTTGATCGCACGCGCAGGTCACCAATTGAGGCCAAGGTAGGATCGCGCATGTGTTGGATGGCGTCCTGGCGATGTTGAGCTTGCATAGCAGGGAGACCAAACCAGCAACCAAGGGTGAAAGCGCACAGGCAGGACAAGGCATGACCGGGGCTGGGCGACACGCTCGGGAAGCGGCAAGAGATCAAGTGAATGGTACTCGAGCACAATCGAGCCTCTGGGTGGATTCGCGCGGTGACAGGACTCGAGCGCGCGGGCAGGAGCAGTTAGGTGGAGCGTGGGTGCTGTATGGCGGCCGAGAGGTGACGAGCGATGGTGGAATGCGGGCCCGCAGGTGCAGACGCAATTCCGACACTGCAAGGGGATTCGGAGGTAATAATAAAAGGTCCAAAAAAGAGGGGAGATGGAGATAAAAGAGGGCCCGCTAAAACACGTGCGGGCCGATAAAGTTAAAAACTAGTAAAGAGAGTAGATCCACGCCCGCGAGCTCGGATGGGGCGAGACAAAGTCCTCTAACGGTGTAGAGGAACTTCGCATCCTTCATCTCTGCTTGTCGTGGGGGCTTGATGCATGTGGGTGTCGGCTCCTCCTGCACCGTGGTCTCTTTCCTTGGTGGCAATAGGGGTCGTACGCCACCATCATGTTCTTGCTTCAGCTGCAACTTTTATAGTAGTGGTTAGTCGGATGGTCGGTCGCTCTTTATCCTTCGCTAACTACAATCACCGCAGCTTTTTTTTTAAACTGTAGAGTTAGAAGTCTTCTTTCCTTCACCTTAGCAGCAGTATTATCATTTCATGTTTTTTTATACTCACATATTGTTTCATGTAATATTTACAATTTATTCTCTCCCTCTCCATACTATCTTGGATGTAACCTCTAAATGTTTGCAACGTGATAATTATCTCTTAATCAAAATCATTTTGAAAGTCATTCATTATTGATTTCCTCTAAATGTCTCTCTTTATGAACGCTTTGTCCAAGAAATTCTGATTTTTTTTCATGACATCCAAAATTATCATAATAGGATTACAACAATTTGCACTTCAAAACTAAAAAGGAAAATGTGCTTTTGTGTTTTTTCTTGACCTGGTGTCCTTTCTTGATAAATATTATGAAAACAAAATGATTATCATTTTATTATAAATAATTCAATATTTTACACTATTATTTTTGTTGTTGTGATCATTATGACTCATTAATTAAGTATCTAGTTTTCGATACCAATGTATTAAATATCATTTAATTTTGATTATGGTTATATTGACATGCATTTGAAAATCAAACAAATTCTAAATTTTTTCATGAGATCAAAAATTATCATAATAGAAATTATCATCCAATTGGATGCTTAGAGTTTTCAATGGCCCACAATAGTTTCTAATTATTATTTTTCCTTTTAATTTTTAATCTAATTTTTAACTTATATTTTAGATTTCTATCAATATAATCAATTGGAGACAAGGCATATTTTTATTTTACATTGATCTCTAAAAATATATGATAATAGTTTACTTGATGCTTTTTTTTTCTTTTAGATTGAATCAAACAATGAATCAACATTTGTTTCCACAAATGCTACTGATAGAGGCTCTTCACAATGAAGAAAAGCCTAACGAGTCTTAGTACATTTCTTGAAGATCACGGACGATGAGTATCTTTGCAAAATTTGCAAGGTAGCCACCCCAGTGAAAGGGGTAAAAGTAAAGAGGGATAGAAGCAGTAGCACAACCAAGTTATGGAAGCACTTGGAAAAGTTTCATGTTATGATTTATAAGCAACTAAGGCCATCAAATGCTCCTAATACTTTACCAGACTACTTCTCAAAGATTTCTAAATTTTCAAGCAAGAATTCAGAGCAGACAAAGAAAAAATGCATAGATTTATTTTTTTAAGACAGGTGTACCTTTTACACTAATTGATCACCCTCAATTTAAACATTTTTTTGCAACTACAGAATATAAGGCAAAGTAGGGATTCCTAGCCGTCATTCTGGAAGACAAGGCATAGAGAAGCTATTTGAAGATGTAGGGGATAAGCTAAGAGAATTCCTTCAACCAATTGGAAGGGTGTCCCTTACTGTAGACACTTAGACAACTACAAATAATTTTTTAATACTTGGGATCACAATAAATTGGATTGATGATATGTGGAAAATTTATGAACAAGTGCTCATCGTTGAGGAGTTAGATGTATTACATCAAGGTACAATTTTGACAGAGGTGGTGCATCGTGTGTTGGAAGAGTATGATCTCACTCAAAAGGTAAGTAACATTTTATCTCTTTTTCTATTTTCAAACTTCAATCTATAAACATGATTTTTTTTTCCAGGTTTTTTCTATCACAACAGATAACTCTAGCAATAACAAGACAGTGGTGGCAAGCTTGGAAAAATTATTGAGTGAGAGTGGATTGACATTCACCAAGCAGTTTCATGTGCCACGTATAGGCCATGTTCTCAATCTATCTTTTCAAGGAGGCTTGAAGGAGTTGGGTAATTCATCGTTCACTTCATTTTTTCAGAAAATAAGGGTGATGAAGAGTGTGAAGAAGATCAAGTGGAAGTTATCTCACAAAGAACATTTGGCGCAATTCTTCATCAGCTTCGAAAATTTGTTCTTGCGGAAAATAGTACACCATAAAAATTTCATTAGTATAAGGAATTATGCGAGAGGTATAAAATGTCAAATAGAAACTTATTAACCATAGATGTCCCCACTAGGTGGGATCCAACATATGTCATGATTATGGCAGCATGAGAGAAGTGGAAGGTGTTGAATGCAATGGCGACAACTTTTCTTAAAGATGGTAAAGTAATTTCTTTAATGATGTCGAAAGAGTGGAATCGTCTTAAGATTTTTGCAAATAAACTTCTAGCTTTTCAAGAGGCCACCGAGATGTTTTCTCAGTCGACGACCATTACATCACCTAATGTTACTTTTATTTTTAATCTTTTGTTAAATCAGGTGAACACATTAATTATTGCCTTAGGTAATCCTTCTCAAGGTGTGATGGGAAGACCACTAAGCATAGAGCAATCAATGACACTCAAAAGAGCATATTGATGAACTAAAACTTGTGATACTTTATATCGTTGTTGTGTTTTAATTCATGCAATACATTTATAATACCTCACTTAGGACAGTAGTAAGCAAGGGTCGATCCTCAGGGAATCTAGGTAATGAGGCTTGTGACTAAGGTAGAAGAAGGGAGGAATTCCTATAGTAGGGAATATTAGAAGTTAGAAGAGAAATTTATAGAGATAGTGAATGTAATTTTGTAGATTAGGTTTCTGTAGTTTTAATTAGATGAGAAGGAGAGTGTTTTAAGAGTTTTTTAGAGAGTCTAAAGGGGAATTTCCCTATAGGAGCATTCTACCGAACACCTTTTGGGTGAGTAGAGATTATAGAAACAAGAAGAAGAAGAGATGAGAGGATGGATAAGGAGTAAGATGGAATTAAAGATACTACTACTTTAGGAAAGGAGTGATGATTGGATGGAAAAGAGATTGAATGATAATGGAAAGAAGAGATGAGGGGGAGAGAATAGAGGTATAAGAGTATAGAGAAGAAAAGAAGATTTGGGTAGAATTTATGAAGACAAATGGGATAACCTATGATTTAAGCAAACTACAATGAACTACATTATCCATGGAAAGGTCTACAAGCAAATCTCTCATCAGAATCTTCACACAAACCCCGTTTTTCAGTACCAATCCTAGGTCGGGTGGTGCTTGATCCACTACGACGTCGAGCTCCACTTGATTCCCTTCTCTAGAGCAAACTCGGGCATTCCACGACACCCAGTTTGGGCCTAAGCTTCTCCCCTCTTCCTACTTGTGACCTGGTGTCAAGAGAGAGCCAAAAGACAAGAGAATTCGGAGTGGGAGGAGGGAAACTTTAGGAGCTAGGGCTTCCAACCAAATCGACGGACGGGATAAATTTTTGGGACCTTTAGGAGTCCGATGGAAAATTCAACTATGTAGATGGGAAGAGCATGGTGAGATTAGCTTGCCATCAAAATTTCAGCCCAATCGGACGGCTAGATCAGAAGATATCAATGTTTGTTCCCCGAGCGTTTCTAGCCGTTGATCTGATGATCTCCTGCATCAGCAGCCCTAAATTGATAAACTCCCGAGATCGCGCCACATCACCTTAGAACCGGCCGTCAAATTTTTCCACCTCACCTGCACAGGTAAGTGACAAAACGACAAAGAAAAGTCGGTGAGTCACGATCTTCTTCTTCGCATGAATAAGAGAGCACCACCTCGCTCTCTTATTCCTTTTGCAGTAAAAAATGACGGCGCGCGAGAGGAGCTCCACATCACCTACGCAGGTAAGTACAAAAAAGATTATTATAATCCCAAAAATTTAGGTGAGAGGAATCTGCGGCAATTAATTTCGCCGCAGATTCCTTCTTTCAGCACAAATAAGAGAGTGCCACGTCGTTCTCTTACTTTTGCTTTAGATGCAAAACGACAAAACTGAAATAACAAAATGATGAAATTAATAATAATAAAAAAAACTTACGCTCTGTGGCGATTAAATCTGCCGCAGATTCTCCTATTCGCGCGAATAAGAGAGTGCCACATCGCTCTCTTATTCCGCTTAGGGTCAACAAAGCGGTGCCACCCAGATCACGACACGTGTCGCGATCTGGTGGGCATCATCTGGTCTACCTTTTTATAACCTTTAATTGCATGTATGCCTAGCTACAATTAAGATTGCATTTTAACCCTTGATGATGTTAATTTATATAGAAATCTCAGAGAACTAAGAAGATAAGCTCACTAGTCTATCTAAATATGTCAGATAATTACCTTTAAGCCCCTGGCGCTGATAAGTAAGCAGGAAATGATTAGAATAATTAGAAATATATCCCCAAAGTGCTCTAAAATTCATTTAAATCATTCGTAAAATGCAGATAAATGTATTTTGCCTTAAGAGACTCATTCCTTTGTGAGTTTATAATCTAAAAGAATTATACAATTATTACAAAAATCAGGAATTATCACATAATCATATTGAAGGCAAATTTAAGCAATTTAATCATGATAACACACAAATATGTTCCTTTTAAGCTAAATATTCATGTAACATGCAGAGTTTAAAATCATAAATTGGTGTGTTGTCACATATACTACGATGAAAGTAAAGTTACTTAAATATATTCCAAAGGTAAAAAGAATGTCAATCTTCCCTATTGCTACAATGCTAGATCCACATTTGAAACTTGAATATATTCCAATAGATGAGAAAGAGTATATCACAAAGACTTTGAAGCATTTGCTTCAAGTGATACATACCTTGCCTATATCGAGTACTTGCTCACAAAGTGAGCCATTATCTAATAATTCTACAAATTTTGTTGGCAATGATGGTTGAATTGATGAAATGAAAAAGGAAGAAGAACATAAACATCTTATTAGAAAAAACCAATATCTGATGAAATATTTGATTATTTGCATGACTCTCAAGTCGAGTGTTCTCATCTTGATACTCTACATGGTGGTGTAAGATTGGGTCTGAACAATATCCACGACCTGTAATATTAGCAAAGGGATTTCTCTCAGTTTGTGCTTTGAGCTCTCCATTAGAATGTCCTTTTCTCATGAGAACAAGAGATTATAAACTACAAAAGGAAAAAATTATCTCCAAGAACTATATATATTTTGATGACCTTAAAATTGTGGGATAAAAATGATGAATCTAATAGTGATGAAGAGGAATTTGGTAAAGATGCAAACTAACTTTCATGTTGTTAAGCTTTCTTCTTCTTTGTTTCAAATCAGTAAATTTCATCGGTAAGGTTGTTGAATATGAAATTTCATCTTTTTATTCATAGAAGTTGATATGCTTCTCTTTTCAGGTACACATGTCCATCGTCCAGAGAAACCGACATTAAGACTGAACCGAACCGTGACCGAGGTTGACCGAGGTTGACCGAGTTCGAGATTAAGACTGAATTAAGATTTGGATCGACTGGTGTGCCAAAAACCAGACCGTGACAGGTACAGCCCAACCCTATGTGTCATCTTGTATTTTATAGTTATTCATATTGCTAGTTTATCAATGAGAGAGAGAGAGAGGACTATCACAAGCATTGAGTAATGATATAATAATATAAGGGAGACCTATATGTAATTTTTAATTTCTTAATGATTGTTTTGAAACAATGGTGATTACCTTCATTGCGTCTTAGATGGGTTAGGCATAATCGAGGACAATGTTACCGTTGCCCAGCTTGGATTAATGGGTGATTTAGGGGTTTTCTTGAGTCGTTCTATGAATAGAACCAACAGTCGTATTCTCTCTCTCCTTCCTAAAATCATGAATCTTGCTTACAAGCGTTCCTCATCAGAGTGTATACTGGTAAGTAATTCATTCTCTTATTTCTCTAGATTTCTCTGCTTTTTCTAAACAGATTATTGAAGATCATTGAAGATCATTGAAGATAAATGGCACGGACTACTGCATGAGTTGTCATGATTTTTGAAATGCTTCCATATTAGATTTTTAAATGCTTCCGTATTCTCTCTCTCCTAAAATCATGAATCTTGCTTACAAGCGTTCCTCATCAGAGTGTATACTGGTAAGTAATTCATTCTCTTATTTCTCTAGATTTCTCTGCTTTTTCTAAACAGATAATTGAAGATCATTGAAGTTCATCATGAGTTGGAGAATAGGAGACTTTAATCTCTAACCTCCATATTCCGATTCTTGCCACGCATTACTGCGTGAGTTGTCACGATTTTTCAAATGCTTGCCTGTTAGATTTTTGTCGTCCGATCAGCTCTCAGCATAAGAAATTAAATTAAAATCTTCTTCTAGAAGTTTGATAAAAAAGGGTTACTTTTTTTAATCGTTTTCCTTATTTATTAGGTGGTTGTGTTCTTGGATAGTCCTCGATTTATGTACCGCATTGATTTTAGCCGATCCTGAAAGTCAGTCTCGGTTAGATCGTCGGAGGGAAGATCGCTCTTGGGTTGTTACTCTTTATAAATTATTCGGCGACAGAAAAAGACAAGATATTTGGGAAAAACATGATCGACATAGAGAGTACATTTATTTGAATCCAGAACAGGAGAAGCGACTCTCCCTCTCCTCTTCAACCTAGGTTGACGAGGGAAGAAAGGCCATGGACGACGTTCAGTGACCGATCCCTGCTAAGCGCAACACTGAACGCAAAGCCTGACTCTGATGATGCGTTCGGGCACCGGACTCAGAGGCGGATTCCACTGGCAGCACTTTGCGCAGCAGTTCGGAACCGACGTGATGGGCTGCGTGACGTCACAGCAACTCCGGCAAACCTGGACGTCGACTCCGCAGCAGCGGTTGCAACAGCGCCCCGTCATCCCCGTTCCGAACCACATGGCAACCGGAGTCACTGCAAAAAAATATAGTATATAACATACGAGAAGAGAAGATTATATATTCGTCGGCGGGATTGGATGATAGTTTAGATCTTCGATAGAAAGAAGCGTTACTTTGCGGCGGCGGGGGCGGCGATTGCGCGGAGGCTGAAAGGACGATGATAGTTGCAGCGAGCAGCCCCACCAGAGAGATTGCAACTCTTTGACCCATCTCGGTTTCCTTACTTCTCTTCAGAGACAAAATTACTCTTGATATATTGGTGCCGGAGACGAGGAGTCTATTTAAAGGGAGCAAAAACCGGATTAGCTGGGTGAGATGTTTCTGCGGGCGCGCTTCTAGAGGATGGAATGGATAAAAGATTGTCTACCGAATCAAAAATTGAAAATTTACGATTATCAATGAGCTGGTGGAAGTTTTGTCGACCCCTTGAAAAGATCCATCCATCACAGATAATAAATCTTTGACGCGGACATGCCCGCCATGAGCAATAAGATAAGCGAAGGAAATATAACAAATCTTTGAATGATGCAAATTGAAGAGAATTTTAACGATGGAACCTGAAGCCTTCGGAGAACCAATCTTTTCTCATTGGTAGTTTTCTTGGTCTCCATCTCATTCTCTCTCCATGGTTTCGCACTGAGTTCATGCACCCAGAAAAGCACGCCTCGCGCTATAAAATTTTTAGAGGGCGTGTGGTACGCACGCTTCTACTCGTGAGAATCTTGAATGGATAGTCTATTCTTGCCGAACAGAATAATCCCCACTACAAATTTATTGCAGTCTTGAAAGAATTAAATGTCCCATGGAGTTGCTCGTTGAGAAAGGATTCTATAGAAAAAAATTTGTTCAAGTTGATAGTTTTCTTTTCTCTCTCTCTCTCTCTCTCTCTCTCTCTCTCTCTCTCTCTCTCTCTCTCTCTCTGTCTCTCTCTCTCTCTCTCTCTCTCTCTTCCTCTCTCTGTCTTTCTCTCTGTGTGAGATGAGGTCGCGTGGTACTAAGGTTCTCCGGTTCCAGTGTCGGTACCGGTTTTTTGTGAAAACCTAAACCTATACCTAACTTCGGTTCGGTGTCGTTGACGGTATTGTCCGGTGTCGTTCGGTAAAACCTATACTTTCGGTGATTTGTCATTTGAAATGAAAATAAATTGTATAAGGTTTTTATGACTCCATAATACGTAAATATAAAAATATATGTTTCACAAACAAATGATAATAGAAACAATTTAGTTTTAGATAATCATCTCTCAAAATTTTAAATAGAAAAATTATCTCTCCCTCACCCTCCCTCCCTCTCGTCTCTCGCTCTCCCTCCCTCCCTCCCTCTCTCTCTCCCGCCCTCCCTCCCTCCCTCTCTCTCCCTCCTCCCTCCCTCACTCCCTCTCTCTCTCCCTCCCTCCCTCCCTCCTCCCCTCTCTCTCTCCCGCCCTCCCTCTCTCTCCCACGCTCCCTCCCTCCCTCTCTCTCTCCGCTCTCCCTCCCTCCCTCTCTCCCGCTCTCCCTCCCTCCCTCTCTCCCACCCTCCCTCCCTCCCTCTCTCTCTCTCCTTCCCTCTCTCTCTCTCTCTCCTGCCCTCCCTCACTCCCTCTCTCTCTCCCGCCCTCCCTCTCTCTCCCGCGCTCCCTCCCTTTTCTCTCCGCTCTCCCTCACTCTCTTTCTCCCGCTCTCCCTCACTCTCTTTCTCCCGCCTCCCTCACTCTCTCTCTCTCCTCTCCTCTCTCTCTCTCTCTCTCTCTCTCTCTCTCTCTCTCTCTCTCTCTCTCTCTCTCTCTGTCTCTGTCTCTCGTCTCTCTCTCTCTCTCTCTCTCTCTCTCCTGCTCTCTCTCTGTCTCTCTCTCTCTCTCCCTCTCTCCCTCTCTCTCTCTCTCCGCCCTCCCCCTCTCTCTCTCCCACTCTCCCTACTCCCTCTCTCCCCCTCCCTCTCTCTCTCTCTCGCCCTCCCTCTCTCTCTCTCGCCCTCCCTCTCTCTCCCGCCCTCCTCTCTCTCTCTCTCCCATCTCCCTCCCTCTCTCTCTCTCTCCTGCCCTCCCTCTCCTCTCTCTCTCCCTCTCCCTCCCTCTCTCCCCGCTATGTTACTTTCCTACATTAAATTCTGTCACTCCCCCTCCCGCTTCCCCCCTCTCTCTCCCTCGCGCGGGGAAGAAATTCTATCTCGCATGGGAAAATCAGTGAAACCAAAAGCTTCTGTGACACCGGAAAGCGAAAACTGAAACCGAACTGAAGCCTTCGGTTTAAATTTTTTTTTGCCACCGCCAGTATCGGTTCGGTTCGGTTTTGGGGTATCCGGTACGGTTTTGGAGATCCTTACGTGGTACCCACGATGCTACAACGTACGCTTGAGTTGAAGATATGGCAGATAATTTCACTAATGAGAGAAAACTTTGGTAGAATCTTTTTAAGAACGCATTGCATCTTTCACGTACACCTCCCTCTTTCATCAATCTTTTCCCCTTTCTCATTATTTTGACCGACATTTTAACAGTTTCTAGCCATAAATCAAATTTCTCATCATCCAATCAACAGTGTTTCATCTGCAAAAGGAATTTAGAAGTGTTTGATCAGAGATCATTGCTAGAGTGCATTTTACTTTCCCAATCTTTAGATTAGGATCGTTTTCATCTATGTTTTCCATTTTCTCATTATTTTTACCCACATTTACACAGTTTTAAACCATAAATTGCATTTTTCATTGTCTGATCAAAGGTTTTTGATCTTCAAAAGGAGTTTGGAAGTAATTAATCGGAGAGCAGTGCTAGAGTGCATTTTTGGAGTCTTTAGATTAGGATCATTTTCCATCGATCTTTGTCCATTTTCTCATTATTTTCACCCACATTTACATACTTTTAAACCATAAATCATATTTTTCATCATTCGATCAACGATTTTTTATCTTCAAAAGGAAATTGGAAGCGTCTGATCGGTCTGTTGCAAATTTCACATACACCTCCATTTTTCAATGATCATTCCACTTTCTTAAACTAAAAAATTACCCAAAATATTCCTTGATTTCAATCTTTCAATCATCCTCCTTGTGCATTCAACCTTGACTTGATACTATTTTATAATTTAAGATTATGTTTAAAGAGCATATCAACTGGTAAACTTTATTAAGGGCAGCATATTGGTCACCACGGTCATCTCTAGTTGCCACTAGCGAATTAGGGCCCACCAATGTCAATGGAGGTTGCTAAGTCATAAAGATCTGCCCCAAAAACAATCATGGTTGTTGGGGCTGCCATGGCAGTGATTAGGCTAGGAGGACAAATGCAGTGTGATCGTGGGATCGTCAAGTACACACATCGTTGCATCAAAATTATAACCAAAATCATTTAAATTCAAGATTAATTAGGATTAATTTATTACATAGGTCGGTAAGGGTTGAATGCATAGAGAATTAATATTTATTCTTGAGATGTTTTCAAATTTTCTCAAATTGGATCATAAATTAAGATGAAAATTAGAAAAAATATATATATAGATTTGGAAAGAAGACTTAAAGATCTATCCATGGAATCAAAATCACTCAAATTGGATCCAGATCCACTAAGAAATCAAAGAGTGAAGTTAGGGAGAGAAATTTGTTCGTGATGAGAGAAAATGAGGAAATTAATTGAAAGTCGCCAAATCTAAGCTTTGAAATCAAAATTTAATGCTTAAAACACAAGCTAACCCAATTAATCACTAGATCAAGGGTTTTCATTCAACAATTTCAAAAATAGAACTTCGGAGCTCAAGCAGTGATTTCTCCTCATTTTCTCAACAAAAAGCTTGATTTCAAAACACTCCTTGGATGCAAAAATGAGTTTATAACATGATTGAAATAAGAGATTCAAGAATTGAGCTGTCCAAGAGGTCTGATTAATTGAAAAATCTAAGAATGCATACATCCTCGAAGAGAAAGAGTTTAAATAGAATGAAATTTAAGCATGGTTGTTGTATCGTCACTTCATGTTTGATCAATGGGATAGATGAAACATTAGGAATTCGAATCGATGTCGCTAAGTCATGGTTGTTAGATTTGAGATGAAGCGTCGGGATTTCATTATGTCATCACATGAATATAAAACACCCTTTGATGTCATCCATCATTTTCGAATCGAGCACTTCAAATTTCACCACGTGTTGAGGTGAGTCCATAGGTCGCATTGATTCTCAACTATTATAACTGATGGACATTAGGCGACCCATAAGCCAATAAAAGCTCCATGTATCTCAATTATCTTCATGAAAATGAAATTTATTCATTGTCATTCCCGTGTGATGTTTGCAATGAAGTCTACGAGCATATCTAATTACTAAGTAAATTATGCTGGGATCATAATACAATGATCACTAGTCTTTAAACATATGTTTTAAACATTCGTATTCATAAAAATTTGAGAAGGATATTAAATTATCCAGAAAGAATAGTAATATCCAACATAACCTATATGATGAGTATGACTGATCTTGTAACCATTGGTGTGGAGACAGTAAGGATGTATAGTGGAGAAATAGTTAATTGAATTGATATGTATCAATCCATGAATGGTATTATACTTAATTGTCAACCTGGTTTATTCATGGCATAGTTGTCTATATGGTCCTTTGATTTAAGACATTGATAACATGTAATTTCATGCATTAATATCATGCATTTTATGCACTAATTTGTTAAAATATAATCATAAATATATGTTATCGTGATTTGAACTGATTAAAATGATAATTTTTCTGTATAAGATAGTATTCTTGATTTTTCATAAAGTATGAGCATTAAATGACATCAATTCATCAAGAATATAATATTTATTAAAAAAATAAGATTTCTATTTCTTTTTTAGACTTTACAGATTTTTCTAGGAGTTTTTAGAAATTAAAATCTTTGAAAAAAGAAAATAAAATTAGAGAAAAAGAAAAGAGAGAGGACATCTCTCTATATGCCACTCTCTCTCACGTGACAGAAATTTTTGTCACGATGGGAGGCGTCCCACTCTCTCTTGTGACAAAAAATTTCCGTCGCAATAAGAGACGTGCCTCCTCCACCCTCTCTCACTCTCCCCTTCGACCTCTCTCCTCTCCTTCTCCCCTTCTTTTCTTCTCATTTCCTTCTTCCTCCTTTCCCTTCATTCTCTTCCCTTTTCTCTTTTCTCTTCCCACTTCTCACTCTCCCAAAAGTGGATGGAAAGTGGAGATGGCATGACTGAGAGAGAGGTGGAAGAAGATGTGAAGTTCCATCGTGACTCAAAAAAAGGAAAAGAGAAAATAGAAGAGAGAGGAGAGAGGAGACATAAAATAATTTTAACCAGATATTTGAGAAAAGTGGTTTCGACGAAAGCTGGTTAACTAGCACAATCTTAGGAGAGAGACATTAAATCAATGGTCCACATTTCTCTAAATTAAAAGCTTGATATCTGACGATCCTAATGGAGTTAAGGGTTGAAATTTCATGGGCATGATCATCATTTCAAGTTTGTCTAACTTTATGGGGATGATTTAGATTCAGAGATGAAAAAATTATGGTTTTCAATGTTTCACTGTATGCTTCTAGCATTGGCTAGCCAAAACAAAAGAAGGCAACGATTGATCATTCTTTATGTGTGAAACAACATTCTTAATTTCTTTTCTTTTCTTTTCATTCCTCATTTTGGATGTGAGATGCCAAGTCCGAGCAAAATATATAGGCTCTCAAAGGTATGTTTTGATTAGGGAGCCTTAGTAGATTGTGTTTTCATCATGAATCCTTATAATAGAACCATTGTTATCATCTTTTCAATTTTCTTCATCCTTTTATCAACATTTCACATTGCCAAACCCTAAAATCACTTTTCCACCATTGAACAAGGGTTTTGGTCTTCACAAGGAGTTTGAAAGCAATTGTTAAGTTCATCTCCTTTCCGTGCACATTTTCTTCTTTTCATTGTTCATCTCCGCTTTCTAAATCTACAAAAAAATACTAAAAAATATCCTGATTTCAATCTTATAACCTTCTTCCCAGTGGACTCGTCCTCGACTCGCCAGTATTTTAATTAACAATCAGATTTGAGTATATTTTCTTTGAGAAGTAAATTTGAGCATTCAACGACTGTATTTGTATACACATCAAACACACATAAAATCTTGTGGATGGATGACCGTGTTTTGATTATGACTAAAGAATCTCTAGTCACGAGATCTATAAACATCATACATTAGATATAAAATGAAGTCAAAGATTATTGTGTGGCTAAGATGGGATCATGCATACTCAGTATTTGAGGAGATTGACTCAAGGAATGAGATGCAATTCAATCCTTGCCCAAAGTATTAGAGATATCGGAGAAGGAATTTACGATGATTTTCTCCATGTATTAGTACTAACTTAAGCGACCGATTAGGTTTTGAGAATTGATCATAACTAAGTCATTCATGAGTCTCATGTGGATGAAGGATTATACATACATGATAACCTATGATGGAAAGGTTCCATACGTGAGTTCTTATATACTCTATATCTCAAAGAGTACATGGAGTAGCTTGGCACCCAATGGACTAGCAACTAATTCTATTAATTAGGTTAAATTGATCCTTAATTAATTAATGTATTTTTTGATGTAAATAATTAATAAAGGTTGATAGATAAGGTGTTATTGGGTCTATAGAGTTATTAACTAGTGAGAGGGTCACAAACATAAGGTCCATAGATGTTGGTAGATATAGACATAATGATGAGGGTATTTATGAAGAATTTGTATACTAGATAACTATAAATAAAGGGAGAATGAACAAAACTCAAGGTGCCCCTACAAGCCTTATGTGAATTCTCTCCTTTTTTTTTCTTTCTCTCTTGGTGAAGAGCTTTAAAGGAGGAAACCTAAGCATCCAAAGATTTTGTGGAAATTGTTAGAGGCTAGACACTTGAATAGCTTCAAAAACTCCTCCAAGTGAAATGTGTAAGTATATTCTCTTATATATACTATATGATAGTATATTCTCTTGGTACCTTAAAATTTTGGATATCTAATTTAATATATTATCTTTCACTCAATGTTTTGATCAAAATTCTAGAAGACTTATCAATCTCAGAATCTGACAATAACTCCCTTGATGGATGGCCATGATTCATTGACGCTTTGTTAAAAACAATAAACACCCAATGAGAAACCCCCTTGTACCCCCCATTTTAAGTGAAAATCAATAGTCTTGGCACAATTTGTCGATTCACCCTGATCCGATGCCTCTAAGCACCCCATGTCACTTGCTTAAAAAGAATTAGTCCCACATGAAAAAAATTGTAAATTTTACAAGTATAAATAAGGTGGTGAGTTTATTGATTAATTTCAGCCCACTACAGTCTTTTAACACTAATTACGCTCCTAATGCACACCACGTGCAAGCTATGTGCACGCCACGTGGTGCTCTCTCACACACACACTACATGACGACATGCAAGCATATGTACCATGTCAGCCCACACTTAAAATTTACAATTTTTGATTTTTTAAATAAAATAAATTCATACAAATTCTTAAAAAATCCCTAAAAATTAGAAAATTCATTTCCTTTAAAATAGAACTCCATTTTAATCAATTTTTTGTTTGATTAGAAATTGAATACTCTATATTTTATACGATATACTTAAAGAAATAACTCGAGAATAAATTTTTAACTTTAAAATATACTCAACTCACTTAGAAAATAAAAGTAAATAATTTTAGAGTGTACGTGAAAATATTTTTCTCTTTTTATTGTGGATCTAAAACTCAATTAAAATCTCAAATAGAGTTGGGATAATCTATTTAAAATTCAAATATTGATTTATACATGACTAACCCTTAGACTAATGTATTTTGAGATTTTTGATGATAAAAAATTGCATAGAATGATTAATATGCACACAAAATATGATAACATGCATAAGAATCGTGTGAATTGTGCCTTAAAATGAACTAATAATCATATAATTACAAGTAAATATTACATGTTATCGAGGGTCCCAATCTAGAAATAGCCACAATTTGAGGTTAGTCTTTTAATGGTGGTTCTAGTAAGAGAGCTTGTATCTACTAACAATTAGAGCATGAGGTCACCCTTCAATGATGCATTTACGAGGAGTGCTATTGCAATGATGTCTATGCCAAGACTGTCATCGCCCAGTGACATCTAGAGATGAGCGATGTTTTTTGATAGCCGCCAAGCTATACGTTGCATTAGTGGCAAGGCAATGGCGGAGCAACATTCTGCCTCAGCATTCTTGTTCAAGCGACACTATTTGGGATTGTTCCTACATCTCAGTTAACTCACTTAGGTCTAACTTCACTCGCTCTGCTCACACTACTCCTCCAATAGCTCTAGTACTTAGTTAATGCCCTGGCCACTAGAAAGGTGGCACCAGAAATAGGCTATGGCTAGTACGACAAAAAGGCAGCTCTAGTAGTATCACAAAGGCAGCATGACAACATAGTGGAGCAAGAAATAAGGCAGCCTTGGTGGGAGTATGATAAAAGTTGGACAAAAACATTTGTGAAGTAATATTCACAATGGCCAGGAGCTATGAATGACAAAAAGGAGATGACATCATCAACAAAAGGGCGATGATACAAGTGATGATAGCATGATGGTGGAGGCATCAGCTTAGTGAGGCCGAGAAAGAGGGAAATTTCTCTAATATAATGTGGACGAGAAAAACCATAGAATCAAATAACCAAAATAGAGAGGTTAGGTTAGGTCATATAGAGATAAGGAAGTGAGAGAACATGAGAGCATGGGATAGTGGGCTAGAGGAGAAGATGAGACAATGGAGAACATGGAATAGTGGCATGTGTCTTTAATAGGACAACCCGTCATTGGTGAATGGGTCACCTTGACATGGGCTGAAATGCTCATTAAAACAATATTTCTAGTTGGTATCTCAAATTTCTAGTCTCATATAGCTAGTCTAATAAATATTTTTACTGGGACAGCATCATCATGTATCAATTATATGAAAAATAATTACCTAAAATTATTGTCTTCCCCATACATTTGAATTGTGAGCCTTTTAAAAAAAATTGCCTTGAATAAAACTATCAAAATTTAATTAGTTAATAACTGATAACATGCTAATTAGACATAATAATACATGATTATTCATGCATATTAAGGCATAAAAGATTCCATCCCTATACATGTTATCATATTTATAAGTGTTTATCTATCATTCTATGGAAAAATCATTATAATATCAAAATACATTAATTTAAGGTAAATTATGATGAATTAAAGATAAATAATTTTATAACCCATCTTTACTTGAGATTATAAGTAATTTTTAAAAATAAATAGTGAGAGAAATCATTTTGTATATATTAATTTAATTTTCTAAGCTTTAAAATCTTAAAAAAAGAATATATTTTTGAAATAGAAATTAAATCTCTTGTTATTTATTAAATTTGATTTTTTAGAATGATAGATAATTTAATTTCTGATCAAATGAAAGAAATTTGAATTAATTTGGAGTTATATTTTGAAAGTTATGAATCTTCTAATTTTTATCAATTTTTCCCAATTTTTCTGAATTTTTAATAAATTTTTCAGGTTTTTTCGGACTTAAAAATCAATTTTTCTAATTCAAAATCAATTTTTTGGATTATTATTAGCACACAGGTGTCGTGGTGCAATCAGGAGCATTCGATCAGTCGTGATCGATGATCAAAGGCGAGATGTGACATATGATAACATGCTAATTAGATATGATAACACATCATTATTAATCCATATAAAGGCATAAAAGATTTCATTCATATGCATGTTATCATATTTATAAGTATTTATCTATTATTCTATAAAAAAGTCATTATAATCTCAAAATACTTTAATTTAGGGTTAATTACAATGAATTAAAGATCAATAATTACTTGAGATTATAAGTAATTTTTAAAGTTAAATAATGAGAGAAATCATTTTTCTAAAGATTCATTTAATTTTCTAAAGTTAAAATCTTAAAGAAACAATGTATTTTGAAATAGAAATTAAATCTCTTGTTATTTATTAAATTTGAATTTTTAGAATGATAGATAGTTAAATTTTTTATCAAATGAAAGAAATTTGGATTAATTTGGAGTTATATTTTGAAAGTTATGAATTTTCTAATTTTAAGGGATTCTTCCAGAATTTTTCTGAATTTTTAATAAATTTCTAAGGATTTTCCAGACATAAAAATCCATTTTCCTAATTTAAAATCAATTTTTCAGATTATTTAAAGCACGCAGGTGACGCGACGCAACCTAGAGCGTTCGATCAATCACGATCAATGATCAAAGGCGTGATACGATGTGGCGCATCGTGGGACGTCTAATCGCGCGTGAAATTAGAGCAGTTGATCGTCACTTATGTGATGGGGGTACGTGGCAAAATCGGGTGCATCGGATTGCATTTTAATCTCAGCCGTTGATCAAGAAGAGTTATAACGGTCAAGATTAAATCGACGGAAAATGCATTTGATGCGTCCGATCGCGATCCAACAACGTGTGTTTTTATGCGTTTTATAACGCATGCAACGTGGCTTCATCTCGAGCGTCAATTGGCGATCGGACGGCTGTGACTTAACGATAACGATTCGCATTCAGTGCATTTCATCAGAGCCGTTGATCATGAATTAAAAGGACTATCGAACGGTTACGCCCAAATTGTCGTATAAATTGAGATGTTCTTGGAGATTATAAAGCATTCACGAGAAATTCGAGTAAATCGAATTGTAGATACCAAATCTCTTGAATATCTTGATCCCAATCGCTTCTAGAGTCATTTACACGTCCGAGGAGTGCTTAAAATCAAGATTTTGACGATCGACGAGGAAGAAATCGATGCTTAAACTCCACGAATCGTGATTTTAGGATTTTGATGTAGCCTTGATTCCGGCGATTAATTAGATCAATTCGATCGCAATTGTGGGTTAGGGGTCGTGTTTTATCCTAATATATCTTTGTTTAGCATTTAATTTTCCTTTAGAATCGTAATTTTAAGTAATTTCATTCTTAGTCTTGGTAATTTCGCGATTTTACGTTTCGGAAAAATCACCTCCCTTCAATCTTCAATTTCTACACAAAATCAAAGTTAAATTTATTGATTTTTGATTCTGTGAATTCGTCTTCAAGTCCTCTTTCATAAAATACCATTTTCCCCAATTTCTATTACCGATTCATCGTCCGATCTGATCAAATTCAAAGAGATCACCATAAATTTCCCTAATTCCCTCTAGATTCGACCCATATTTACCATTATACCCCTCAATTCGATTAATTTCATAAAATTGGTAAGTTTGGACTTTATTTTGACACGAGACCGTGTATTTTCAACGACCTCGCTGTCTCGTTCCGTCAACATGGAGCAACGTGAGACGTCCGATCGCCCGATTAAATCGTGATCATCAATCTTCACTTGAGGCGTAGGGTATGTGGCATGATCTGATTCATCGGCGCATCAATTTAATCTTAGCCGTTGATCAAAGGAGTTATAACGGCTAACATTAAAACCAACGGAAACACATTTGAGACATAACGATCAAGATCCAACGGCGAGCGTTTGATGCGTTAATTATAACGCACGCGAAGTGGCATCATCTCGACGGTCAATCGAAGATCGAACGGCCATGACTTAATCGTAATGATTCTCATCTGATGCATTTCATCAGAGCCGTTGATCATAGATTAAATGTCGATCGGACGGATTACGTCCAAATTGCCGTATAAATTGAGGTGCTCTTCGACGATATAAAGCATTCATGGGAAATTCGACTTAATCTAACTGTTTAGACAGAAAATCCCTTAAACCTCTTGCTCCCAATCGCTTTTAGACTCATTTCTGCATCCACGGAGTGCTTGAGAGTAAGATTTTGACGATCAACAAGGAAGAAATCGACGCTTGAACTCCACGATTTTGTTTTTTCTGAATTTGGATGAATAGCCTTGATTCCGGCGAGTAATTGGATCAATTCGAGCGCAATCTTGCGTTAGGGATTGTGTTTCATCCTAATCTATCCTTGTATAGCTTTAGACTTCATTTTAGAATCACAATTTGAGTCAATTTCATTCTTCATTCGGTTTTTCATAATTTTAATTTTCAGAAATTTCTCTTCTGTTCATTCATGGATTTCTCTGCGAAATCAAATCCAAATTCAGTGATTTTTGATTCCGTGGATTCTTCTTCGAGTCCTCTTTCCAAAAATATCAAATTGAATAATTTCTATCACCATTTTCAGCGTCTAATTTAATCAAATTCGAAGAGATCTTTTGAAATTACCTTAATTTCATGTGAATTCGACCCTTATTTACCAATATACCCCTCAATTCGTGATTTAATCTTAAAATTGGTGAGTTTGGATATTATTTTGACTCTTGAGCATGTGTTTTCAACAACCTCGCGATCTCAATTTGTCAATAACATTTGATTAATATCTAAGATAATGTCCACAAGTAATGTTTATGATGAATACAGAAGGATCTATCATGAAACACTTTCAAAGCAAAAATATGTCAAAACATAATTGAATTTCTCAAGAAAAGCCATGTGAACTTTGATTTTGATGATAGATAGCCTCACTGATTTTACAAACATCTTACATTCCCACTAAGAAGAATACCGAGGGAGTCACTTCACTAACACATGATTTTTAAGACTACCATATAAATGGAATTGATGACATCCAATTAGTGAAGAAAATTCTAGTGCAATTCAATGGTGCAACTGAACATGACATTTCTGAAACTATCAAGTTCAAGATTTTCAATGAACATTATACATTGCATGGAATTGGATTTGATTGAGTGTTCATGACATTTTTAGGCTCAAATAAACCAATAGAATACCCCCATTTAGCCTTTAATGAGGAGGCCCACTAGGGCCCATATTTTTCCTCTCTCCCTCTATATAAACTTATGTACTCTCTTGTTTTCATAATCAATTCAAGGGTTCTTCCCTTTTCTAGTTCATAGAACTAGAAACATGAATTTCGCCATTGACTTGGAGCCGCTTGATATATGAAGAAAATTCAAAAATAGTTTAATGGTGTGTTTTGTTCTCTTTAAGATGAGAATAACCAAAGAATTTCACCTATTTTATCAAACAAAATCAAGTTTCTCCAACCAAATAATGAGCCCAAGAAATCAAGATATTGACGAGAACATGCCAAGTCCATCTTGATATGACAAGTCATCGATTTTTCAATCATTTGGATCAGTTTCTTGCTAACTTTGAGTTAGTATGGATTGGTTTTCTCTTATCCCTCAACCTATAGTTTTAGATTAGTTTTTCAAGGTTTAGATTCATTGATTTTGATCATTTTCATTTTCTCTCTCCTCATCATACATATTATGTCTTACTTCTTGCTCTAAATTCTTCCTTCATTTGCGTAGAATTTTTGTAGAATTTTAGTTATTGGAACGATACACAAGTATCTTTATAAATTTATCATTTTCATTGAAACTAAACCACATTTACTATCTACTTTTATCAAACTCTCTTATGTTTGAGATTTTCAAATTTTAATCAGTACTCTATGTGGATTTAAGTGAGTTACAAATTTTTTGTTGACCTATAATCAAGGGCATTAAAAACAACATGATTTCATGATGCCCCCAATAAGACCTTACCTCGCATTAAATGACAATCTACCTCAACATATTCAGTGCACTCATGAATGTCCACATCATTTCAGCAGGTAGGTAAGGCATCCATTGATACCCTTCTTATGCACTAGATCTGCAAAAAATATTCTTCTCCTCGAATATCCAAGTAACTAAGTCACTAGCAAGATAACCACAATATCCATTTGTAAATTTTCTATCTCCATGATCTTTGACATAACATGCATGTGAAAAAGCTTAAGTACAAAGATGAATACGTCAATATATATGAGTTTTACTCATATAGGAAAGAACATAAGGTGCTACGATCCAGAAAACCTCTATGTTCATACATAAACTGGCTCCATAGCTTGACAAAAAAGAAATACCTAGAGGCACTACAATCAAATAATCAACTTTCCAATCAGCCTTTGATACCAACTTGCATCAAGGGCAACACATCCAAAAACCTTTGGAGTTATGGAAAAATATTTTAGCTCTAGGAAGATGACAATGAAGAGGAGTTTATGCACTAAGAGGAGTATGAAGAATACAAGTAATCAAATAATTGGTCGTTAAAATTGCCTTCGTCAAGCTATCGCTTGCCCATCGGCCTACCTCCTTCTCTAGAAATGATTCTCGTGATCTCCAGCTCACCGACATAGTTTCATGATCATACTTATATGATGAGAATGATTGATCTTACGACTAATTGTGTGGAGACACGAACGTGGACATTGGGTGCTCTTCAAAGAAAGAGTTCAACAGATTTATCTGTATGGATCCTTGAATGGTGGTATACCATCCAAGTTGATATGTGTCATATTTGTATAGGTGGCCCTTAGACTTGAGAATTCAAATACATCTTGTGGATGGATATTTATTTTTCCTACGTATATCTAAATAGAAACTCCAACCCATCAATTCTCAGACACAAAAAGATGTTCATGAAATTGATTTCTTCATTGTGGTAAAAAAGGGCACTAGAAGAGAAACTGTAATAAGCATCTAAATAAGATAGTTCATATCACGAAGAAGCATGGAGATGCTTTAGGTGTCAATATGATATATCTTTACTTGTCTTCCAGAGATTCCCCATCAACGGGTATGGGATATTGGATGTGTTTCTCACCTCTACCATGAGCTGCATATGATGACAAGTAAAAGAAAGTTGTGTAGAAGTGAGGCAAAGCTGAGGTTAGGAAATTGAAAAACTCGACATGATGGTTCTAGGACAATGAGCCTTGGGTTTCCTTCAAGAGAATCATCTCCTTTGGAGGATCATCATTATGTCCCTAGAATAATGAACAACATAATTGATACTCTTTGACTATTGTGATCACACATTCATCTTTGAGGACTTTATGTTCTATCTAATATATAATGCTTTGGAGATCACATGGCTTGGGATTCGTAAGTCATAGTCAAAACACGGTCATATATTCACAAGATGTCTTTAGTGTCTCAAGTCAAAGGACCACGTACACAACCATGACATGAATCAACCTGATTGACAATTAGGTATAAAACCATTCAATAATTTGTAGGGATCACTTTGGTGAACTCTTTCTCCAAAGAGCACCCACTATCTATCCTTGGTGCTTCCACATTGATAGCTTCAAGATAAATCATGATCATCATATGATTTAGATCAAATGGTGCTAATTTTTTTAATATATATAATTGGATGTCCTTCTCAAATATCTTATAAATTGGAACCTATGTTTAAAGACTAGTCATCATTGTACTATGATCTCATCATAATTTACTTAATCATTACATATACTCATGGATTTCATTACAAACATCATATAACAATGACAATGAAGAAATTTAATTTCAATGAACATAAACAAGATACATAGAATTATGATTGGCTTGTAGGCCACTTAATATCCATCACGTCTGATAATTTCTTCAAAGGTACGAGGTTATGAAGAGCCTAAAAAACTCTACTCCAACGGTAGTCTATAAGATTTAAGGACGTTATTGAGAAGAGAACGCATGGGGCTGAAATAATTTTTTTGTTTCTCGCACGTCTTCAGAAACTACAAGTAGGCTCAAATTATCCCAATTTGTGACCTACCATACAATATTTTCAGGGTTCTTGTAGGCTGACATTGATATGTTAATCTTCACATCTAACTGTGTACGAAAATAAGTCCGTGAAAGGGAGTGTGTTTCCTAGGATCGTTGTGACAACATTATAAGCACGTTGACTTCTCAAGGGTTGGAGGACGATGAAACTTGCCAAATATTCAAGGGCACATGCCAAATTATCTTTGGGTTGAAAGAATGATTGGGATTGGCTGATCTTGGACAATAAACTGATTGGGGTGTAACTAAAAGTGAGATTGTCATCGGATCATGAAATTTTGATTTCTTTTAATAGATTAGTTTCTTGAGATCTAAATATTACAAAAAATATGTGTCTCCTTTTGAATGAGTGTTCACATATCGATACATGTTCTAATGCGCAATAATTTTAGCATGTCTTGACGAGACGAATAGTTATGCCGGAAATGTTGGGACAAGCAATTGATAAGATCATGAAGACACTAATTTAACTCTTTTGAATATTTAATGAAAATTAAAAAAATTGGTATTTTGCATTTATTTATCTCTTATTTATGTGTATCACTTGTTTATGATAGTACGCCTCATCAGTTCTACAAATAATGTCAAGTTGCATTAAAATGTGTATCATATTCTCTTTGTGCCATTGATTGTTTCCAAGGCTTGGTTATTGAGAATTTCGTTATCTAGGCTATCAAAATTTATCTTTACTCGATATTTATATTAGAATAAAAAAAGTAATTAATTTTTAAAATTATTGAGTTTCTGCGTAATCTAAAGAAAAATATCATCGTAAAAGCAGCTTGACTTCATGAAGCGTGCACTTGGATTCGCTACGCAAAGAGATAACTCAATTGTAGGAAAAATCCATGGTTAAATACATGAAACATACCCTTGTGCAAAACTAGGTTGATGAAGTATGGTATTGGTGCAGTTTGGATATTGAAATTCCTCATTTGGTAATCCAATATTCACGCAACATTTTTTTCACATCGATGTGAATTCAGTCGACAATATTGACAGTTTTTCCACCCATATTATGTGTGATTTAAACTGAAAAATTGGATGAAATCTGTTAGATCATTGCCCAGAGCATTTCCCGTCTTGAGCTTTTTGTCGGCATCGATGAGAACCATGATAATTATAGATCTTGTTCTCAGCGAAACTACATGAAGTTTACATGGCCATGTGGCGTTCATAAATTCTTTACTATTTGGGAATATATTGCACTTGTTGATAGCATTTGATTTCAATATATTCCCACATTTATAGTGATAATAAAATCAATTCAACAAAAATGAGAAAAACAAAATTGAAGGCTCAATTGATGATTTCTTCCCTGCTGTTTTCGTGCAATACCTTTGTGCAATTTAATGTATGATTTCTTTTCCATGCTATCTCGAAATCATGATCATGGAATTTCGAGAATTACTGATCGTTTTCAGGCCAACCCATGATCATGACATGTTCACGTTCCATTCAATCAGCCTAGGTTCATTATTGAGTGAGAATGGATTCAGTAATTACCAGACCAGTTGGCGGCACTGTCAACTTTGCGCATGCCGACTGGTTCCTTATTGGATGCCTCATCGATCGTGAATGCCAACCCGCTGACTTGCCCTTGACTGTCGACCACTGGCACAGCCTTCATCTCCTTAGATGGGTGCTCATAGCTTTGCAGACCCTTGAATGTAGTAAAGAAGCACCCTGGTCATCCCACCACAAGCATCAACATTGATGGTGAAGAAGATGAGCAAAATATAAAAACATGATCTACGAGATGATCGTTGATGTGATCCTACACTTGATCTACAACATGATATTTACAGCTTGACTGTGAGATTATTAACAACATGGATCTCAAAGATGATCTTTAACATGATTTAGAAAAAGGATCTACAATGTGATCTCAGACATAGTCTATGACAACATGGATCACAACATGACCTGCACCACGATACAAGACATGGTCCATGATTATGTTCTAGGACTTAGTACATGATATGATCCACAAAATGATCAACAACGTGAATCAGATTTACAACTGATCAACAATGAGATCTAAAAAATAATCTACAACAAAAGTAAACCATAATTGGCATCCGACTTTAACATGATCTACCATGCAGTCTGCAAGATATAGCATGATCTACAACATGACTGACAAATAATCTACACGGTACACCATGTAGTCTACACTGTGAATTACAACATGATCAAAAACTGAAACGGATAATATAGCGATCTACATAGTGATCAACAGTTGATATAAACATGATCTACAATAATATATACAACATGGTAGAAAACTTATAAACAGCATGAATTATAACATGAGCAACAATCTGATCGACAAATGATTGACACCATGGTCTATGATATGATCTACAATATGACCTTTGGGGAACACAGCAAATGATTTTCCGCATCCCTTCTTCACAGTCTCAGAATCCTCTGAGAACACAAGACGGCCTTCAGGATCGGCCCCCCAGAAGAATGGCACACCCTCTTCCAAATCCTGATCCCACACAGGACACATAGGAAAAGATTTTGAGTATATAAATCAGGATATCAATATCATTTACCAAGAAAATAACATAGTCCCTGTCACCATTAGATTTCTTTTTGTTCAAGCAAACATGCTAAAATTCGAAATTCTGTCAAATTAGAAATACTCACAGCCGCAACAAACACGACTTTGGCTGAAATGTCATAGAGGATGAACGCAAATTTTCCACGGAGATCTCTCACAACTTGATCTGCGGGATATGGCCCCCTGTCTCTAAGAGTCTTGTACGCTTCTATGATGATGGTGACCTCATTCGCAGTCTTGTTCAACCCATATTGCTGCTTGAGGGGACCAATGTTTTCGATGTTTCCCTCAAAGATGCAAAATATATCATCAACAACAGCGAACAATCTGGGACAATTGAAAAAAGCTAACTGGATGTCATTCTGAATCGCATTTAATTTTAGAACTCGGTTCTTGAATAAATAAAAGTTCAGCATAAATATTTGTCCAATTTCACGAGCATAGAGTCCAGAATATGAGACTGAGGGATTGATACAAGGAAAGAAGGACCCCATTTACTATTAGTTCATTTGTGATAAAGATTGAATGAGTGAATTATTCTCCTCTTATTGGATTAATAATCACTGAAAGATGTAGCGAGTATGATGTTTTAATCTTCAAACCCAGAGGTAACAGAGATTCGTAGATGGCGGACTCATTATAACGCGCCATGAATGACTGAATGGGCAAAACAAAAGGATTTATCACGATCCAACCCAAAAAAAAAAAAGAATTAATCAGAATTATGCAAGGCCAAGAGTACATCAAGGAACACAAAAATCCAGACTGAATGACTTGCAGAGACGCTATCTAATTCAAGAGAACCTGACATACAGGAACTGTGGTAACTCCAGAAAAGGGGCATCAAACATGTAATACTAGGTTACATCCGTCAAAGAGGATTCTACTTCTCAGAAAAAGAAGCAGTTGCGCCAGATCAAAAGCTCCCTTATCCTAATCAAAATCCAAAAAAACTTAATAGACAAAAAATGCATCTCAGACAAATCCTACGATAAACCCAGAAATCTAATCTTAGGTAAAATAAGATTACACTTCCCCAGAGGATAAACAATCATTACCCGATTAGTTTAAAAACTTGCGACAGCACAATCTCAGAGAGAACATCGGTATCAAGCATGTAACCTTATATTACGTCGGCAAATAAAGGATTCTGCTTCTCAGATGAGAAATTCGTGACAAAAAAACCAAAATCCAAGAAAATATCACAGGCAAAAAATGTACTACAGACAGATCCTAGAATAAATCCAGCAAAAGACATCAAACATACAATCTTCTGTTACATACGTAGGATAGGACTGTGCTTCTTCGAATCGAAAAAGGAAACATCACAAACAGATCCTTCATGAAATCAAACATGTGAACTAATATTACCAGGGTAACAGAGGTTCCTGATTCTTGGAATAATAAGTGATCGCGCCAAATCCAGAAATATCAAAAACAGATCCAGCAACAAATCAAACATATAACTTCATATATAACCAACAAGGCAAGGTAACAGATGATTCTGCGAGCGACCGCGTCAAATAAAAAAAAACTTCACAAACAGATCCCACAACAAATCAAACAAGAAAGCTAACATTACCTAGGTAACAGAAGATTCTGTTTCTCAGAAGAATAAGCGATCGCGCCAGCGGAGCCGAGATTCACCGCCACGGCTCCCTTCCTAGCCGAGCAGAAATCATCCATCCATGAGCTCACCGCCACCGGTTCCAGATCCGTCGGCGCCTTCAGTCCTTCGGGGCTCTTCGCCACCGTCTTATCGAAAACCGCCAGCATCGTCGCCCTACTTCGATCTGCGACAACAGTCTTCCCGGCCTGCAGAACACAAGAGGAGACAGAGACCACGACAGTACTTTATACCAGTGCTAAGAGAAATATCTCGGGAGTGGGTTGACAGTTATCAAGGGGCTAGAGAGCACCGTCCGATAGGGATCCAACGGTTCAGAATTCGTCAACTATACAATTTCGAGCGAGAGTAAGAAAGTAAACAAGTTGACTAATGGATTATCCGCAGGTTAATTGCAATAATATATTCAATTTTTGACAAAACCAGCAGCTAAGTGCATTAGTTTATTGTTATTTTTAATATTTTTTATTCTTTTCATGGAAAAAATAAGAAAAATCATATTTTATCTAGGAAGCGATAGATTTGCTGACATCTTTTAGACAAATATCATGTCATGATATTCGATCTTTGAGAGATGAGCCTTCTCGTTTTCAATGTAGATTTGCACACTTCATGAGCAGATGGATTGTCTCATCCTAGACCATCACATGATGATTTTGATTGCATGAATAAGTGCCAGATGATGATGGTGAAATTGGGGGGAGAACCTCATAACAATCGAATAATTCAACCTGGCAGTAGGCGGATACTTTGTAAAGAAGCAAAGCCCCCGGGATAAGCGGTAATGTCAAAGGAATAGTAGGGATGCGTGTCAAAAAGACAAGGACATCTAAGGACATGTCATTCTTCTTCCAAGAATAAAATAGCAAAGGTTTAGTTGATCAGTACTGAAATTCCCTAATGAGATGATGAAATAAATGAGAGGTGGTAAATCAGTTTATTTTGCCTATTTTTATTATTTAAATCTTTTTTATATAAATTCATTGATTATTCCATCAATTTCTCAGGTCACTTGTACATAAAACATTTTATAGTGAACAGGGTATCTACACCTGCTGCACTAGTCCTACAAGGATTTATAGAGCTTTGCTTGTTGCTCCCTACTCCCTTTGAAGAGGCTTGCCTCTCAAAAGCCCTCGAACCCTATAAATGATCCATGCACGCTCCAAGTACAAAGCTCAACCTCCGTCCCATTTGATCTTGCAAGGTAGAAAACAAATGCAGCTCAAGTTAACTAGGAAGTCAACTCATTGGATTTGTCCTTAGTCTAGCAATAACTCACCTGGAGTCCAACCCTAACCCTCGTGGGTAAGGACAACTCGCCTAGAGTCCTCCTAAAATATGCGGGTGGTTGATTCTGACTCTCCCTTATTCCTAGAAAACTCACACAATATAATGTAATGATATAAGTAAAGTGCCAAACTCAAATAACTCAACCATATATAATTAAAAGAAATGGAAATAACTTGTAAGATACATTCTCCTTGAAGAGTTAACTTTGATTTTCTAAAGTTCACCGTTACTTTTGTTGACCTCAAACAACTCAATTAACTGAACTATAAATAGGTAAAAGAAATGGAAATAAAGTAAACTATGAAGAATAAATTTTAAGATAAATTATCCCCAAAGAGTTGAGTTTGACCTTTTTGAAGAGTTGACTTTGATGTTAACTTTTGATGTCTCTACCTTTGAATGTCTTAATAACATGGAGAACGAATCAAGAGACCCCTAGAATGATCCTCTCTAATTATCTAAAAAAATGATTAACCTAATGTGCTTTTATGATGAATGAGGTGGTGAATGTCTTATCAAAATTAACAGGAATAAATCTCTTAGTTGAAACCAAATATTACTTCAAAAAGTTATCTTTGAATGATAATCAAGGCTAGAAGTTTATAATCTCTTTAAAAGAAATCACAAAGATTGGCTAGAATATATTCAATGTTTCCTTTAAATTAAATTAAATATTTTTCCTGATTCAATTCAAGCATTATCCTCAAAGATCCTGAAAAAAAAAACTCAATTGTGAGAGTTTGATAACACGCAATCTTAACATGATAAAATCATGATTATTAATGCAATTTAAGGCATAAAATCATTTCATTTATGTGCATGTTATCATACTTTGAGTGCATTTCTATCATTCTATGCAATTTTATGTTATAATCTCAAAATGCATTAATTTAGGGTTAATTATGACGAAATTAAAGATTAAAGATTTTATAACCCATCTTTACTTGAGATTATAAATGGTTTTTAAAGTTAAATAATGAGAGAAATCATTTTTATGAACATTCATTTAATTTTCTAAAGTTAAAATCTTAAAGAAATGAATGTATTTGTGAAATAAGAATTAAATCTGTTGTTATTTAAATAATTTGACTTTTTAGAATGATAGATAATTAAATTTCAGACCAAATGAAAGAAATTTGGATTAATTTGGAGTTGTATTTTGAAAGATATGATTTTTACAATTTTTAGGATTTTTTTCTGGATTTTTTCTGATTTAATTTCGATTTAAATAGATTAAAATAAATAAATAAAAGTGCAAAAAGCGCGCGGGTCCCACGCGGATGCGACGTGGCACGCAAGGCCACGTGAGAGCGCCACGCGGACCCGCGCAGCGCCTACGTGGCGCAGTATACATATTATATTTTTATTTAATCTATATATAAAGGGTCTTCAGCCTTCCCTATATGGGAAGGGTTATTAACGCTTTAGATCGTCGGGTATTATAAACTCGACGATTTTCTTTTTCATTTTTCCGTGTGGGACTAATCCACACGTCTTACCTATTATGCACGTGACGTGGCTTAACGAGGAGCGTCGGATCTCTTGAATGATCGATCTCACGCGTCGATCGCGTGAACGCCGGACCACTGATCCATCAATCAGGCACGTGGCTTAAAGGAGTTATTATAACGGTTGGATCTTATGCGACGTGGCGGCATCACCCGCGTCGATCGCGTGGACGCGTGGACCATCAAGCCTTGATCAAACACGTGCTTAAACGGGGGCGTTATAACGGCCACGATTTAATCTTGGGGGGATCATCTGACGCGTCGGATCAAGATCCAACGGCGTGGATTTAAGGCGTTTTATAACGCCTGATTTGAAAGCTTCATCAAGACCGCCGGATCACGATCTAACGGTTACGAATCGATGCATTTTTAAACGCATACGATCCAAGCCCATCTCACGCGTCAGATCACGATCGGACGGCTGGGATTTAATTATAACGGTTCGTGATGAACCGTTTCATCACGACCGTTAATCAAGGAGATCGGACGGTTCTCCCCATTTCGCCCTATAAATAGACGAGTTCTTCGTCGTTCTATGTATTCTTGAGGGATCTGATCTAATCGACGCATCTAAACCCATTCTCTCTTGAATCTCTCTCTTGTAATCTCTTCTAGACTCGAAATCGTGTCCACGGAGTGTTTATAAGAGAGATTTCGACGATCGTGCGAGGAGAATTTGTCTCTTGAACATCGATGTTCACGATTGAATTCGCGGAATGAATAGCTGTCGATCCGGCGATCAATTGGATCGATTTTGATCGTTATCTCGGGTTAGAAAACAAGTTATTCCTCTTATCTATCATCATGTATCATCAATTTTAGGTTTAGGATTTCAATTTAAGTTTAATTTCATTTTAATTTTCAACTGGTGTTCTTCGTGATTCCGAAAATTTCATCCCTCTTCCATCTTTGATTTCTCCGTGATTACTAATCCAAATCGAGCGATTTTTTATTCCAAGGATAGATCTTTGAGTTATCTTTCTAAAAACACCATTTTCCCTAATTTCTCACCTCAATTCATCGTCCAATTTGACCAAATTCCAAAAGATATCTCGAAAATTCCTTAATTCCCTGTGGATTCGACCCTTATTTACCATGATACCCTTCAATTCACTCTTAATTCCCCAAATTGGTAAGTTCGGAATAATTTTTGACACGAGACCGTGTGAAATCGACGACCTCGCGGTCTCGTCTCGTCAGAGTTATGACAAATATGAAAAGAAACCTTCTAACTTATTCAAAATGAGACTTAAAGACATAATGAAATTAGCCCTAAAGAAAACATAAAATTTATCTTAAAGAAACCCTAAAATTAATCAAAGGAATTGTGATATTGAAGCAATAATCAAATTCACAAAAGTATCTCCTATAAATTGGATTCAAGACTAACCAAAATCTATCTCATCACATATCTATAAAGAAGATATAATGAGACCTAAAAATTCAACCTAAAATCAAATCCAATGTGGAACTAATCAAACCTTCAAAGATCCACCTAATAGCATATCTGATAGGGAACTGATCAAACCTACACTATCACCCTAAAATCAGATCTAATGCGGATGTAATCAAACCTACACATTATACATGCCCCACACATCGCATGCGCAACACTTGATAGGTACACAAAGGTTGCATGCTTTGGGAATGGGCAATGCATGCCTAGTCCATTCCAGTAGATTGCATGCATGTTCACTGCACATTGAATGACCATATGCATGCAACTACGAGCTCCACTCACTTTCCTAGTATATCTCCATTTGGCATCTCGTGCATTGCAGTGCCCTCCATGCATCAAATGATACTCAAGATTTGTCATGGAACCCCATAGTGATGACCAAGCTTCTAATAATGCAAAAATTGCCACACCCTTGCCGACCTAGGCCTACCTCTCCACCTTCCATCACACTATGGCCTTGCCTTTCCACTATGGGAACTGTGACCTTATAGTCTCCCACACTCTACTTACTCTACGGGCTTGAGTTCTCCAAGTGGGGAAGATTATCACATCAATTGTGAGTGTATAAATGTGATTCTTAAGCAATTTTAATGCATAATCCATGTCATTATGCTGCATGTTATTAGTTTTTATTGAATTTTTCATGAATCCCATGCCATTTGGTTCAAGTTTTTAACATGTGCCATTTACAATCTAATTTCATAAAATTAATGCCTTTCATCTTTCTTAGAATCAAATATCTTATTCACTAGCCATATTTTATTGATACTTTGAAATTTAGAGAATTGAGAAGATTGATTTTTGGAGACTAGAGAGAAGAATGAGGATATATTTAATCTAGATGTAATTCCTCAGTCAACAAAGTTTTATTTAACAAGGAAATCTATTGATATTTGTAGAAAAATCCTTTTATTATCTTCATAATTTTGAAATTTAATGGCATAAAAATATAAAAAGACCAAGGTTTTGCTCCAATTGAAGAAAATTTGAAAAAAAAGGGTTGATATTTTGAAATATTTTGATTTTTTTAAGGTTAGGAGATTTTTTGTAATTTTTGGGGGTTTTAGGAATTATTTAAAGATATAAGGCAAAAAAGTGTGGGCCCCAATTGAGGCAGCTGTCTTGGCGTGCAACTAGCGAGCCAACACGATAAGTAGGTGAATAAATGGAGGTGACACAGCACTTGCATGGAGCCACAATACGGGAATATTTGTTAAGATATAAGACATGTATAGCCAAATGGCCAAAAGAGCCCATTTTATATTTCTTAATTAGCCTATAGAATCCAAAATTGCATTTATGTTAGACTATTGGTGTGTTTCTATCTTTCAGGTGGTGTGGAGGACTCCTAGGCATCAAATCATGCAGATTAATGAGTGTCCTTGATCTTCACTTATGTTGGGCTGTGGTTGTGGCAATGCTTGATTCATCAGGCATAAGATGTGAGCCATGACCCAACAACACATGACACGTTGCATACTCTCATAGCTTCTATGAACATCATATGGAAGATGATTAGTCCACATGTTTTTCAACTGGAAATCATTGTTGAGTCCACAATTAACATAATAGGTCATTACATGTGTCTTCCTCTCAAGCTATGACATGTCAACAAATGCTTTTTAAGGGGGGTTTCTCTTCAAATGCACTGATACATGGCACACATTCGTAGCGCACACCCATCAAAACACCAATCTGACTACACATATTCCACTTGTCAATTAATCTATAGCAAAAGCTCTTATCAGCAACATGTGGCCTTATCCTAGCTGTCCAATAATCTTGATACTAGTGATGTCACATCCAAGAATTTCTCCAATCGTTTCTAATGGTTTCTCTTGGTAATTTTTTAGGGGACACATTTTGGAACCATAGGGTATCATCCCCCTATACTATTGATCAAACAATATGTTGCTTAATATGGCACATGTAAGGCTATCTCAAGAACAAAGCCCTATACATGAGGTCCTTATCCATGAATGATAGCATGGGGATTTCATTACTTGAATGTCAATAATCACTGTCAAGGAATCGTCAATCTCAACCTTTAGTTTGTCGATATAGGATCATCTTCATATTGATGTTTTACATCTCAACCTACAAGGTAGTTAGAGTTTTTCCATGCTTTAAAGGTTTAGTTAGGTTTAGATTAAGAGTAGGAGTAGAATTTAAGTTCGTTCTTGATGATTTTGCGGCAAGCCTTTGACGAAATGTTTTTGTGCGGTCATTGAATACACATAATCTTGTGTCAAAACAAGTTCCAAACTCACCAATTTAAAGTTATAATAACAAATTAAAGAGTACAGTGGTGAACAAGGGTCGAATCCACTAAGAAATGAGGAAAATTTTGAGATATATTTCAAATTCGATCAAATCAGACAATGAATTGAGGTGGAAAATTAGGGATTTTAGTATACTAAGAAATATAACTCCAATATGAATCCACGAAATCAAAAATCACTGAATTTGGATCAGAATTTGCAGAGAAACCGAAGATTGAAATAGAGAAAGAAAATCGATCGCAATTCATGATAAAAACCAAAATTAAATCTAAAATTAATCTAATATATGATTCAACATTAAAATCTAATGCTACAAGAAGATAGATTAGGAGGGAAACATATAATCTAACCCAAAGTCGCGCTCTAAATGATCCAATTAATCATTAGATTTAAGGCTTTTCATTCCGCAATTTCAAAAATAAATTTCGGCATTTAAGAGGTGATTTCTTCCGATTCTCCCCACCAAATCTTGATTTCAAACCGAAATTGAAATCAAGTGATTCCACGAGTGAGATGTCTAAACGATTCAATTTTCTCAAAACATCCAAGAACGAGTTTTCCGGTCGAAGAACATTTCAATTTATAGAGAAATTAGGAGCGTCCATTGGATCCACCTCTTCGTCTTTGATCAACAGCTGAGATTAAATGTCGATTCACGAATCGTCGTCTTTAAGTCACGTTTCTTCAATCTATGATGAAGCATCCAGATCTTGCCACATCGCATGCGAAGAAGATGTGTCACTTGATATTCACCATTCGATCTTCATCAAGCGATCGAGATGAGTCCATGTGTCCATCGAGGAGCATTTAATCTTGACTGTTATAACTCCCAAGATGAGCGGCTGAGATTAAATCATCTTTAAACGAATCGCCGCCTAATCAAATGTAGCCACCCCCTCAAGTAAGTGAAATCTAACAATCGCAATTAAATCGCGAGATCGGATGCTTCTTGTTGCGCCACATCTCTCTGTAAATAAATAGTCACACATGACATAAATCAAGGATTTTGACGAGTATATAAGGTATACATGTCTAATGGGTTAGAAAAAAATCCTTAATGGATGCTTTAACCCACTAATCACTCTCATGGACACGTCCGAACACACATACGCACACATAAGGTTCTCTGGTTCCAGTGTCGGTACCGGTTTTTTGTGAAAACCTAAACCTATACCTAACTTCGGTTCGGTGATACCTATACTTCGGTGATGTATTATTTAAGTTAAACATAAATTAAGATTATTGACAAGAGATCATCACGTCCTAATAACATTTAGCATATCAAGAATTCAAGATAAAAGGCTAATATAGGTAAACTTTAGCCATTAAAAATTGTTCAAATTAAAATTCTGAGGAGAATAAAAAAGAGAGTTTTAGCAAATTATCATTTCACAAGTCTACTTTCTTCAACTTCTAAATCCATTTCATCATCTCGGGTGGCATCCTCAAGACTCCAAGACTTTAAGGTCATCAAAGTGGATATAGTGTCGGGAGTTAGCCTTCCTCTTCTAAACGTGATAATTCCTCTACCTGTGGAAAAAAGATGCTCAGAGGGAGAGCTTGATGCACAAATAGATAGAAACTCCTTTGCGCGCACTGAAAGGCGTGGATATTTGTTAGATCCTCTCTTGTGCCACCTTTGTAACGAGTCATCGCGTAAGCAATCAATACAAGGTTTACATAATTAATCATATAATTCAACCTTTACTGATTGCTCATCAACTATTGTCCTCCTACTTGATTGTCGCTCCATAAATTGCATCATTACTTTTGAACGCTTGTGACCTTGAAGCTAAAAGATCATCAATCGGGATAGAACTTGAACCTTCTATGATACGCACTGATTCGAGTATGTTAAGTAAAGTTTCCATAACAAAATTTTTCTCACCATGAGGAATATGTTCCAACTTGAATCTAGGGTCTAGCACTGTGGCAATAGGGAACATAGGCTTTCTCCTCACTTGCATTTCATATTTCAACAATTTCTCTTTCATCGACGTGTATGCGCATCTTAGTGCCTTTTCTTGGTCATTGCTCATTTTTGTCTTTGTGAAATCTTGGAGAGGATGATGTAGCTCAAATATTAATGAGTCCAATCGTTCAATTAGAAGTCCATACAATCCCGATACATTTGGCTACATAATTGACTTCGACTTAGAAAATACCTAAGTTGCCTCACGAAAAGCCAAGAGTTCATCTGCAAACATCTTTAAGAGCTCACATTCTTCATCCTCAATTAAAAAGTTTGCTTTATTTTATGGTTAGATGGTCGCTCGCCATTACCTTCAACACTTCTTTTTTTTCCCACGCAGCTTCGATCATGTCATATGTTGAATTCCACCTGGTTCGGACATCCTCAACAAGAATATTTTTATTTGACATTTCCAACTCATCAAACAAATTATTATAGTGATGAATCCTATTAGGGGAAGAATTAATTGAAATGAAAAGTTTTCGAAGTCTATGAAGAATCTCACCAAATTGTTTTTGACTGATGCCTTCTAGTCCCTCTATATGTTTGTCGTCATCCTCACTATCCGAATATGACTCCTCATTACCAAGTTCCTTTAAGCCACGTTGCACAGCTAGATTAAGAACATGGGTCATGCAAGGCTTGAGATAGTTCTTGGTGAACATTGAACGAGAAACCTTCAACAATTTTTCTAAGCTTGTTGCCATGGTTTTATTGTTGCTTGCATTATGAGCAGTGATTGCGCACAACTATACAAAACAAGGAAAACAAGTATTTAGTAAAAAAATTTATACAAAAGTTAAAAACATTTTTTACCTTATCCGTTAAATTGTAATCTACCAGCACTTCATGTAACACTTTTGCCATGTATGCAACTCCATGAGATCCACACAACTCTTTGACAGCAAGAAAATATTCGTGAAGTTTCCACAAGTCATCAATCCAATGAATCGTGATCCCAATAATTGCCAAATGATTTGTAGTAGTCCAAGTATCTACAGTGAGTGACACTTTCTCAATTGGTCGAAAAAATTGTCGCACTTTTTCCTTTTCATCATCAACTTTTGTAGAGATGTCACGTCGTAATGTGTTTCCACTCGAAAGGGGCACATCACATTATGCAAAATAGGAACAAAAAGCTTCAAATTGTGGATGCGCAAGGGTTGAAAAGGTTGTATCTGTGTTGATTATCAGATCAATGCATCTTTCCTTTGTAAGCTCTTGAGTCCTTCTTGACTATTTAATTTTTTTGAAAAAAAAATTAGTCAATGGATTTTGAGTACTTGAAGGCTTGAGATCCCTATAAATAGAGTGATGAAACTTTTCTAAGTGTTTCCATAGAGCCATAGTGCTTCCCGTCATGTCTCTCTTTATTATCAAATCTCTCGAAGGGGTACTTTGCTTACAAATGTCGCAACAATAATCACCATTTTCATTCTTTGCATAGTATACCAAAGCCTTTTCGACGATGTGAGGAATTTATAGTGCTCACACTTGTAGAAATATGTGTCTCTACATTATTTGAGGCAATCTGCTAATAATATATGAATGTAATGTTATTTAGAAATTAAACTAGATAAATATTTCATATACAATGAATGAGAAATTATATACAATAATATAATATAAGTAACCTCATATTGAGGGATATCCATTTGAGGTTGGTGATGCTCAATGATTGCAAACTTAAATGTCTACCATTCTAATAATCTACATTAGATAGAAATAAGTAAGATATTTAAAAATCAGTTATGCACCTAAAATTTGAAACCATTTTACACACATAAATAGAGTGCAAATGATTAAAAGAGGATATCCTTATCAATATAAATTTAGAACATATCTCTATGGATTAAAGAGGAAGTGGTCATCTAAAGAATCACCACTGCACTCAGAGAACTACCAATGAAAGGTGATATTCAAGCTTTTTAAATCCACAATTGTTTTCTAAAGAACTTCAATTTTTTTTTATCGTAAATTTTTAGAGTACTGAAATTTAAAGACCTATTGCATCTATTTCAGGGCTGATGGGATCATTATGCGGAGTTTGGTCGTGGCTTTTCTTCCAAATTTTCAAGTAATGAAGTATTTTTTTTCATTGATTTCAAGTTTACAAGCAAACTAGAATACTTGGAGTGTGAAAATCACACGATTAACAATCCAATCTTATACAAAAAAAAGAGAGAAATAAATGAGAGAGAACAGAAAGAGAAAGAGAGAAACAAAAACAGAAGAGAGAGAAGTGAAAGAGAAATAGCAGAGAGAAAGAAGAGCAAGAGAAGATCAGGAAAGACACAAATGTACGATCGAAAAGCCTAAGAGAAGATATAGAAAGAGAGAGAGAAAAGATGGAGTATGAGAATTGAGAAAGGAGAAAAATAGAGAGAACAGAGAGAAAGAGAAGAGATGGAGAGAACTAGAAGAGAGAGTAATCAAAGAAATAGAAACATGAGAGTGAGAAAGTGAGAAAGAGAAAATTTTGAAAGAATTAGAAGAGAACGAGAGGAGATAAATTAGAAAGAGAGGGCGAGAGATAGAGAAAGAGAGAAGATAAAGAAGGGAGATAGAGAAAGATGAGAAAGACAGGAGGAGAGAGAGAACATAAAGAGGGGAGATGGAAAAAGATGAGAAAGTGGGAGGAGAGAGAGAGATACAAGAGATAGAGGGAGGGGAGAGAGAGAGAGAGAATAGAGGCACCATACGAGCAAAATCGAGAGATCTTTTCATTACCTAGAAGACAGATTGTCCGCGACCAAAGATGAAATCCAACTTTCATTAACAATCCAATTTTTCAATGTATATTTTAATTGCCATAGACTGAATACGAACGAGTATTCACCGATCGGATTGAATACAAGTATTTCGTCGAATGGATGAGTATTTACCGAGTATTCTTGTTTGATCAAGAATTCAGGATTTAGGGCTCATACAAGAGAAATTGAAGAAAATGACAGAAGAAAATTACTCACATTGTTGGTTCAATTTCACTTTCAATGATAGAAGAAATCGAAGAAAGCTTCACGAGAGAGGGAGAGAGAGAGAGTTTCTTGCGAGTGTATCTGATTGCAAGAGAGAGAGCCTGCGAGAGCGCGAGAGAGAGAATGTGTGCGACAGTGCGAGAGAGAGAGAGAGAGAGAGAGAGAGAGATAGAAATCGTCAGTTTCAGTTTTCACTGGAAGTGAAAACCGAAACCGAACCAAAACTTTGGTTTGGCTATTTTTTTTAGCACCGTCGGTGTCGATTCGGTATTTCGGTATCCGGTATACTTTTGGAGAACCTTACGCAGACATTTGCCGTCACGTGGGGTGTACATGCGTCGCCACATGGCAGTGTTCTGCCACGTCAGCTCGCGACATATATAAACATTTTTCTTCTTTTTAAAAATTAAAATAGCTTCAAATAAATTCAAAATTTTTTTAGAAAAACCCTAAATATTAGAAAATTCATAACTTTCAAAATACAACTCCAAATGAATCCAAATTTGTTTTTTTATCTGAAATTAAATTATCTATCATTATAAAAAAAATTCAAAATATTTAAATAAAAATATAATAAATTTTAATTTCAAAAATACACTCACTCCTCTTAGAAAATAAATTTAGAAAAATACATGAGTGTAAATAAAAAATATTTTCTCTTATCATTTAATCATGAAAATGTGATTATGATCTCAAATATAGATGAAAAAAACTATATTATTTAATTATGCATAATTATCCCTAAAATGATATATTTTTATATCATAACCTAAAATTACGTGAAATGATAGATATGCACTCATAATATGACAACATCCATACAAATAGAATATTTAATGGTTTAATTTTCATTAATAATCATGTAAATTCATGTATAAATTGCATGTTATCAACCCTCTATTACAATCGAGGTGGTTGTTCTTCGATATCTCCTTTGTTTCAACTCTAATATATAACTAGCTTGATTCTTTGGATTCCTATTTCTCCCTCTTCTTAAATTTTTTATTTTCTTTATTTTCCTATCTAATTTTTTCCTCTAATTAGACTAAATTTGATAAAGTTTTCGTCTATTGTAGTTGTTGTTAGGATTAGTTCAATAATCCTTCCAAAATTTTGATCAAAATAGTGAACACATCAAAAAATATTAAATTAGAAATTCTAAACACTAAGGCACCTAGAATCCATGATCCTATCATCTATTATGTATGAGATAGCATATTTACATAGTTTACTTAAAGAGGTTGTTAAAGTTATTCAAGTGTCCAGCCTCTAGGGGTATCTGCACACTTGCCAAATGGTTGGATCTCCTTTTCAAAGCTCTTTACTGAGAGAAAAAGGAAATAAAGGAGAGAATTTCCACAAGTATTACATGGGGAACCTTGACTTGAGGTCATTCTCTCCCAATATATAAACCTTTGGTATGTAATTTTTTTATAAAAACCCCTATAGTCATGTTTATATCCACTGACGTCCATACACTTGATGTGTGTAACCCTCTAAGTCTGTATATCTCATTAGTTAATAACTTAATAAACCTAATAACACCTTATTGGTCAATATTTATAAATTATCTACATCAACATATAGATTAATTAATTAAATATCAATTTAACCTAGTCAACATATCAATTTGCTAGCCCGTTGGGTGAAAAGCTATATCACGTACTCTAGGAGATACAACATATACAAAACTCTCATATGGAACCTTCTTATTATTAGTTACCATATACATATAATCCTTCATCTAGATGAGACTCATAAATACTTAGGGTATGGTCAACTATCAAATATTGATTGGTCACTCAAGTTAGTACTATTGCCTAGAGGAAATTATAAAGAACTCTTTCTCTATTATTTTTACTATCTTTGCTAATGATTTCATCGCATCTCGTTCCTTGAGTCAATCTCCCCAAATATTGAGGGAAGATAATCATATATTGTCTACATAATCATCTTTGAGGACTTTAATGTGGTATCGAATATCTGACATTTTGAATATCCCATGGTGAAGGGTTTATAAATCATAATCAAAACATAGTTGTTCATTCACAAGATGTCCTTTGGTATCTTAAGTTAAAAGACCACATACACAACATTGAAATAAATTAATATGATTTAAAATTATAATACCACTCAGAGATTCATATGTATTAATTTAATGAACTATTTTTCTAAAGAGCAATTACTATCTGTCTTTGGTGTTTTCACAATGATGGTTGTAAGATCAGTCATATTCATCTAATGAGTTGGATCATATTAATGATATTCTTTCTGAATAATTGGATATCCTTCTTGAATATCTCATGAATAAGAACATTTAAAACATATACTTAAAAACTAGTCATCAATGTTTTATTATCTTATCATAATTCATTTAATCATGTATATACTCATGGTCTTCATTACAAAAATCATAGAAGAATAATAATAAGTAAATTTTATTTTATTAAATATAAATAAGATATATAAAAGTATGATTGGATTATGAACCACATAATATCTATTTATTGTCAACATAATTCCCTATGGATTCAAGCTATATTCACCATTATACTTGATTTTGATTTTCATTAGAGTGGATTCAATTTTTGTATGCATAAACATATGATTTTATTTGTGCTTAAATGACCACGCATTTCAATCCCATTGAATGAGACATGAAAGAATGATTTTGCTCATAGACTACATAAAATCTATTCAGAGGCATATCCTATGTTCAAGGATAATGACTCAATCTCTTTGGATGACAGTAGATTATCTTGTTAGGTTTAATCTCTATTAAGTGGACATAATTATGTATTATTGTGAATTAGCTATCATTTAACCCCATTGAGAGATTTAATTATGTGAAATGAAGGAACTAAGACATTCGTTTATGTGTGTTGAAGTTAATTATGTGTAGAGACAATTAAATTAATTAATAATCTATAATGGGCTGACTAATTATTAATTTATAGGCTTAAGCTCTCCTCACTATATATAAATAGGAGGCCAAAGTCCACTTGAGTAACCCAATGCTTATAACCTTCTAAATAAATTCTCATTTCTTTTGGAGTTCAAGTGGTTATCTTAGGAATACTCAAGAAGACTATTCAAGAAGACTATCTACAAGGATGAAGAATCATCCCATGAATTCAACTATGCTACGGAATTAAGATGCAACTCAAAGTTTCTATTAGATTGTCCTTACAACTACTCAACCTAACATTATTTTTGTCATTAATGTCCTTAGTCAATTGACCTCAAAACCTTGTCAAGCACACTAGGAAGGAAATCTACAAGTTCTCTCATACATCAAATGAGAGTCGAGCAAAGGTCTCTCAAACAAAAGCGACAGTCACTTTTGTATCAAGCAAGGTTTATTTTCTCTTAGAGGACGATAGGGACAAAAGCTACAGACACATACATTGTTGGCAATCTAGTCACTTTGCATTCTCAAGAGCAAAAGGTGATTTCTCATTTTGTTGCCATAGCCAAATAACATAACTTGTAAGATGATTTAGCTCAAATCTCTATCATAAAACTTGCCCATCACTACTAGAATAAAGCCTATATTCCATGATAAGATGGCAACAATCTTTATCACTAGGAATCCCATCATTGCTAGGAATCCCACCTTTCTTAAATGTACTTAACGCCTTGAAATTGACTCCCATCTTATTGATGATGTATCATCAATATGATGTATCATCTCCACATCATGTGTAGTCTCTTCTACTTAATTGGCAAACATCCTCACAAAGAGCCTCAACAGCATCGCATATAATGCTTTGGGTACCATACTAGGCATGTCTAACTTACATGCTCCAGCTTGAAGAGGAGTGTTATGAGGATACCCCCGATGGCCTTCATTGGACTATCTCTTCTCGTTTCTTCCCTCTTCTTCTATATAAATTCATGTACCCTCTTATTTGCATTATCAAGATTTCCTTTCCTCACCAACTACCATCATGTGCACCACAGATGTGTGTCATGAGCTGCGCACTTCTACTCGATTACTAGGACATGGTCAAATGGCCTTTGCACTTGAGGCTTGATACCTTCCTTTCTATGTTGTTGTTGGTTTTGTATGAAAATCCTAGCTGCAGCTCATCCTTGAGCAGGTAACTCGTCTATACTGAAGATTTCCTCTACCATTGATGTCTCCGTGGAAAGGTTAGCCCATGTCAACAAGGGGGAGAGCCCCACCTTCTCCCACAAGCTTTGATCAGTCCCCGCATGTAGAAGCATCTAAATGCAGGAGACATGGAAGCACATGAACACCCACCACCTGCACAAAATAAATACCTTACACATGAGTGTCAATATCAACTGCATCAAGTGAAACCATTGTCAAACAAACATCATCTTCATTTATTTCACCCACCAACTCGTCATCCTCTGCTTCATAAGGCACAACCAATGACACAACATCATCTACCATGAAGAGATCATTGGTGCGCCATTCTCAACTTTGCTATGGTGAAATCTATATAATCATCTCCTTGGGTAACTCACTTAGTGGAACCCAAGCCAAATTTTCATAAAATTGAGTGTGCCCTCTGCCCACTTCAGGCTACCATCTCCATGGAAGAACGCTTGTGATCTTTTCATGACTGATTTTCAGCATGTGTCATGTGATGTAACTCATACACCGCAGTACACCCCCTCGGCTTTTCACTCGTGGGGCTTTTCACAGGCTCTGTACTCTTTAGGTGCCTCTTATGGTGCATCACAAGCATCACTTCTTCGCAGGCACTAAGCACCAGCAAATGATTACGCTGTCACCTTACATCTCAATGATCTCTATTCTACTATGTAGCAAGTTGTGCATGGTAATTATCTTCATACCAACCTTCTTCTCCTGAAAACAATGAACATCCTTGTGGATCTTTGCAATTGATTACAAAATTTTTGCAAGAATGAGAAAATTCTGACACTGTAGTAAGACCCACTTGCATGCTACAGTAAATTTTAGATTTCTAGATCTTCACATTGACACACAAATAATATATCCTTTTAAGGAATGTCATGCTCAAAACCCATTTACATTCTCTCAACTCTCACAATAGGCTAATGGTAGTCCTCATCAAATGGTGGCATGGCATGCATCAAAGTATTTCCACATGCAGCTGGACGCTCTGCTCAGTCATAATTTTCACAAGTTGCGGTTCTACATGGCATGCACAACAAAAACTTCTGAAAAAGATGCAAAAAGGGGAAGGCATATATGAATGAAAATGTATGTACCAAACCTCAGCAGCAGGATGTACATATCGTTGAGTTGATTGAACACAATTGAGTATTTGCCAACCTTGTCTTCACAGTGATATGATGGGGTTTGAATGTATACATGGCATGAGACCCCCTTGTGAGTCTATGCAGTCTAAAGAGGAAACGTGCCAGTGAGACCCATGGGATCCCACTGGCATGCCAGAGCCCTTCATTTTTTCCAAAATATCTCTTCCACCTTGCATGAATAACCAACCTAAAAATGTTAAAACCTGGTGCCATAAACACAAGTGGAATGCACAGTAAAGATCCCAAATGTTATACTGGTGAGATAGAGAGATCAGAGAAAAACTAGCAAATAAGCATGTACAAAGCTCGGTCTCTGTGGTTTCCACAGTATGTTCAGGTGATTCCAGCATTTCCCGCTGCAAGATGAAAGCCCAAATTAGATGTCACATTGGGATTTCTCTCTACTTCAGAAAAAACATAAACAATGCCAAACAATGTAGGCAAAGAGAATTTACAAAGCCAGGGCAATAAAAATTACCAAAATGAAGGCAAGAAAATATTATGAACTACTCAAACAGATAACCTAGTTTCTCATCCAAGGCATTCACTTGCTTGACGTCTATTTCATTGTCTGAATGTTCTACCTGATTCGTCTACAACACTTTCGCCCAGTAAATCCTCCCAAAATTCATCATTCAGCTCCTTCCCTAGATTTTCCTCATGCACATCTTCAAGGTCGTCTCCTCCCTCCTCAAAATCCATCTCATCTGCAAGATAGTCAATTTCTGATATCTCGGGCGGCCTGAACAAATCATCTGGAGAGGCTTCCACTTGAACCCCAGGGGACGACACTGTGTCAATAGATCTCCTCCTCTTCTTATTGATAGCTTCCTCAATTTCCTTCCTTCTCTCCTTCTGCTGCACAAATTGTTGTATAAATGATGGATTTTGCATGGCTCGTGCCAGAAATGTCATCATCTGTTGCTGTTTCTGCTCAGTCCCTTGGATTCTCTCTTCCATAGCCTGAATATAAGCACGAGTATTTTGATGCTCCTGCCTCAACTTAACCAACTCCGACATAAGTATATTCTTATCACGCTTTAGCCTTTCAATTTCTCCGTCAAGCCCAAACTGCCCAACTTCTAGACAAGGAGCAATTGGGTGGTGCTGGTTGAGGGGATGAGTGGGTGGTTTTCTTCTCCTAATGGACTTGAGGAGATTTCTCTCTCCTTTGATGAATCCCTGATTTGCGAATTCCCATCTGTCTGGATCCACCTTCCTAAATCCCTGCGAAATTTAGATTTCATCTCAACAGGAGGTAATCTTAAGACCATTACAATTGAGGGTCTTAAGCGGAAGGAACAACAATTCAAAGAACAAGCACAATAAAAAGAGAAATAATTGACTACCCGAAGGACATCAGCGGATGAACTTAAACGGTGCAAGATAAGGCGATTTGAGTGACATGAACATCAAAAGAGCGCAAACCCATTCAACTGCAATAAAGGTGCCAAGGTAAAACAATTCCTCAAAGCTTAATTGGCAAATAATCAGTAATCCAGTAAGAACGTGGAAGGGAGACAACAAGAAGCTTTATTAATTTTCACAGCCTAACTTTCAATTCGCCTATGAACATCAAATTATAGGTGAATAATCCATCTTCCTCTGTTTGAAACCAGAGGCACGTCCGGATCTGTCCGTAGATCAAACAATTGTCTTCTCCATTAATTTGATTTAAATTCAATCAACAAGTTCTGCATAAAAATTAATGATAACTAACAGCTTTAATGGACTAACCATAAAAGTTACACCTTACGCAATTACTTGAATCAAGAGAATCGCAAGCATGGAGAACCCTAAAAACAGATATTAACAAGATAAACTAAGAAAAAACAAGTTCCACAATAAATAGATGATAACTTGTAATAAATAAATTATAAATAATAAATAAAGTATAACCAAAAATAAAGTTTCCTTTCAAGCGATAATTTAAAACTAGAGAATCGCAGTTCACTAGCCAGGTTCAATAACCCTAACCAGGCGCAATAACCAAAAGAACTAACACAAAACGAAATGAATTAGAGCTTACATAAGTGTTTAACTGCCGGACGAAGCTAGAGAAATTCCCGTGCTTGAAATACTTAGGGAGCAGAGTCATAGAGAACGCATGTGGATCCCAAACGACGAAACTCGTGCTGGCGGAGCTCCAAGACACGATTTGATCGGTTTCCGGATCTTCCACCATGTCGTAGGTTTTGGTGAGAAAAGGAGGGGTACCGAGCTCGTGGAGACCAGATGATCTCCATTGATTCGAATCTCCCGAGGCGAGGGACCCGACCTCAGATAATTCTTCTTTCACGGCCAATGGCAAATTCATGAGAAATTGCCGATAAAAATGAAGATATTAGGGACGAGAAAAAAGCGAGAAATTGAGAGCTCCCGGGTGAAGAACCAGCTCGGGGGAACCTTGTGACGGAGGAAAGCGGATGGTATTTAAAATGAGGAAGGAGGCCGTGGAGGTGGAAAGTTCTGGACAGCGGCGTGGAAGCTTCTGGAAGCTGAAGGGAGATGAAAAGGGAAGGCGCCACCTGTCCAACGGCAGGACAGGTGGGGGAGATCGGAATGGCAGATGGGGGATCGACGGTTAGGATTTGTGTTCGGAAACTAGATCTGTATGTGGACAGATAATGGTCTGCCGGAGTGACGCCATCTTCGTCGAGTAGCTAAGTTGGGTCGACCTTGAGCTGAGAGAGGTCAACCCTTTTTTTTGTGGTTGTGTCCAAGAGAACGGAGGAGAAAGAAGATAAACGTTCTTGGATGTTCTCTACCTCATCGTTTTCAATTCTACTGCAACTTGGCAACCTATTTTCTCAAAGATGTGGAATTATTCAGCTTTAAATTTAAAAAATTCCTTGGGTGATTTGCAAATATCTAGCCCAAATGATGATACGTCGGATAACTAAGATACATGAATAGATAGAAGAGTATCTTTTCTTCTGACTGGAGTATCATCTCTTTGAGATTTTAAGATATGGTTGTGCCATGGATCCTTGGCGGAACTACATCAATAGTATTCGGCGTGATGTTGAGGGTGTGGATGATAGAACTTTATATTGCATCTGTAATTCATTAGGATAATTAAAAACATAAAAAGAGAGAAAATCATACTTTAATTTATTGCATAATTCTTCCTTTGCAAGTTTCTTTTAGTGAAGAGTGATTACTTGAATATCCCCAAGCTAACTTCTTAATCTCTAGAAGAAATGGGAATCTATCTATTGGGATATGGACATTGGGTTACTCAAGTGGACGATGGCCTCCTATTTATAGAGAGTAAAGGAGAACTTAAGCCTCTAAATCATAATTAGTCAACCAATTATTGACTTATTAAATGATTTAATTGCATCTGCACATAAATAACCTCCACACATATAAATGAATATCTTAATCCCCTCATTTAACATAATTGAATCATTAAATAGGATTAAATGATAGCTAATCCACAATAATACATATTATGTCCACTTAATTGAGATAAAACCTAACAGCGATGCTCATCTAGCATGCTCACTAGCATCATTCTACTAGATGATTTCTACAAGAAAGTGTTGCTTAACATGGTTTAAATTGGTCATTGGGTATTGGTAGATCAATTTCAACATGTGGCATTGGTAGAGCAGAGGACACAAGTCAGTGCAGGGGAGACGGTGGAAGACAAAGCAAAAAAACAAAGAGCCATGAGCTCTTAGCCCAACATGGGATAAAAGAAGTTGACTTCTATAAAACTACTATGATGGAAATAAGTCAACATGAGATAATGGGACAAGGGTTTTACAATTTTTCCTCGTAGACCATAGGACCTACTTGATGGGATTTGAGGTTGACAAACCCTCCAAAATTTCAATGAAAAAGCATCAAATTGTAGCAGAAACCATCGAATCGAACATTTGACATGAAGAAGCACCAAGAAGGGATGATCATATCATATAGTATATATTAAAAATATCCTTACAAGAATCATTTCAAAGAGTTCTTCAAGACATTGAAGCGTTGGCCTCTAGTGGTATCTATACAATCTCTCGATGGTCATATCTTCTCTGGAATGCTTGTCTACGTGAAAGAGAGAAAAGAGATGGGAAAGTATTCCACTAGGCTTACATTATTACCTTTGTTATGATCGGTCTCTCCTGATTTAAAGATTTTGGGAATATAAACTTTTTAAGAAAAACCCTTATTATGATATCTATATCCACCAATATCCATTAACCTTTCTGTGTATGACTCTCTAATGTAGTGTGATCATGCCATTGTCAAAGGCACACATCCAAGTGTCGAAATCAAAACAAGACTCACTTCAAATGTGGATTAATCAACTTTAACTTAGTATAAATGTGAGTAAGTGTCAAATCCATGAAGAATTAGGGTGTGTTCTTGATAATCAAATTGGATGATGATTTGGGGTGAGAATCATGAAAAATCACTCAAATCAAATCTATATCCATGGAAAATTTGAAGAGCCAAGTAAGAGAGAGAAAATCAATAACGAGGACAGAGAAAACGATAGAAATATATGAAATTCAATTAACGTAAGCTTAGAAACTGAAATCTAAATGATGATAGATTAGGGAGAATACATGAAAACTAATCAGAACAACTCTCAAAATGATCCAATTAATTACCAAATCAAGGCTTTTCCGTTCAGAAATTTTGAAAAACAAAATTTGAGGTTCAACAATGATTTATCCCCCATTCTGTTGACCAGATCTTGACTTCAAGAGTTCAATGGACACAAAAATGAATCTAGAAAATGATTGAAGGAAGATACACAAGGATCAACCTATCTAAAATATGAAGAGCCAAATCCAACGGCCATGCCCAATTTTGCCTACAAATACGTATGTTCTTTGACGATATAAAGCATTCTTGGGTGTTTGAAGTAATAAAACTACTTAGACATCCCAATCCCTGAAGCTCTTGCTTTCTTCCTCTTCCAGATCGATTTCCGTGTCCACTTGTTGAATGCCAAAAATCGTCTTTGAAATCGCGCAATGAAGATCCCTTGATCCAACGATCAATTGGATCATTTTGAGTGCTATTTTATGTTAGAATTTGTGTTTTCCTCTTAATCTCTCTTCCTATTACTTTAGATTCCAATTTCGAATCATAGATTAGTAAAATTTTAGATTCATGTTTATTTTTCTCTCTCTTCACGAAAAAAAATTCTATATGATTCTCGCTCTTTGACTTGTTCACAAATCTTAATTCAAATCAAGTGATTTTGATTCTATGGATTCGTCATGGAATTCTCTTTCTAAAATCCTTAATTTCTCACCTCAATACCTTGTCTGATGTTTATCAAATTTGAAGAACACTTAAAAATATCTTAATTCTTTGTGGATTCGACCCTTATTCCTAATTATACTATTTAATTCATGATTTTAATATTAAACTGGTGAGTGTGTAATATATTTTGACACGTCTCGTGTGTTCTCGTCTATAATAGATGATATAATCATCTCTCATTTGTGTTTTTATTTGTCAAATGTTCGATTCAACAAGTTTTCATTGCGTACAATGTTTGTATCAAATTTTGGAGAGCTCCTCGACTTCAGATCTTATCAAAGTTGTGCTTCCTAAGAGGTAGTCTAGTTGAAAAACTTCATCTCAAACCTTGATGTTGTCCTTCTGATCTTAGATCATATTCCCTTTTTGTGCGACAATAATGGTGTCATAGCAAAGCAAAAGAGCTAAGGTCTCTTCAAAAGCCAAATCACATTTTGAGACACTTTCACTTGATTAGGGAGATCATCATAATAGGAGATGCAGTGGTGGAAAGAGTTACTTCAGCCGATAATATTATAGATCTACTAACAAAGCCTTTATCTCAAGAAGTTTTTTAGCATCATTACCCAACCATGGGATTGATGCATATGGGTAATTGGCTTTAGTCCAAGTGAGAGATTGACAGATATTATATGACTTATAAGTCAAATCACAATTCCATGTATCTTATTTATATTTATTAAAATGAACTCTCTTTATTATCATTTTTGTGTTATGATTGTAATGAAGTCTATGGGTATATGCATTGACTAAATGAATTATGATGAGATTATAATACAATGATCATTATTCTTAAACATATGTTCCAGATATTTTTATTCGTGAGATATTTGAAAAATGACATTAAATTATCTATAAAGAATAATATTTTTTTCATCCAATTCATATGATGAGTATGACTTATCCTCTGGCCATCACTATGGAGATGAGAGTTAACAAAATCGATCCAATTGTATATATGTTATTATATCTAATTGTCAATCAATTTTATTCATGTCATGGTTGTATATGTGGTCTTTTGATTGAAGCCACCTAAGACTTCTTGTAGATTGATGATTGTGTTTTGATTATTGCATAAAAAACCCTAGCCACGGGATCTCCAAAACATCATAATTAGATACAACATAAAGTCCTCGAAAGAGATTTGTTTGGTCTAGATGAGATCATATGTCCTCTATATTTGAGAAATTAACTCAAGAAATGAGATGCAATGAAATCCTTAGCCAAGGTAGTAAAAATATGAGAAGAGTTCTTGTTGATTTCCTCCGAGCATGAATACTAACTTAAGTGAATGATTAAGGCTTGAGAGTTAACTTTACTATATACGATTAACTGTGATAAAATGAAATTGATTGAGTCAAAATTCATTACTCTATTTGAAAGTTCCCCAAAATGCAAACAATTCCTGCCACAACTGCTCAAAACTAGAAGAACGATTGGAGCCGAAGAGAGAGGACTTACTCTACGACCATCGGGCTCATAATGACCCAGACTCTGATGATCTCTAGTCTCTTTATCAAAAGTAGTTATATCAGTTAAGATCATAGAGATCTGCCCAAGTGCATGAGCAAGTGCTCCTTCGTTCAGAAAAAAAATGTCCCTTATTTATGGAACTTTGGTCATCTCCCCATTGAAAAAGGACTTCCTCTTTTGGCGCGTTTCATAAATCCAGCCCAATAATAAAAACGTGTTTGAATTTCGAAAACGTCACTCACTTGGAAAGCCGTTATCAGTGACAAATATCGGGACGCGAGTTGAGCGTCATCGCCGACGATCTTAATGGTACTATTGTAAATAAGTTGATTAACGAGGGCTTCTGTACAAGACCAAAGGCGACTATAAGTACAATTTGCTCGGTTGAGAAATATTATCCTCCGCATCTTTTTCTCTAGAGAAAGAATAATCGATGGCGGAAGAAGGAATTGTGATCAGCTGCCACACGCTGGAGCAGTGGACGGATCAGCTAGAAAAGGCCAAGGCTCCGGGGAAACTGGTAGATGTTGATCATGTTCTTATACTTTCCTTTTTCACGGTTTACCTTCCCTTAATCTAAAATCGGATTTCTAGGGTTTTGATTTCGTTCATATTTTTGTGTTTTGTTATTTTTTGTGCTTTTTCGTATCTCATGTACTTTTTGTGATCTTCGGATCGTAGTATTTCGCTTATTTTCCCTTTATTAATCACGCGCAGAAAAGTTTCTGCTGCATATCGCGTCCTTGGTTCAATTCCCTTGCACTTGTGCACCTTTTTGGCCATGAGTTCTAGGGAAATCATGAGTTCCTAGGACACTTTTCAACTTTCAGAACACTGATCATACTTTTGGATCCTAAACCGTATAAAGCGACACTAGAGGTAGAGATAGCAAGGGATAAAAGGGTTCTTTGCTGTGGTGGAGCTCCTTCAGAAGCCACGGTCTCTGCTGGCCGTCCCACTCCACATTTTTTTTCTCTGTTCTAACTCAAATGCGCTTTGCATTGAAGGGTTTCGGTGCCCTTTATATGAGCCAGTCCATTAGCTCTCTAGGCTCAGGCATTCATCTGAATGCCTATAAATTTTTCCAACTTGGTAATTGGTTTTGTATTAATTGAATCTCTATCAGTTTTCTGATGTATGTTTCATGTTGAGCTTTTGATGCTTGGAAATCTTTCTGACAATTTAAAGAACCCAGAAATATCTCGATATTAGAGTAATATCTGCTTTATATATTTTTTATTTTTCTGGTTGAAGGTGGTGATTGACTTCACGGCCTCTTGGTGTGGTCCCTGTCGCGTCATTGGCCCTATCTTTGCTGACCTCGCTAAGAAGATCCCAAATGTGACCTTTCTGAAGGTCGATGTGGACGAGCTTGAGGTGCGCTTTCAGACTCTCTCTCTCATCACTTATTCTACGTGTTGCTCTCTCTCTTCCCTCTGCCGTGTGATGCCCCATTACCCGTCCTTCCGTCTCTCTCTCTCTCTCTCTCTCTCTCTCTCTCTCTCCCTGAGTGTGTGTGTGTAAAATTAGCGGCTCTGTTCTTTCGATTTCTCTCTCTTCTCTCTATCTTTCTGGACTTCTCTTTTTTCTTTTATGTGCTGCCCATCACTTTTCATGGATATATAAGTTGTGTGCGTGTGTGGTATTTACCTGACCATTTTCTCTCTCTTTTCCTCAATCTGTTTACGTGGCAGGCTGTGGCGCGAGAGTGGGACGTGGAGGCAATGCCAACATTCATATTTCCTGAAGGAGGGGCTTCTCGTGGACAAGGTCGTCGGCGCCAGGAAGGAAGAGCTCCAGCACAAGATCGCTCAGCACCAGCCTGCTGCTCCGTGACTCTGCACTCCATGGCTTCTTGCGCCATCATCTATCCCTCGACGCTTTCGTGCCCAATAATTTGCTTTCCATAATTGTCTTAGACGCGGCCCTCAATGTCTGACTTTCTGATGGTTGTGACTCTATCTTCTTCTTCATCTTCTTTGTCTTCTTGCTCTCTCTCTCTCTACGCCATGTCTTCCCATCCTGAGATGATTCATGCGCGAGGAGGTGCATTGCACAACTATCAGGGTTCAGAAGATCATTCTAATGAAGGTTGACAAATGAGATCTAGACAGAGAGAGTCACTGTCATGTCACTTGATCCAAGTGGTCAGATGCGCGAGGAGGTGGCATGAATATGTACGGTAACCAGATGGGGTTCCGCAGATTCTTTCAATAGATTATAACACGGAGCTATATTAGGAGACGCAGATGGGAAGCAGATAAAACACAGAGCTAATGGCTATCTAAAAAACCATTGAAGCCGCACATAATCGGGTACTTTCAGATCGAAGGCGTCCTTCTCCTCTGACCCCTCTCTCTCTCTCTCTCTCTAAGAATTTGAAGAGAGAGATACACAATATTAAGGATCAAAAACGACTTCCCATCCAATACCTACAGCATTCAAGATGACTCTGGGGCGCTCTTCAGTGCCAATCTGATCTCCCTTAAAACCTCTTCAACGCCCGTGCGCTTCCTGCAAGTCACCAGCAGAGAAACCAAATGCACTTGTTAGCAGGCAAGTGAGAGACTGATACATCGATTCCTATGCACCCAAACAGACATACAAAAAGCTTGCACCAAGAACAGCAAGAGGGGGCGGATAGTCTTCTAGTTGCTTCTCGTCAAGATTCGGATGATCATCATTTTCAGAATCATCTTTCAAGTTTTTTCCGATGGCCGATATTTCTTGTGCTAATAGCGGCCACCTGTCTCTAGCCTACAACAAGTTGATGGTTAAAATAGCTGTATGGAGCAAATTATATCCATAGAAATAAAATTTCGCTAGTGCAAAACCTTGGGGATATCGACTTTATTCAGCACCACAATGTAAGGCCGTTCTAGATAGCCAGGATTGTACATTCTAAGCTCCTGCATCATGCCATTAAACTTGCGTTAGTCTGTTCTGAAATAACCATAAAAATATTAAATTAAAAAGAAGTAATTTATAAACTTTTAAGTGCTGATTGGACGGCCACTTCAGCACAAGTTTACCTCTTTTACTGTTCTGTAATCATTGAGAGGATCCTCGGCGGATGCATCCACGACATGAACCAACAGCCGGGTCCTCCTCAAATGTCTCAGAAAATTACGACCGAGACCCTGAAAAGGAAACAATTTTAGTTCAACCAAAAAAATTTCTGGGCATAGAATTAAATCAATAAACAGTACCTTTCCTAAATGGGCACCTCTGATGAGTCCAGGCAAATCAGCTAGAGTGGCTTGAGATGAATATTCCAGCGCCCCTGCTTCGGGATCACCGTCGAGACGCCCTAGATTGGGCATCAGGGTTGTGAAGGGGTAGTCAGCAATATCAGGCTTTGCAAGTGTGACTGCTGCCAGAAGAGTCGATTTTCCAGCATTTGGCAAACCCTAGAAAAAAAATGCCAGATTTTGCTCATCATTTGAGGAATAATTCACCTGCAAGAAATAGGCAACGAACAATTCTCTTCGAGACAGCTTTGAGAAAACTAAAGATTTGGTGCTCCGGCAATGAACTATGGTTTTCAGTTAACTTACACTAGGGTCATTTACAAAGTATAGGATATTTACCATCATGAGACATTAGACGTGAAAACAAAAAAGAAATAAGGTTGCTTTGTTAAGAAAAAATGGTCGTAAAGAGCATATCACATACCACAAGGCCAACATCTGCAACAACCCTAAGAATCAACTCCAATCTAACCTCTTCTCCTGGCTGACCAAGAAGAAGAACCTGAAATATATTATTAAATCAATAAGTTACCCTGTTTATAATAGGATGAGATCCAAGATCTTCTCAAATTCATAGAAACATGGAATGCTGTTCGGCAATAGACAGAATCAAAAATTATCTGATGGACATTTTTCCCTTGTTTATCAGCACGCATCCATTCCAAATGGGGCATTCCAGCAGCAATGCTTCTTTTCGAATAAAATTGAATCATTCTTAGTAAGGCCCACCATGAAATAACAGGACAAAACAAAAGAACACGTCTCACTTTTTCTTTATCACTCTAGGAAAAATCTGTAACCAAGAGTTTCAGATCCTGAGGATAGAAAAGTTGTCTTCGAGTGCATTAAAGACAAGGTTACAGAATTAAATGACTGTCTACCTTGTCATTTTCATCTCTCATCACATTCGTAGTTAGGCTAGTAAGCTGTTTCCTTCTATGTGCAGGCATCTCAATCAAGCTGATCTGCACCAGAAAAGAAAATAAAAATTATGGAACATAACAATCATCTATATCTTGACCAGAGATTATTGCATGCGTAAGAATGTAAGAACACAAATTCTGATTCAAGATCAATGCATACAATCCCAAATTAAGAAAATATACTTTGAACATGATTCATTCATCATCTAGGTTTTCCCAGGAATCTGATACACTCCAAGATCCAAAAATAAAAGGAAGAACGCATCTTGCAAATCCACTTCTTGAATGCAACAGATAGTCTGAACTACAACTGATCCTCCCAAACAGAAGGATTGGAATATCAATACGAACCAGGATGGACTCCTCCCTCAATGAATTGAACTCATCCCTCGCCAGACGCCAAGTAAGAGAATGGCCTCAGCTCTCCCTGTCAGCTGCCCGATCATCCTCTCCAAGAAACTTCCAAGATGCCACACCAACTCCCACGCCTCTTTTATTTATAGAGCCTCCTTTTATTTCAGTTTCCTGCCAAAGTCCGTTATGCCAATCCCGACACGTGCTCCGCACGTTAGTTTCCCTGAGGAAGACTCTCCTTAACTGATTCGGTCTCTTGCCCCCTGTTACAATGTCTTCTCACATATGCATAGAGGGAGATCATATCAGAATCCTAGTATAGTTGTTTGAGTATTTTCTCATTTCTGCTACTGGTGTACTTACCCTAATTTCCTTATTTTATTAGCGTTCTGTCAGTGAAATCCACAGACAATAATAGCGTCCTATTCCCATCAATAAAAACCATGGTATTAGCAATTCATCTATGCGGAAGCCTGCTAGACAACAGTAAATGCTGTCCCATCAAATGGGGCTTAATATTAACAGAACTCAAAAATGGGGATAAAAACATTAGTACGGGACAAAACTATCAGCAAATTAAGGGCAAAACTAGCAGAAGGATTGCGCTTTTCATGTATTAGATTAATAGTAAGAATAACTTTACTCGTATACACAAGGGAACTACATATTTTGGTACATTGAAATGATTTATTAAAATAGACAAGAGATTTATAGCTCACCCCTCCCTGACCACCTCTTGCCACCAAAATTTCATCACCAGGCTTTGAAAGATCTGCGATAAACTTGCCCTTCTTTCGCTTTCACAACAGTTCCTGGAAATAATACAAAATGCTATAAACATCAGAATTACTGAAGTGCATAATTCGCCATGGTTTTATACAGTTCATGTAGCAATTTGCAAAGCCACAGGGACCTAAGCTTTAGAGTCTAGGGTACTGGAATAGGTAATATATACTCGATTAAGTCAACTTATCAAACCTGTGAGCAACATTTAACCTACATGACCACTAGAAAACACAACAGAAAAGATTCTAGATACTAGATATGACGTCATAAAACCTAGATTTAATAAGATCGATAAATTCTCAAAGTCTGCTACCGATAATGTAGGAATGTACAAAAGAAATAGGACTTAGGGTTTAGAGCACTGGACTATGCACCTTCAAGTTGATTAACTCAACCTACCAAGCTGTGAATGGTCAACATGAGTACACAATAGAAATCAAAGTCTGCTAAAAGTTGACTCGTAGCACCGAGTCAATTATCTCAACCTACACAGCACTGAACTAGAGTCAATCAAATAAAAAAAAACACACCATACAAGAGCAAATGTTACCAAAAAAAAAAGTTCTAACACATGGGAATTAACTTAGTTCTCCTATTCTTGCAACATCTAGTTGACTAAGGCTACCCGATAATCTGCAAACGACAGTTGACACAGGCGAACAATTAAAACCACACCCCACTCTACACTCACGAAAAGCTTTTGGACTAACCAGAGTTCACAAGCAAAAGATTAAATAAATTATTTACAGTCAATTTTGAACTTACAAACCTACAGGCACCGGAATACGTAATGTCGGAGCAGCAGCGCCATCATGAAGCTGAGAAGTAAGAACACCCATCGCATCAACATTTCCCCCCCGCTTTGCATTGTACCGATTCTTACTATGCAATTCAAGAAGAGAATCTTTACTCTCATCCACAAAAATAACCACATCTCCCCCGTGCCCTCCCATGGGCAGTATAACAGACCCGTCAGAATCCCTCTTGTAAGAACTCTTTTTTCTTGTCTGACTTTGATCTGCTTTCCCCGGCGACTTTGAAGGAGCTCTTGCACTGGGCATTGAGAGCACGGCGCCGTGCCCTCCATCACCAGATCGTACAGTTATGACAACTTGATCAAAATACTTGTGCGGCTCTCTGATCAATGAAGCAGGAATGGCTGATGCCTGGTCTGAGCCTTTCAGTTGTGTGATCCTGTTCTTGATGATTAGGCGTGGAAGGAATTTGAGGATCCTTCTTGATTCACTGAACCCCACATTGGAACTAAAAAAATAGAGGATATTAAATAAGGAGACTAGTAGAAAGAAATATGAATGACGAAAAGGATGGAAACGCAATAAAACATTAAAAAAATAGATTTACACTAAAACGGAGAACCCTACACAGATATGCAAATCGTAAGGAAGCGGGAGACAGCGAATAAGGAATCATCCGCCACAAACGAAAGAAACTGGATGACAAACAAGGATAGTAAAATAGAGAGACGAATTGAAAGCAGTATGAATGACAAATATCCCTCTAGTTTTTGTTCAGCTTCGGCTTCAACTACATGGAATTGTCACAAATGAAATTTAGACTGATATAAAAAATCTCAGGACAGATATATTAATCCGAAGGGAGCGTGAGACAGCGAATTAACAATCAGCCCTGACCAAAAAAAAAAAAAAGGAAACCGAAGGAAGCGGTGCTGACAGAGGATATCTCCCAGGGGAAAACGATTTGTTAGAAGTCGATCTAATCGAGGAGGACGGCTTCCATGAAGGTGGGGCGGCTGAAGCAGCTGCCATTCCTGGGTAGTCGAAGCTGCAGGGGAAGAGAGTAAAAGATATGTATATGTACGCTGGATAATATGCATAAAAACCTTTTTCTTTGGTTAAATTACAGAAAGCCTCTTTCATGTGGTTATTCTGAAAATGAGGCAACTTGAGTCTTTGAGGGGGATTGCAAAGCCAAGAACTTAGCTCAACAGGAGAAATTAACAGTGGCATGTTGTGACCTGACATGCATAGAGGCAACCATGCTCCTCTATTATTTTAAATAGTTTATGATTAGTTTGATGAATTTTCTACAACATTTTATGACCTTTGATTTTTAATGTACACAAATTTTTTGAGAGAGTGTGCTCTTTCTCCATCATTCTTCGAAAAAAATAAACCGTCGAGGTGATCGTCAAGGCTACGATATTAAAATCAAGGTGATGTGTAGGACGAGTGGTTATTGTAATTTTTGCTTCTTTTTGTGACCCAAAAAGGTGAAGTTTTCCACATGAAAAGATCGTCAACATCCACTTGATTATTAATACCTATAAAAAACTTAGAATGCAGAAATTGAAACATAGCATTAGATGAGTCTAGATTAAATTTAAAGCATTCACAACTGATTGCACTGCTTGCCTTTGTAAGATTTTTCAAATAGCTAAATTTATTCTAAGCGCTGGAGAGAGTTGGCTTGATAATATGCACTATACCACTGGTCAGTGCACACGCGAACAACACATTGTCAGTGCATGCTTGGTATTATATTGATGGATATTATGTACCCTACAAACCAATCACATTTCCATTTTTCATTTCATTCATAAAAATGAAATTTTAGTCATTATCATTCTCGTATAAGATCAATACTTTAACTTATGAATTTCTCACCATAAGATCTCTGAAGTGTCATAATTTGGATACAACATGAAGTTCTCAAAGGTGATTGAGTGTTTGAGATTGAATCGTTTGCCCTAAGAGATTTATTTAGGAATGAGATGTCAATCCTTGCCCAATATAGTGGAAGCATCAAACAAACTATTATTAACAATTTCCTTCACACATCAATACTAACTAAAATGACTAATTAGAGTTTGATAATTGACCATAAATTAAGTCATTTATTATTCTCTCAAAGATAAAGGATTGTACATACACTCTAACTGATAATGATATAGGTTCCATGATAGAGTTTTTTATACTGTGTATCTTCTCCAGAACATGACGTAGGTTGGCAACCCCAACGAGCCAGTAATGTGACTTATTGATTAGGTTAAATTGATCCGTGGTCAATTAATCTCTACATCGACATGATTATTTAATAAGGTTGGCTAATAAATATTTTTACGTCAATAAAGTTATTAATTGGACAAATATATGGGCCCAGATAAATGGATGTTGGAGGATACAAATAGCTTTATGCAAGTTTTTATGAAAAAAATCTAAAAGCCAATTGTTTATAAGTTGGGGGGGAGGGGGTGGCCAATTGTAAGGGTGCACTATGAGCCTTGGTGAGTGCCTATCTCTCTTGTCTCTTCATCTCTTGCATTCCTTGCCTCTCCCCATGGTTATTTGAAGAGACTAGATGTTGATGATATCTTCGAGGAACATTGAAGATGAGGTGCAAGAGGAGACACAACCATCCAAAGATCGCAAAGGAACTAACAGAGGCTAGACGATTGAACAACTCCAAGGAGCTCATCCAAAAAATGATATATGGGTAGATTTTGGTCTGCATTAGATAATAGGTTCATCATTTCATGGTGCTTTATGTATTTGAATCCTCGATTCTTATGTCTTTTGATGCACTTGAAATTTTCAAGAAGAATTTTGAAGGCTTATCAAGCCTCGTATCCTAATACATTTAGATTGGATTTCTTATGGATTTTATCTTATAACTTCTTTTGATTTGTTTCAAGTGACACAACGCCTCATCAATTACTCGTCAGTCACTTAAAAGCCGCAAAGAGTTGTGGCAACATTTGATTTTTTGAGTGGAAGACGTGGGCCATGATCCCCATGATCTCAACACGTGCTGATGTATGTAACATCGATCTTTGTTAAAAATATATATATATCAACCCATTTATTATGCGAAAGCTGATTCTCATGCATGATGTGATGTCATAGAGGCCATCCAATCATGATTACATGGGAGGTACTATATGTGTCAATTTCTTAATCAAAGGATGTGGTGATCTAGCCCAATCAAGCTTATCGAGTCTAACATAAGACAATTAAACAACAATGATTCTACTGAGACAAAAATATTCTATAGATGGTTTAGGGTTTAAAAAAAAATCCTCAAGACAAAATAATTCTAAGGAAATTTCATTAAATTGATCATTGTGGTAATCGACTTCTAAAATCTCTTGATTTTCTTTTGTTCTACAATCATTGTGCTTCTATGGTGCATAGGAAATCAATATTTTGACTATTCATCGAAGAGAATTAGCGGCTTGAGCTCCAACATTCACCAAGCATGTTCTAGTATGAAAGGCCTTTGATTTGGTACATAATTGAATAATTTTATTGGAAACTACTGCTTAGTTTGAATGGTTTTTGTTGATTTATAGTTATTTAAGCACAGATTATTTTTTAAGCTTAGGTTAAGAGAAATATATTGAATATATATCGAATTGATTCATTAGAAAGATTTGGATTCTACATTTCTAAATCAAAATTTTCCACAAAATCTGAAAACTTTAGTTATCTAATTTAATCCAATTTGTTCAATTATCTATGAAAATTATGTTCTAAACATAATTCTTTGTGGATTGAACGTTAATGATATTATAATTTATGTAATATCAATTTAAGTGAGTTAGATATTATCTTTTACATGTCATTGCTTGTATTTAATACCCAAATGATTTTTTGATTGTGATAAAGCTTAAGAGAGAGAAAAAGTAATAATAATGCCATTGTACCAGATAGATCAACTCTACCTCATAAAACTCCCTTTATCTCAATCTCATAGACGATCCCCTAGATCACTTAACACCGTTCACTTAGATCTTTGGAGACTGTTGGTGGATATATATATATCTCTTTCTCTCTCTCTCCCTCTCTCTCTTGCACACGAGCAGACATAAGAAAATTTTCCTTTGTCCTATCTCTCTCCTCCTTGCCCTTCTTCCCTCTCCCCCCTTCTTTTTCTTCTCCAACTCTTCCTCTTTCTCTTCTTTCACTATTGCATTGCCTCTCTTCCTTCTCTCCTATTCTCTCTTCTTCTCCCTCTCATCGGGACAAAAGAAAATTTCTTCCATTGAGATCTCTCCTTGCCACCTTTACATTTCCACCTCCTTTCTCATTTTTCTCTGTACCCTCTTGCAACGTCTCATCCCCCTCTTTCTTAGGCATGCGGTGTAGTGACAAACTCTATCTTTGCATATCCACCAATCTCTCTCTTCTCTCTCCAATGCTGCACTTTTCTTTCTCTCCTCTTCTTCTTCACCATTTCTCTCTCTCTCTCTTCTTCCTATGTTTCTCATCGCTAACTTTCCACCCTTTTCTCCTCTATCTTTGTATCTATCTCCTTCTCTTGTGTGCACGTGAGAAGATCTCAATGTTCTCTTCTCATCACCATATCTCTCACCTTCTTCCTCTTCTTCTTCATCTTATCTTCTCTCAACGCTGCTCCTCTCTCTCTCTCTCCACTTCCCCTTTCTCACTCATGTGCACGTGGAAGGAAGATTCTCCCGTGCATCCCAAATATCTCATTGATGCTATCTTCTCTCTCTCCTCTCTCTCCACCACTTATTTGCCTATCTCCATTGCCGCTTCTCATCTCTCCTGTGCTAGCATTTCTCTCTTCTCCTATCACACATGGAAGAAATTTTCTTCCTCATGCATGAGAAAACTTTCTCCGCACTTCATCCCTTGCCACTGTTCCGCTTTCCTCTCTCTCCGGCGCATTCCTCCCGCTTCATGAGTTTCTCCTCTCTTTTCTCTCTTCACGATCTAAATTGCTTCAAATTAAAAATTAAAAGCTTGATATCGAATGATCTTGATGAATTTTGGAGCTAAATTTTTGTGGGCATGATTGTGATTTCATGCTCTATGTCCTTGCAATGGATGATTATAGAATTTAAAAAGTTAAGCTTTTTAAACATTTTATTGTTGGTTTCTAGGATTGGCTAGCTGGAGGAAAGAGAGCACCAATCAATCATTTTTAATGAACTAAACATCACTTTGAGTGATTTTATTCTCTTTTTTATTTCTTATTCATATTGGATGTAAGCAGGCAAGTTTGGGTGAGATGTACAGGCTCTGGAAGGAGTATTTTGATTGGAGAGCATCGTTCAAGTGATTGTTGGTCGTGAACCTCTAGATTAGGGTTTATTCTTTTTTATCTTTTCCATTGTCTTAAAATTTTCCATGCACAATTTTAACCCTAAATCAATCAAAAGTTTTTGAATCTTGAAAACAAGATCAGCTCAACTTTGCATGCATCTCCTTACTTTCCAACCATCATTTTTGCTTTATTACTCTAAAAAAACTAAAAATATTCATTCATTTTAATCTTTTAATGATCCTCCTTGTAGATTCCACCTTCGACTCCTTACTATTCTAAATTCTAATATCAATTTAGAAGAGTAGGGTATAATTTTTGACAAGTGAATTTGCGCTTTCAACAATCATGATTTTATACATATCAACTCTCCATTCTCCTCATCATTTGCATTATAACTGCTATTATATCCGTCTTGATGATTTTATAAAAAGGTACACAATTTCTTCATGTTAAACACAAAAGCACTGTTACATTATATTGATTGGATAAAAGATTCAATCAGAACACCAATTCTCTTCAAAGTCATGACTTTCCAATCTAAGGGGGCATTAAGTTCCAAGTGCTTCACATTTATTTTAAATATCAAGTTATTATCCATCGGGTTTCATGATCTTGCAACTTGGAGAAAACTCGTATACATCCAAGAATCGCCACACCATTCAGATATCTCTGCCCCTCTTTCTACTAGCTCCCATGCCACGTACCTTCAAGGCGAAGCTGCTCCCACTGTCATTTCTTCTATTACCTTTAATTTTACCATTGACTCTTTCATTAAGGGTAAACTGTTAACCTAAAAGAACCAGAGAAGTTACCCTTTTCATGATACAAGTATCAATTCACATCAAATGAATCCATGATATCATTTTACCTTGAACAGCTATGACAAAGATGTTCTTTTCCGGAATCACGCAACACGACTTTCTTTCCACAAGATTGATGAAAAAATGTTCATTTTGATGGTAAGAAATGAACATAGATGCTCAAGGAAATTTATAATGCCGGAATTTCACCTCGTCGATGAATGGTTTTGAGGTGAATAATAATGAAGAGCTTCCCATCTTTACAATTAGTTTTTTATAATTTTACTCAAGATTGTATTTCCATTACAACTTATATCCTTCATTCAAGAGTTAGTTTCATATCATGCATACATGCCAAATTCAAAACTTTAGAGGATTAATTTCCTATTTATCTATGAGGCAAAAACAAATAATGAATTTGAATAAAAGGTTACCAAATAAATATCTCCTTCCCCGCCATCTTGTCCGCACACTCGGCAAAAATTTGTCGTGTTCCGTGTGGACGTCATCCGACGGTCAATAAGCGCCATCTCTACCAATTCTCGACCGTCGATGCTCAATTTGCCACCTGCTCAAATTGCCATGTGCATGCGTTCCGCCTGAAGAAATATCTTCTCCGCCACGTCCGCCTGGTCCTCGCGTTCGCGCAGAATTTGTCACGTTCCTCCTGGACGCAAGCTGACGGACACCCACTACGATCACGGCCAATCACCCACCGTCGATCACCTATCGAACGACCCCCATTACGACACATCAGCTTCTGTTTCTGATATACACATTTTTTACGTGGCAAAAAATAATATAAATAAGAAAAACAGACAAATATGAAATATCTCTTTCTCCCGCTCGCGCTATATTCGTCACGTTCCCGACGGACATCATCCGACGGTCAGCGACGACGACCGCGGCCAATTACAAACCGTCGATGGTCGATCGAACGATCCGAATTCGACATATTTAAATTACCCACGCTCAAAATACATCCATCAACTTCTCTCTCATCGTGCATCTTCTTCCTCGATCTCGATGGCGGCGCTGCAGATCCTTCCCCGGCCAATGGCGCCGGCTACTCCCGCCGCTACATGCTCCACGATTTCCAGGCCTTCTTCCTCCTCACGACGAAATATCTCCCGCTGCGAAATCAAAGCTCTATCGCCCTCATCTTCCATTTCGGCCGCGTCTTTCGCCGCTCCTTCCACCGTCGATACGGAGAGCCCTCCGTTGATGACTTCATCGAAAGCATCGGAAGTGGAATTGATGAAGGTAACTTCCGATTCGCTTTATTACGAGACCGGTTATTTGGGTGGAATTACGGGGAAGACGCGTCCGTCTTGGGGAATGAGCTGGACGAGCAGTTCCTCTGGCACTGAACGACCGAGCGCAATGGAATATTTGGCTCACACTCTGACCTCCAGAGTCTACGACGTGGCCATTGAATCTCCGCTCCAGATCGCTACTAAGTTATCCGAGAGGTTCGGCGTGCAGCTTTTTCTGAAGAGGGAAGATTTGCAGCCGGTAATCTATTTACGCTGCTTACATTAATTTTTCTGAGATGAATATGGAAGGATAGAAGTTGAAGGGAAGAAACTGAGGAAGCAAATGTGAAGAAAACTAAACTTGAATTGGACGAATGTAATTGTTGTTTTATTAGTATGTTTTATTGTGAGTTGAATATGGAGGGATAGAAGGTGAAGACGAAGCGAAAAATACAACGGACAAATGGTAAGAAAATTGAACTGGAACTGAAGAATGTTATATGAGGCGAGTTAAGAAGGATGGAGGATGGAAAGAAGAATTTAGGAGAACCAATCGGAAGAAAATTGGACCTGAATTGAAGAATTTTATGTGTTTATTCCTCAGGTTTTCTCGTTTAAATTAAGGGGAGCGTACAATATGATGGCCAATCTTCCAAGAGAAACGTTAGAGAGAGGAGTGATCTGTTCTTCAGCGGGGAATCATGCTCAAGGAGTTGCTCTTGCTGCACAGAAACTAGGTTGCAATGCTGTGATTGTGATGCCAGTCACTACACCCGAAATCAAGGTGGAATTTTATTTTGTTGGATGATTTTACTGTTCCATCTTTAAACTCCAATTAAATGTTGCCTATTTCAGTGGAAATCTGTTGAGAAATTGGGCGCAACAGTTGTTCTTGTGGGCGATTCTTATGATGAAGCACAATCGCATGCCAAGAGCAGAGCTAAATCAGAGGGCCGCACATTCATTCCTCCTTTCGACAATCCTAATGTTATAATGGGTCAAGGAACGGTTGGCATGGAGATCATCAGGCAATTAAGAGGCCCGATTCATGCCATCTTTGTACCTGTTGGTGGTGGTGGGCTCATTGCTGGAATAGCGGCTTATGTGAAACAAGTTCGCCCTGAGGTTTGTGGCTTATTCTTACTCATTATTATCCTCTATCAGATTCATTATATGACAATCATGTTCTTCTTAGAATGTTGACATTCAGTATGCAATTGCAGAGCGATTTTGAAAGTCCCTGGATTTCAAAAACTAACATAAAGAATGCTTACTTATTATCAATTCTAAATAACACATCTTCTTTGAGAATGTCCATTTAGGTGAAGATCATTGGTGTAGAACCATATGATGCAAATGCCATGGCGTTATCCTTGCACCATGGGCAGAGGATCATGCTAGAGCAAGTGGGTGGTTTTGCCGATGGCGTTGCTGTTAAAGTTGTTGGAGAAGAAACGTACCGCCTTTGTCGAGAACTAGTTGATGGCATTGTTCTTGTCAGTCGTGATGCAATTTGTGCATCTATAAAGGTAAATCAGCTTAATTATTGGAGTTCTCATTTAATTCCCCTATCTCTTTCAGTTGGCTTCTAGAATCGTTTGATCAGTAGTCGATTAATGCTATGGGCCTTACAATTGATCACTGATTATATGAGGTGTTTGATCGAGAGAGAGAGAGAGAGAGAGAGAGAGGTTCCACCAGATCCCTGAAGCCTATGGTCCTGTGAAGCTTTGAAAAGTTTCTACTTTTGTCTGCAAAGAGTTAATGTTGTTTTGCAGGATATGTTTGAGGAGAAGAGGAGTATCCTTGAGCCAGCTGGTGCGCTATCTTTGGCCGGTGCAGAAGCATACTGCAAATACTATGGTTTGAAGGGGGAATCTGTTGTGGCCATCGCGTCAGGTGCAAATATGAATTTTGACCGGCTCCGATTGGTCACCGAGCTAGCTGATGTGGGCCGTAAACAAGAAGCTGTTCTTGCCACTTCAATGCCAGAAGAACGTGGAAGCTTCAAAAGATTCTGCCAACTGGTACCTTTTGATCCTCTTCCTTTTTTGGTTATTGGGTGTCGTTCTTAAATAAAGGCCTTCCTGGGGATGTGAAAGGTGGGGCCAGTGAATATTACCGAGTTCAAGTACCGGTATGATGCTAGCAAGGAGAAAGCTCTTGTTCTTTACAGGTTTGAGTTGATTACCGAAAGATCAAATTTGGGATTTATTGGATTTATATTTAGATTTATTTCTTGAATTTCTTGGTGAGTTCAGTGTTGGGGTGCATACTGATGCTGAGTTGAAGTCCATGGTGGGTCGCATGGAGTTTGAAAATTTTGAGACCGTTGATCTTACAGATAACGACTTGGCCAAAGATCACCTTCGCCATCTGGTAAAACCTCTACGCCTGGTATTTTGATTTTTCAAGGATTAATTTCAGCTGATATCAGAAATATAACGTCTCAAATCTATGTATTTTTAGCTTCGCTAGCTTGTTGAATATCAGGAAATCTTCAGAGAGCATGTGGAAAAGATTGATTCAAGTTTATTAGTAGTAATAAGAGATTTATACCATTTTGTGTCAAATTTGAGTTGTGTTTTGTATATTTTCATTTTTGTTCTTGATAGATTGGAGGAGATGAGTGTACATTTTTATAGTGGAGAGAGATGGAGAATTTGACGGTAGAGACTGAATGAGATTGAATACCTGGTCACGCTACTTACCAATTGGTGGATGATGTGTATGAGAGAGAGAGGAGGTTTTCTTGATGGCATTAGTGGATAATGCGTGAGAAGGGTAGATGGAGAGAGCGTGGGTATTTTTGGCTGGGATTTGTAGATAGTTCCTATCAGAGGGAGGAAGACAGAAGAAGGGGGAGGAGAGAGAGAGAGTGCAAGAATCGCTGATGCTTACTAATACTTGCGAACAATCAAATGAATCAGGTTGGGGGTCGAACAAATGTGGAGAATGAGCTTCTGTGTCGATTCACCTTCCCTGAAAGACCAGGCACTCTTATGAAGTTCCTCGATGCCTTCAGCCCCCGTTGGAACATCACCCTCTTCCACTATCGATCCCAGGTATTGATCCTCCCACCCAATAGTTGTCTAATCTTAATTGTCCAGACCTCATTTTCCCCCTCATCGTCTACTTTTTATCAGTTATCTTGCTCTAAAGGCCCCATGATACACCCTTTTCTCTTCCAAATCCAATCCCGGTCTCTTTTTCTTTATCATCTTCCTTCATTGGCTTGTCTTTCTCATCTCATCCCCTCATCGCATTCTATTCCATTTTGTATCCAGTCTGACCTCATTTCAATTACCAAACCTAAACTGACCTCATTTTCTCTGTCGTCGTCTTTTTCCAATGGCTTATCTTTCTCTCTTCCTCAAATTGCACTTTTCTTGCGACATCATCATCTTCCGCTACCTCTCTTCTCTTCTTTATTCTCACTGAAGTTTTCCCACCTAAAAAATTACTGCTGATTGCCCTAATCATGGCATCCATGTTTTCTGCCATCATCTTTCTCCGTGGTTTGTCTTTCTCTCCTAATCATACCGCTCTCTCTCTCTTTTTCCCCTTTCCTGCAAATATATATATACATATATATCCCAGCAACCCCAAAATGCCACTAAATGTAACTTTGCCTTATTTTCTCTCTCATCTTGTTCCAATGGCTTCTCTTTCTCTTTACAATTTTCTCTTACTGAAAAAACCTTGCCTATTTTGACCTCCCCCTCTTTTTACCACTAACAAACAGAACAGCAGGTTTTTTCTCTCAAAACAGCTGAAACTCTCCCGAAGAGACCTCATTTCTCCATAATTTTCATGATCATTATCGTTACTATCATTTTTATCTCAACGATTTTCATCTTCTCTATCTTCCTGCTCTGTAATTTCTTCTTTTTCTGTCTCTTCTCTCTTCCTTACAAACACGTCCGAAACATGTCCTCTATAATGATGATCATTATCATCATCATCTTCTGATCTCTCTTTCTTCATACAGGGCGAGGCCGGGGCAAATGTCCTGGTTGGAATCCAGGTGGCCGGCGACGACATGGACGAGTTCCGCGCCATCGCGGCTGGCCTCGGCTACGAATATGCCCTCGAGATTTCCAACAAGGCGTACCAGCTCCTAATGCACTGAGCCATGGACCAAAGCCCTAATTTATAGCTGGTGACGATGGTGAAGATAATTATGATGACAACGACGACGACAAGGAACATGTTTAGTCTGACAATGATGATGATGATGATGATGATGATAACGATGATTATAAATTTCTTGAAAGAAAAAGAGCTGGAAAAATTAAATTCAGTAGCTATGTCAATGATGACGAAAGCGATTATGACTTATTGAGCAAATGGCAGTCAACAAGAATCGATTCCATTGTCAAAGCGAATAAATGGAATAATAAATTATTCCACTAAACGAGTCAGTCCACGGATTTAATCGAGCGTCACTTATTTAACCCACGGAAGTTGACGTTTTCTGCGTCAAGAAATTGGCGTTGACTTTCGTGGCATTTGTTTCTCGACGTCGATCCGAGCGAAGGTTCAAAAGACGATCAGTCTCAATGGTCAACAGCCCCTTTGACAAAATGATTTCGTAGAATATCCATGGATCAACCACCGTTTTCGTGCCTCCTACTCTCCCGCGGAGAGAGAGAGAGAGAGAGAGAGACGTGGGAATGTTGAGACTGACATTCAACGAAACTTTCATAGACACGAGGAACGTTGAAATAGGGAGGCCTCACTCCCTATCTCTCTCTCTCTCTCTCTAGAAGAAATGGTCAAGAAAATCTGCCCACGCGTTTCTCCCTTTCTCACCCTTCCTTGTTCTATAAGAGTCTCCCGTGCGCACCTCAACTCGTATAACTCTTCCCCTTCCTATCACCAGCAAGAAAGAGAGAGAGATACTGAGCGTTAGAGAGAGAAAGGAAGAAGCACCATGAATGTTCTGACCGACCAGCAGCTATCAGAGTTCAGGGAAGCGTTCTCCATCTTCGACAAGGACGGAGATGGTACTTTCTCTCTCTCTAAAACATTCAGTTTCTTTACAGGAGTTTGAGCTTCTAGCATGAAGAAGAAGGGTGAAGGAAGTGTTTTTATAGGAAATCCTTTAGAAAACTATGTAGTTTATTTTCTACCCTCCATCTTTCTTTATTATGCTTCTTTAAAAAGGCCCAAATTCCAACTTTTTGGGCTTCTTGACAAATTTTTTTGGGGAAAATTGTAGATGTAGATTATTCCCTTTTCAATTTATTGTAGATTATTCCCTTTTTTAATTTTCAAAATCGTCCTAGGTTTGTCTTAGGACTTGCCCGTCCTAAATACTAATGGATCAACTCTGTTGGGCCTAAAAGGCTAACTCAAATTCTCTAGTTTTGGGCTTGACTTACTTTTTTTTTCCAACCAGGGACCATTACTCTTGATGATCTGGCATCAGTCATCGGCTCGATGGGGCCCTCACCGAGTCAAGAAGAGCTTCGAGAAATGATCGACAAGTTTGATCTGGACCATAGTGGAACCATAGATTTCCAAGAGTTTCTTATCATCATGGCTCCAAGGACTCAGGGTAGGAATATCCTAATGGGCCTAGCCCATTCCTCCACTTACCTTATGGGACCATGAACCAGCCAATTAATGATGATTATCTTTATAGGAAATTGATGAAGATGATGAGTTGACTGAAGCTTTCAGAGTATTTGATAAGGACCAAGATGGATACATCTCTGCTGGAGAGGTACATCTATTTACATTTTTGAATTAAGTAATAACACTTAAGGATAATATATAATTTTTTTTAAAGTCCATGATAATATAGATTGAAAAAAATTAATTTATTGGGTTATTTTTTTATGGGCAGTTGAGGAATGTGATGATTAGCTTGGGAGAGAAGTTGACTGACGAGGAAGCAGAGCAGATGATCATGGAGGCTGACTTGGATGGAGATGGACTCGTTAACTTTGATGAATTTGTGAGGATGATGATGATTGCTAATTGAGCAGCAATCAACCTGATTATGATTTTTTGGGGGATTCCAAATTTCATTAGAGGATGAAGTGTATTGAGTTATAGTAGTTATATGAAATCTCACTCGCCCCCTTCTTCCTCTACCTTTATTGTTTATTTCCATGTCCTCTATTTCATATCTCTTATTTCATGCATGCGATGAAAATCCCCAAGAGTGTGAGAGCTTAACCTCTACTTCATATTGGACTTCACCGCTTCATGATCTTCTCTAGGCGATGTGGGCTAAAGGCCCCTCAAATAATGTCTCCCCATCGTTACTTTCTCTTAAAACTACATCAATAATGTGAAGAGGTAAAGAGGACACATCACGATGATTATTGAGGGACCTCTAAACTATATATCGGGGTGGGGATGGAAGGTGAAGATAAAAAAAGAAGGTGAATCAATGAGAAGACAAAGATACAAGGAGGATAAGACGAGGTATTTACATGCACATATGGAAGAGAGAAGAATCTTGAAATTCCTCTATGGGAATTGTATAGGAATTTCTCCACCTATGGAATCTAGTGACTCTCGAACCTATCTGTTGAGGGCCCCATTGGGCCTTCTCACAAATTATATATGTAGTTCAAAAATAATAATCAATAATTGACATGATGTTCACTAGTTATACCCATCAATTTCTATCTTGTTGATCGTGGATTGGAGAAATTGTTGACTTTTGTCTTTCTATAGTTTGACCAGTGGATTACTTTGGCATAGATCAGCCTAATTTGTCTTTTTGACTAGTTTACTTGTTGGGCAGTTATCAGTATGTTTTGAGGTACTCTTCTTCCTCTTCTTAAAAGAAAAAACTTATAGAATCTAAAAGGGGGAATACGTTCTACACTATTAATGGAGGAGATTACAAGAAAAATCCAGCTGTGAACCCCATTTTTTATGCTAGTCCTCGGCTAGGTGATGTTGGATTTGCTATGATCTCCTTTTCCACAATTCACTTGAACCTCAAACAATGCCAAGCTTGGGAATTGACCTCTCCTATTCTTTCTAGTAGCTTGATGCTAAGAGAAGGGCAAAACAAGAATTTAGGAGAGTGAAAGTTTAGGCTTTATTTGGCTGGGTTTTGTATAGGTCAATGAATCCAAAGGTGGAGAATGCACCCCCCCTAGGATGTCCCAGGGTGAGGTTACCCCCTCAGAGGAGGTAACCTTACCCCTTAATGGTGATCACATCCAAGCCACTTCCTAAAGAAAAAGGGGGGTGGTGGGTGGTTATCTCCTAAGAAGGAGATAACCACTCACTTCTTAAAGAAGAGGGCCTACCTCCTGAAAAGATGGTACTCTTCTTCAGTATGTTTTGAGGTACTCTTCTTCCTCTATATAATTTATTTTAAAAAAATAGGTTGGTCAAAATTCTCTAAAATAGGAATGTTTGAACACCTTTTATGCATTTGGACTTAGTGGAGTGATTTCTCCCACAAAAATAGGATGATTCATATAGTCATTTTCTAACTAAATTTGACCACCTCTAACCATTCATCAACTTTCGACCCTTCACCCTTTAACTCTTTTGACCACCCTTGACTTCATTGAAATAGGGTTAATTTGGCTCACAGTGTAAAATGATGAACTTTATTTTGGGGTATTTTAGTTTCATGTAAAAATTATATTTATTTACCTAATATAATGATTAATCAAGGGTTGAATCCATAAGGAGCCTAGGTAATTAAATTAAAGTTTCTAAGGAGAAGGGATACTTATCTATGGAAGATGATTTACAATGGAATGTGGTGAATATGGAAGACATGGATTTTGAAATGAGGTATGGATGTGATTCTAAGTATAAATCTATAAATATTATCTTTCATGAATAATGTAATGAAGAGTGGAATTGAAATGATAAATTGCAAAGATGAATAGGATAGAAGTGCATTTGTGAGAGGACAATGAGGGAATGTGTGTATGTTGAAATGAGGTATGGATGTGATTCTAAGTATATATCTATAAATATTAGCTTTGATGAATAATGTAATGAAGAGTGGAATTGAAATGATAAAATGCAAAGATGAATAGGATAGAAGTGCATTGGTGAGAGGACAATGAGGGAATGAATGGATATCAAAGGTTTAAGTGATGAAATGATGACAATCCTACTACATAAATGGGAAATAGGGTTTAAACTCCATGAAGGGGATTTACAAATAAGAAAGAAATTGGAATGCTCACATGAACCCTTTTTTTATTCCAGTCCTAGGCTGAGTGATGTTGGACTCAATTTGACCTCATTCCTCCAATTGATCTCCCTTCCATAGCAAGATTCAAAACCAAACAATGCAAAACTTGAGCGTAAGCCTCTCCTTTTCCTTTTAGTCGCTTGATATTGAGAGAGAACCAAAAATCAAATGCAGAGAGAAAGAACTTTCATATTATAAGAGAGGGTCATAGGGCTTTGATGGTATTAATGGAACGTGATTGTGTGGTCGTCGAATACACATCTTTGCCCATAAAATAAAATAAAAATCACGTATAATATGAACAAATAAACTTTAATTTATTATAGAGGTGAGTAAGGGTTGAATTCATGGAGAATTAGGGTCTATTCTTGAGATGTTTTATAATTTGAACAAATTGGATAATGAATTGGGGCAAGAAATTAGGAAACATTATATATATAATTCAAATCAAAGATCTATAAAAATAATAAAATATTACTCAAATCAGATCTATGGAGAAATCTGTGAGGGAAGTAAGAGATAGAAAATTTCTCGTGATGAGAGAGAAAGTGATGAAATTTTATTAAATTATCTAAATCTAGGTTTCAAAATTGAAAGCTAATGAGAAATGATCATAGATTAGGGATAACACATGAAAACTAACTCAAAAAAAATTGAAATGATCCAATTACTCGGTATATTGAGGCTTTTTATTATGAAATTTCAAAAATGCAAATTTAGAGTTCAAGTGATGATTTCTCCCCACTCTCTTGAAAAAAATTTCAACTTCAAAGGCTCTATGGATGTGGAAACGAGTCTAGAACATAGTGAGGTCAAGAGATTCAAGGATCATTCTATCCAAAAGGTTAGATTAACTAGAAAATCTAAGAATGCATATACTGCCAATGAGAGAGACTTTATGAGATCTTCAATTTGGGCACGATTATCAAATTTTCTCCTTAATGAGATCAACAGTCACTATGGAATTTAAAGAGGTGATTCGTTATACTTAAGTCATAACCATTAGATCTGAGATGGAGCACCCAAATGAAGCCATGTCATTGCATTTAATTGAAGAGGAATCCCATTTGGTTGTGTGACTCGAACTTGGATCCAATGCTTCAGATTGCGTTGTGTATCACATTTAATCTAAGCCATTATGACTCTCCCGATGAACGGTAGGGATTCGTCGAGAGTTATACCTTGAATCACCATACAATCATAAGTGGTTGCATAACCTTCCATCAACAATCACAATTAAATAGGGAAATCCAATGCTCCCCATTGCACCACATCACTTGTGCACAAATAGATAAAGATAGTCCCAAATTGAAAATATATAAGACATTTAGAAAGTTTAAATAGGATGATAGTCTAATTAAATAAAATTACCCTATTTAGGGCACTTAATAGTAACACTCTCCTGATATGACACCATGTGTGCACCACCTACATGCAACGTGGCACCCTTAGACATCAATGAGTGTCAGCATGCAAGCATGTGCGCAATTTGTTTTGTCATGCTAGCTCACACTATAAATCCCTTTTTAATAATTTTAATTAAATTATTTTATATATAAAATAAAATAAAATTTATAAAAATTCCAAAAGAGTCTAAAAATAAGAAAATTCATATCTTTTAAAATACAACTCCTTTTAATCCAAATTTTTTATATCAGAAATTATATAATTTATATTATGTGAAATTTAATATAAGAAATAAAAATAGAATAAATATTTAACTCAAAATAATATAAATTCACTTAAAAAGTAAAACTAGATAATTTTAAAGTTTATTTAAAAATAAATTTCTCTTATTATTTTCATGTAAATCTAAAAATCTTAAATGAACTAAGGCTAATCTAAGAGAACTCAATGTTTTAGAAATTCAAACTCATGATTGTATGCATACTTAGCCTTTTAAAAACATGAATTTTGAGATTTTTAATAGAAATTGTATAAAATGATGAAAATTTCCTCAAAGTACAATAATATGCATTAAAATTATATCAATTCTAGCTTAAAACTCATTAATAATCATGTAACTTTAGGTATATATTACATCTTATCAGGCATGAAGGGTGGAGATCATCCACCCTTAACATCCTGAAGGGGTTAAGATTTTGTCCTTAGGGGGGCATCAAACCCCCAATTCCTTAGGAAGGGGAGTTGCTCCCCTTAAAATAGGTTGGGCAACCTTCAAAGATGACACCCTTCTCATTTCAAAATTCAAATTGAGTAGATTGACACCACAAAAAGATGGTTCTATGCTCCTTTTAATTAGGATGTAATTCTAAACAAAAGGGGCCCCCAATAATATAGGTCTTGACCCCCTATTAAATAAGATTAGATCTTATTTAAGAGGAATTAGTCAAGGGTAGACTCAAATTTCCTAAGAAATAAGAAATTTGACTATCCTTTGATTTCCCAGAAAGAGGATGATCCATCTAATGACTTTCAAATGTAATTTAGCTGCCCATACACTTCATGAAATCCCTTTGACCTCATTTGGACACCTTGAATTTCATTTAAATTGGGTGGAATTGGATCCTAAAAAGGTGGAGAGTTCATTCTCATCTCTCTCTTTATCATTTACGATTATCATTTCCCTCATCAAGAGATCAATCCAACTTTAACTTGGCGCTTGATTTACATCAGCAGACCATTTTGAGGCGATGTGTTGCCATTTAGACCATCCAATGCCCAAGAAACAATGATCAAACAACCTAGATTTATCCCCATTGTTTTAAGAATTTCCTGTTGATTTCTTTAGGGGACATGTGGCAAAATCGCAGTGCATGCACTCCTTGAATTGCCAATTGGACTGCTGGTGCTTGAAAACAACCTTAAATGGGCTATTTGAAGCTCAAAACCTTGTAAAATGACATTTTGCTCTCCTTTTTCTCGAGTTTGAACATGGCCTTGTTCTTGGCCAAACTTGTTCCTCTCACCCAAATTGATGAATTTTCTTTTTGTGTTCTATCCATGATTTGGTGTACATTGATACTTGATTCTCATCAAGTGATCAAAAAATGCACAAATATTTCATTTCTTAGATGCTAACTCCGTTGTTAAAGAATCACAATCTACAACCTATGATCATGTGACATAGGATCATTTAGAGTAGCCTCTAGCTTTGGAGTCTTCATGTATTACACTTGTATGTATGGTTAGATTAAGAGTATATTTTACATACATTCTTTATTCATAATTCTTTCTCTTAAAATTGTAATGATCTTTCTTCAATATCTTTGTCATTTCAACTATGATTTGATTCATTGAATTCCTTTCTTCTCCATATTTCTGAATCTTTCATTATCTTTATTTCATCATCTCTTTTTTTCCTCTAATTTGAGTTAATTTGTCCAAATTTTTTTCTATCATTTTTGTCAACTCTAGTCTTTGTGGATTTGAACTTTTTCACCATTGTACTTGATTTTGATGATAAGAAATTAGAAAGTAGTGCATATGAGGGCTCTTTATAGGAGAGGCACATATCTACAGGTGAATAGACACAACATTCTATTGAAAACCCTTGTGTGATCTCATTATGAGTTCATCTTTTATGCATGGTACAACCCCTCTTTAAGGAGTAAGATGCTTGTTACCGATACTAAATAAAATCATTTGACTAGAAATGGTGACAACTCTTTATTACATGTTGACACTCCCCCTCATGCATGGGAATGGATATCCACCATTCCAAGCTTGCTGACCAACCTCATAAACTTTTCCTTTGGTAGCACCTTGTTAGGAAGTTTTCCCTTTTTCTTAGTGGTCCGAAAAATATATGATGTATACTAATTTGGACTCCATTTTTTTCTTGATAAAATGTTGATCAATATCAATGTGCTTTATGTGATTGTGCTTGACTAGAGATGTGCAACACATTTCCTGTTCATTATTGCACATAAGTTTAATGGGTGTTTCCACCTTAGCCTTGAGTTCCTTGAGAAGGCATTTGATCAAAATAAGTTCACTAATTCCATACAGAAAATCCCTATACTTGTTTAGTGCTTGGCTTGGAGACAATGTCATGGTTTTTGCTTCTCAATGTGATCAAATTTCCAGCAAGAAATGAGTAGGGACCAATCATTGACCTGCAATCAATCATTGACCCCATAAATTCATAACTAGCATAGATTTCTAAGTTTAATTTACCTTGTCATCTGAAGGTAAGTCCCACTCAAATGGTTTGTTTAATGTACTTGAGAAGTCAATGGGCTTCTTGCAAGTGAAGGGTCCTAGGACTATGCATAAATTGACTGAAGAGTTTAGTAGAAAATACAATGATAGAATGAGTATGGACTAAATAGATTGAACTGCCTACTGACGACACGAGATCGCGAGGTCATCGATTTTACATGGTCTCGTGTCAAAAAATATTTCCAAACTTACCAATTTGATGAAATTAATTCAAATTGAAGGGTATAATGATAAATAAGGGTCGAATCTACAGGGAAATAAGGAAATTCTTGATGTTTTCTTTGAAATTGATCAAATCGGATGATGAATTGATGATAGAAATTGGGGAAAATGGTAAATTATAAAAGAGAACTTCAAATCAATTCCACGGAATCAATAATCATCGAATTTGGTCTTGATTTCGTGGAGAAATTGAAGATCGAAGTAGGAAGAAATTTCCGGACGAAGAAATAGCGAAATTGACTTAAATTAAACCAAATTAAACTTGAAATCCTAATCTAAATTAAAATTAAACATGATAGAAAGGTAGATTATAAAAAACCGCTTCCACTAATCCCAAATAGTGATCAAATCGACACGATTAAACAGCTTAATCTCATAGAACACGAAGAACGCGATGTGGAGATTCAAGCGTCGATTTCTCTAATCTACTCAACCAAAATCTCGAATTCAAATGCTCCGGAGGTGCGGAAATGAGTGTAGAACACAATGGGATCGAGAGACTCTAGAGGGGAGGTGTCTAAATAGACCAGTTGCTTTGATTTCCAACTCGAATGCTTAGAACATCGAAGAACACCTCTATTTATACAACTTTTGGGCGTAACCGTCTGATCGAAAACAATCGATGGTTACAATAAAACGGTCCATCATGGACCGTTTTGATTAAGTCGTAGCCATCCGATCTTGATGGATGGTCTAGATGAAGCTTGATAAGATGCATTATAAAACGCGTGAGTTTTTCGCCCCTTGGATCGCGATCCGACGGTCCAGATGTGTAGCGTGCGATTTAATCAAGACCATTATAATCCCCTTAAATACCCGCGTGCGTGATTGAGATGTGATGGACCGCGTGTGCACTCGATCGACGCGCGACGATTGATCCGTCGTTCGATCCAAGGCCCCAGCTTCTGTCATGTGTCCTGCAATCATAAAAACCGTGTGGAACTTAGTCCCACACGAGAAAAATTAAAGAGGAGGGGTTTGTTTATAAGGTGCGACGGATTAGAGGATTAATAATCTCTTCTGATAATCGGAGGACTATATATATTATAACTTATACATGTAAATATAAATAATGTGTTGCATCACGCCGCGTAGGCGCTGCGTGGGCCCGCGTGGCGCTGCCACGTGGCCTTGCATGCCACGTCGCATCCACGTGGGTCCCGTGCAAAAATACCCCTTTTTGCCTTATTTTAAATCATTTTAATCATTTAAAAATCGAAATTAATTCAGAAAAAATCCAAAAAAATCCCTAAAAATTAGAAAATTCATAACTTTTAATATATAACTCCAACTTAATCCAAATTTCTTTCATGTGATCCGAAATTTAATTATCTATCATTCTAAAGAGTCAAAATTAATAAATAATGAGAGTTTTAAATCTTATTTCAAAAACATAATTATTCTTTTAAGTGTTTTTTATAAATAAATATTTATAAATTAATTTCTCTCATTATTTTAGCTCTATATACATCTATAATCTCAAGTAACGATGGGTTATTAATTATTTACCTTTAAATCATCATAGTTAACCCTAATTTAAAGTGTTTTTGAGATTATACTTACTTTTTCATGGAATGATAGAAAAATACACATAAGTATGATAACATGCATGGAAATGAAATTATTTATGCCTTAATATGCATCAATAATCATGTTTAATCATGTTAATATAGCTTGTTATCACCTACTAATCATTGACAAGTTCCTATATCAACACTTATTTCATCCTTGTTCAAACTGAGCTTATTATTTTGTCCATTGGGCTATTAACTGGTGCAAGAAAGAATATCTAGTATGTGGCATTTTATGACTCTAAGATATCTTGGGATGACTAAAATACTTCCATACCCAAGTAAGAATTTCATAGGACCATGAGTTTTGATACCAAATTCATCCATTAGATGTTTTTCAAGTATAGCTCTTTCATCTAGATTATTCCAGTGATGATAATAACATCTACACAAACCAAAAGAATGGTCACTCCCCCTTACAGTTTAGTGTTGTATAGTAATGAGCAATCTCCATTACATTGAGTGTACTTGGTCTAATTAACAGCCTAAGAAAATCTGCCAAACCGGGCCTGAGGTGATTGCTTTAGGCATACAATGCTTATTTTAGCTTGCAAAGAAAGCCACTATTGTAAGTATGATATCATGTTGATATTTTCATGTAGACCTCCCCTTCTAATTCACCTTGTAGGATAGCATTCTTAACATGATATTGAATTAGGGCCAATTCAGGGATGTTTTGTGATAGGAGGAGGAACTTTCAAAAACTTTTGTTTAGGAGAGACGTAAGGGAGACATATATGATAAATTTCACAATAGACCTAGAAATTGATGGGATCTGAGGTCGATAACTTTCCAAAATTTTGATCAAAACATTAAATGCAGCGGAAAATATTGAATCGGATATTCAAAACACCAAGCCACCAAGAATAGATGATCCTATCATCTACTATGAATGAGAAAACATATTTACAAGGTTTCCTTGAAGGAGTTCTTGAAGCTATTCAAGTGTCTAGCCTCTAGCGGTATCCACACGGTCTCTGGATGGTTGGATCTCCTATTCAAAGCTCTTCACCAAGAGAGAAAGAGAAGAATGAAGAGAATTCTCACAAGGCTTACATGGGCACCTTTGGTTGTAGTCGTCCTCCCCCTATTTATAGACATTTTGATGTGATCTGAGGTCGATAACTTTCCAAAATTTTGATCAAAACATCAAATGCAGAGGAAAAACATTGAATTGGACATTCAAAATACCGATCCACCAAGAGCAGATGATCCTATCATCTAGTATGAATGAGAAAACATACTTACAGGTTTCCTTGAAGGAGTTCTTAAAGCTATTCAAGTGTCTAGCCTCTAGCGGTATCCACACGGTCTCCGGATGGTTGGATCTCCTCTTCAAAGCTCTTCACCAAGAGAGAAAGAGAAGAAAGGAGAGAATTCCCACAAGGCTTGCATGGGCACCTTGAGTTGTGGTCGTTCTCTCCCTATTTATAGACATTTGGAATGAGGCTTTTTCATAAAAACCCTCATAATTATGTCTATATCCACCAACATCCATAAACCTTATGAGTGTGACCCTCTAGGTCCATATATCTCACTAGTTAATAACTCTATAAACCAAATAACACCTTATTGGTCAACCTTAATTAATTATTCATATCCACATATAGATTAATTAATCAAGGATCGATTTAACCCAATCGATAGGTTGAGTTGCCAGCCCGTTGGGTGCCAAGCTACACCACGTACTCTAGGAGATATGGAGTATGTAAGAACTCACTTATGGAACCTTCCCGTCATCGATTACCATGTATGTATAATCCTTCATCCACATTAGACTCATGAATGACTTAGGGTATGGTCAACTGTCAAACCCTAATCGGTCACTCAAGTTAGTACTGATGCGTGTAGAAATCATCGAGAACTACTTCTTCGATATTTCTACTACCTTGGCCAAGGGTTTCATCGCATTGCATTCCTTTGAGTCAATCTCCTCGAGGGTGGATGATCCCATCTTGACCACACAATCATCTTCGTGAACTTCATGTCGTATCCAATATATGACGTTTTAGATATCCCGTGACTAGGGATTCGTAAGTCATAATAAAAACACGATCATCTATCCATAAGATGTCTTTGGTGTCTCAAGTCAAAGGACCACATACACAATCATGACATGAATCAACCTGATTGACAGTTAGGTATAATACTATTCAGGGATTCATACGGATCAATTCAGTGAACTCTTTCTCAAAAGAGCACCCATTATCTATCCTTAGTGTCTCCACACCGATGGCTATAGGATCGGCCATACTCATCATATGAGATGGATTAGATAGTGTTATTCTTTCCAGATAATTCGATGTCCTTCTCGAATATCCCATGAATAGGAATGTTTAAAACATATTTTTAAAGACTAGTGATCACTATATTATGATCTCATCATAATTCACTTTATCATTGCACATGCTCATGGACTTCATTGCAAACATCACACAAGAATGACAATGAATAAATTTCATTTCAATGAACATAAAAAAGATACATAGAAGTGTGGTTGGCTTATAGGCCACATAATATCCATCACATTTGGTATGAGGTTTTTTCATAAAAACCCTCGTAATTATGTCTATATCCACCAACATCCATAAACCTTATGTGTGTGACCCTCTAGGTTCATATATCTCACTAGTTAATAACTCTATAGACCAAATAACACCTTATTGGTCAACCTTAATTAATTATCCACATCCACATATAGATTAATTAATCAAGAATCGATTTAACCCAATCGATAGGTTGAGTTTCCAGCCCGTTGGGTGCCAAGGTACACCAGGTGCACTAAGAGATATGGAGTATGTAAGAACTCACTTATGGAACCTTCCTGTCATCGATTATCATGTATATATATTCTTTTATCCACATTAGACTCATGAATAACTTAGGGTATGGTCAACTATCAAACCCTAATCAGTCACTCAAGTTAGTACTAATGCATGTAGAAATCATCGAGCACTCCTTCGATATTTCTATTACCTTGGTCAAGGATTTCATCGCATCTCATTCTTTTGAGTCAATCTCCTCAAATACCGAGGGTGGATGATCCCATCTTGATCACACAGTCATCTTTGTGGACTTTATATCGTATCCAATATATGACGTTTTAGATATCCGGTGACTAGGGATTCGTAAGTCATAATCAAAACACAATCATCTATCCAGAAGATGCCTTTGGTGTCTCAAGTCAAAGGACCACATACACAACCATAACATGAATCAACCTGATTAACAATTAGGTATAATACCATTCAGGGATTCATACGGATCAATTCAGTGAACTCTTTCTCCAAAGAGCACCCACTATCAATTTAGTGAACTCTTTCTCCAAAGAGCACCCACTATCTATCCTTAGTGTGTCCACACCGATGGCTATAGGATCAGCCAGACTCATCATATGAGTTGGATTAGATAGTGTTATTCTTTCCAGATAATCGATGTCCTTCTCGAATATCCCACGAACAGGAATGTTTAGAACATATATTTAAATACTATTGATCACTATATTATGATCTCATCATAATTCACTTAGTCATTGCACATGCTCATGGACTTCATTGCAAACATCATACAAGAATGACAATGAATAAATTTCATTTCAATGAACATAAACAAGATACATGAAAGTGTGATTGGCTTATAGGCCACATAATATCCATCAGAAATATATGTTAAGGGCATATGATATAAATTTCATGGGATGAGGTTCATAGTATCACTTCAAAGAATTAACCAATAAATTTATACTTACTTTAATTAGGAGGGTCACACACATAAGGTTTATGGATGTTGGTGGATATAGACATAATTATGAGGGTTTTTATGAAAAAACCTCATACCAAATGTCTATAAATAGGGGGAGAACGACCACAACTGAAGGTGCCCATGCAAGCCTTGTGGGAATTCTCTTCATTCTTCCCTTTCTCTCTTGGTGAAGAGCTTTAAAGAAGAGATCCAACCATCCGGACACTGCGTGGATACCGCTAGAGGCTAGACACTTGAATAGATCTAAGAACTCATTCAAGGAGACATGTAAATATATTTTCTCATACATATTAGGTGATAGGATCATCTGTTCTTGGTGCCTCAATGTTTTGAATGTCCGATTTAATAAATTCCGTTGCATTTGATGTTTTTATCAAAATTTTGGAAAGTTATCGACCTAAGATCCCATCAATTAAGTCATAAATCATTCCATTTTTATGCATGTTATCATACTTTGAGTGTATATCTATCATTTAATGCAATTTTAAGTTATAATCTCAGAATGCATAATTTTAGGGATAATTGTGAATTTTTAAATAATATATTTTAGAGTAGATTATTCCCATCTATATTTGAGATTATAATTGGATTTCAATGTTAAATAATAAGAGAACATACTTTTCTATATACTAATTTTTTTCCTAAGTTTTAATGTCTAAGAGAAATGAGTATATTTTTTAAATAAAAATTTATTCTCTTATTATTTATTAAATTTGACTTTTTAAAATGATAAATTATTTAATTTATGATCAAACAAGATAAATTTAGATTAATTTGGAGTTGTATTTTAAAAGTTATTAATTTTCTAATTTTCAGGGATTTTTTTGATTTTTTATGAATTTAATTTGATTTATTTTGAATTAAAATGAATAAAAAATAATTTTATTATTGAGTGATGATATGACAGCTGATGTGGCGTGAACAAAATTGTGGTACCACGTGGCGGCGTATGAGAACGTCACATGTCAAATAGTGTACATGTGCGAGCGTGTGAGTGCGTGTGCGCGCGCGTGTATGTGATTAATAAGAAAGCATCCTTTTCATGATTTTTGCTTTGTCATTAACTGCATACTACTTATATACTTGTTGGATTTCAATAATTGATGTCATGTCGAACTATTCGCTTATGTTTTTATGCGCAATTGACGTGGAGTCAGGTAGAGCATCCAATTGCGTGATTTTATAGTGATCATCACTGAAGTGAAGCGGTATGTGGTGCACTCTGGTTTGTCGATGAATCATTTTTTAAAATGACTTAATCTCAGCCGTTCATCTAAGGAGATAACTGTTGAGATTAAAATCGACAAAACACATCAGGAGCATTAAATTAAGATTAAACGGTGAGAGTGTTTCACGCGTTTCTTCTTCATGCGGGATGTGACGAAATCTTGGCGGTCCATCTCTGATCCAACGGACGTGATTTAAGCGTAACGATTCGCATACATGTACTTCATCAGAGCCGTTGATCGAAGATTAAACGCCGATCTGACGGTTACTCCCAATTCTCTCTATAACTTGAGATGTTCTTCAACGATGTAAATTATTCTTAAATGTTTTTGAGTAATTGAATTTCCTAGACACCACCATCCTTAAATTTCTTGTTTTCTTCTTCTTCTAGACTCATTTCCGCGCCCAAGGAGTGGTTTAAAGTGAGATTTCATGGAAAGAATCAAGAGAATTTGCCTCTTGAATGTCGACTATCGTCTTCGAAAGCTTTTGATCAATCGAATCATTTCAAAAGCTATCTTGGGTTAGATTATGTGTTTTCCTCCTAATCTTTTGTCCTGTATAATTAGATTATAATTTAGAATTTTAGATTAGGTTAATTTTAGATTTTATTTCAAATTTATCTCTCTTCGCATTCGGAAATTTCTACCTAATTTGCTATTTGATTTCTCTGCGAATCTTGATCCAAATCGAGTGATTTTTGATTCCATGGATTCGTCTTTTTCTCTTTCCAAAACTTTCAAAATCCTTAATTTTTCACCTCAATTCAACGTCCGATTTGATCGAATTTCAAAAAATACATAACAAACACATTAATTCTCTATGGATTTGACCCTTATTCACCTCTATACTATTTAATTTTTTCTTAATCTTTAAAATTGGTGAGTTTGGAACTTATTTTTTATGTTTATCCGTGTGTTTTCAACGACCTCGAGGATTCGCTTCATCGTATGACACGTGGCACATAAGGGACTAAAGCCAAGCACAAAGCGCACACACGTGGTGTAGGTAGGGGTTTAAGTGGCTATATGGCAGCCAAATGGGTGATTCATCATGAGAGAGAGAGATGGAGAGATAGATTATTTTAGTGCATAATGCACTATTAGAAGGAAAAATGATGGGCCCCTTTTATATTAAAAAAGATCCCACATATGTTCGATATGGGACTAAAAGATGAGGGGCACCTTGAAGAGATGTGTGTCAACATCTCAGTGCTTCAATTGGGCAGCTTAGTTGAAGCCGTCTGATCAGATGGACTCAGAGTCTATGAAAATTTTTGAATTTGGTGGGGGGGTGGGGGTGTCGTCATTTCTATTTTTGCAACCAATCAGGGTGCGACAATTGTCACAACCCCCTCACGCGTCCCCTTAGTTCAGCAATTTGGATGCAATGGCCCAAATTTTCTCTTCTCCTAAAAAGTTAAGATAGTTTTGCAGTCCAATTAGAGTATGGCACGTAGTGTGCTCTAATGCATTCAATGAATATCGAATGGTTGGGATTGATAAGGGCAGTTTCCTCTTTGGAAAACTGCTAGGAGACATGGCAACTCTTTAGGCTCTTCGATTATGATTAGAAAGATTAGAAGACCCACAAAGCTTTCACCATTTTTAAAACTAACGCTTTGATAGTGGGACAATTAGAGTGCACCACGTGGCACGCTCTGATGCACTTGATTAAACATATCAATGGCTATGCTTTCTCCTTATAAAAATCATGTATATCATTATCTAGAGGGAGTTTTGGGCTGAAATTTCATGGAGAGGTTTGTATTTTTATACTCTATTCATCCATGGGCTCTAATTGATGAATTGATTGGAAAATTTTCATATTTTATGGAAATTACAATTTTACCCCTATAAAACCCCAAAATTTCTCTCTCCTTGCATATTTTGGCTCTATTTCATGTATAGAATAATTTCTACTTTTAAGAACCAAGTGAATTAGAATCAGGTCTCCTAATAGAATTGAAATTTTCCAAAAGTAATCCAGGTAATGGATCAAAGTCAAGGGTATATTATTCATAGTTATTTCTCGTACCAAAGTAGAGAATTCAAAAGATGTCAAGAAAATTGAAGAAGAAATTGGTAGAGTAGCGAAGCCCTAAGATGCAATATCACACGGAAAGACAGCGCCTATATGCATTAGAAAATAAGCAATAATAGAATTCCAAAAAAGCTTTATCCATTTCAAGACTAATTGAATAATAAATGTGCTTTATCATCTTATCAAAGGATTCCTTGAAAAAAGAAGCAATGAAAGAGTTCCAAATGATGAAAGAGATGCCATGATGAGACATCATTGGGACAAAAGCCATGGATGATGAGATTTCACCTCTTGACAAAAATATAACACAAGATACCATAAACTTACCAAGAAATCGAAGTCAACATGATTTAGATTGAAGAAATGTATTTATGGGACTAAAAACTATATATATATAAACAAACTCCATGGGAGATGAAATTTTATAAGCGATATCTTTGTATTGAATTTTCATATTCATCATTAGGTATTTTCATTTGTCAGCATTAATATCTCATATATTTTTCAATTAAACTGTTTGTACTCATAGAAAACATATTTCTAGTCCGATTGATTCGGATAACTTACTAAGAAAAGATGAAAATATCGAGTGACTAGACGAAGTATCATATCATATATTTAATTGAAATATTATTTTATTCTATCTCACTCAAGACCTGATATTTCTTATTCATAACGGCACCTCTTGTATTGGATATGATGACCGAGATGCAGATAGAGTAATGCTTTCTTCTTCCTGAATGACCAGCCCACATGCGTTGGAGATAGAAGGATGAGGATCCATCATGAGCACGTCAAGTAAAATCCAAGGATTGATCATGCAAACTCAATGAGGAGTAAAACACAAATCTGTTCATCATGACCGACCATTCCCTGAGTTCCGCCACACAAGTGGCCTTTTCAGTGCCAAAAACACGTCAAAACAATCCCAGGACATGGAACTATGAAGCTCTGCTCTAAGGAGAAGATCTTTGTTCTTCTTCCAGAGAGAATACATTCGTGTGTCCTTTTTTAATGGGTTTCATGATCCAGCGATGAAACCACGTCTGTTCTTGACAGTTTACGCATCAGATCTCCCTTCCCATCAATTCGAAACTAATCAAGACAAACCTTAGAAATATACCATGAAAACTATCCATGAGTAGAAGACCAAAAGACTATCCCGGAAGTCTGAAGTTTATGTGATAGAGAGATGGAGGTGGCGTACTCGGGCGGAGAGAAACTATGCCATGTGATAAACCGCAGCTTTTGTTGAAATTTACACTGTTGAAGATTGAACGTATGTCGTAGGATTGAAGTGCGCGGAGCCATGATGATGCATATCATATCTCACGGACTCCCTCCGAAATAGTACTTCCATTGTAGAGCAAGTCACAAACACTCCATTTCCAAGTTCCAAAGAACTCCAGTTTTTGTACTTTCTGCATAGTGCTCGTTCAGATTCTAGAACCTTTCATGTAGCAACATGCAGCTCAGGGGAATCCTCAGAATCCCTAGATCCCAAACCCTAGATTTTTCTTCATTTATTAATGGGGTTTTATCACCAGGTACCCCAACCTTTCCCCCGACTCAAAGATCTACCCCAACCTTCTAAAACCATGAGATCTACCCCAACCTTTCAAAAATTTACTGAGATCTACCCCCAGCTGCTGACATGGCAAAATCGTAGTCAAATGTGCATCGACGCGGAGTCCACGGCGGAGGCTGACGGGGACGGAAGAACCGGCGGCGGGTTCGGCGTCGCCCATCTAGCTGGAGGGAGGGAGGCGGGAGAGAGAGAGAGAGAGACGAGCGGGAGAGAGGAAGACTTTCCTCCTCCCGCCTCTTCTCGCGACGGAAGCAATTTCCGTCGCGAGGAGACGCGAGGAGAGAGGAGAGGGAAGAGCGCGGGGGGAGAGAGGAGAAATTTTTCCTCCTCCTTCCCGTTAAGCGCGCATATACTCTGTATAAATGGGATACTCTGGAAGTCCTCAGTTTCAGAACTCGTCTCCCCTTCCATAGTCAACGGCCTCATGGATGCTCCTCTCCCTCCTGGCCCTGGGAAAAACCTAGGCTCCTACAAGGTACTCCTCTCTCCTCTTTGTTTTTTTCCTTCTCTCTCTGTATATCTCTCTCTCTAACTGGTTTTCTGCCTGTAGTACATTATTTTGGCTCCGCTGGTGGCGAAGGCCGCGAATTCGAGGCCATGGGAGAACCTGGCTGCCACGTGGTGGCTTCATCTCTTGGTCCTCTGCGCTCGGAGAGGCCTCATCTACACCTGCTGGTGTTCCTTCGGCAACATGCTCTTCCTCACCCGCAACCGCCGCATCATCAAGGACGGCGTTAACTTCAAGCAGATAGACAAGGAATGGCACAGGTAAAATCTCCAAAAGACGCGCGCGCACTCCTCTCTCCGTCTCCCTCTTGTGGTCAATTATCTGATGATTGGTTCGTGGGGATGAAAATGGCAGGGATAATTTCTTGATCATGCAAGCCTTAATCGGCGCCGCCGCGTACCACCTTTTTCCCCCGCCGCAGACGAGCTCCCTCTGTTGAACGTCAAAGGTTTACTCTGCGCGCTCCTGCTCCACGTTACGGTCTCAGAGACGCTCTTCTACCTCTCCCACCGCCTCTTCCACACCGACTTCCTCTTCCGCCGCTAGCACTCCCTTCACGACTCCGTCCCCGTTCCCCAGTCCTACACAGGTTCGCCGTCTCTCACTCTCTCTTTCTCTCTGTGTCCGCTCTCTAAAGGCCAAGGGTTGTGCAGCTGGACTGGCGACGCCTCTGGAGCACCTGGTGCTGAGCGCCGTGATGGCTGTTCCTCTCGTGGGCAGCTTCTTGAGCGGGTACGGGTCGGTGGCTCTCGTTTACGGCTATGTCCTGGGATTCGACTTACTCAGGTCCATGCTCCACGGCAACGTGGAGGTGATCCCCGAGTGGCTCTTCCAAGGCCTCCCTTTCTCAGATACCTGGTCGCCACCCCCCACGTAAGCAACTTCGAGATTATCTTAAGAAATAAGGATTACGAAGATCCCGATGATGATGATGATGATGATGATGAACACGGACTGCAGTTATCACACGCTTCACCACAAGGAGAACTCGACGAACTTTTGCCTGTTCATGCCGCTATTCGACTTGCTCGGCGGCACGCTCAACGCCGAGTCCTGGAAGGAGCACGAGAGGATCTGCCAAGGTAATCACTGTCAGAGTCGGAGGGTATTTCAGTCGGTTTCGAGCGTCCAAGTATTTAGATCTCCGGGTTTGTTTCAGTGAACAACGAAGACGTGCCCGGGTTCGTGTTCTTGCTGCACGTAGTGGACGTGGTGTCGTCGTTGCACGCGCCGTTCGTCTTCCGGAGCTACGCGTCCTACTCGTACGTGACGAACCTGCTTATCCTCCCCCTGTGGCCCGTCGCCTTCACGGTCATGATCTGCATGTGGATCTTCTCCAAGACCTTCCGGGCATATGCGCGCTTAACGGGAAGGAGGAGGAAAATTTCTCCTCCCTCTCCCCCGCGCTCTTCCCTCTCCTCTCTCCTCGCGTCTCCTCGCGACGGAAATTGCTTCCGTCGCGAGAAGAGGCGGGAGGAGGAAAGTCTTCCTCTCTCCCGCTCGTCTCTCTCTCTCTCTCTCTCCCGCCTCCCTCCCTCCAGCTAGATGGGCGACGCCGAACCCGCCGCCGGTTCTCCGCGAAGAGTTGAGCCCCTCCGCCGCTCTCTCTTCTCCCCCGCGAAGAGTTTAAATCCATCGGCTGACACGTGGTGGCCAGGTGTCTTCCGTCCCCCGTCAGCCTCCGCCGTGGACTCCGCGTCGATGCACATTTGACTACGATTTTGCCATGTCAGCAGCTGGGGTAGATCTCAGTAACTTTTTGAAAGGTTGGGGTAGATCTCATGGTTTTAGAAGGTTGGGGTAGATCTTTGAGTCGAGGGAAAGGTTGGGGTACCTGGTGATAAAACCCCTTTATTAATCGACCTTTTTTTTATGAGAGATTGAGGAATTTTTCAACTGCTTCAAGACGCTGAAAGTGGACTGATTAAAACAGGATCTTGTCGGAGAGGAGAAAACCCTTTCTTTGAAAGCATTGGATCATTGATGGCAGACTTTACAGATGGCGCATAGGAGTTGGGGGTAGCTGATGAAGCGGATGGAACAGTATTTGCAGACAAGCTCCCCGAGTCTCCCAGACGTGGAAATCTTACAGGTTATAGCAAAAAATCTGCAGTCTGCCACTTGGGTTTCGCCTGGTAGGCTTTTCTTTTGATTAGACAGTCTCTCTCTCTCTCTCTCTCTCTCTCGGCCCCCCTTCCTCTATCTATAGCAAAACTATCTTCGTTTCTATCACTTAAATTCGTCTTGTAACCTTTGTTTACAAGTAGAAAGTCTCTTTCTCTCTCTCTTTCTCTCTCTCTCTCTCTCTCTCTCTCTCTCTATATCCCTGTCATTCAAGGTTTCTCATTGGACCCTAATATTAACCCTGAGAGCTTATCCCCAATTTTTTATGATTGCAGATCTAAGCGATTCTTCATTTATAGAAGATGCATGAAGAGCAGAAACATACTGAAAAAAAGAAACAGACAGAACGACAAGCACTTTAACCAAAAGAAAGACATGAAAAAAGATTCAAAGAAAATGAAGAGAGAGAGATGGGCCTCTCTAAATCCATCGTGGAAACATTCACTGGGCAGCCAAAGTTGCGATCTTCGGTACCACCACTGGAAACTTATCGATCTCCTCCATCCAGGGGTTTCGCCCCTGATCTTTCGGTGGAACCACGTTCTTCAGCGCCCTCCAAACCGCGCTATTGCACTTGAACCCGGACCCGAACGCTATCTGCCACACTCTCTCTCCTCTCTTGATCCTCCCTTTCGCTTCTGAGTACGCCAGCTCGTACCACAACGAGCTACTGGAAGTGTTTCCGAACCTGTATAAACGTCATTCTGGAAGGCTCCATGTGCCACTCCGAGAGCTGAAGACTTTTCTCCAGCTGATCTAATACCGCTCTCCCTCCCGCGTGAATGCAGAAATGCTCGAACGCTTTGGTGAAATCCGGGACGTAGGGTTTGACGGAGCTGACGTGGAAGACTTTTTTCTTGATGACGTCGACCAGAAAGCGGAACTGCTCGGAGAGAGGAAGGACGAGGGGACCCAGAGTGGTGATGTTGTCTTTGAGGGACTGGCCGGCGACGATCATGAGATCTTTAGAGAGAGAAACGCCGAGGATGCCCTCGGAGTCTTCTTTCTGGGAGACGCAGGAGTAACTGGTGGAGTCGGCACCCTTGTGGGTGCGCACGGTGTGGAGCAGCTCGTACTTGGAGCGGCGGCGGTCGGAGGGGAGGTTGGAGAGGAGGATGGCAGCGCCGCCCATGCGGAAGATGCTGTTGGTGACGAGCATGGAGCGGTTGTTGCCCATGTAGCCGTTCAGGGTCATGTTCTCCGTGCTCACCACCATTGCGTACGTCGATTTGTGCACCTGCGCGTGCGCTCGTCAGAGAAGCTAATGCAGTAATGCTTCTAAGCCAATGATGGGGAGATAGAGAGAGAGATCTGCGCTTGGATGGAGATAGATAGAGAAGAAAAAGAAACTTGATCCATGTACCGATAGAGAGAGAGAGAGAGGAGAGATCTTGGCTTCGATAGAGAGAGATAGAGAGAAAACAAAAACTCAAATCGACAAACTGGGGAGAGAGGGAGAGAGAGAGATTGAGAGAAAACGAAGACTTAGTCGACTAACTGGGGAGAGAGGGAGAGGGGAGAGAGAAATGTTTTGGCTCGTATAGAGAGAAATATAGAGAAGACGAAGATACTTCATCCAAACACTGGGAGAGAGAGAGAAGACGAAGAAACTTGGAACAGAGAGAGGATCTCAGGTCCCGAAAAACCGACAAAGTGGGACAGAAAGTACAGAAGACGGAGAAACTGAACAAAAAGCAGACGTCATCTCAGAGAGAGAGCGAGAAAGAGACAGGTGACAGTTAGTAAGACATCTTTGACGTCGATCTCTAAGGTTCTCATGAATCACGTTCATGGCCAACATGTTTTGTCCTCAATGAGATTTAGAGAGAGAAAGCCAACGTCGAGAGATGGAGAGATGCAGACCTGGAGAAGATGCTTGGCAAGGTCAATGGCGATGAGCCCGGAGCTGCAGCCCATCCCTCCAAGACTGTAGCTCATCACGTTCTCTCTCATTCCAAATCTGTTGACCACCATGGAGGAGAGAGACGGAGTAGGGTTAAAAAGGCTGCAGTTGACGATCAAAATCCCAACTTCAGTGGCAGCAATCCCAGTCTTCTTGAGAAGAAGTTCAACGGAACTGAAGAGCGCATCCATGGCCTCCTTTCTGGCTTCCTCCATGCAAGAATTAATGGGCACGGAGAGAAGGCTAGAAGGAGCATATGTGGCTTGCCCTAGACCAGATCTCTCTAGCATCTTCAGTTGGAAAGAGAGAGACTCTTCGGTGAAGGTTCCTGGGGAGATTCATCTGTCTGAAGAACATTTCTCTGGTGCATTTGTTGGAGTCAGACGGCTTGTAAGAGGCGAAGTCAACGAGATAAACAGGACGGCGGCGTCTGAAATGGCGAATGAAGATGAAGAAGAAGAGAGATAGGAGGAAAATCTTGGAGGAGATGGGTTCCAGGGAAAAATGGATTTTGTTGGAGGTAAATGGAGGAAATGATGCCATGTTTCTTACGGAGAGTTTTGAGAGAGAAAGTGAGGAGTGAAGAAGGCGAAGGCAGAAGGGGATTTTATAGGAGTAGGGAAGGGGAAGAGACAGCGAGCATTGATTGAAGGTAGGAAGGGAGCCTTCAATTACTCGAAAATGAAAAGAGAGAGAAACTCTACTCAGGTGTTGAAGCACCGCAGAAGCCAGAGCGAGAGAGGAAACAAACACCTCGAAAGTCAAAGAAAGTAATATAAGTAGACAAGGGGGAAGTATGTGGGTAGAGAGAGAAAGAGACCCACAAGCGTCTTTTCACTGTGGCGATGAAACTAGCGCCTTCTTTCTCTGTTTGGAAAAGCTGCTCGCACCAATGGCCAGGGAAAGCGTCTACAATGGCGAGAAGAAACACAAGTCATATCTCTGCTAAGAGGTCACCTTCCCGCCCCCGAATAGGCACGCATATACCCACAGTTCATTGGGTTACTGATAGACGAACAGATCTCTATCTCTCTCATCTCTCTTCTATCTTCTCTCTCAAAAGATCACATGCCCCAGACACCACGGGCGACCGACACCTTTGTGGGCCGTGAGGTCAGCTCGTAGAGGATGCGGGCAAAGGTGTCCGAGTGCCGGAGGTCAGAGAGCATTATCTCAGCAAAGGAATTCTCGTGGGCCAGCAACAAAGGCCTGTTCTGAGGCTCCGAGACCAAACTTTCTAACACCATCGCCGCCTTTCGACACACTTCCGCCACCGGATGGGGCGCTCTTATCACCCGCAGCAGCCTCTCGATCGCCCTGTTTAACATCAAGCTTCAGGTTTACTCATTCAACAACAAGTAATCATGGGATGCAATCAGTTCTCCCCTTTTTACGATGCAATCGTTCAGCTAATGGTCAGTGTCTGGCAGAAAACAATTTTAAGAATAGCGGGTTTGAATATTCAGGATTATGGATTGACAGCAAAGGTTTATTTATTATCAACTTTCCTTGATTGGTACGCGATTCATTCATTCAAAATATTTTTAATTATTCAAAAATATGCTTCTCTCATTTTTGTAACTGCGCTTTTTTCAACTGATGACTAATCATACATAATGATGAAAAATTAAAAAACTACAACATAATAAACAGGTGATTGATCGTCATTTCATCTACCCTTCATTCAGCTGATTTAGTGAATCATGATTCTCTATCCCGTCATTTTCAATGGGAATTAAGAAATATTACAGTTTTACCCTGAATCAAAAACTTGATTAGCTCAAAATTTCACTCAAATTACAGTTTTTACTAAATCATCAAATTGGCAAATAACCCAAAACAAACTTTTAACCCTAAACCCTAAATTGTACAACCCTAAACCTCAACCCCAAATTCTAAACCCTAAATCCTTAAGCCTGGGCCTAAACATAAACCTAAACTCCTTCTATATAACGTGATAAACTAGTCTAATCAACATGCTTGCTTAAAGAGAGAAACGAGGAGAGAGCAAATGAAAATTTCTATTTTTTAAAGCTAATTAGCAAGGTCTAAGAGAGAGCGAGAAACTATCCTTGAGAGAATGTGAGCGATAATGAGAGAGACAATAACAGAGACTTTCCATTACAGATGAAGTCCGAAGAAAGTTTTGAAAACAGAGAGAAGAGAGAGAGACAGGAGACGGAGAGACTATCTAACATTGGTCTGAGCTACTTACCAGGTCCTGACAAAAAAAATCCTGTGCAATAGATGTTTAGAAAAAATATAGAGACGCTCTATTTTTGAAAGAGCTACTTGACAAGATTCTAATCTAGATAGGGCTATCTACCAAGTCCCAGGATATGAGAGAGAGAGACTTTCAAAAGATTTAATTCCTAACCCCTAAATCTAAATGCTAACCAAAAACCCTAAACTCTAAATCCCCAAATCCTAACACCAAAATCCCGAACTGTTCATTCTAAATGTTAAAGCTAAATCCTAAACCCTAATATGATTGACAAATGGTTGACTAAATGCCAACTTGTACATACCTAATTAGTAAAGCGCCTTCATTTCTATCCTCTCGTGAAATGGATAATTAATTACGGGTTACTCTTAAATTATGGATCACTGTCTAGATAAGATAAAAGGAATGATAAAATCAAGGGTTGACCACCTACCATCTCTCATTGGCGAGCTTCAACCGGCAGTCAACGTTGACTTCAGCCAGATTATAAAGCGCCCCAACAGCAGCAGCCTGGGCATCCACTGTCTGGAAGCTCAAAAGGTCAACCAGCCGCTTGTATATCTACATTCAAATGATAAATTATTAAAAGAGACTCAAACTCGTATCAATAGGAAATAAGTGATGCTATAATTCTATAATTTTTTGTTTAAACCTGGGGGGCAGAAGAGAGGAGGAAGGGCTCATTGTCCGGATTGATTACAAGCCTGCCAAGTAATTCAGCTGATGCGCAGTGCCAGATCTTGATGGATGATCCTAGTAATGCCATGATGGAAGCCACTGCACGCTTTTCTCTGCATCCAAATTTGATAGTTCAATAATTTATTTGATTAATGACGTGTCTTAATTTTAGGCTGACTAATCAAAGCTCACGTCATTTTGATGAAAGATGGCTTGGAGGAGCTGAAGATGCGGAGATCGAGCAGGGGCGATAGATTGACAATTGTCTCCAGCGCATTGGTTATCAGTTCTTCATCCTCTGCAGAAAAAAATAAAATTACGTTAAACATAAGGATTTATAAGAAATCCATGGATGTAAGATTCATTCAGTTCACAAGAAGGTAAAGATATTGAAAATTCACTAATTCATTAGGAATTCATAAAGATATTGGAAATCCATCATCACCAAAAAATTGAATAACCTAGAAAGAAAATTTATCTACAATTCATGAATGCTTTAGAAATTAAACATATTGCAAAGATTAAATATAAAGGCAAGATACACTAATTTATTACGAACTACAAAAGTAAAAACTCATGACTTTCACACAAATATAAGATACAAGGAATTCATTAATTCACTATAAATTAAAGATTAAAGCTTTTGAAAATCAATAACACGATTAGAGCACTAAGAGCACTACGATACAATGTCCCTACTGGCATACACTAAGAAGAAGAAGAACAAAAAGAGCAGTAATGGTAACCACCATTAATAATTAAGAAGAGCCGGTCCATGGAGCTGAACCAGATGATGAGAATGAGACTGCTTCTTAGACAGTTTATACCAGCCTAGGGCAAGGAGGCCAAATGAAGGAATTGAAGAATGACAAGTGGATTCAAGATTTAGAGTTTGGATCCATAGCAGACTCAGGCAAGCGAGCATTATGCAGCAGAAGCTCAGAGGTTCTCCTACTACTGGCTGAAGGTTGCTTTGATCTGGAGTAATTGCCAACCGCAATTGCAGTCTGAGTAAAGTGGGGTTTATTTGAACTGTTTTGGTTGGATCCATTGAATTCTCATTGATTCTTCAAGTTGAACATTAATAGAAACCTGATGATAATTGATAAAAACTCAGATAGGTTACCTGAATTTTGATCTTCTAGGCATTGAAATAATGTCTCCATGGAGTGTCTGTGCTGGGCCATGATCATTTCGTTATCGGGCATGAATGAAAAGTTTCTGATGATATTAGAAGCCGCCACAGCACATTGCTGCTTTTCAGCTCGGCCTTCGTCGTCTAAGTTAAACAGCCCATCTTCATCATACCAGAACTCTGAATAACGCTTTTTAATTGCCTTTCCACTAAGTAAATATGTAAATATTCTCTTATTTAGATTCATACAAAATAAAAAAGATGAAGTTATGGTAAACTATGTAATCTATACAGTTACTTCAACAGAGAGTAAATGCTGGGGAGAGAGAGCGAGAGAGAAATTATATTTTTCACAGAGCTACTGATCAAGTTCCACAAGAAACAAATCTTGAGAGAGAGACACACGCACAGAGAATGCTATCATAGATTCATCGACTAATTGAGTCCAAGGAAAAACCTGAAAACAAGGATTAAGATAGAGAGGAAGAGAGAAATATTTTAATCTTCATAGAGCTACTTACCAGGTCCAAACAGAATCCCAAATAACAAATCTTGAGGGTGTGAGAGAGAGGCATCGTATCGAAGAAGTCAAAAGAAAATCCTGGGAAACAAGTGTTTATAGAGAGGGAGAGAGACTTTCTAATCTTTATAGAACTACTAACAGAGTCCTGAAAAAACCTTAGAAACATATCTCGACAGAGAAAGGGGATGAGAGAGAGAGAGAGAGAGTGGTGGGACTCCCATAATTACCTATGGCCGTCGGAAGCATAGGCACTCTAATAAGAGGGAAGTTAATTAGGTCCATCGGAAAGGTCTACCGTGGACAGCTGCCAGGATAGGGCGGGAAGTACCACAATCTGGAACCTGAGGCGACGAGGAATAAAAGGAGGCGGTCGGTTATTTTCTGACATCTTTCTTTCTTGAAGGAGAGGGTGGGAAAGATCAGGGCGTCGACCGAGATGAGACTATCGGCGACAAGGAGCAAGTTAGGGAGTTTGATCGGGATTACCTGAGACCATTCCCTTCACGGCTACGGAAAACTTCACCAAGGAATTCGCCGGAGGTTCTTAGCGACATACTTCCCCAGAATCTCTCTTTCTTGAATTCCGAATTCTGTTAGTTTCTTGAAAAGACATATGTACTTCCAAATATTCAATAAATTTCAGTATCTTTCCAGAGAGTTTCTAATCTTGATAGAATTTACTTGCCAAGTCCGGAGCAGATCTTGAAAAAGAAATCTGGAGAGGGAAATAGAGATAGAAACTTTCTAACCTTAATAGAGCTACATACCTGGCCCCAAAATAGTCCTGAGTGACAAATTTTGAAAGAGAGAAAGAGCGCAAGAGACTTTATCATCTGAAAGAGCTACCTACCAAGTTCTTCAGAAACTTGAGACAGAGGGGGAGAGAAAAATAGACTATCGAATCTTAAAAGAGCTACTTACCAAGTCCAAACAAAATCATGAGAAGAAAATCGTAAGAGAGAACTGTAGAGAGAGAGAGAGAGAGAGAGAGAGAGAGTATTAAATTAAATCGTAAGAGAGGGGGACAGAGACAGAGAGTCTCTATACTTTGTAGAGTGACTACCCCAGCCCTAAGAAGATTCTGAGAAAAAAATCTTGCAAAAGAATAGAATAGAGAAAGAGAGAGTTTCTGTTCTTGATAGAGCTACTTGTCAGGTCCTAACAAAATCCTGAAAAAACAATCATGACAGAGAGACCACTGGAAAAGAGAAAAACTTGCCAAAAAATTCCAAATTTAATTTGTTTTACTATTCCATGTGATAAATAAACCAGAGGAGAGAAAATTTGAATTATACCCACGAAGAGGCTCATAATCATTCCCAAAGCCTGTGATGGTGCAATTTTCACCCAACGATCTTATTCTTTGGGGCTTTGTGTAATCTCTCGGAAATGCAATATCACGCCAGTCATCAATCTAAAAAATCAAAGATATTAAATCATCTGTGAAGAGCCTAATTAATCAAATGAAAGATGAATTCTAAAAGATCCGAAGAAGTCTCACTATTTGAAGGATGGCATCGAGTAATCCGGGAATTTTGGCTAAGGGAATTGCATCTCTTCTCATATCGTCTTTCTCTTTGAAGGAGAGTAATGTGAGGGCGTTAAGTGCCCACGTCAATTCACTCTTTAATCCACTCTGAAGAGCTAGAACGATTCTCTTGTTGTTCTGATCTGGGCAATCATTATGCAACGATAATTGATAATTAATTGGAAATTGAATAAGCGTGATAACTAAGGGTTGAGCTATTTTGATTTTTTTTTCCCTTGAAAGTCACGAGACGGATTATAAGAACGTACAGGTCACAAAACATGTAATTAACAACTTCAATTCGTCTCTTCTATCAGTAATTCAAAAAGAAATAATTTGTTTACACCGGAATAACTCTCAATCTGCAAAGGGATGTCCAAGTTTGAGCTACTAACCACGGTGGTTACATGAAGTTTTCATCGAACACTCGCCAATGAGCAGACAAGAATGGGTCATAAATCGTGAGCATTCAAACTAAACTAAAATGCTCTCAATAAAGAAACTCGGAAAACCAAATGTACGCTTGAGCCCTTTGAAATCATAATTTCCCTTTGATGGGCTTCTAATTTTCAAAATTTTATCAGCATAACTACAAACCGTGGAACTAAAACGATCAATCTCCCATTTTTCCATCAAACAATCCGGACTAATAGAAAGAGAAGAAAAGAAGGCTAATTTGAAATTAGAAAAAAAAAAGTAAGTTTTAACTGAGAGGAGAAGAGGTTTAACCGGCGAAGGAGATGGGAACTTGTAGTGTAGGCCCTAGAAGCGAGGCTGGAGCCATGAAATCAGCTGCTGCCGCCGGCGGCGCCGTCATCACTCCACCGCCTCCTCCGGCGGTGCTACCGAACGGCCGGCCCCGCTTCGCGGGGGACGGTGTGGTTACCGCGCCCTTGCCAACGATCTCCCTCTTCTGCATTTCTCTCTTTCGAATTTGACTGAAATCAGCAAAAAACCATTTTTATATCCCCCACCAATTCGGCCAACGCAGCGAAATAATTTATTGTCTCGCTGCTAGCTTCGAGCATATTTCGCGATCTAGAAAATATTACTAAAAGACTGGTTCGGCATTTGATTTCTCGATGATGAAGATTTTCATCGGAGGAACTGAGTAATTGTCAATTTACAAAAGGATCGAAATCATGCTACATCATATTATTGTATAGGTACTAGTAGTTCACATGCTGATCTTTAGGACATACCATATAATTATCAATAGAATCTTTGATAATCATCTAGTGGGACTCGTTAGGGTTGATCTTGAACCTTGCATGCAAGCATTCACTAAATAAAAATGTATGATCTACATGTTGTTAGACAAATGATCCATCATGGTTCTATGTTTATACAAGAGCATGGTAGACTAATGATCCATCATGGCTGATGATGGACCTTGAGGATCCATTATTTTATGTGGTAGAAAAAGCATGCTTCGAAACCAAATCCTCGGGTATGAAGAGGGAGTTGCGCTCGAATCCATGAACAAATAGCGATGAAACTCTTGAGACCTTCATGGAAGGAGTAGTGCTCGTTGTTTTTCACATGAATTATGACATTCATTACTTGAATGAATTTGTAGATGTTCCGGTGTCATAAATGAAGACTTTCAACGATGTTCTTGTAGCATTTTCAACCAATCCAAAATTTTCAGTTTCAACTCTTTATTATCCAGCATCATCATACAAAAAAATCTTGAGATTCCCTTTTTTTTTACTAGAAATTTCTCAATGGTTTATCATCCACTTTGCATGGGAATTGAAGTTCTAGAATGTACATAGAGTAGCAAAATCCTCAAGTCATCACGCACATTCTCTTCGTGAAAAGTCTAGATCGAAGCATAGACATGTTGTAGTCAATCGAATAGTTCTTCAAATTAATTGTACCAAAAAACTAAAGCATAAGATATCATGCTTATTTGGGGTATCCTTTGAAGATCAAAGATCGGCCAAATCATGGAATACAAGGACATCTACACGATTGATCTAACATGATCTTATGATCAGGATCGGAGAAACACACCTAAAACAATAATAATTTTATCTTAGACATGACAAAATATATTTGATAAATAGTACATATTATAAAATTTCGTTAATAGTGGGAATTGTCTTGATTTTTTTAAAAAGGGAATTGTCTTTATTATCTTTATTGCATGGAAAATACTCCTCATTACTTTGTCTTTAATAAAAAAAGAATATTTCCACCATTTAAGTCATAGACATTTATCTCAAGGCATTTTTTATTTATCTCTCTATGACATTTGGGAACCCTTTTATGTAATTAAAATTTTTCAAAATCAATACTTTATGACCATAAATTATTATTTTTGGCACTTCACTTGAATGTTTGCTACAAAAAAATCCATATTGAAATTTTATCACAATAAGAAGACAAACACAAAATCAGAAAATCAATCATATCCTGATATAGACCCCACACTATATTCAACTCAAATGAATGTTTACAAAGATCAACCACTAATATCTACCCCTTGCAATTTTGTGGCAAATTTTAAATGCATCTCTCCAAATCTCACTATTCTGCAGGTGAAAAAAAAGAAGCAAAATGAGATAATTTTCCAGCTCAGTAGAACTCCGAACAGCTATTAAGCTCCATTTTAAAACTCTAGTCCATCTCTTCCATGAGATCACCAGGCGGGCATATTGTTCGCATCTTGCGACTCTTGCGCTTCCGAATTCATAACCAATTACGCAGAATTGGGTATTTCCTCCATTCTTCATATTTCATTCAGCCTTCATTCCCTAAACCCTTTTGAATTTAGCAACCCAAGCACATGAATTACAAGAAAGTTCAAACAGAAGCAAGAACACCTGGCCACGAGATACAAGAACAAAATATTACAGTCAATTCTTAGACTACGATCACCACTCCTAGAGACTGACAGAGAAGGGTAGCTCTATTCTTTGGCGGACTTGTTAATGAGCGATTTATGGATATGGGGAATGACTCCTCCACCAGCAATAGTCCCCTTAATGAGCGTATCGAGCTCCTCGTCTCCTCTAATAGCGAGTTGCAAGTGGCGAGGAGTGATGCGCTTCACTTTCAAATCCTTACTGGCGTTGCCCGCGAGCTCGAGAACTTCAGCCGTCAGATATTCCAAAATGGCCGCCGAGTAAACAGCCGCGGTGGCCCCCACTCGCCCGTTCGCCGCGATCCTCGTCTTCAGCTGTCGGTGGATTCTCCCCACAGGAAACTGCATCGAAACGGGGAAAAGATTGAATTTCAAGTAGAATAGAAGAACGATTTTTGGGGATAGAGTACTTGGAGGCCGGCGCGGGAGGAGCGGGAAGTGGGCTTCTTCTTGTCGGTATCTTTGTTCGCCGTCGTCTTTCCTGCTACGAGTCCTTTTCCTCCCTTTCCTGCCATCTTCTTATCCCGGAGGATCGAGGGAAGAGGAGCAGGCGTTCGGATGCGGTTGACGTGCCCAGGTAGAGAGCGAAAGATGGCGTGAGGGCGGAGGAGAGGGGAGGAATTTTGGCCTTAAGGCGGAAAGATGGGGTGCGAGCGGAGGAGAGCGGGAGGCGATTTGGCCTTTAGGCGGCAAAAGGAAAGGCGGTAACTTTTTCACCGCCGAAAAATGAAATGGAATTTCATTTTCGTTCAAAATTTTCGGAAATCTCTCTCTCTCTCCTCCCAGCGGTGAGAATAAGCTTTGGTGCAGATTTTGTTCTCCTTGGTGGTTTATTAAATAAATTAATCCAATATTTTAATTTTTTTCGCTTATTCATGAATATTAAAAATATTACTGGATATAACCCTACCAACATACATTAAACTCCCCATTATAGCACCTAAGTGTTTAAATATTTTGCTTATGTTAATTTAATTGGGATAATCAGCCATTGCGACATGAAAATATCGCAAATAATATTCTAGAAACCTTGCAATGATAATTCATTTACGCATAATCAATTTACGATGAAAGACATAATTGCATTTTCAAAAAAATAATAATAGATTGATATAAAACATTAACACTAACTAGTTCTATGTGATGATAATCGATTTATTCAAGGTGATCAGATGTTTGATCTTGGCAATTATATAACAAGACTTGCGACATTATCCTTTCAAGAATTTCAAGAAGATTCATAAGAGAATCGCCAAAGATTTAATATACTCTTATTCAAATGCTCAAAAAAAGGAAAAAAATTATGCTAATATTACTTCGGATGACCATTTGACAAAGCTTTTTTAGGTAGTTCTGTGATGATTTTTGCATCGACGAAGAAGTATATTTCTTCATGAAAACAGAAGAAAAAGAAAAACGGCTCTCTCACTCCAGCGAAAAAAAACGATTCTCAGCATTTCGATCGGCGAGTTGTTGATCTGCGCTCTGACCGGTGATCGTTCGTTCTCTCCCAGCGACTCGTTTCCAAGCTCGTTGTGGTTGTTCTTCTCCAAAACATGAACCGGAAGCAATGTCCTTTGAGATAGTCTCAAAGGAATCTGGTTTGGGATCGTCTTTTCTGTGTTTTTCGTTTTCTTAATCGATCAGGAATATTCTTTGAACGTGATTTCTGGTTTTAGGTGAGTGAGTGCTTTATTCCCGTTCTCTGGTTTCATTTTCTGATTTCTCTGATTTTTGTTCTCATCATTTCAGTCTTATACAATCTCGTTTTTGTTATTTATTCATTATCTTGTTTTTTTATTTTCGGTTTTTTCATTTTACGATTTTCCGATTTCGTTTTTAAATTTAGTTTTCTGATTTTTCGATTTCGATTATTTGTTTCCTGATTCTCTGTTTACCGATCTTCTGATTTTCGATTATCTGTTATCATATTTTATCTGTTTTATTTATTCATTAAATCTATTATATCTATTCTATATTTTTCTGTTTTATCTATTCCTTTTATATCATTAAAACAGTTTTAATACATCTGATTCCTTTTAATTTTTGTTCTGTTTACATCTGACTTTATTTGTTTTAAGTTTCAGTAGCTCATATCTGTCTTGCTGATCAGGTAAATCCGTGTGTTAGAAGAGTATTCAGACAGAATTCTGTCAAATTCCCATTTGAATTTCTGTTATTTGAATTAAATTTTTAGTCTAATCTCCACCTTAATTTTGAAGTATAGATTAAACCAAGTCTAATCCTTTTATTATTTTTGATAATTCTGTTTTTCCTGAATCATGACATTCTTGAGATTCTTGTTTTGAAATTAGCAAGCAAATTGAACCAAAACTGCTTCAAGGTGAGGTTCAAGGAGATAGTCTTCAAGGTATACATAGTTTTCTTGTTTAAAATGTTTTGTGTAATCTACATTTATTAAAATTCTTGTTTTCTGAAATTTTGGATTTTTAGACTAATCTGATTTGACATCCCATTTAACAATATTTACGGGTATAAACATATATACACATATACATATATCTTCTAATTTGTTGGTCTAGATATTTCAATCTAATCATACATTTGTCAGGTTAGTGAAACATCATCCTGGTGAGATTAATAGGTAGTTAATTTTCAAGGAAGAAGTGTTTGTCTTATTGCAATATTTTTGACATATTCAAGGGAGAAGATCACCGAAGTCAAAGTCAAAGGCTGACAGTGAAAGTCAACAGGAGCAATCAAAGGCAACCAAAGAAAGTCAAAGTCAACAGCAGCAATCAAAGTCAACCAGTGAAAGTCAAAGTCAACAGTAGCAGTCAAAGTCAACTGCATAACGTCAAAGTCAACAGAAGTAGTCAAAGTCAAGGTAGAAGTCAACATAAGTTAGAAAGTCAGAAAGTCAAAGTCAAAGTCAAATCAGTTTATCAAGGGGTTATCTCAATTTGTTTATTTTTAATAATTTTCAGAAATTTGTTTTACGCATATCTTAGTTTCATTATTTGTTATTGCTTGTTGTGATTGACTTAGTTTGTTGTAGTATTTTTTTTATAGCTTTATATTTTATAAGTTTAATTGAAGTACTAGGATAGTTAGATATACCATCATATTTTACGTGGACTCTTTGTGAGTTGCACTTACTCATGAGGGTAAGGCGGAGATTCGTTGGGAATCATAGTGAGTCGGGACAACTCTAGGGAGTTGACTAGAAAGTCAACTCGAGGGATATTTGTTCTTCACCTTGCAGGATTATTTGAACTCGGGGACGAGCAACTTACTTGGTGCGTGCGTGTAAGTTTCTCTGGTTCTGGTGTCGATACCGGTTTTTTGTGAAAACCTAAACCTATACCTAACTTCGGTTCAGTGTCGGTATTGTCCGGTGTCGGTTCGGTGAAACCTATACTTTCGGTGATGTATTATTTAAGTTAAACATAAATTAAGATTATTGACAATAGATCATCACATCCTAATAACATTTAACATATCAAGAATTCAAGATAAAAGACTAATATAGGTAAACTTTAGCTATTAACAAATTGTTAAAAGTAAAATTCTGAGAAGAATAAAAAAGAGAGTTTTTGCAAATTATCATTTCACAAGTCTACTTTCTTCAATTTTTGAATCCATTTCATCATCTCGGGTGGTATCCTCACGACTCCAAGACTTTAAGGTCATCAATGCGGATATAGTGTCGAGAGATAGCCTTCCTCTTCTAAACATGATAATTCCTCTACCTGTGAAAAAAAAAATGATGAACGTCAACTAATTCTATAATTTTGTGTATTTAAAAAAATTCTATAATTTCATAGACAATTCTCCTTCTTGGTAGTTATTATAAACTATCGTAGAAGTGATTGCAACGACTCGAAAATATTAGATGTTTTTGGTCAATTTGATTTCTTTGGAGTTTTTTTCGACCTCTAGGGTATCAGAATTGAGTCAAATAGTTTAATTTGAAAAATAAGAGAGTAACACTAAAGTTTTTTCAATGGGTAATTTCTTGTGACACTCCATTTTTTATTTCACACTCTTTATCAATAAAGTCCTCCTCAAATATGTTTCTTCTTCAAATATTAAAATATATAAAAATATATTTAAACGGGTCTTTGAATATACCAGAGCATCATGAAGAATCTATCCTAATTGGACGATCATACCGATAAGAGCCTCTTTTACCTTCTGTCTAACGTCTCTCTCTCCATCCTTTGGAAAGTTAAATTTTTTGTGCAGAGATTCGATCTTCGAAAATACATTAAAATATATTAAAAATATGGAAATCTTCAAAAATGGATTAAGAACTGCTTAAAAATTAAAATACAATTAGTTTCTTTCTAGGCTATTTAAAATGATTATTGATAAATGAAGGGCTAAGTGGGAATAACGGCCATATGACTAAGGTTCTCTGGCCATACAACTAAGGATTTTTGGGAAGCTCAAAAGAGGAGAAATTTGTCCCTGCAGAATGCATTAGCCGAAGATACCTTGTCGTCTTCCCACCGATCCATGGGAGGAGGAAGGAGACGACATTTCTCCAAGGGCTGTGGGCCCCCAGGCCAAGCTATTTTCGTGGAGGGAAGCATCCTCGGTGTGTGGAAGGAGAAACCTTGTCTCTCTGCATCTCAATCATCTCTCCAAGGTTTGAATCAAGATTCTGGTGCATCGGGTAGGAAAATTTCTAGGTCGGCTACAAAATCTGAACTGAAAATTTTCACCTTCAACAATACCGAACTGAGAATGTATTCAGTATTTGAAAAACTTAATACATTCAGTGAGAGAGAGACGGTGAGAGAGATTGAGAGAGACTGACTGAGAGATACTGAGAGAGAGAAAAAGCAAAAACCGAATTATTCGGTGCTCACTTGAAACGAAAACCGAAACCGAACCGAATCGTTCAATTTTTAATTTTTTGACTACAGGCGGTGTCAGTTCAGTTCAGTTTTTTGGTATTCGTTTCGGTTTTGGAGAACCTTACGTGCGTGGATCGGTGCCGAGACTCGGTGACTTCAGAGGGGTAGGCCAACCCGAAAGAGAGTAGGGAGCGGCGCACAGATCTCTGGGAGTCGGCCCGGGGCACGGGACGAGCAGAGGGGTACCGAAGGACCACATAGTATGGTTACTAATCTAGAGTGTGAGTGAGTTAGATCGAAAGATCGAGTAGAAATTTTGATCTGATTATCCCGGCCAGCTAGTAGTTACTACTAGGGGATTAAACAAGTGAGGAGTGACTCTATGAGGACTGTCTCCTCTTGGGACCAGCGCGGGGGTTTGGAAACCCTGTCCAATAGAAAATAATCTGGCCTACGAGTGACGTGAGAAAGTTAAGTGATAATAAACGAATTCAAAAAGGGATTAGAGTAACATAAATATGAAAAAGAAACTAATTCACCCCCCCCTAGTAATTTCACCACCTCATTAGGGAATTTCACAATGCTTATTGTTTTCTTCTCTCTGACCACATATGCCTTATCTATTTCATAGACCACTAGAGCTTCCAAATGATTCTTTTTCTTGGAATTTATAGAACTCAGGTAGCATCAGACCGTCACCACTAGTATGAATTCAAGTGGTGTTGATTGTATATAACTTCCAAGGAGTCATATTTTTAATTTACGTTTACATTCAAAATTTATGTTTATGTTTCATAATAATGCATGAAATAGGATAACTTTAAGAAATGCTGATAAATGTCAAATAATAATTTATTAATGTACAACTGCACACTAAAAATATGATTATCACATCTCATTCATATTTATAAATATGCAATTAATCTAAAATTGATAATATTTTTATTTGGTTTGATAACTTTTTATGAATATTATGAATATTTTAAATCAGATATGTTATTATCTTCTCATTTTTATGGCTATATTTGGATCATAAGTTTATTTAAATTATTTATTGAAACATTATGTTAACAAAACCAATGATAAAATGAAATAGAAATTTAAGAAGGGATATATTTTGAAACATTATGTTTCTTCTTGCTTAAATAATGTTTTCTAATAAGTAAAATTATATGGTGATGATTAATGATGATCTTATTGTTGGAAAATTTGAGTATGCATCATGATTCATCAGAATAATCACATTCATAAACCAGAATTAAACGCGTACCTGGATTCACCGGATGAATCTTTATCCGAAGTAGATTACTGAAGTGGAGAATAGTCTTCTTGGATATCCCCCATGTAATCTCCTGATCTCTAGAGGAAATGGGATTCTCTCTTGAGGGTTATGAGCATCAGGTTATCCAAGTGGACTATGGCCTCCTATTTATAGAGATGAGGAAAGCTTAAGCCTCTAATCAGTCATTAGTCAGCACATTAATGACTAATGACTGATTTATTGTCTCTACACATAATTAACCTCCACACACATATATGAACGTCGTAATCCCCACATTAAACATAATTGAATCACTTAATGGGATTAAATGATAGCTAATCTACAATAATACATAACTATGTCCACTTAATAGAGATTAGACCTAACGCTTATCTCATGCAAATAAAATACAAATTCGCATTTCACCTTGTGACAAGATCTGTATAATGAAATGTGACAAAAACATGTTTCTTTTTAATGATTATCATGATTCTCTCATGATAATATGGAAATATAGATATGATAAGGATAATATTTTCAGAATTATCCTTTTTAAAATATAAAAAAATATTTATAGAAATAAAAAAACTCAAACGAAGAGGTAAATACCTTAATTTCTTATTGGTTGCATATGATAATTCGTTTTTTGCATTAAGTAAAAATCTAAATTTTATATTAGTTTTACAAAAATTATGGTCATGAGTTTTATGTATTATAAGCAAGAAACTTATTTTGATTCATTTTTTGGTGATTTTATCATTTTTCATATATATATATATATTATTTTTTAAGATGAATCATGAGCCAATGTAATTGGGCAGTCTTGAATTATTGATAATCGATTAATAATAAAGTTAATCAAAATTTTAGATAGGGTAAGTTTGAACTACTAGAAACTCAAAAATTAAAAATTTTGAATTTTCAAATAATCGTGATTCATTTTTGAATTAAGGCAAAGTCTATATAGCTCAAATAGGTATAATAGTTCTATGAAGATTATCTCAACATACTAGTAAAGCTCAGTTGGATCCAATAAGGCCCACTCATGGTGTTTGGTAATATTTCATGACAACTTTGAGAAGGCGAAGTAAATAAATATCTAATTTGAGTACGGCAAAAAAGGAATGCTATTGAAAATCTTGAATACAGTTTGATGAATAGGCAGTCAAGGTCTTCATATCTAGGTCAACATGTGTGAGGCATTGACATGACCAACTGCTGCAATCAACATTGTGGTGTGGAGAAACTATCACAACCAAATTATAAGATTTCATGTGATGGAGAGGGATGTAAGCATCCACAATTTAAATAATTTTCCACATTGAAACATTAGAAAACTATATTGTAAATAATTCAGATGCAAGTATACATTTGATTAAAAACGAAGCAATTGCCCTTCTAATAGTTGGTGAAAAACATTGAGGAAGAGAGTATCCTCCTATGCACGAAATGGTTTGTGAAAAATATTATTTATTATTAAAAGGAAAACTTTGCCTCTTGATAACATGCAATTTTATGCACTAATATCATGCATTTCATGCCCTTTTTCTTTAAAATATAATCATAAATTAATTTTATCATGATTTAAAACAATTAAAATGCTAATTCTTATATTTTAGAGGATATTCTTGATTTTAGAGGATAAATTAATAATATTTTATGAGCATTTAATGACATTGATTTATTAGGAATATAATTTTAAATGTATATAAAATGAGCTGACATTTTTTATGGATATTCTAGAACTTTTAAGGAATTTTTAGAATTAAAATTATGAAAATAATTTTTTCAAAGGAAAAAAAGATAGTCCCTCTTTCTCTCTCTCTCTCTCTCTCTCTCTCTCTCTCTCTCTCTCTCTTTCTCCCCTTCACGTCGCTCTTGCGTTTTCTTGATAACATGCATATTTAACTCGTATTTTCATCATAATTAATTGATATTAATGCTTAATTTATGTAATTAGGATGCATGTTATTATAGTTTTATGACATTTTCACTATTGGCATGTCATTTCTCTAATGTCCACATTTGTGTATTATTTAGGGTTAATTATATGCTTTATTGATGTTTGACATTTTTCAAGGTCAAATAACTTGAAATTAACTATTTTCCTTGAGTTAAATTTTTAGGACTTTAGTGGAAAATTAAAAAAGATATTAGAGGAAGAGAATGATGGGAAGAATCAAAAATCAACTTTAGGGGGGTTGACTTAATTTGGCTTTTAAAGTCAAGTAGGAATTATTTGAGTTGACCATATTTTCTTGATAACATTTATATTTCAAATGGCATGGGATTAAAGAAGAATAAATTTGTGATCTAATGGAGAAAATTTGATTCAAAAAAGTCTTTTAAATTGAAAGTTATGAATTTCTAAATTTTACTTAATTTTCTAGATTTATTTTGATTTTTCAGGATTTTAAAGGCCGAAAATGCAAAAAAAGGGATTTATTTGGCATGGGGCAAATGCAGTGCTTACATGGCGACACAGCCACGTGGCAGTGCTAGCTGGGCCACCAACAGACTCTGCGACGCCTACGTGGTGCGTAGGCTAAGTGGGCTAAGCGGGTTGGGCCCATGGGCATAGTGGGACTAGAGTATCGTGTAGAGAGAGTGAGGCGTCATGGGCCCGTTGGGTGACGCGATATCAATAAGAGGCCCCCTGTTATAAAGGCATTGATTTCATTTAAATTATCCCATGTGTGTTTATATGTTTCACAGGCGACGTGGAAATTCATGAGGCGTCAGATCAAGAGCGTGAATGGTGCACGTTGATTTGGTGGACCCCGGTCCACCAGATCTCGATTAATCGCACGTGATCAATTAGTGAGATCCAATGGCCAAGACATAATCTCGTAACCTAAGAATCTTGGAGTGACACTTGGCACCTTGTGGACACTCCAATGAAGATCTAACGGTGGAAATAAAGACAAAGGTGGGCCCGCATCGTAGGGATCATGATACACTTCTTTCGCACAACGTGGCTTCATCTAAGCCGTCAAAATTGTTTAAAAGAAATCAAACGGTCCAGATTAAATCACAACATTCTTTTTATAAATTCATGTTCTCTCTCTTACGGAAATGTTTAACTCTTGATTAAACGTTACGTCGAGCATTTTCAAAGGAAAATATTAAGTTCTTTGCAAATTCCTTGCATTCTAGACTCAATCATGCATGGATTGAGGCAGGAAATTCACGAATCTCATGAGAAAATAGAAGGAAATTGCCCCTTTATCGCCGAAATCACGTCGAAGTAGGAATCAGAGAAATCTACAACAATCAAACTAATTTGAGGCTTAATCTTCAATCGAGTTAGTAGTGTGATACCTTTGTAATCCTCACTTTTTAGGTCCTTTAGATTAGGTTTAGATGGTTAATTAGAGTTTGAAGAACCAAAATTTTTTATTTTCCCTAAAAATTACCTTGCAGATTTTTGCTGATTTCTGAACAAAGATTTCTCTATGATCTTAAGTCCAATTCTAATGAATTTGGTTTCATTAGATTTCTTGTTCAATCAGCTTTATGTGAATATCTGATTTGCATTTTCATCAAGGTTTGACCCCTCAATTTACCTTTTGACCAACTACTATTCAAAATCAATCCAAATTTGGGCGTTGACTTTCGAGGGCTATTACTACAAATCTAGAAGGTGAAATTTGTCAATTTGTCAAATTTGTTAATCCTCTGATCATAAGCTTTCTATGCATGGGTGATTTTCTAAAATTGATTGTCATTTGACCGGTCAATTGAATGATTTGGACCAAAACCTTGATTCTAAATCATTCTCTATTCGTGGACTTTGAAAAATCATAGTAAATCCAATTGTATAACTGATCCTAGACTCATGAATGACTTAGGGTATGGATAACTGTCAAACCCTAATCACTCACTCAATTTAGTACTGATGCGAGTAGGAAATCACCAAGAATAGATTCTCTAATGTTTCCACTATCTGTGCCAAGGAATTAACCGCATATCATTCATTGAGTCGATGTAATCCTATATCGAGGGTAGATGATCTCATCTTGACCTGTCAATCACCTTCATGGACTTCATGTCATATCTAATCTTTGACATTTAGGAGATCTCTTGACTAAGGATTTGTAAGTTATAGTCAAAACATAATCATCCATCCACAAGATGTCTTTGGTGTCTCAGGTCAAAGGACTATGTACACAATCATAACATGAATCAACCTAATCAACAGTTCGGCATAATACCATTTAGGAATGCATATAGATAAATACAAGTTCAACAAGTAGGGATTGTGTTTTTCTGTTTTTGTGCGCAGGTGACGTGACAAAACATGAAGCATGCGATCGCGTGATTAAATCGCGATCGTCGATCTTCACTTCAGTGAAGAGGTAAGCAGCGGAATATGATTGGGCGACGATTCATTTTATAATGTGTAAATCTCAACCGTTGATCTAAAGAGTTATAACGGCTGATATTAAATACGCCCAACAGGCTTCAATGGATGTGAAGCGACATTTCAAATGTCGATTACTGATCAAATGAATGTGATTGTGTGACGATTCTTGTTCACGCTCAACGTGGTGAAATCTGAGCACTTCATCTCCAATTGAACGGATGCAACTTTATAGCAACAATTTGCATCAAAGCGTTTCATTTGAGCTGTTGATTGAAGATGAAGAGTCAAATCCAACAGTCACGCCCAAATCTGCCTATAAATATATTTATTTTTCAATGATGTAAATCATTCAAGGGTGTTTCGAGTAATCAAATTGTTTAGATATCTCAATCCTTGAATTTCTTGCTTTCTTTCGCTTCTTGATCAATTTTCGCGTCTGAAGAGTGTTTGAAAGTGAGATTTCATTGAGATATCATTTCTTGATTGCTGACAATCATCTTTAAATTCGCAGAATGAAAATTTTAATTTTAATTTTGGTTTTTTCTCTATTTAATTCTAGATTTAAGTTTAGATTTAATGCGTTTGGATTTTCTATATAATTTTTTCTTGTTGATTTTTCCGCGAATCTTGATCCAAATTCCATGATTTTTTATTTTGTGGATTCGTCTTTAAGCTATATTTCTAAAAATTTCAAAATCCTTAATTTCTCACCTCAATTGATTGTCCGGTTTGATCAAATTTCAAAAAGTTCCTCAAAAATACCTTAATTCTCTGTAGATTCGACCCTTATCCACCAATATTCTCCTAAATTCATGATTATTTTTTTAAATTGGAGAGTTTGGAATTTTTTTTGACACGAGTCCGCATGTACTCAATGACCTCGCGGTCTCATCTTATCACTCCTCCTTTATTATGTATCACCGAATGATCTGGTTGTATCCACGATGGAATAAAAGTGGTTCTTCCCAAAAGTAGTATTTAAGTTCATGAAAGAATATATTTTTTTGATTCCGACTCCAGTACTTAGACTAAGTTCTTTCTAACAATTACTGAGGAGCTTAGTGAAGCCCCAAAAGCAGTATTTTAGGAGACTAATTATTCCCTTTTTCTTATAGGTCAAAGATTGTCATTGTCAAAAGTGGTCGAAGGCATTCTTGAAGGATAAAAAAAGTCACCTTTCTTCTCTTGTTTTTTTACAAGAAGCCATGCTTATAGGAGGTGATAGAGTTTTCACCTTATTGTTGAGGAAGCCCACCTCCTTATGAAGTGGTAATGTTACTACCTTTTAAAAAGTGGTCACCCCACTTCCTTGGGAGGTGATTGTGGGGCCTATTTTCTATAGAATAGGCCCTTCCACTACCTAGATCGGTGGTTATGAATGTCACTTAGGGATTTAAGGTCCACCACTTATTAGGTGGCCCTAAGAAAGTATATCTCCATCCTTGATTCAGGAGAACCTCTAATCCTAGAATACAAAAAGTCTTTTCTTCTTCATTTTTTATTGGTTTCTAGCATTTTCTTAGCATTGACGAGACTAAATCGTATGGTCGTTGATTGCACACAATTTAGTGTCAAAATAAAGTCCTAATATTACCAATTTAAGATTAATCAAAGTAATTAATTAGTATAATGGTAATTAAGGGTCGAATCCACGGAGAATTAGGGAAATTTGAGAGATATCTTTGAAATTCGGTCCAATCGGACGATGAATCGAGGTTAGAAATTGGGCGTTTTGATATTTTAAGAAAGATAACTCAAAATCGAATCCACGGAATCAAAAATCAAGTGATTTGGTGGAGAATTCGAAGAGAAATCGAGATTTTAAGAAGGGAGAAAAATTCGTTTCGAAAAACGAATTTAAACCGAAAATTAAACTTAATTAAACTAAAATTACGATTCTAAAATGGAAATTAATGTTAAATGATGAAAGATTAAGATGAAATCAACCAATCTAACCCAAATTAACCTTCGAATTGATCCAATTTGTCGCCGGATTCAAGGCTTTTCGTTCCGAAAATTCGAAGATGAATGTTGATGTTCAAGACTCGATTTCTCCCTCGTCTTTCAATTAAAAGTGAAATTTATGCATTCAAATGAAGCGGAATCAAGTTGCGAACGTACAGGAACAAACGGTGCGCTAAACCATTCTCTAAACAAGGAGAATTTCTCAAACAATCGCGAACACTTCTTTTCGCGCGAAGAACCGTTTAAATAATGGCGAAATTAAATCTGGGCCGTTTGATGAAGAGGCATCGCGATGAACGATCGCGATCACATGCTCCTTTAATCGAATCGACGCTTTATTTTTGATCGTCGGATGTAAATTTTGCGATCACGATTTATCTGGAGACACGATGTGATAGACGGCCGCGATGAATTCACTTAAGTGAATTTAATCGCACGTGCTTAAATCGGGATCTCGTGGACCTCAAGTCCATCAGATCGATGTGCGCGATTTGATTGTGCTCCCCATCCGACGCCCTTAAGATTGCCACGTCACCTGCGAACAAAACAAAATAAATAAAACGTTTTAGTCCCACTTGGAGAAAATCTCGGAAATATATAAGTATAAAATATATCGCGATCAGAGGCAATTTGTTATTTCTCCCCTTATACACGGGGGACCACTAAACATTATTCTACATAAATATTATATGATGCGTGACACGTCACCATGCCACGCAGGCAGTCCGCCCGTCCACGTGGCACCGCCACGTGTACACGCGCAGGTAAATTCCCCAAATTTTTGCATTTTTAAAAATTAAATTAAAGCTTTAAAAATCGAAATAAAATTCAAATAATTTCAGAAAAATTCCAGAAAAATTCTATAAATTTGTAAAAATCATAACTTTCAAAATACAACTCCAAATTAGTTCAAATTTGTTTTGTTGGATTCAGAATTGAATAATCTATCATTATAAAAAGTCAAATTATTAAAATAGTGAGAGAATTAATTTATATTAATTTTATACATTTATGTATTATATAAAATAAATTCATATAAATACATAAATGTTTATAAATGTGTTTTCTCTTCTATTTTCAACTTGAAAACATGATCATGATCATAAATATAATTAGGATTAAAGATTGAAATGTTTAATTATGCATAATAATCCATAAATTGATGTATTTTAAGATCATAACATGAATTTACACAAAATGATAGAAATATGCTAAAAAGATGATAACATGCATAGATTTATGATGATTAATGCATTAATTTGCATTAATATCTATGTAATTACATGCATAAATAGCATGTTATCAAGCATCATGTTACTAGAAGAAGAAGATCAAGGCCGAATCTTGTGCGTTTCTGGGTGTTCAAGGTTTTCATGGAGAAGAGATCAAGCTAGACATTAAGATTTTGGGGGAATCAAGCAACACTCAGCTTAGGATTGGAACCACAAAGGCAGTTTATGTGAGATTTGGATCAAGTGTGTGAGATTTGGATCACTCGAACTTGGACTAGCATCTTTGTTATCCCTCCATTTTTAGTGTGAAACTCATATTTTATTTAGTATTTAAGTAGTTACTCATATTTTTATTTTCCACCCATCATGTGTTTACTCTTCTCCATTTGCATGTTCTTATCTCTAATCTTACTTCTCTATTTAAACTGTAAATTTGACATCCATATCCATTTTCTCTCCCCCCCCTTCTCTCTCTCACACACACACATATCTGGCTTATCAGAAAATAAATAGAAGTTGCATTTATCAATATCTATGGTCATGGATGATCAATAGTGATTTTTCCTTAGAGTTTGAATACTTTATTGATCCACTTACTTCCATTATGTTCATTTTAATCACTACTGTTGGAATTATGGTTCTTATCTATAGTGATAATTATATGTGTCACGATCATGGATATTTGAGATTTTTTGCTTATCTAAGTTTTTTTAATGCCTCAATGTTGGGATTAGTTACTAGTTCAAATTTGATACATATTTATATTTTTTGGGAATTGGTAGGAGTGTGTTCATATTTATTAATAGAGTTTTGGTTCACTCGACTAAGTGCAGTAAGTGCTTGGCAAAAAGCTTTTATAACCAATCATGTAGGGGATTTTGGTTTGCTATTAGGAGTCTTAGGTTTTTATTGGATAACAAGAAGTTTCGAATTTAGGGACTTGTTAGAAACATTTAATAAGTTGAATAATCAGGATAATTATTTATTTCCAACTCTTTGTGCCTTTATATATATAGATCAATAAATTCACCATGTGGTCATTCTTTGTAGTCATAATAACAAATTTAAAAAACCAAAATTCTCATGTTCCATCTTTCATACATAGTTAAAGATTTTTAAAAAAATCTTTTCTCTCTAATCTTGTCCATTAATCTTATTATTTAAGCTCCTTAAATTTTGACCCGTAACCAACATCCTAAGAGAGGAAATTTAAAGTTTTTTGCGTTAATTTAATTCATAACAACAACTAATTTTGACAATAAACTTGAGTTCACCGATCAGCCCATTAGAGCTCATTGTCTCTCTCAATTAATGGGCCTTCTTCTTTTTACGAGGGAAGACCCCCTTTATGTATTTTGAATTTCTTTTCTTCTTAGTGTTTCTCTCTCTCCCTCTATCTCTTTCTATCACTAAAGTTCATAATAACAACTAATTACAACGCTAAAATCGAGTTCATCAATCAGCCCATTAGGGCCCATAATGCCTCTCTCAGTTAATGGGCCTTCTTCCTCTTTAGAAGAGAGAGGAGACCATTGTTATGTAGTTTGAACTTCTTTTTATACTAGGAGAGGAGACCACTGTTATGTAGTTTAAACTTCCTTTTTTCTTAGTGTTTCTTTTTCTCCCTCTTTCTCTCTCTTTCTCTCTCATTCTAAAATCATAATTAGCATTATCATCATCATGGTAATCATTGCAGACATTTTATCATCACCATCATGCCCATAATTGTCATTCATTATTATCTTAATTTTTATTCATTAGTATCATCATCACTATCATCATATATCACCATCAACATCTTCAATCATTATCAAATTCATCATCTCTCTCAATTAACATAATCATATTCAGTTTATCATTTTCATTGTCATTTACCACTTACATCTTCATCGATCTCATCACTTGTTGTTAGTATCATCATCTTCTTATCACGAATTGTCACTAACATTTCATCATTAATTCATCATTATCGCCATCACCTTTATAAACACCATCATTCATCCTCATCTTTGTCATTGCTCATTTTAACACCATCATCTTCAATTTATCATCATCATCATCATCATCATTCACTATTTTCAACATCAATGATCTCATCTTCGCTCGTCATTAATGATGTGCATAAAAGGTCATTGAGTGCATAGGTTGAGCTACACACTGGCGTGTCAAATTAATTATAGAGTCTACTCCAATGATAATTTGAATGAAGTCAACGATGAATAAGGGTTGAATCTATATGATGGGGGTGGGCCAACAACCAAGATTGACGAACATTCAGTTGAATTTGGTCTTCTTAGATGACGTAAATAGGCAAGAATATTAAGAGAGAGAGAGAGAGAGAGAGAGAGAGAGAGAGAGAGAGAGAGAGAGAGAGAGAGAGAGAGAGAGAGAGGGTGTAGCGTGTGGTCCAAGAGCTTGCCATTTTGCCAGCGATGGCGGAAAAAACGTGGGCCGGCAACTTCTTTCACACCCCTGCCCGGGGGACCGTTCTTAAAGCTCCCAGCTTTTCTCTCGGGCTCCTCACACTTTACCGAAAAACCCGTAACTTTTTAACAATCATAATCAACCCTCCGCTCACTAAATCTAAACATTGAATTCAGAATCGCGAATATTAGACTTCGTCTCCTGATCAAATCTAGCCGTTCGTTTCTTATCACGAGGATACAATCCCTTTACGTTTTTCCACTTTGTCCTTTTCTTCCGGAAAGAAAACTTCTAGCGTTTCTACCCTTCGGGATTTCCTATTTATTTTATGCCCAGTAAATGTTGAAGGCGTGGCATAAAGCAGTAAACAAACGAGTTACTACTGCTCACGTCATCGTCAGAGGGCATTCTTATAAATTAACCCGGAAAAGGCTCAGCGTTTGCTTTTATGACCTCCAAAGTCTCGATATAGAAGCCCTCATCCATTATGATCAGGGGTCCATGCCAAGTTCATTTCAACCCCTGCATTCATGTACTTTCACATTATTGGGCTCCACATGCTTAGACAGAAATAATTACTGCCGACTAAGAGATCTCGGCCGTTTAATTTAAATCTCCTTCCTTCCGTGCCACGCACGATAGAAGCAGCGCAATCGACGGCGATAGGGACATCCGCATTCACCAGTCCGGAGCCGACCCGTTAAAAACCCGTTAAATGCTGTGCCCCGACGTGGCACTTCGCATGCGGACCGCACTCGAAATGTCCGACTACTCCTCAGGGTTAGAGCCGATGACGTGTCGGATAAGGGGTATTTTGGACAGTAAACAAATTAAAGTCGGTATTCATATCAGCGAAGGGGGGCCTTTAACGGGTCCGGTGCCGACCCGTTTAAACCCGTTAATCACCTTGACGTGGCACTTCGCATGCTAACACTTTCAATACGTTAGAAATGATGACGTGTCAGATAAGGGGTATTTTAGACATCAACTAAATCAACGTCGGTAACGTTTCGCTTCTCGGAGGGTGTCCACGTGGACGACACATGTCTGCCATGTCAGCGAAAGGGCCCCATACGCCCCACCGCGCCTATAAACCCGAGACCTTCATCTTCTTCGTGAGACTCTCTTTCTCTCTCTCTTTCTGCACGCAAGAGACTCTCTCCGCTGAGCATCATGGACAGTGCCGGCGCTCGGAGATTGCCGGTGGATCGTCGAAAAATCAGTTACCCTCTAAGTCACGATTTTCCTGATCTGCGCTAGATAATAATCATTTTTAATTCCTGCTTGGCTTACCCGTTTGGAGAAACTTTGTTCTCGAGTTTGCGTGTGATCGCTAATATATCCGTTCCCGCGGCTTCTGATTTTTCTTCACCGGAGTCGAGATTTTGGAACGAGTTTCTGCTCTCTCTTCTATGAAGATCCAGACTCCGAAGTTCTTCCGCTGACGTCATCGTTCAACTCTCGGACGTGTTTTTCCCGATTTCTGCGATGCCTTTTCCTCTGAAGATCCGGCCGATCGACGCTAATGGAGCGGCGATCGCCTCGGAGGGTTTCGAAATCTGCTCATGCATCGAAATTCCGGCTGAGGAAGCTCTTCGAGAGACAGTTCTCTACGAGATGTTCTTCAGCGGAGAAGTCTTACGGGGAGGTAAAGGAGAAGGATCCTGCGTCCGATTTCGAGCCGAGCTCTCTGTGCCTTGCTGGAATGGTTCAGAACTTCATGGAATCTGGACCGAACGAGCGTCCTCCTTCAAGGTGCGCCGGACGCCTGTGCTTCAACGCCAATTCCGACGATCTCTCCGACGACGACTTCGATTTTGCTGACTTCTTTCCTGCTTCTAACTCTTCTTCATCTGCTGTCGATCCGATCGATCTCCTCAAGGTAATATCGATCGATAAGATCCTACTTTTTAAGGTATCGAACTACTGTTGGATGACCGGATAAATTGTGCAGAACCTTGTTCCCTGCGCGAGCATTGCGGAGAGGAATCTCTTATCGGAAGTCTCCAAGATTCTTGATAAGAACAAGAAGGGAAATCGAAGTGGCGATTGCAGAAAAATCGTAGTCGAATCTTTAAGCGATATTGGATACAAATCGTCCATCTGTCTCTCTAGCTGGGAAAAATCCTCTTCCTTCCCCGCCGGTAAACCGCGCTCCATCCAGTCACCCGATCTACAAAAATGCTCATTCCTAGTTTAAAATTTTCTATAATTTGTAGGTGAATATCAGTACATCGACGCTATCATCGACTCCGGAGATCGACTGATCGTCGATCTGGACTTCCGATCGGAGTTCGAGATCGCGCGATCGACGAAATCCTACCGCGCGAAGCTCCAGACTCTGCCCGCGATCTTCGTCGGCCGGGAAGATCGCCTCTCGGAGATCATCTCTGTAATGTCGGACGCCGCTCTCCAGAGCATGAAGAAGAGGGGTCTCCACGTTCCGCCGTGGCGGCGCCGAGAGTATCTGAAGGCTAAATGGCTCTCCCCTTTCACCGTACCTTTCCTAATCCCTCTCCCATGGCTTCCGGCGAGCTAGAGCTGCGATCGGAGGAATCCGGCCAGCCGCCGGCGAACTTGCCGTCGTCTTCTCCGGCGACGTAGGCGGCCTGTCGTTTTTAGGCGAGAGGTTTTACCCTATGGCCCGTGTGTCGACACGTGTGTGAGTCGGCGCGTATCGCCGGTTGCTTGCACGCGAGTCGGAGGTGCCGTCTGTAGGCGAGCGTGTACACGACTTTCTCGTGAGTCTCTCTCTCGTTCTGTCGTGTACGCCCGAGTAGACTTTTGCAGTCAAAGTATGAGAATTAATGATAAATTGCGGTAAGCTCACCGTCTACGCTTCACCACTTTTCGTCACCGCTTTCGTAATTTTTTTATCGATAAATTTTACGTAAATTAAATTTTCTTGCACGTACAGAAATTATTACGTATTCGACATCTCGCACGTGCGAGGTTCTCCGAAAATCATAAACTGTCGTTCATGTCACTGACAGAGTCGGTTATTTTGGGCCCAGCGATCGGACGGCTGTGGATCGATAGTCGGGATTTTGAGGTCCATCTCTTGGACGCTTTCTCTTTCAAGATTGTCCTGTTCTCTCTCTAATATTACTAAACGCGGCTTAAAACAGGGAAAACTACACGCAATAATTGCAATGTTTCTCTCACTAAATATGCACCGACGACGTTGACCTGTTTACACCATGAAAAAAATGGAAGCACGGTCCTTCTCAGCGTCTATCTTTCCCTATCTCTCTCTCTCTCTCTCTCAAACATCTACATCCTCGCTTTATTTGCGCAGTGTAGGTGCATCCGCTGATCGAGACAGCAGGCATGAGCTCTTACGTGCGAGTGGCGCCGGAAGTTTTTTACAAATGGATATCAGAGCATGTCACTCTCTCTCTATCTCCATTGATCCACGCCACGACTTTGGAAAGAAAATAACTGCATGACGAGGCTTGATATAGAAAAAAAAACCGGTGTATTCTGACGGAATTGGGCATGGCTAGGTTTCACTTGGTCGATCCGGATTGTCTGATTGATGACAACGATCTTCTTAGCGGAGAATCTTGACGAAGAAGAAGAAGTTAATGAAGAAAGAGAAGAAATCTTAGATCCAAATCTTGACGAAGAAAAAGAAGAAAGAGAAGAAGTTAACGCTATAAATGCGTCGAATATTCACCGTAGATTTCTGGTAACGGATTATTTTTCCTGAGAAGAGCTCTGTGAAATCAGTTCGTCTAAGCGGAGATTCCTCTTCTCTGATAGATCTTAAGCAACATGTTAGCTCCTGAGTCTATGAAGATAAATAATTGACCAATTTCTGCGGCAAGACTGAGGTTGACTCCACTGATAAATTTATGGCCGATCTCTCTCTTCCTCTAGCTCTAGTATGGAAATCCCCAGTTGAATAATGTTTGGAAAACAGAGAGAAGTCATCACTGCATGTAAGACAGGAAAGTCCTTGCTTCGCCTCATACCCTCTTCTTGTGACAGATCTCTGTTAGCGGATCAAGACTCCTGTGCAGGAGGAAGAGAGAAGAACTTACCTCGCTAGTCCTACGGATGGATCTCGCTGATGGATCTAACGCGGTCTCTCCGGTTCAAGATCTTCCTGCATTCAACCTTCATCTGCAGCCATCTTTCAGTCAGAGAGACCGCGTTGACGGAAGATTTGCGACATTTGCCATCTGTCTTAATAAATATCGTACAGATAGAAGAAAAATACGTGTCAATAATGTTGTATATAATTGATTCTCTTTAAATATTTTCCTACTTATTTTTTCGTCTCTCAAATAATATTGTAAATAATGTTTGCTGACTCTTTTATTCAATCTACAGCGTATGCAATGAGATAAATGGCCTGCCCGTGATGAATGATAATGAAGAAAATCTTTCATTAAAATTTCAATTTATGATTATCCTGCATTGAAAATCTCACAAGAAATCAATTCGACAGATTTGACTTTGAATTCAGATAGTATCCAACCGACCCATCGAGGATTGGATGGTCAAAGGCTACCATCTACATATAAATGCATGTCCAAGATGGTGTCTCTTTCTTGTAAAAAATTAGCATTCAAAATTTCTCCCTCCATGAATAGAGACCAGTTGAGGGACGAGTTGCAATGATTCAGAAATCTGCGTCCATGAGGAGAAGAACAGAAAGATATCAGAGATTGATAATCATGGAAACTCTTGGCGTTCAATCTCTTCAGCTAGAGAAATGCCTGGGGGCGTTTCCTCCTCCGCTCCCCTCTATCTTTTTCTCTCTTCTATCTCGGGAGTTTCAGTTTCGTCTTTAAGTTAGACGGGCCTTGAAATGACCCTCCCTATTTGGGCTTCGTTCGGATAAATTCTCGAATTTTTCCCTTCTTCCCTTCTCCCCGTCGTGCCTTTTCGAGGGAGGGAGGGAGAAAGGACCGCATGGGATCGCGCTGCAACTTAGGATGGAGGGTCCTGCCGCGTTATTCCACCATCACCCTAGCTTCCGCCTTCTGCCTCGCTGCACTTCTCCTGCAACTCTCTTGCAAGCCCACTCCCAACTAATCACCACCGGCCTCATCCTCCACACCTACCCTCTCAGCCGCTTTCTCCTCCTCCTCTCCTCCCTATCCAAACCTTTGTACGCCATATCCGTTCTCAGACAATCTCCCCGCCCCTCCACTTTCCTCTTCAACGTCCTCATTTCCTCCTTCTCTGATGCCTTCCCCCTCTTATCTTGGTCTCTCTACTTCGAGCTCGCCTCCAGTCTCCCTCTACGTCCCAATTCTCACAGCTATACTTCTCTCCTCCGGATATGCGGTTCTCCCAACGTGGGTCTTCCTCTCCATGCCCATATCCTCAAGTTTGTCGGGCATTCTCCTGACCCTTTTGTGCAGGTTGCTCTTCTGAGCTTCTACTGCCGGTGCGGGAAAATTGAAATCGCCCGCCGCCTGTTCAACAAAATTCCTCAACCGGACATCCCAACTTGGAACTCTATGATATCTGCTTACACTGCCAGTCAAGATGTAGCAGAAGAAGCCTTGTCTCTCTTCCGCTGGATGCAGATTTCTCTCACTAGACCGAATGAGATTACTGTAGTTGCAGTAGTTTCTGCCTGCGCGGCCCTCGGAACTCTCAGCCATGGAATGTGGCTCCATGCGTATGTTATCAGAGAACTGCGACTCAACCGGAAGAAGCGTAAAGCTCGCCATCGCAAAGCAAGTTTTCTCGACGATAAAAGCCAAGGACAACGCGGCATGCAATGCTATGATCCAGGTGTTTGCTATACATGGAAAGGTGGAGCAAGCTCTAAAGCTGTTTGAAAGCATGGGCTCCGGCGCCGACGAGGTGTCTGTTGTGGCGGCAATGACAGCGTGCGCGCATGCGGGGCTTGTGGCAGAAGGGCGGCGATGCTTTGCTGCCTTGGAGAAACCTTCCATGGAGCACTGGTGTTGCCTTGTTGATCTTCTGGGCAGGGCAGGAATGGTGGAAGAAGCGGAAGAAACGGTGAGGAAGATGAAGATAAGGCCGAGTGCCGCCATTTATAGGGCACTTCTGGCGGCGTGTGGTGGGGGAGAAGAGGCCGCAAGGGGGCTTCTTCGGCGTGAGCCAGAGTATGGTGGGAATTATGTGATTTTGGCAAATTTGTATGCGAGTAAAGGGAGGTGGGAGGAGGCGGGGAGAGTGAGGAAGACGATGGCAGAGGAAGGGATGAACAAGGAGGCTGGACGGAGCCATGTGGAGATTGATGGGGAAGTTCATGTTTTTGTGAAGGGGGATACAAGGCATCCAATGTGGAGAGAGGTTTGTGAAGTTGCAGAGGGAATTAGAAGAATCTTAGAGAGTGAAGGAGCTCCCTTGTGATAATAGAAGAATCTTAGAGAGTAAACCTCTCTCAAAATCCAACTTGATGATCATGTTCATCACATATTGTACATACATTGTTAAAATCAATGCTTTATATTGTGTTTTAAATTTCTTTACTATTTGGTAATATGATGTGTGCAAAATGACCCATACATCTAAAACCAGATCAAATTGTCGCAAAATTGTAATTTGATCAGATTTGACAAGGCCTTTTGAAATTGTTACTGATGATGATGATCCCAAGAGAGACGATGACGATGATGATGATCCCAAGAGAGACGATGACGATGATGATGATCCCAAGAGAGACGATGACGATGATGATGATGATGATAATAATAATAATAATAATAATACTAATCTAAAAAGACATTTTGATAAGGATGATCGATTAAAGAGATAGTAAGAGATGGAACCCATACATCATGTTGGGTTAAATCGAAGTTCTAATGTTGTCAAGAGATATATAGGTGCGTGTGTTTATCTCTAGTGATTTTGTGCGAATTTATATGACTTTGTTCAAAATTAAACAGAGTGTACGAATTTTGTTCGGATTGTGCGAATTGTGCGAATTTGTTCAGATTTTGTATACTGTGCGAATTTTGTTCGGATTGTGCAAATTGTGCGAAAAGTTGTTCTAATTTTCACACACAAAAAGAACAGAACAAAGAACAAGGCCCTGTGCGGTTCTTTTTTGCGAATTTTTCTGTTCGTTTTAAAAGAACAGAACAGAACAACTATGCTTATTTGTTCCTCTTCTCCATGACTTTTTGTCTTCCGAAATGGGATGTCGCAATCCTAGCCATATAAATACGTACCCCTTCCCTTGGAAAGACCATGAGTTAAATATATTATTTTCTCGTTCTATCTTCTTATTTCCTTCTCTCTTCTTTGCATGTCTTAAGCTTGAGGACCTTCGACTTGAGGACCTTGGAGCATTGCGTGTTCCTGGTCCTCTTCTTTAAGCTTGAGGACCTTTGACTACTTTTGCTCATGCTCGAGGAATAATCACGTCGTGGTCACAATGGTCCTACAGAAGCATGCAGGGACTTAGAGAGAGAGCGAGAGAGAGAGAGAGAGAGAGAGAGAGAGAGAAAAGAAGAGAGAGAGAGAAGTTCCAGAATGATTGGATTGAAGAAATAGATATCAAGAATATAGTGAGAGAGCGACAAAAATAGACAGAGAGACAAACACACATAAATGAAAGAGAGAGATAAAGAGAGGACAAAGGGAGAGAGACACAGATAGACAAAGAGACCGGTAGGAGAGACAAAATGAGATAAAGAGATAGTAAGAGAGATAGACTAACAACTTCGCCATCTCAAGAATGATTCTGCAATCTACATCAATGAAGAGGAGAACAAAAAGATTTCAGAATACAATTAGAATGAAAATATTTAATGGATAAAATACTAGCGAGAAATCACGGTACATAAAGGATAAAATGTAAGGTAAGAAAAGAAGTAGGCTTGGTCATCCCATCGCTTGTAGAAGGGCATGAGTGGTTGTCAATGCTAGAGATTGGTGGATAAACAGAGGTAGGTGTAAATTGGTAGAGGATGAATGGGGTATAACTCATATGGGATGATGCATTTGTCAATAATCCAAGATGACTTAAAAGCAAGAAAGATGTGTCTTGAGGAGCCAAAGTAGCAGCGACATAAGCATTTTTCAGAGGGATGCCTAGTTTTATTACAATATATTCATGGATGTTTGTTTTCAACCCCTACGATGATAGATGCCGCAAGGGGTTTGGAACCTCATCGTTGACGTAACGTTTTCGTGCGTCGTTAAAACACAACAACCTAGGTCAAACAAATTTATAAAACTGAACTCACAAAGATAAGATATAAAATCAAGTAATGTGTAAGTATCGGGTCGATCCACAGAGAGTAGGGTTGACTTTAATTGCAGGGTTGACTTGGTCAAACTTAGGTTTAAAAGGGGTTTTTAAAGAAGTAAAAATAAGATGTGATGAATAAAAATGATATAAATAGACCTAATAAGAAGTTTTAAGAATTCAATTCTCGGATTTGACAGAGAAAAGTCAAAAGAGAATCAAAAGGTGACAGAAGATTACGATAATTATATATTTGGAAACTAGAAAGAAAATAAAATTTATTGATATATAATTCATGATTTTTGGATAAGAAATGGATTTACTATGAATTATTGAAAATCAAATATCAGAAAATCCCCGAAATGAACACCTAAGAGGAAATCGTCAAATTGACTGGTCAAATGAAATCCAAATCTTGTAATTTATATGTTAATAGAAATCTAAAGAGACCAAAATGATCGAATTCTGATTTTTTAATTGAAAGTAATTGACCCTGAAAGTTAACGTTTGACTTCTGATGAAAGATGAACAGTCCTCGGTAAAACGTCAAATTGGAGGGTCAAATAAACTCAGAATTCGATGAATTTGATATCCACAGAAAGCTGATGAAAATAGGAATTCAAAGAAACCAAAATCAAGTGATTTGGAATTATAATGATAGAGATATCCTATTTTCAATATCAGTGATTTTTCAGACTGAAAATTGGGGAAAATGAAGAACACTATGAACTAATTTGCAAAATTAAACTTCTAAATCAAATAAAAACTCAAATTACCTCTTGATAATCGATCAAATCTCACTACTAACCCGATTGCCGCAATAATGGGGCCTCAATTCTTGTGGATTGAAGCGAATTTGCTCGGATTCTTCCTCGTGGACATTTGGAATTCAAGGGGAAAATTCGATGAAATCAAGAGATTAAATCGTGATTATCATGCTTCAATGGATGCGTCTCTACACTCTTGGAAGCAGAGGATCACGAGAACTTAAGACCTTCCTCGAAATTTGATTAATTTCTTCATGAATCGATCAAAAGTTGAAGAACAAGAGAGAAATACATCGGTTTTTAAAGAGGATTTTGGCCCAAAATCGTGGGCAATTGACGCGGTCGTGGGAGCGGTTCCTTTGGGCGATGTCGTGGCTTCAATCCCGCGATGAATCCTCCCCAATTTGGCGTTGAATTAGCCTCGATCGTGGGCACGATCGCGCGACGATCGGGCTGCGATCGTGGAGCTTCCATAAATCTGGCTTCTGACGCGGCGATCGGCGACGATCGTGGGGCGATCAAGACACGATTGCGCGACGATCGGGCCACGATCGCGCGTCGATCGTGGTTCTTCGCGAAAGAACGCCAGCCGTTCGATGAAGATCAGGTAAGCCGTCCGATGATGATCGTGATTTGATGAAGATCTGACGTGCCAACGAGCTTCACGCGTTGTTCGTCTGATGGAGATCGGACGACCGTGATGTGTCCACGCGTCAACAGGTAAGCCTCTTGATCTAATCCACTTAGTCTCCTTTTTCAGCACGTGCGTTGATGGATGATCGCGTGGACTCGGGTCCACGCGATCGAGGGTTCTTGCTTGGATCCGACGTGTGCGATGCGGCCACGTCACCTACAAAAGAGAGATTCCGTGGGAACATAGTCCCACACGGAATAAAAAGGTAGAAATGGCGCAGTTAAATAGGGGGGGCGCAGTAACGCATTTGCGTTACCTGCCCCCAACTTCTTACCAGGGCCCACTAACTCGTGCGCCCTTCACCTGCCAACCCCCTGCCACGTGGCGCCCCCACAGGCGCCCATGTGGACACGCTTGGCCTCCTGCCACGTGTCCGCACCTTGTGCGCCTCCTGTGCCTCGCGTGGGCCACCCGCAGCCCTGCCACGTGGCCTCAGCGCCGCGTCGCATCCGCGCGGTGGTCCCGCACGCCACGTCAGCTAGCCACCTGGGCCCGGTCACCACGTTAGCACCTGGCATTAAGTATACCCCCCTTTTTGTGCTTTTAATTAAGGATTATTGATAGAAAAATCAATTTAAAAATCAAATTAAAATGAGAAAAAGGCCATAAACTTCAGAAATTCATAACTTTAAATGTATAACTCCTTTTTAATCCAAATTTTCTCCATTGGATCACAAATTTCTTCCTTTTTAACATCATTTCATTTAAAATATATTTTCAAAGAAGAAATTAAGATGAATTAGAATTTACTTAACTCATTTCTTAATAAATATTCTAAATCATGAATTCATCTTGAAATTATCCTTCACAACATGCACTAAAATCAAAATCATTCAATAAAAGAGATTAAATTCTATTAATTTAAACTTAAAAAAAGATTAATCATCTATTAAGCATGAAATTATCACTAATTTATGCATAAATATCGACTTTAGTGAAATGACATACGAATGGAGAAAATTCCTAAAACGTATGATAACATGCATCATATTCACATAAAATAAGCATGAATATGAGTTAATTAGGATAAGAATTGAAGTTATAAGTGCATGTTATCAGTCGCCCATCATGACCATTTACACTTGGTGCTACTAAGGCAAAAGGGTCAAGTAATGTCAATGGAGCAGGAGATTCTAGATTTCTTGAAGTGTTCCAGCATTGAAGAATATATAAACAACATCTCAAGAACTTTGGCCACCAGAAATTACCTAACCATGAATATAAGAAGCAATGGAGGGTCTAAGGTTATTGAGATAAATGATGAGTTATAATGCTGCACACCTTGATGATACATGATCATGTGTCAAAATTTTCCAGATTTTCTTAATTGATAATTAGTTTCAATATAGTTGGTGATTGATGGTCAACATCCATAGAGAATTAGGATTGAATTTGAGAGTTCTTGGAATTCAGTGAAAGTGGATGACAAAATAAGAGAGAAATTAGGAAAAGGTTAAAAGTCCTAATATGGTGGTGATACTAACTGAAGGGGGTGGGGTGAATTAATTAGTGTTGAACACTATTTATGTTTTCTAAATACCTTTTGCTACGATTCATTGTTTATCACTATCCGCTTTGCCTCACAATGCACAACTGATTTTACACTGGTTGGGGGACCTAATGTCCCTTAATCCAGTCCCGAGTACTATCGACTCGGAGCCTCCAACCTTATCAAAAGGAAACCTAATCCTCTCACCACACAGATGGGTGAAGGACAATGTTTGTACAAGTTTAGGTATCGCCCCCAACGGTGACCCTGACACTAACCTTTAACTGATCCTACGACACTACCCCTTAGGCCTTGACTTCCTTTGCTTCTGAACCCTCTAACCCCTCGAGCCGATCTCCACACCGGATAGTGCGTCTCTCCAACTCATATCTTGCCTCTTCCAATTGTGCCATCGATCATCAGTAATATAGATCTTGTCTTCCAGTTCCTTGTGGACTCCTCAACTCCTCAACATTTCAACTAAATGAAACTAGACCAAATGCCTTAGTGAATGAGTTAATGCTGATATATATGTATATCTACCTAGATATGCCTAGACGAGTGAAATACAATAGATGACAAGATCTTCATAAATGAAACAATTTATGTAGAGGGATGTGTCTCCTAAGTCACTTGGGTACTCTTGAAAACAGATGATTATTTTTACTTATGGTTGACTTTGACTTATGGTTGACTTTGTCTTATAGTTTATTTTGATTTATAGTTGACTTTGAATGTGAAGGGTTGACTTTGACTGAGGATGGTTGACTTTGTCTAATGGTATTGACTTTACCACACCATCGTTGACTATGACTGACTAGGGTTGACTGTGAATGAATAGGGTTGACTGTGACTGAATAGGGTTGACTATGACTGACTAGGGTTGATTGTGACTGACTAGGGTTGACTATGACTGAGGAGGATTGACTTTGTCTACTAGTATTGACTTTACCTTAATATGGTTGATCACTGTCTAATTTCCAATGAAAGTAAGATCAAAATAACCAACTGAATATATATATAATGTAAACAAAGAGATAAAGAAAAAGACAGAATCTAAACTATCTCAGCAGAGAGTGAATATAAGCTTGAATTATGTATAATGAAAAACATGAAATAAAGAAATGGATAGAAACTAATCTACTTCTGCAAGGAATAAATATAAGACTGAATTATATATATAGCAAACAGATAAACGAAAAGAATGATCGAGACTAAACTGTTTCAGCGGAGAATAGTTACAAGCTTGAATCTACCCCTTACAAGTTATGATGAATGAAGAGAGCTTGAATGAAATAGTGAATGTGTCGCTTGGTCAAGACTACTATGCACCAAAACAAAACTTTAACAATACTCAAGTCTGTAAATTAAAACTTAATCGACTGTACCTCTGATGCATTAATGTTGACTGAGAAAACTAACTAACTTAGAAAATTGTAAAACTGTATGTATGTGGAATTAACTTAATATCACTTAGACATATAAAACAACAGAATGCCATTAATAGAAATCAGTGATGTGAACTAAGAGATGTGTAGATATATATATATATATACATATATCAAATACCTACAGAGTAAAGTTGGAAACTACATTGACTTAGATAAACCGCTGTGAGTTGGATTGGGCAGATATAATGTAGAACAGAGGACGTCAATAAGAGATATGTACTGCTGGGAAATGTGTATGTATATATGTCTCTATATATTGAATGATTCCAAAATAAAATGCTAGATTAATCTAGGATGCAAAAAACTAAGTTGAATGTGATTGAGTAGATAAAGAACAGAAATAGCACAACATTCGAGAATGTGGATTACAGGAAATTTTATAACTATCAAATGATTGCATAAGAATATATTTCACGAACAGTATAGGATGCAGAAAAATTTGAGAGCTGGACTAACTGTGATTAGACCGATGCAATGCAAAAGAAACGAAGAAACAATTAGTAGTTAGGGATATGAATCTAAGAGATATATAATATGTCAAAAGACTATCAATTTATGGTAAATACGTCACAAATTCCTTGTCGTAAATGACAAGGAATTTGGGTTAAAAGTAATCAGAATGTTATGCAATCGGACAGATGAAATTCAAAAGATACAAATTTAGAAATCGATGGATGATGGTCAATCTAGAAAATACCAAAGACGTAGATGAACTTGAGATTTAAGGATAGAAAAGAATGACCGATAGACAGGAGGATCTTGCTATCAATTGAGTGCCGAAAGAGCTTCTTCGAATCAACGTCAGACTATTGCAGGAGGTGAGTCTTGTCTGCACCATGAAGAAGAAGAAGCAAGAAGTTCATCATTGGCTCCTTGATCTCGATCACTAGAGGTGAATTTTTGCTTTTGATCTCTCGATATTTTTCCTTTCTCTCAATTTTCAGTTGTATAACCCGAGAGCATTTTTTTCAAGCATATCCTTATAAAAGCAAAAACTTTAAGTCCTTTATAACTAAGTCGATTTTCAAAAAACAATTAACCGGTTGCTACGGTAATACCCTAAATAATATTAACACCATATAGACTAGATCTAAGCATAAGGGCGATTAAAGTATAGGTAGAGATATTAAAATAAAAACCTTAAAAAAACATAGGCAAACTTACAACCTAGAAGGGGTATATTTGTAGTTATGATCAGCTACAAAATTAATATAACTGATTTAGTGTATGCATGAGGAGATAAATGAGGGGATTATCACTGCTTTTCCTGAAATCAAACACACCCAGTTGTGGGTTAGTCCAAGATAATAATGGGAAAGATAAAATGGTAATACTTCAAATTAAAAACATATAACAGAAAATTAATGATTCAAAATGAAGGTAATTCCTCAAGTATATCAGTGGCAATTCAAGAAAGTGTTTATGTCAAAACTATCTCTCTAAAAAAGGTATATTTAGAAGATAGAGAAGTAGATCATTCTAAGATCATTCCAAGGAATTTGGATTCAAAACAAAGGAGGGGGGGGGGGTAGAGAGAGAAAATCCCAAATGAGGAGAGAGAGGTTAGATGGAGGAAATTTGGAATATGGAGAGAGGAAGTGCCAAGATACTTAATTAGTCCACCTTTCAGAAAATAAATCTAAAGCTATTGGATGATAGATTAGATGAAACCACACCAAAACTGACCCACAATCTCCAAGATATTGCTGTAATTTCTTCTAAAATTGAATGTTCTTGGCAAGTTTTGTGCTCCAAGTGCGAATCCACACATTTGCACACATGCACACACACACACATAGACACACACATACATGCTCACGCGCACACACACACATACACACACATGATAACATGCAATTTATACATGAATTTACATGATTATTAATACAAATAAAAGCATTAATTGTTCCATTTATATGCATGTTATCATATTTTAAGTACATTTCTATCATTTTATGTAATTTCATGTTATGATCTAAGAATACATCATTTTATGGATACTTATGCATAATTAAACATGTGATTCTAATCATATTTATATTTAAGATCATAATTATGTTTTCAAGATTAAAAGATAAGAGAAAATATTTTTATTTACACTCATGTATTTTTCTAAATTTATTTTATAAGATACATGAGTGTATTTATTAAATTAAAATTCATTCTCGTGTTATTTTAATATTTTGAATTTTTATAATGATAAATAATTCAATTTTTGATCCAACAAAACAAATTTGAATTAATTTGAAGTCTTATTTTGAAAGTTATGAATTTTCTAATTTTTAGGAAATTTTTGTAATTTTTCTAAATTTATTTAACTCTATTTTTATTTTTAATAATTTAAAAATAATAATTTTTTTTATTTACCGCACGTTGATGTGGCAGGGTGATGCCACATGGTGACACGTGGACGGGTATATACGTGACGTGTGTGCCTGTCACGCATGTCTGTGCGTGACACGTGTGCGCGATACTAAATAGTGGTTAGAGCATCCATTTAAGGATTTAAGCTAACCCATTAAAATCACCTATCTTATATAGTCGATTAATTTCAATAATTTATTCCGTGTGGGACTATGTTTCTTTATTTATGTTTCAGGTGATGTGGCGCCGTGTGAGACGTCCGATCGCGTGATTGAATCACGTGCGTCGGATGTCAATTACTCATCGGGGGTACTTGGCGATATCTGATTAGACGACAATTCAATTGAATCGGCGTTTAATCTCAGCCGTTCATCCTCGAGTTATAACGGTTGAGATTTAACGCGCCTCGATGGACACATCACTCATCGCGATCGTCTGATTGAGATTGAACGGATGAAAGGACGCGACGCCTTCTCTTCACGCGCGACGTGGTAGAATGCGAACGCTTCATTTCCGATCGAACGGACGTGATTTACTCGCGTTGATTTGTCAACCGGCGCTTAATCTTAACCGTTGATCGCATCGAATCGACGCATCTGACGGGTACGCCCAATTTCTCTTATAAATTGAAATGTTCTTCGCGACGGAAGAGCATTTTTGGGTTTTTGAGCAAATCTAACTATCTAGACACCACAATCTGAGAATCTTTTGATTTCTAAATCTTCTTGACTCATTTCTGCGTGCGAGGAGTGCAAGAAATCAGAAATTGATCGAGGGAATCGGAAGAAATCACATCTTGAACGCCAAACTTCGTTTTCAAAATCGCGGAATGAAAAGCCTTGAATCCGGCGGTTAATTGGATCAATTCGAGCACAACTTTGGGTTAGATTGCGTGTTTTCATCCTAATATTTCATCATTTAGCATTAGATTTACATTTTGAATCATAGAGTAAGTTTAATTTCGTTTTAATTTCGGTTTTTCATCAAATTTCTATCTCAATTTCAAACTTCGATTTCTCCATGAATTCTAATCCAAATTCAGTGATTTTTGATTTTCGTGGATTCATATTGGAGTTATCTTTCTTAATATACTAAATTGCCTAATTTCTCACCTCAATTCATCGTCTGATTTGATCGAATTTCAAAGATATCTAAAAAATTTCCCTTATTTCTCCGTGGATTCGACCCTTATTCACCACTATACTCCTTAATTAGTGATTTAATCCTTTAATTGGTGAGTTTGGAACCTGTTTTGACATGAGATCATGTGTATTCAACGACCACACGAGTTCGTTTTGTCAACACACACACACACACACACACACACACACACACACACACACACACACACACACACACACACATATATAGATAGATAGAGAGAGAGAGAGAGAGAGATGAGTTTAAATATATTTGAAATTGGGCGTGGCCATTGGATTGCCTCCTTAAATGCACTGAATGATCAAGATTAAATGGAGAGGTGAATCGATGTCTTTTAAGTCATGGCCATCAGATTTGACATGGAGCACCAAGATTTTTTTTGCAACGTCATTGTGTGTACACAAATTGTCTCTTAACGAATTAGAAGCAAACATGTGATGTAATCTGGTGACTCCTGCGCTTTGGAAAGACGATTTGATGGTTCTCATTAGCCTTATTCTCTCCTCTCAACAAACCAAAACATGACCCATGGCACAATCTAGTGGCTCTTGATTAAAGATTTGATTAAATCAGGTGGCTGAGATCACATCATGCATATTTTTGGGAAAAATCAACGACCATAAAGTTCCAAAGTGAAATCATTATATCTCATGATCTCCAGAGAGTTGAGGGCTAAAATTTTGTGGGCATGATTATCATGTCAAGCTAAAAAATTAGTACGGCTGATTTAAATTGTGAGACATAAAAATTAGGTTTTTTAATGTTTCACTATGTGCTTCTAGTATTAGCCATCTAGGAGAAAAGAAGACATTGATTGATCAGTCTTCATGTATGTAACATCATTTACAGTGAATTCTTCTTTTTTCTATCCATTCCTTGTTTTGGACGCAAGATGCCAAGTTTGGGAGAGATGTAAGGGTTCTCAAAAGTATGTTTTGATTATTAAGGATCATTAGAGTGTGCTTTCATTGTGAATCCTTAAATTAGAATTATTTTCCATCAACCTTTTTCCACCATTGATCAAGAGTTTTCAATCTTCAAAAAGAGTTTGGAAGTATTTGATCGGTTTACTACATTTCGCGTATAGATCTTTTTCTTTTCATTGAGTATTTATGCTTTATTATTGAAAAATATTTTAAATATTTCTTTATTTAAATAATTTAAACTTTCTCCCTAGGGATTTATTCTTGACTTGTCACTATTCTAAATTTCAAAATCAAATTTGAAGAGTTGAGTATAATTTTTGATACATGAACTTGTGCATTTAATGATTATATTTTTACGCATAGTAGTCATCCACCTCTTCAAAATAGTTAACCTATTCCACCTTTCTAAGAGATTGGTCAAACCTTTTCTAGGAACAACCTTCTTAGGGAGTCAATGATAACGTGCAATTTATACATACAACTGTATTATTATTAATGCGTAATTAAGGCACAAAATATTCCATTCTTATGTATGTTATCATACTTTGAGTGCATATCTATCATTTCATGTAATTTTAAGTTACAATATTAAAATGTATTATTTTAGGGATAATTATGCATAATTAAAAGAATATATTTTAGAGTAGATTATTCTCATATATATTTGAGATTAAAGGTGGGTTTAATGTTAAATAATAAGGGAAAAAACTTTTTATATATTCATTTATTTTCTAAGTTTAAATTTCTAAGAGAAATGAGTGTATTTTTAAAATGAAAATTTATTCTCTTATTATTTATTAAATTTGAATTTTTAAAATGATAGATTATTTAATTTTTGATCCAACAAAAATTTAGATTAATTTGGAGTTCTATTTTGAAAGATATGAATTTTTTAACTTTTAAGGGATTTTTATAATTTTTTATGAATTTATTTGGAATTATTTTGAATTAAAAAGAATAAAAAAATTTGGATTAAAATTAAGCTGACGTGACAATTGACGTGACATGTCGCCACGTGACAACCTGTATGCGCACCACGTGGCACACTTGTGTGTGTATATACATGCATCATTAGTGGGTTAAGCATCCATTAATGGATTTTCGTTAACCCATTAAGACCGCACGCTTTATATAAACATCATTTTTCTTTGATTTTCGTCATGTGGGACTATTTGTGTTTGTTTTTATGCGCATGTGACTTGGCGCAATTCTGGAGTGTGCAATTGCGTGAATTAATCGCGATTCTCGATTTTCACTGAAAGAGGAAGGTACGTGGTGCGTTACCGTTTGCCAATGAATAGTTTTATAATATCTTTATCTTAGCCGTTCATCTGAGGATTTATAACGGCTGAGATTAAAACTAGTTGATAAACTCCCCTAGACACGTGTACACATGTAGAGCGTTTGATGAAGATCAAATGGCATGCATTTTATGGCGTTTCTTCCTCACGTGTGACGTGGAGAAAATCTTAGCGGCCTATATTCAATTGAAAGTAACAATTCACATACACGTGTTTCATCAGAATCGTTGATCGAAGATTAAACGCCAAATCCAAGGGCTACACCAAATTTGCCTATAAATACACATGTTCTTCGATGATATAAAACATTCAAGGGTGTTTTGAGTAATCAAATTGTTTAGACATCTAAATCCTTAAATATCTTGCTTTCCTTCTCTTCTAGATCAATTTTCGCATCCAAGGAGTGTTTGAAATTAGATTTCGTGGAGAGAATAGAGAGAAATGGCTTCTTGAATGCCGAAACTCATCTTCGAAATTTCAAAATGAAGAGCCCTTGATTTGACAATCAATTATATCATTTCGAGCACTATTTTGGGTTAGAATTTTATGTTTTCCTCCTAATCTCTCTTCCTATAACATCAGATTTGAATTTTGAATAGTAAATCAGTCAAATTTAGATTTATTTTTGGTTTTCTCTCTCTTCGTGTTTGTTAATTCGACCTAATTTTTATTCTTTGATTTCTCCGAGAATCTTGATCCAAATCAAGTGATTTTTGATTCCGTGGATTCATCATTGACTTATCTTTATAAAAAAAATACTAAAATATCTAGTTTCTCCCCTCAAATTCCTTGTCCGATTTGACCAAATTTTGAAGAACACCTCAAAAAAATTCCTTAATTCTCCGTGGATTCGACCTTTATTCACCACAATGCTATTAAATTTGTGATTTTTATTTTAAATAGGTGAGTTTGGAAATAATTTTGACATATATCCATGTGTATTCGATGACCGCATAGATTCATTTTGTTAGTCAACTCACTCCAACTTTTTAGGGGGTTCGTTAAATCAGCTTTTTATGAGATTGGTCAAATCTTTTGTAAACTACCTGCTTAGGGGGGAGGGTCAACCCATTCTATCTATTTAGGATTTTGGTCAACCACCTCCTTAAGGGAGTCAACCCATTCCACACTTTTTAGGTGGTTGGTTAACCCTCTTGGAGGGGGTCAGCTCTTTCCGCCTTTTTCATGGAAGTCCATGATAAGAATAATCGCTCTTGTTAGGTCAAAGGTGATCAAACTAAGGCGCACGTTTTTCATTGAATTGTTTTAATGAGACATGTGCTTGCATCGCATGCTTTAGATCCAGGCACACAAAATCAATGCTCTAGATTGTTACTGACTAACCCGATTACTCCGACAAACCAGATGCTCCACTTGATGAAATGAATTCGTGCGGTCATTGAAAACACATGAACTCATGTCAAAATAAATACCAAACTCACCAATTTTAAGTTTAAATCATGAATTGATTACTCTAATGATAAATACAAGTCGAATTCATGGAGATTTAGAAAAAATTTCTTGGTATTCTTGAAATTTGATCAAATTTGATGACGAAATAAGGCGAGAAATTAGGAATTTTAGTATATTTGAAAAGAAGACACCAAGAAAAATCTACAGAATAAAAAATCACTGGATATTGATTAGTAATCATGGAGAAATCAAGGTAGAAAAATTGATTGTGAAGAGAGAGAAAAGACTGAAATTTTGTAAAATTTGACTAATTTACCATTCAAAATTGAAATCTAATGCCATGGGAAGAAATATTTGGGAGAAAAAACATAAGCTCACAAAAAATTGCGCTCGAAATGATCCAATTCATCGCCGAATCAAGGCTTTTCATTATGCATTTCAAAAAACAAAAATCTGGTGTTCAAGCTGCGAATTCTCCCTATTCTCTCAACGAAATCTTGATTTCAAACACTCCTCGGATGCAAAAATGAGTCTAAAAGAGGAAAAAGGTAAGATATTTAAGGATTAAGGCATCTAAGCAATTCAATTACTCGAAACATTCGAGAATGATCTTTTTGTTGAAGAACACGGGTATAAATAGGTGAAAATTGGGCTTGATCATTTGATTTGCCTCTTCATTTTCAATCAACGGCTCAAGTGTAATTCTAGAATGCCAATTGATGCCCTTAAATCGTGACCATTGGATTCGCGATGAAGTGTTGAGATTTTGTCACGTCCCCATGTGAAGAAGAAGTGTCGCCATTTTATCTTCATCGGGCGCTCTTCATGTGTACATGTGTCCATGGAAGTCTATCAAACGTGATTTAATCTTAGCATTTATTACTCCTTAGATGAAGGACAGAGATTGCATACGATGAAGTAAAACGATCCGATGATGAATCATTGCCAAGCAAGCATAATGTCCACATTACCCAGTGATAATATGCATATTTAACTTAAATTATCATCTAATTTAACTAATATTCATGTTTATTTTATGTGATTATGATACATGTTATAATAGTTTTATAAATTTTCTCCATTAGTATGCCATTTTACTAAAATCCATATTTATGCATTATTTCGGGTTAATTATGTGCTTTATGGAGGTTTAATCTTTTTCAAGATTAAATAATTTATAATTAACCAATTTATTTGACTTATTTTTACTTTAGTAGATGATTAAAAGGATTAATTCCAAGAAAAGAATGATTGGATGATTAAAAGAGAGAATTCTTAATGAATTACTTAGTATTATTTTCAATCCATCCCATTTTCTTATTTGAATTTATATTTCTAGGTGGCATAATATTAAAGATGAAGAAATTTGTGATCCAATGGAGAAAATTTGAGTTTAAAAGGAGTTATATTTTTAAAGATATGGATTTCTGAAGTTTTTGGATTTTTATATAATTTATTTTGATTTTAATTCCTTTAAAAAAATGGCAAAAGGGAGTATTTTTCCTCAAGAACTGTGGGCCGACATGGCACATTGTGGGAACCTGCGTGGATGAGACATGGCACACAAGGCCACATGGCAGGGCCATGCGGACCCACGCGAGCGCATGCGTGGCATGGATGTGGCGCGGATGCGTGGCAGGGTCACGCGAGCCCACGCGGATGCCTGGGTGGCGCCATGTGGCATGAGGAGTGACTAGGGCTGGCAGGTGATGGGTGATAGGATCTGAGGTCGATAACTTTCCAAAATTTTGATCAAAACATCAAATGCAGCGGAAAACATTGAATCAGACATTCAAAATACTAAGCCACTAAGAAATAATGATCCTATCATCTAGTATGAATGAGAAAACATACTTACAAGGTTTCCTTGAAGGAGTTCTTGAAGCTATTCAAGTGTCTAGCCTCCAGCAGTATCCACACGGTCTCCAGATGGTTGGATCTCCTCTTCAAAGCTCTTCACCAAGAGAGAAAGAGAAGAAAGGAGAGAATTCTCACAATGCTTGCATGGGCACCTTCATTTGTGGTTTTTCTCCCCCTATTTATAGATATTTGGTATGAGGTTTTTTCATAAAAACCCTCATAATTATGTCTATATCCACCAACATCCATAAACCTTATGTGTGCGACCCTCTAGGTCCATATATCGCACTAGTTAATAACTCTATAGACCAAATAACACCTTATAGGTCAACCTTAATTAATTATCCACATCCATATATAGATTAATTAATCAAAGATCGATTTAACCCAATCGATAGGTTGAGTTGTCAGCCCGTTGGGTGCCAAGCTACACCACATACACTAGGAGATATGGAGTATGTAAGAACTCACTTATGCAACCTTCTCGTCATCGATTACCATGTATGTATAATCCTTCATCCACATTAGACTCATGAATGACTTAGGGTATGGTCAACTATCAAATCCTAATCGATCACTCAAGTTAGTACTGATGCGTGTAGAAATCATCGAGAACTCCTTCTTCGATATTTCTACTACCTTGGCCAAGGATCTCATCGCATCTCATTCCTTGAGTCAATATCCTCAAATACCGAGGGTGGATGATCCCATCTTGATCACACAATCATCTTCATGGACTTCATGTCGTATCCAATATGTGACATTTTAGATATCCCGTGACTAGGCATTTGTAAGTCATAATCAAAACACGATCATCCATCCACAAGATATCTTTGATGTCTCAAGTCAAAGGACCACATACACAACCATGACATGAATAAACTTGATTGACAGTTAGGTATAATACCATTCAGGGATTCATACGGATCAATTCAGTGAACTCTTTCCCTAAAGAGCACCCACTATCTATCATTAGTGTCTCCACACCGATGGCTATAGGATCAGCCATACTCATCATATGAGTTGGATTAGATATTGCTATTCTTTCTGGATAATTCGATGTCTTTCTCGAATATCCCACGAATAGGAATGTTTAGAACATATGTTTAAAGACTAGTGATCACTATATTATGATCTCATCATAATTCACTTATTCATTGCACATGCTCATGGACTTCATTGCAAATATCACACAAGAATGACAATGAATATAAACAAGATACATGAAAGTGTGATTGACTTATAAGCCACATAATATCCATCAATGGGCCAACGGGTTAGTGGACCTAGGTGATAGTATTGGGGCGGTATCACATTTGCATTAGAGTGCCCCACCTTATATACCCGCCTTTCTTCATTTATTTTCTCCGTGTGGGACTATGTTCCCGTTTAATTTGATAAATGCAGGATACGTGGCAGCGCTACATTTGTCGGATGCAGTCGTATCGACTAAGACACATAGATTGTGTGGACTTGGGTCCACAAGATCGACCATCAAAGCACATGCGTTAAAAGAAATGTAAGTGAGCGCGATCGACGACTCACCTTGCAACACGTGGCTTCGCGAGGAGGCTTTGATCAAGATCGGACGGACGAAATAAGCGGAGAGCGTGGCCGCGTCGTGCGATCATGGGGTGACACGTGGATGCATCCATACTCTCTAATGAAGATCGGACGGGCGACTTTCGCGGGATCGTGGTCGTTGATTGGTCTTCACCAAATCTGACAGTCCGTGTTTCTCGCGGAAATTTTCCTTTAAAAACTGATGTATTCTCTTCATCTAAGCAACTCTAATTAATCGTGAATCAATTAAGCAATTTTGAAGGCATATCTTGAGTTCATCGCGATTCCCCTGCATTCTAGACTCAATCGCGATCAGATTGAGGCAGGATTTGTCACGATTTATTGCAAGGATCGATCAAAATCTCTCCTTGAACGCCGAAATCACGTCGAAGATGAAACCGATCGAATACTCTTCAATCCGCATGAATTGAAGTCAATTCTTCACGTCAATCGGGTTAGTAGTGTGATTCGATCATTCTCCTTGCAATAATTGTAATTTATATTTGATTTGTTAGGTTAATTTTGCTTTAAAAGTAGTTTTGTTCTTCATTTTTCGCCCAAATTTGGTTCGAATTTTTGCTGATTTTGAAACAAGGATTTCTCCCTGATCTTAAGTCTAAATCATTTTATTTTGGCTTCATTGGATTCTTTGTTTCATCAGATTTCTATGGATAGAAAAATCATAAAATTTCATCATCATTTGACCCCTCAATTTAACGTTTGACCATCTATTATTCATTTCAATCCGAATTTGGGCGTTGACTTGCGGGCGCAATTACTTTGAAAATATAAGGTGAAATTTGATAATTTTGGTCTCTTTGGAATCCTCTGGTTGTTAGATTTCCATTCATATGTGAATTTCAAGATTTGGATATCATTTGGTTAGTCAATTTGAAGATTTACACCGAAGTGTTCATTTCGAGATTTTTCTGATCTTTAATTTTCAATAATTCATAATAAATTCAATTCTTCTCTAAAAATCATGAATTTTATATCAATAATTTCAATTTTCTCTGCAGTTTCTAAATATATAATTTTTGTAATATTTTAACTCTTTTTATTCTCTGATTATATAGAAAGTCAACTATTGGTCAAAATCAATGCTTTGACCTTGACTTTTGACATTTCTTAGTCAAATCAGCTTCTGAATTCTTAAAATATTTTATTTAGTATCTTTATATCATTATAATTAATTAAATATCATTTTTCATTTCTTAAAAACTGTAATCAAACCTAAGTTTGACCAAGTCAACTCTGCGATCAAAGTCAACCGTGTTCTCTATGGATCGACCTGATCTTTACTCTATACTTGATTATATATCTTTGTCATTGTGAGTTCGGAATTATAATTTTTTTTTTGACCGATGTTTGTGTGTTTTAACGACCGCATAAAATGTAACGTCACCCACCACGTTATTGTGATGTTAAAAAAACAATTTTTGAAATATTTTTAAATCAAAATAAATTTAGAAAAATATAAAAAAATTCTAAAAAAATCCTAAAAAATTAGAAAATCCATAAATTCCAAAAGATTAACTCTTTTTTATTTATCGAAATTTGTTTATTTGATCATAAATTAAATAACTATCATTCTAAAAAGTCAAATTTCATAAATAACGAGAGAATAAAGTTTTGTATAAAAAATATACTCATTTCTTTTGAAAAATAAAACTAGAAAAATAAATGAGTGTATACAAAAATAATTTCTTTTATTATTTGATATTAAAAATCAATTACAATATCAATTATAAAAAGGAAATAATTTAATATCAAATATCTCTATTTAATTATTTATGATTATCCCTAAAAATAGTGCATTGTGAGATTATAAATTTAAATTTCATAGAATTCCCTAAGGAATTTTCAATAGCTAGTAATACTCCAAATTATAATGATTAGATCTCATGATATTTATAGAGTTAGGGGCTGAAATTTTTTAGGTATGATTGTTATTTCATGCTCTTTTCTTGCTCATAAAATTGTGCCTATTTTATCATCGTAACTTTCTCACAAGACTTCTTAATCTAGGTAGCTAGGGCTCGCCTTGCTAGTCTCTTTTAGTTGGTAGTTAGATTATGAATTTCTTTTTTTGGTATTTGCAAAACATGAGTTTTTGACTTGTTACAATTGATCTTATTGAAATACAGAGAATGGACTTGTCATCTTGATAGAGATAATTCTATCTTGTCAGATATATATTTGAGTTTTTGGAAGACGTAATAGATTTACTAGATCAAGAAAATAAATATTTGAACTATGATTCATACCGAATATTCAAACCTTGTAATCAGACTCCAAAAATTTTCAAATTGACCTGAAAATGGCTGATTGACATTCTAAAGTGAAAAATTTAGGGTTTTCAATATTTCATTAGTAGCTTCTAGCTTTGGCTAATAGAGGAAAGAGAGCACTGATCGATCATTCTTATGTACCGAATGATGAGAGCATAAAAATGATCATAAATACTCATAAAATGCTCTTACATAATCACAATAAACTCGTGAATACGATATTACGCCCACCATTTTATGTCTTAAAGTTATTGGATAATTATTCTTGAAACAAGATTTCTCTACATAGGTACTGTTTGTTTTTAGGAAATTTATAAAAAAACAGTCAAGGAGAATATCTTTTAAAGGGCAAAGCTTGACGGAAGGAGCATATTTCAAGGGCCCATTAATGCATAGGGAGGCCCATCAATACCTATTCGGAGGGGACGATAAAAAGAAGAAAAAAAGACAAGTTTGGGGGTTTTAGCAGCTTCTTCCTCGGAGACTTGTCAGAAGGATGCAGTTGAAGAATCTCAGATTATTGTTGTTTTTCCATCCGCGTATTCCTTTTTTTCATTCGCTCTCCCAATTCCTTTCTTCCCTCTTTCCTATCTCTCCTTCTACTTCTCTCTCACCCGCTCTCTTGTTCATTCTTTCCCTCTTGCTCAGCCTCAATCGCGGTCTTCCTCTCTCTGATTCTCTTTCTTCTCTCTCTAAATCACTCTTTTAAAAGCTCTCCTTCTTCCAAACTCTTTCTCATGCTCTCGCCCTCTCCTACTAGTTTTCCCTCTCAGTTTTTCTCGCTTCTATCATTCTCTCCCTTGCAATTTTCTTTCCGACCTCACTCTTTCACTATCTTCGGCATCTCCCTCCGGATTCTCCTTCCTTACTGTCGCCCACTCTTTATTCTTCTCCTTCGTTCTTGCTCTCTCTCTCTTTGTCCCCATACCTCACAATTCCCGGGGGTTTCCCTCTAGATTTCTCTCTCAATCTCTTTCTCTTCCAAATTCCTCCTCAACCGGTCGCATTCCCTCATATTCTCTCTCTTTGGCACTTCCTCTTTTCATCTTGCTCGTTCTCTCCCTCTCTCATTCCATCTCCTGCCTCCTCTCTCTCTAAACCGATCGCTCTTCCTCTGCTCCTGCTTCCCCTCTTAATTTCTCTATCCCTTTCACTATCCCTCTCTCACTTGCTCCCCAGCTATAAACTCTCCCTCTCCTCTCCTCGTGGTTCCTATTCTGTCTTCCTCTTGCCTCCTCTCAGACGTTAGATTTCTCGTTCACCCATGCGCCGCATCCTGCCCACTTTCTCGCTAGATTTTTCTATCTTCTTCTCTCCTGCGACCTCTCTTTCCCTTGAGATTCTTCTACTGTTCTCGCCAAACCTGTATCATCTTCTCTCTTCTTCTTTCCCGTCGGCGTTCTAGTTTCTGATCCCTTCCTCTATCATCTTTCTCCTCTTATTTCCCCTTCCCGCATTTGCATGCTCTTACGCTCTGTCGTTCTCTCAAGTTCTCTTCTTCTTTCCCTTTGGATTGCTCACATCTTCTCTATCTCCCTCTATTTTTTTCACTCTCTCCTTCTCTCGCTCTCATCCTCATACCCTCTTCATCAACCTCTCCTTCCTTAGTCCTCCGTAAGCCCTCGCTAAATATTTCTCCTTCTTTTTCTGTCTCTCATGATTCTGGTTTTTGTCTCTAGATTTCTTCCTCTTCATCTCTCTCGCAATTCCGGTTTTTCCCTCTAGATTTCTCGTTCTGTCTCTCCCTAAACTCTCCTTTCAATCACTCTCGCTGTCTCTCTCTCTCTTTCAATCTCTCCTCACTGCTAAACTGCTTGCTCTATCTCTTTTTCCTTCTGTCTCTCTCAACCGCCAGCAATCTTTTACTTTTTCCTTCTTCGTCCGTCACTCCCATGCCCTCTTCTTCTATACCGGTTCACCTTCCTCCTCACCCTCTTGATTTCTTCCTTTCCTCCTAGTGTAGATTTCCACTATCTCTCTTCTCATTACTCTCTATAGTTTGATTTTAGGACAGTTGTATCTTTAGATTTGTTAAACCATTGTTAATGAATTGAAATTTCTTCCCCTTTTTTCTTGGACAACTTGGAGAGTTGTCCACCAAGCTTTCATATCCCTATTTTCTCAATCTTCATCGTTGATATCATATCATCCTAGAATCCCTACGGTTCAACCTATAAAGCTATACATCCTATATATTGTGACTGACTAATAGTTTCTTAGCTTATAAGTAGTAAACTTGTCGGGCTTGAACATTCCTTGTGCTGGACGCAAGTCGACTAGTTCAGGTGAGATGTATTGGCTCTTAAAAGAGCAATTGATGGGAGCATATTAGTAGAGTGAGTCTTGATTTGGAACTCTTAGATTAGGGTTTACTCCTTTCAATTTTTTCTATTTTCTCAATTTTTTCTATCCACATTTTTTTATTTTCAACCCCTAATCACAATTCCACCATCAGATCAATAATTTTTGTTCTTCGAGGAGATCAAGAAGTGTTTCATCAGATCATTGCATCTTCGCATCTGTATCCCTTCTTTTCATCGATCATTTCTGTTTTACTTAATCTAACAATACCAAAATATTTGTTCATTTCAATTTTTAATTGCCGTCTCTATGTATTTCACCTCTACTCCCCACTATTCTAAATTTAGGATCATATTAGAAGAGTTGGCTATGATTTTTGTTACATGCACTTGCGTTTTTGACAATTGTGATTTTATTCTTATCACAATAGCTGCACACTACAGCTACAAGGTCTAGCACATAGATATAACATCACCTTACTCAACAAAAACCTTGAGGAAAAGGTGTTTACCATAAAAAGTCTTGGTTATATGTCAAATGAGTTTTCAAACAAAGTGTATATGCCACAGAGGTACAAGTATGGATTGTAGGAAGTAATCTTTGAGTTTGAACATGAGATTTGATGAGATAATTACATTCATGACATCATTAAGAGTGAAGATGAACCTCATGTGTACAAGAAAATTAGTGGGAGAGCAATAACTTTTCAAGTCTTATATGTCGATGACATCTTAATCATAAGGAATGATGTAAATATATAATTGTTCATGAAAGCGTGGTTGTCAAAATAACTTCTCCATAAAAGATTTGAGAGAAGTAAACCTATATATCGGGAATACACATTTATAGAGATAAATCAATGAGGTCCTTTAGATTATTTTATTCTATGTATATTAGACATCACTATCAATAGCTTTGACATAGAGAACTTCAAGAAAGGTTTTATACCATGAGAGATGGAGTTTATATATAACAATTTGCCTAAGATTCTTGAAGATAAAATTTTGATGGAGAAGATTTTCATATGTCTTGATGATTGGATCCATCATGTATGTCATACTATGTACAAGACCAGATGTGACTTTTACTCTGTGTGTTTCAAGTAGATTTTAGGTTCACTCAGATGAAAGACATTAGGAAGTCATTAAAGGTATTTTTAAGTACTTGAGAAGGAGTAAAAATATATTTTCAGCTTATTAGAGAGAGGAGCTAAAACTCTAGGGTTACACTAACTCTAGTTTTTAATAAGATCCAAATGATACTAAATCTACATTTGGTTTCCTATTCACTTTGAATGGGGAAGCAATCTCTTGGAAGAGTTTTAAGCAGACCACCACTACAGACTCAACAACGAAAGGTTAAGAATATCGCCCCAAATGATGCTGCCAAGGAAGTAGTCTGGTTGAAGAACTTCATTACAGACCTTGATGTCATCCCTATAATCTCAAATTCTATTACCTTGTTATGCGACAAAAATGGTATGATAGCACAAGCGAAAGAGTCAAGGTCTCATAAGAAGTCAAATCATATTTTGTGGTGCTTTCACTTGATTAAGGAGATTATCGCAAGAGGAAATGTTGTGGTGAAAAGAGTTCCATTGATCAACAATATAACAGATCCATTGACGTAGCTTTTAGTTAAAGAAGTTTTTAATCATCACTACACAACTATGGGGCCGATACGCAAAGACAATTGACTTTAGTTCAAGTGGGAGATCGATGAATATAATTTATTCATTGTAATTCTTGTGCGATGTTTGCAATGAAGTCCATGAGAATCTAAAATCACAAAGTGAAATATGATCAGATCATTATATAACGATGACCAGTCTTTAAACATATGTTCTAAATATTATTTTTAAGAGATATTCCAAGAGGACATCAAAATTATCTAAAAAGTATAACAATATTCGATCCAACTTATATGATGAGTATCGCTAATCCTATGGGATGGGCATTGGTGTGGGGACACTCAAGATAGATAGTGATTGTTCTTTCAAGAAAGATTTCACTCAATTATCTATATGAATCCTTTGAAAGATATTTTTTCTAATTATTTATTGGCTTGATTGACATCATGCTTGTGTATGTGGTGATAGAATTTGTGTGGCCTTCAAGCCCATCACACTTTCATCTTTCGTTTATATTCATTGAAATGAACCTTCATTCATTATCATTCTTGTGACATGTTTGCAATAAAGTCTATGAACATATGCAATAATCAAGTAAATTATGATGAAATTATAATACAATGATCGCTTGTCTTTAAACATGTGTTCTAAATATTCCTATTCGTGGGATATTTGCGAATGACATTGAAATTATCTAGAAATAATAACGCTATTTAATCCGACTCATATGATGAGTATGGCTGATCCTGTGGCCATTGGTGTAGACACATCAATGATAGATAGTTGGTATTAGTTAGAGAAAATTCACTGAATTGATCTATATGTTTATGCCAAACTATCAATTAGGTTGATTCATGTCATGATTATGTACGTGGTCCTTTGACCTAAGACACCAAAGGCATCTTAAGGATGAATGATCCTGTTTTGAATTTGACTCGGGATCTCCAAAATGTCATAGATTATAAATGATATGAAGTCCTCGAAGGTTATTGAGTGGCCAAGATAGGGATCGTCCACCCTCGGTATAAGAGGAGATTGACTCAAGGAATGAGATGTAGTTAAATCCTTGGCCAAGGTAGTGAAAATATTAGAGAAACTTTGTTCTTGATGATTTCCGGCTCGCATCATTACTAAATTGGGTGACTGATTAGGGTTTGACAGTTAACCATACCCTAAGTTATTCATGAGTCTTGTGCGGATAAAAGGATTATATGTACATGGTAATTGATGATGACATGGGTTCTATGAAATAATTTTTGATAGACTCCATATCTCCTAGAGCACATGGTGTAGCTTGGCACTCACTAGGCTAGCAGCTTAACTTATCGATTGGGTTAAATCAATCCTTAGTTAATTAATTTATATGTTGATATAGTTAATTAATAAGGAAGAAAAATAAATATTATTCGGGTCGATGGAGTCATTAATTGACAAGATATATGGACCTAGAGGGTCACACATTTAAGGTCAATGGGTGTTGGTGGATATAAAATACAAATATAAGGGGTTTTTATGAAAAATTTTACACTCCCTAAGTCTATAAATAGGGGAGAACAATCATAACAAGGGTACCCCTATGAGCCTAGTGGAAAACTCTCCCCTCTCTTCTCTTTCTCTCGTGGTGACGAGTATTCTATAGGAGATTCAATTATCCACTAGAGGCCGCTACGAGGTTGGACACTTGAACGGCTTGAAGAACTCTTTTCAAATGATCATCGTACGTATGAATTTTATTCTATACTAGATTATAGGATCATCAAGAATAGATGATAAGATCATCTATTCGTGGTGCTTCAACTTTGTTGAACATCTTGATTCAACATCTTTCATTGTAATCAATATTTTGATTAAAACTTGAAAGAGCTTATCAAGCCTCAGCTCCCATCATGTGGTCCTTTGAAACCTGAGACACCAAAGACATCTTATGAATAGATGACTGTGTTTTGATCTTGACTTATAAATTTTCTAGCCACAAAATCCAAAAAACATCATATATTGGATATGTCATGAAGTCATCAAAGGTGATTGTGTGGTTAAGATACGATTGTTTACCCTCGATAGTTAAGAGATTGACTTATGAAAAGAGATGCAATGAAAATATTTGGCCAAGGTAGTAGAAATATTAGTGATAGTGTTCTTGAGAATTTTCCTCAATACATCACTACTAACTTGAGTGACTAATTAGGGTTTTGAAATTTTTATTGATCATACCATATGTCATTCATGAGTCTCGTGTACATGAAAGATTATATGTAAATGGTAACGGATGGCGGTAAGGTTTCATATGGGAAGTTCTTATATATTCTATATTGCCTAAAGCAAGTGGTGTAGCTTGGCATCAAAATACAATCAACTTGATGATGAGACTCAATGGTATGGTCATTGAATGCACACGATTTAGTGTCAAAAAAGCCCTAAACTTACCAATTTATGATTAATCAATTTAATTAAAGAGTATAATGGTAATTAAGGGTCGAATCCACGGAGAAATTAGGGAATATTTGAGATATATCTTTGAAATTTGGTCAAATCGGACAACGAATTGAGATTAGAAATTGGGCGTTTCACTGTATTAAGAAAGATAATTGATAACATGCAATCTTAACATGATAAAAAATGATTATTAATGCAATTTAAGGCATAAAACATTACATTTATGTGCATGTTATCATACTTTGAGTGCATTTTTATCATTCTATGCATATTTATGTCATAATCTCAAAATACACTAAATTAGGGTTAATTATGATGAATTAAGGATAAATAATTTTATAACCTATATTTACTTGAGATTATGAATGGTTTTTAAAAGTTAAATAATAAGAGAAATTATATGAACATTCATTTAATTTTCTAAAGTTAAAAATCTTTTAAAAAAATGAATGTATTTTTGAAATATAAATTAAATCTCTTGTTATTTAAATATTTTTGAATTTTTAGAATGATAGATAATTAAATTTCAGATCCAATGAAAGAAATTTAGATTAATTTGGAGTTGTATTTTAAAAGATATGATTTTTATAATTTTTAGGGATTTTTCTGTATTTTTCCGAATTTTCTATGATTTTATTTTCTATTTTAAATAATAAAAATAAATAAATAAAATAAAAAAAATGGGCCGCGGGGCCCGCGTGGATGCGACGTGGCACGCAAGGCCACGTGGCAGCGCCACGCGGACCCACGCAGCGCGCCTACGTGGCGCATGTATATATCGTATATATTCATAGTTTATATAGTTATAAAAGAGGTCTTTGTCCTCCCCTATATGGGGAGGGTCATACCTATAGAAACCGTCGGGTATTATATACCCGACAGTTTCACTTATTTAAGCCGTGTGGGACTAAATTTTATAACCTACTTACCTTGCAGGTGACGTGGCGCGACGAGAGGCGTTGGATCGCGCGGCCGATCGATCGATGGACGTCGATCGCGTGGAGCACGGTCCACCAAAGATCATCAAGCACGTGCTAAATAAAATAGCTATAACGGTCCTGATTTTGTTGACGTGGTAGAAGCGGAGGCGTCGGATCGAGATGACGCGACGATCCCGTGCGTTGATCGCGTGAGGGCGGTCCACGGATCAAGATCAGACGCACGTGCGCAAAATCAAAGAGTTATAACGGCTGCGATTTGATCTGGCGGGGAGAATCAGGACCGCTGGATCGCGATCCGACGGTGATTAATCAAAACGCTTCTTATAAGCGTTTTATTTGATCATCGTGGCCGTCCATCAAGATCCGACGGCCACGACTTAATCGAAACGGTCCATCGTGGACCGTTTTCATCGTAACCGTCGATCTAAATGATCGGACAGTTACGCTCAAATTTGCTATAAACAGCCTTGTTCTTCGTCGTTTTGATGTATTCTTGGGAGTTTTGATCTAATTGACCTATCTATTTGCATTCTCTCTTGAATCTCTCTCTTGTAATCGCTTATAGACAAGATTCCGCGTCCACGGAGTGTTTATAAGAGAGATTTCGACGATCGAGCGAGGAGAATTTGTCTCTTGAACACCGATGTTCACGTTTGAATTCGCGGAATGAAGAGCCGTCGATCCGGCGATCAATTGGATCGATTTGATCGTTATCTCGGGTTAGAAAACAAGTTTATCCTCTTATCTATCGTCGTGTATCATCAATTTTAGGATTAGGACTTCAATTTAAGTTTAATTTCATTTCAATTTCAAGTGTGTTCTTCGCGATTCCGAAAATTTTTCTCTACTTCCATCTTTGATTTCTCCGTGATTACTAATCCAAATCGAGTGATTTTTGATTCCACGGATAGATCTTTGAGTCTTCTTTCTAAAAACATCATTTTCCCTAATTTCTCACCTCAACTCATCGTCCAATTTGACCAAATCCCAAAAGATATCTCGAAAATACCTAAATTCCCTGTGGATTCGACCCGTATTTACCATTATACCCCTCAATTCTCTCTTAATTCCCTAAATTGGTAAGTTCGGTATTATTTTTGACACGAGACCGTGTGAAATCGACGACCTCGCGGTCTCGTCTCGTCAAATGGCGCCGTTGCCGGGTAATTAAGGCAATTTTTGATCAAATTTGAAGATTACATCGAAAAATTGCTTAATTCCCTGTGGATTCGACCCATATTTATCATTATACCCTTGAATTCGTGATTAATTCTCAAAATTGGTAAGTTTGGAATTAATTTTTGACGCGATACCGCTTGCAATTGACGACCTCGCGGTCTCGTCTCGTCAATAATCAATTGCGAATCCACGGAATTAAAAATAAGGTGATTTGGATAAGAATTCGCTGAGTAATCAAAGTTTGAAGTTAGAAGAAAATTCGTATCGCGAACTTGATTAAAAACAGAAATTAAAACGATGAAAGATTAATCTACTATTCGAAATGTAAAATTAACACTAAATGATGAAAGATTAAGATGAAAACACGCAATCTAACCCAAATTAGCCTTTGAAATGATCTAATTAATCGCCAGATGCATGGCTTTTCATTCCGAGTTTTCGAAGACGAAATTGAAGTTCAAGATGTGATTTCTCCTTTATCTCTCGATCAAAATCTGATTTCAAGCACTCCTTGGACGCGAAAACGGGTTAAGAACGTAAGGAATCAAATGGCACATGAAATGGGTGTCTGGACAGTTCGAATTTCTCGAAATTTCAAGGTCGAGTTCTTCCGTCGCGAAGAATTGTATTTAAAGAGGTAAATTTGGGCGTGACCGTCCGATGAAGGGGCGCATCGCGATCAACGGTCGTGATGAGGTGTCCATCAATCGAATCGTCGTGATTAAGTCCGATCCGTCTGATTTCCGATGAAGGGCCGAGGTGAGTCCACGTGTCTCTATTTGAAACGTCGCGTTGTTTGATCTTCCGTTGGATCTTAATCCAACGATCGTGATGTGTCGGGGAGTTCACCGATCGCGCGCGATCTCAGCCGTTATAACTCACGCGATCGACGGCTCAGATCAACTCACTTAAGTGAGTTTTTAATCACGTGCGTTGATCGGTGATCGGTGGGCTGCGATTCCACGTTATCTACGCTATCCTTTTATCGCGTTGTCGATCCGACGCACTAGATGCTGCCACGCGTCCTGTAATCAAACGAAACGAAGGGACATAGTCCCACACGGAGAAAAAGATGGGAAATCGCGCGTTTAAAAGGTGAGCTGATTAAAGTCGTTAGCTTAAATCCGAAATATCGGATGTTTATATGTACTATATCCATACTATTATGAGTAAATATGAATAAATGACACGTCACCGCCGTGCCACGTAGGCACTCGTGTGGGTCCGCATGGTGCTGCCACGTGGCCCCGAGTGCCACATCGCATCCACGTGGACTCGCGCAAAAAATGCCCCCCTTTTCCATTTATTTTAATTAATTTAAACCTTTGAAATTCGAAATAAATTCATATAAATTCAGGAAAAATTCTAGAAAATTCCTTAAAATTGTAAAAATCATAACTTTCAAAATACAACTCCAAATTAAATCAAATTTGTTTTGTTGGATCAGAAATTAAATAATCTATCATTATAAAAAGTGAAATTAAATAATAAGAGAATGAATTTTAATTAATTTAATACATTTATGTATCTTATAAAATAACTTTATAAAAATACATAAATGTTAATAAAGATCTTTTCTCTTATATTTTCATCATTAAAACATGATTATGATCTAAATTATAATTAAGATTACAGATTATAATGTTTAATTATTTATAATAATCCATAATTTGGTGTATTTTTAGATCATAACATGAATTAATACAAAATGATAGAAATATACTTAAAATATGATAACATGCATATATTTGGAATGATTAATGCCTTTATTTGCATTAATAATCATGTAAATTCATGTATAAATAACATGTTATCACTTAACTTATCAATCAAGTTAAATTGATCCTTGATTAATTAATCTATATATCGATATAGATAATTGATAAGGTCAACTAATGATACATTATTATAGAGTTATTAGCTAGTGAGATTTATGAACCTAGAGGTTCATACACAGAAGGTTTATAAAAATTGGTAGATATAGATATAATTATGAGGGGTTTTTGAAAAATTTTACTTTACCCAATATCTATAGTAGGGAGAGTGGATTGTAACTAAGGGTACCCATGCCAACCTTGTGTAAAACTCTTCCCTTTCTTAAATTTCTCTCTTGGTAAACATTATTGAAGAGGAGATCTAATCATCTAGAAACCATGTGGATACCACTAGGGGCTGAACACATGAAAAAAACTTTGAGAATGCCTTTAATGAAACTTGTAAGTATGGCTTTTAATATTTACTAGAAAATAGGATCATCGGTTCTTGGTGACTTGGTATCTTGAATATTTGATTCAATGTATTCCATTTGCATTCTATGTTTTGATCAAAATTTTGAGAGCCCATAGAAAAATCCCAACAAATTGTGTGTTTTCAATGATTTGCATGAAATCCACAGAAGATTAGTGTACATGGATTGAAATTTAGAGTCCATAGCTAGTTACCATTTCTTTGAATTTGAGTCCTAAATAGAGCCTTAGTACTAAAGACGATCACCATCGTCAAGGGTGTGGATCTCAATTTCACTTCCCTCAATCTATACAACATATGGACTAGATAATTGAGGCACTCTTCTTGAGCTAAGGTGCTCTTGCCTACGTATACCTAAAACAAGTCTAGGGAATTGATCACTCTTCGAATTATGTTGTGTTGATTTTTATGTACCTGGAACCTCTTTTAGTGATACTTAACTTTCCTCTACCTCTCTTGTTAAAAACTTTCATCCTCTTAGAAAACAACCCCTTTAGGAAAAAAGCCATTTGTTCCTCTATTCTCTTCTCTTAAATAAATTGAAACACAAAGATGATAAAGAGAACTTAAATGAAACTGATGAGGAAAAAACTAATAGAAAAATATTTATATCATTCTCTTATTTGAAATGGAAATGTGACACAAGTATCTTCGAATCAAAATCACATAAGATATTGAACTTTATACTCCAACTTCTTTGATATTGAACTTTGAAATAGCTCTTTCTCCAATATTTCCTCCTCCTCCAAGTCTTTTCCTTCTATGGCCTCTTTATTATAGTTCTAGATCATTGGGAAGAGCACCTAATTCATCTTCACGAAAGCCTCCTTTCTTTCACTTGTGGCCCTAGGACATGATGAACTTGACGACTTGGGCTCACATTGTTTTGTCGCCTAAATACTTCAAGGGCCAAACATCTTTATAGAGTTTAATCTTTAGTAGATTTTTTTCTCAGATGTGAAGGTCAATGACTTGGCAATGATGATGGTGAGAGGAGGAATATCACTAAAGATTGTGAGAGATTTTCATGAGAAAGAAAAAGAGACAAAGAAACTATAAAAATGGAAGACTGAAGTGAGAGAGTTCAAAAAGGAGATAGAGGGAATGATTAAACGTTACACGTCACATAAGAGAAATAGTAAAAACCTAATAGTAGAACGATATTTCACAAGTCTCAAAGTCATAATCCCTTCTCCCCATGATCCCAATAAGGATCCATTTGTACCAGCCCAAAAATGAGACTTTGTTTTTTTATGGCTTTTCTTACAATGATGGTCAAGATAAGGGTTTGGCATTCCCTAATTGTTAGAAATTTATTGGTTTAACCCTTATTATATTTTGCTCTGAACTATTTGAAATGAATTTTCAAGTCAATCACAATCAAAAGAAAACCAATGAAAACTTCTTTTTCACAATAATCTTCACGTCCCAATATGGACTTGAAAGTCCATTTAACATTTTTTTTAAAAAAATTGATATCCTTAGTTTGTAGTGAGACATATCTATTTCCATCTCAAGTTTGAGCCATGCCTTTTAATTCTCAGTTTCTTGACCCCCATTCTCTTTCTCTCTCCAGTGCTCTCTTGGAGAGCACTGGAATAATCATTTTCATTGTTTTTAAAATAATTATTGATCTAGAATAAGGGTTAGGGTTAGATAGATAGGTAGATAGAGAGAGAGTTGATAACATGCTAATTAGACATGATAATACATGATTATTTATGCATATTAAAGCATAAAAGATTATATTCCTATGCTTGTTATCATATTTTTGAGTGTTTATCTATCATTTCTATGAAAAAAATTATTATAATCTCAAAATATATTAATTTAGGGTTAATTATGATGAATTAAAGATAAATAATTTCATTACCCATCTTTACTTGAGATTATAAATAGTTTTTAAGGTTAAATAATGGGAGAAATCATTTTATATACACTCATATAATTTTCTAAGTTTTAAAATTTTAAAGAAATGAGTATATTTTTGAAATAGAAATTTATTTTTGTTTTATTTATAAAATTTGATTTTTTAAAATGATAGATAATTTAATTTCTGATCAAATGAAACAAATTTGGATTAATTTGGAGTTATATTTTGAAATTTATGAATTTTGTAATTTTAGGGATGTTTTTAGATTTTTTTTGAATTTTTTTGAATTTTTTTAAATTTTAATAAATTTTTCAGGATTTTTATAAATTTTTCTGAATTAAAAATTGATTTATCTAATTAAAAATCGATTTTATAAGTGCGGAGGTGATGTGGTGCAATCTGAAGTGTCTAATCGCGTGGTTATTTAGAACCATTGATTGTCACCTAAAGGCGGGGGTACGTGGCGCAATCTGATTCATCGGCGAATCATTTTAAAATGATTTAATCTCAGTAATTGATTTGAGGTGTTATAACGGCTGAGATTAAAACCAATGGAAACACATCTGAGCTTCCGATCAAGATCCAAACGGCGGGCGTTTGATGCGTTACTTATAACGCACGTAACGTGGCCAAATCTCGGCGGTCCATCGGAGATTCAACGACCATGACTTAATCATTATGATTCACATCTGTGCCTTTCATCAGAGACGTTGATCAAAGATTAATAGACGATCGGACGGTTACGCCCAATTCTCCTAATAAATTGAGATGTTCTTCAACATTGTAAAGCATTCCAGGGCAATTTGAGTAAATCAAAATATTTAGACTCCAAATCCCTTGAATCTCTTGCTTCCAATTGCTTCTAGACTCATTTCTGCATCCTCAGAGTGCTTTAGAGTAAGATTTCGTTGAGAGAATAGGAAGAAATTGACACTTGAACATCAATGATCGCGTTTTCAGAATTTTGGATGAAAAGCCTTGAATCTGGCGAATAATTGGATAAATTCGAGCGCAATCTTGGGTCATCCTAATTTTCCTTCGTATAGCTTTAGATTTCACTTTCGAATCGTAATTTGAGTCAATTTCAATTTCTGTTTTTCGTGAATTTTAATTTCAGAAATTTTTCTCTTGTTCATTTGATGATTTCTCCTCAAATCTTGATCCAAATTGAGTGATTTTTGATTTTGTGGATTTGTCTTTGAGTCTTCTTTCCAAAAATATCAAAATCCCTAATTTATATCCACATTTCATTGTCTGATTTGATCAAATTCAAAAATATCTACCCTAATTCTCCGTGGATTCGACCCTTATTCACGACTATACCCCTCAATTCGTGATTTAATCTTAAAATTGGTGAGTGTGGTAATTTTTTTGACTCTTGACGGTCTTGATTCGTCAAGAGTCCTTCGCTATCTTCTGACCCTTTTCATGCTCAATGGTCTAGAGAACTTCTCGGATAACTCTCAAGTTGCTCAAACTCCAAATATAGTCAAAACTTGACTATTTTACAATTTGAAAAATCCTTTGATCATAAGATTCTCACCCCATTTTTCTGTTTAAAATTCTTTTCTCATGAAATAGATACTTTTGGAAAATTTCGTTGAATGAGACTTTGGACAACTTTTCCATAAGGAGATGTTTAAATGAAAATGTTTGATCAAACATATCTTATGTTGAAAGTGAATAATGAAATTACATAAGGGAATGAAATATTTAAATTGGTGTAAAACATGGTGAAGATAATAAAGTTAGAAAGTAAAAAAAAGTATTCTAATCAATAAAATTTGAAGGACATCAAAATTTAAATAAGGGAGATATTGAGGAGAGAGAGGTTACAATGAGATATTTTTTTTCAATTAATCTTCATGGCCCTATACATGATCGAGAACCTATAAAGGATCTCAAGGACTTAACTGTTTTTCATGAGATTTGATCTCATCAATCTGTTTTCAATCGCATAGAATCATGAATATTTCATGCACACTAAGAATCGTGCCTCTCTTTCCCTCTAAAATTTAGCCATGCCTTTGGTTCTATGCCTCTTGATCCCATTCTCTCTCCCTCTTCCTCTCTCTCTCTTTCCAATCGTCTCTTGCATCTCTATTCTGACTATGTTTATCTTTTACAACTATCATGGATGTAGAGGGCGAGAACGGGGGAGAGGAACTTCTCAGTCAACATCTCCACCATTCAACGCTTTCAAAACTCCCGTTGACCTCGAGCTTCCAGTCCTCTTCCTTTTTCTTCTGACTAAGAACAGAAGCTGACTCAGCCTTTAGGCCTCTCGCTTTCACCGCCGGACTAAAATACCGACTCTCTGAAAAACAATTCATTTTCAATCGCCGCCGCAACTTCATCGCATTATCGTTCTTCATCGTCCTGCTCCTCTGATCTCTGTCCGTCTGAGCTCCTAAACGATGACGCGATTCCTCCGTCCTTCTGACTCTTCCTCGGCGCTGAGATTCATCGACCGGGCTCTCTGCACTCCAGGCTCGTACTCTCTCTCATACTTTGACCAGGAGCACAGGTGGGTCATCCGGGAGCATCTTCACAGCCTGATCAATGAATTCCCGACTTTCTCGGCCGTCTCTGACCATGTCACCATTGAAGGCGGCACCAAAGCTCGCCTCCTCTGCGTCTTTGGAGACCTCCGCTTATCTCGCTCTGGAGGAGCCGTGGAAATCAAAATCACGCTGCACCAGAGCTACCCCTCTTTCCCTCCACTTGTATCTCTCTCTTCTTCTTCTCCTTCAGAGATCGACTGGTCAAACCCGCTGGTCGACGCTTCCACTAAGACCGTTTCCACTCCTTATCTGAAGACATGGAAGTACCCCGACTCCAATCTACTCGATCTTGTGAGGAATCTGATGAAGATTTTCAAGCTATGGCCGCCTTTTGTTTTACCTATGGCGTCACCAAGCACTCCTCCTCCTCTTAGTCGATGGGCTTTTTTGGTTTCGAAAAGAGAGGCTATTGATAGGCTTTATGTCTCTTTATCCCAAGATTTAGCTATCTTCAGAGCTATGACGGGGAAGGAGATAGAGTCTCTGCAAGTAATCAGGGAACAGCTCAAGGTGAGGAGTTGGGTAATTAAGACAACGGAGGAGGAGCTGGGTAGAGAGAAGAAAAGATTATTTGAAGAAGCAGAGGAGTTGGAAGGGAGAATAGACGAGGTTAACGCATGGGTGGAGGAAAACCACCTGGTTTCTTTGGCTATGGCGGAGGTTCAGCCGGAGGATTGTTTTTTCGTGATTGACCGGAAGTCCACGGTTCTGCTGGACAACGAGGCTGAAAATCTAGCCATTGAGGACGTGGTGGACGCTCTGGATAAGGCCCTCCAGGAGAAGGTAATAAAAATTGAGGACTACGTTAAGCACGTGAGGATACTCTTCAGGAAGCAGTTCCACCATGTTCAATAGTTCTCTTCAAGACGGGTTTCCACTGTAATACTTTGAATGCCTACACTGCCTGCCCACGCGGGTTATTTTAGCCCTTTTCCAGTTTGATTGTGGATCTAGTGGAATGTCACGAGTCTTGGATTTTTGCTTTAGATCTCAAGATTTTTGCTGTTTATGAGGTGATTTATGAAGATCATCGCAAGTGAGAATGTGCGTACCACTCTACTCTTCTTTCCCCTCGCTTACGATTCCACTGTTCCACTCCCCTTGGGCAGGGCGATTTCGGGCAAAGATCTGTCCCTCGTTCAACCCGCAAAAAAAGAGAGAAAAAAGTATGAAGAGAAGGGTTCTTTGTGATAACGCGCAGAGTTCTTCGAGAAGGGCTGTGAATTTAATTTTGTGTTAAAAACTTTGTAAAATTGAATCATACGCAGAGTAGATTTAACTGATCATCTTTTGGGGTGTTCTTCAAGGAGTCTTTGAAGACTAGAATAATTTCATATCGATGGAGGTTATCCTAGAAGTTGGCTCACCGACTCTTTCATCTCTGAGAAATTTCGGCGAAACCTCCCTTCAAATATTCAATTCCGCCGAGCTGCTTTCGAGGTTGACCAAGCACACGATCTTCAGTCATTGTCGGAGAGATAGAGAGAGAGAGAGCTGAGTCATCCACCGGAGAAAACAAATGGGGTTGACACTGATGTCTGGATTGAAAAAATAAAAAAAAGTTAGAAAGTAGGATTCATTCAATAAGGTACAGAGAGAATGGTTGAATAAATAGTCTTGAGAAAAGAACTGACATTGATAGTCAATGGGCTGGAGCCCACCTGAACTGCCCTGACAGATACGTGATGTTGACCCTTCAGGATACTGTGGACCAGGCAAGCCATGGAACCCTCCTGAGTTCTATCGATGCTGCAAAACCACGAGCGAAATAAATGCACTTCCTGTTCCCGAAAGAGTGCACCGAAGAAAGTCAGTCAAAGAAATTGCAAGGAATGTCCCGAACAAGGTGAGAACAGAGAGAACGAGATGAGAAATGGCGGAGAGAAAGGAGACAGCAACGCCTAGCTCCGTCGGGGCGAGAGGGAACCGGGATCCCCCTCGCGAGCCCCCATTATTCTGGGCCGGGCTTGGGCCTGCCTTACTTTTCAGCCGACAGTTACGGTATACCTTGAGCGATCACAACAGCCCATAAATGCAGTCTGAGCACCAGGGTTTTGGCGATCAGATGCTTGAGCCGGACCTCAAGTGTAGTCGAACTGTCGAACCAAATACCAAGGAAACTCTCGAGTACATATAAAAATAAAAAGAATCTCTCCCTCTCTCTCTCCTTCCTTTTTCTTCTATTCATTGATTGGGAAGATGATCTTCGCGACCTGGTTCATGGATGTTTATGGAAAAAGGGTTTCAAATAAGACAAAAAGAATTCTGTCGATATAAAGAAAACAATCTGAATTAGTTCATTTTTTGATTGAAATAAGAATACTTTCTTTGAAAAAAAAACCTGATGCCCTAATCTAGATATTTCTTTTTTAAAAACAAATTAACTTCGTTGCATTGATGTTGCGCTCATGTTACATGAAACTCACCTTTTCTAATGTCCATGAATTGGGACAATCAAAAAGGAAAGGGAGAAAATCGTTCTTCATTCTCTATCCATCTTTGCAGGTTTCTCACCTGAATTAAGACAACGATGATCGACTTTTTCAGAATGAGCTAAACAGTCTGAGATACGAAGAAAGGAGAGAGATTAAAAACCAAAGAAAAAAGTGAGAATCAGACCTTCGATACAAGGCTTTGATGACCTCTGCAGATGGATGATGCCTTATAAATAAATCCTCACACTTCTCAACCTGAACTCTCTCGAGCTCAAACTCTCCCGTGACTGCACTGTTCGTCCCATTCGAACCACATCTTTCGCAATAACCTCCTTCCTAAAGCAAATCCCGTGACACTTCTCCTCTGGGGAATCAGCAGCAACCAGCCTATAAGAAAAGACTCGCTTTTTCTGCCCGGGCCGGAAAGCACGGGCAATCGCCTGCTTTGACACCGAGGGATTCCAGTGCACATCCAAGATCACAACTCTAGAGGCTCCCACTAGTGATATTCCCTCTCCACACGCCTTAATCGATCCGAAGAGGACTTTTGCATCTAATGAGTTGTTGAAACGCTCCATTGCCCACTCTCTATGCTCGGTGCTTGTGTCACCAGAAATTATAAAAGTTTCCTTCCCTAACCGCCATCCCTTCATCCGTGCAACCAGCCTCTCCAAAAATTTTAAGGGCAGGATGTACTGACTGAACACGAGCACCCTTTCGCCAGCCAAGTCTGCCATGGAGAGAATGTCTAAGACGAACTTAGCTTTCACTCCTTCAGTCAAATCCACAGTGTCTAGAATATGGTCAATATCTTCATTTCTTGATAAATGCAGAGCGAAATCCTTCAAGCAAGGGTGTAAAAATATGGAACTACCCACTGCAATACCCTTAAATTTCTCATAGCTTTCTAGATCCTTCAAAAGATCTTTCTGCTTGCCAGTCAACTTCAACATCACGGTATAGTCATCAAGCCCAGGCAAGTCTTCCAAGAAATATCCTTTGTGATAGTGGAGAGTATCTTTAGTCATCTCTCTGAGATCTCTTATAACCCTAATCCTAGCCACGGGATCATTGTCATTCAGTAAAATGTCCTCTACTAACTCAAAGAATAAGGACTCCACATCAGTCTTGATGCTCCTCATGCCAAGAACTCGCATCACCACAGCACGAGTAGATTTAATCTTTAGAAAGTTTTGACGGACAAGATTCAAAATGTTGAATACCTCTTTGATATGGTTTTGGAAGAGAGTCCCAGATAGCACAACTTTTCTAGGGGTCTGAACTTTAGCTAAAGTAGAGAGTACCTCAGTATCCTTATTCCTCGGGGTATGCCCTTCATCGAGAATCAAAAGAGAAGGAACCTTTAATAATATCTCCTGGCACGCAGCTCCTACTTTATCTTTTAAATCAGAAATTATGTTGGAGAATTGTTTGTAGCCCATCAAGAGAACACTCTGGTTCTCTTTCCATCGAGCTAAAACCTCGAGTTGTGATGATCTTCCCTCTGTCTTTTTAGAATAGAGGTCATAAAGTGTGATGTCTTCTACTTGCCAGCGCTTGAATTCTCTCTTCCATGTGGGGAGAATGCCCTTGGGGAGGACAATTAATGGTTTCCCCGATGGAAAGGAGGCTAAGAAACTCTGAATGAAGCTGATGAGCATGAATGTCTTTCCCGATCCTGGGGCGTGGGCAAGGATGCAGCCACGTGGATTATCCCCAGTTAAGTTTTTCTTAAGGAAGTTGAAACCTTCAACCTGATGTGGCTTCATCTGTTTCATATGCCATGGGTGTATTATAAGATCCGTTTCAAAGAAATCATCTTCTGAATTGTTTGGAGAATGAGGAAGTTGGATTCCGTTGTTTGTGTCCTTTGGTTTATGTGACCAGTAGGTTTGTGTTTTTGTGGATTGAGGCCCCTGGAATTGTAAAAATTGGATTAAAAGACCAACATTAAAAGGAGACAATTATTCTTACCTTTCTCCATTGATAGTCAAAGATAGTGGTAATGCTCTTCTTGATGAGGCCACATATTTGACAGACCAACCCCACATCATCTTTGAGAAGATAATCGTGTTCACAGTCTTCTTTGCATTCTTCTACTGCCACATTGGCTGAAGCATCTTCAGAAGAATTTCCCTGCAAAAAATAACTACATTAAGTTACATTAAAAAAAACCACATTAAATATTTTGTCTATTTCCGCTGCATCAGAATAAGAGGCAAGGATATCAAGCACACTAGTGAAGAAAGAAGTCTACCTGCTTTTGTTCCACTACTATACACTACCATAGAATGTAGAACAACCTTAGAGCCCTATAAAACTCTCTTCTAATTTGATTTCTCCCTATAGCCCCTACATCTCCACATAATGTTTGAGCTATGACACTTCATAGTCATACAGCTCATTAGGTTGCATCATAGGGTTTGACTACCGTCATCCGGTACGTCATCCAGAACCGGTATCTCCTCATACTGTCATCCACTAACCGATACCCAGTACCCGATACCGTCATCTAGTTCTGGATATCGGATATCGGATTACTGAGGGGAATAGGTGCGGTACTGGACGTTAACAGTACAGTTCCGGTACCGGATGACGGTATCGGGAGTAGGGGACATGGTGGAGGAGAAGACCCTGTTTTTGCGGGGATCTATATGGCTCTCTAACCATTTGACCAGGCTCCTCAAGGCCATTCTATAGCCTTCCTCTATTCGCACCAGCGTCATGTTCTTTGTTTCGCTCGTGAATGACCCTTGCGCTATACTAAATGCTGTATCAAAAGAATAACAAACAATAATAATAAATAATAGAAAAAAAAGAAAGATGAATAGTACACGATCTTCATGGGGCGCTGGTCATCCACCAGAGGTAGGTGTTGAAGATGATGACCTCAACGTCGAACCAGTGATGGCCGTGTCAGTGAACACTCTCCGAGTGGACAATCCGATCCGTCACGCCGTGGACGACGACATCATCAGAGTTCGACTCCAGGAGAAAAGGAGCCCAGTAGAACTCCACTGTGGCATTGTACTCCTTTATGGAGTGAATGAACAATCCAAAGAGAAGATAGGGAAGAAGAAGAAACCCAAAGAGACGAAAAATGAACAATCGCAAAGAAGAATAAGAAGAAATCGAATTACATGAAGAAAACGGAAAGTAGAAACCCGATAAGACGACATCGATGGAGAAGAAGAGGAAGAAGAATCCAAGAAGCAGATGTAGATGGTTCTACCTTAGCGTGAAAGACCGTGAGAGAACCCAAGGTCTCCATTAGCTTCTCACCGTCAGGAATCACCCTCTGGAGCAGGCAAACCATGGAACTAAACTACACTCTATTTAGCGAGTTCAGAAGTGCGAAAGTGCGAAAGTGTGAAACTAGAGAGTATTAGGATTGAGGAAATAGGAATTAGGTATTTAGCTTTAAACTCGATATCGGATATCGATATCCGATATCGACATCCAACCTTTTGACCGTTAGCAGATGTCGGTATCGGATATCGGAACCCGATACCGACATCCAGAAATCGATATCCGATATGTGGATATCAGTTTCAGGGTATTGTAGATATCGGGTACCGTTTAGGACCCTAACGGTACCCGATACCGTTATCGTAACAGATACCGGTATTTGAACGGTCGAACCCTATTGCATCGTGATGTAGACCTGAAAATCAAAATAAAGAGAGAGGGGAGCTGTAACAACTCCAGAATGTTGTTAATTGAAATACGTACCATGTCTGGGAAACACCGAACAATGCTCCAGGATTTAGGAGCGTCGCGCAACACAACCTACAAGACTGGGGAGGATCTCCCGTATCTTCCTCCGAATGCAGAATGCTGCTTATTCCTTATTTGACCCTATTTATAGGGTCAGGGTTAGTTTCCTGGATTTGCAGGGGGTGAGCTTACCCCCGATGAGTCTGTTACAGCTCCCTTCTTGGAAATGCCTTGAATAACAAATTCCTTTCCATTTCTTATTTATTGGGTGTGTAACAGGAGCACACAAAGTACAGACTCGGGAGACTAGGGAGATAAGATGGAGAGAGGACTGGCAGAGAGGGAGATATGCTACAGGGAGAATGACTAATTGACTTTAATCATAATACTTCCAAGACCAATGCCCTCGAACCAAACCCCTAACATAGCCTTCATTCATACCCTAGGGTGTGCCCTTACCATTCACAACGGATTTCATGAGGCCTATTACTGACTTCTCTGGTTGTATGACATCGTCAACGGTCAGTCCCTCTCTCTCTCTCCAAAAGTTCTTGCCACTCCTATATTTCTATTTCTTCCTCTCTAGTAGTCTTCATCTTTCCCATCCTTTTTCAAATCTCTCCCTATCTTCCACCTGCAGTCTCTCTTGCTTCTGGTACTGTTGTTGTCTCCCCTCATCTCTCCCTTCCCCTACTGTCGGTGTCTCCCTTTATCTCTCTCTTTCTTGGTCAACCATGTAGTATTGTTTCTACCCATTACCTCCTCAGTGTGTTTGCCCTTGAATAATGCAGAAATTAGAATTTCTAATGGAATCGCCAGCTTTTCCTTTGTATTCCAAGAGGCATTAAAAAAATACAACAAATAGACGACAGACTGATTTTCATCAACAAAAATCCGAGCTAGTTAAGTGCATTATCAGTGAGAGAAACAATAAAATATACTTGAGCACAAGAAAAATTCTTAAACAAAAAATCTCATAAAAAGAAAATCAGATATGGCGAGAAAAAACTTAGCAATGAAGTACCTTGGAATACTCCAAGGCAAATGCCATCTCCTTCCATAGTTCATCTAGGTTAGGGCCCTCTTGTGATCCACTAGCATCATCATCCTGACGATCTCTTTTATAAAATACCTCTTTGGAATCAAATTCATCACCATTCCGAGACTCCCCGCCTGGAAATGGCTGAATTTCAAGATTTGCCTTTTCTTTAGTCTCGTTGACAACCAAAGATCCACAAGCTATCTGAGCACCATCCACTCCAGGCCTTTCATTCTTCAAGATAAAGTAAGATTTGCCTTGATCACGGATATTCAAACCAGATGGGATATCGATGAAGGTTTCAGGTACAAAAAATCATACCAATCTAATGCAGGAGTCAGCATCAATGACTGGTACCAAAGAATGCGACTAAAATATAGGTGGCATGAAGATTTGAGACAGTTGGAATCAATGAACAAACTCACAAAGAATCTCTCGTTAGGACTATATTAACAAAAATCTAAAAGAACTCACTTGAATTCTCTTCATAGTTTTTGATGGTATGATCTGAAGTGGGACAGCCGAGAAACAGTCATCATTAGCAGAACATCTAATGGTTAGTTGTTTGTTAGCTACATCGCCTACTTCAGTGTTCAGGAATTCATCAACCTCTTCATCGGAGTCAATTACTATCATTGGATCATTCGGTCCTGATCCTTTAGTTTGCAAATAAGAAACATCAAAGATAATTTTGTCTTCTGCAGGAGAAACGGTAATGATTGCTTTATCACATGGACAAATTTGGGGATTGGTAGGGGTCAGTTTACAAGAATCTGTAGAAATATTGGCCATGAACGATTTCATTCTAAGCAAGTGGTTTTCCAGGAGCATCATGCTAGTGAGAAGTTTGCGGCATTCCTTTGTGACACTGCCATATTCATCTTCTTGATGCTCTTCGTATATACCACCAAAGGCAAAAGAATCATCATCATCATCATCGTCATCATAGGTATCAGTGGCATAATCTGTTATCTGAAGACTGTTTTTTAATTCATCATAATAGTTTTCAGGATGGCCTGTCTTCAATCTCTTATGCGATCTAGAATTCATCTGCGACTCAGTCAAACATCACTGGGCGTTAACAAATTTTTCATGAAAAATATAACATGTACAAATGAGAAACCAAATACTGATGACCAACGAATACTAGCAGCGGAAAAATAAAAATTCTAGTTTCCAGATGGCAGTGAATTGAAGGCCATTTAGACCCAATGAAATTTGTACACTTCGATTCTTCAACAAACCTAAACTCAAAAATCCATGGTTTCCCGGTTTCTTTTGAAAACCTAATCTCAGAGCAGTTTCGAAAACTGTTAGAGCGAAGAACATATTTCGTTGAAGAAATATTCCTTTACTATCATTTCCAAAGTTTTCTCTTTTCGTCAGTATCACTTCCGGCTGATAATTCAGGTGGCCGGAAACTCGAGCAAAAATCTTAGAAACATTTAATAAGTTGAATAACGTAGAACATTAAAAAGCATCGACGCACAAAAAATGTCGAAGAAATAAAATATATGCGGTCAGAACTCAGAAGTCAATACAAAATAAGACCAAAAGTGAGCCCGGATAAATGGATTTTACCTGGCCAAAAAGAGCGAATTCACCTGAGTGGAGAACGAAATGTTAATGGCGGTTGTACGGTCGAGAATGAATCTCGTGTCTTCTTCTGCCGGCCGAAGCAGCGGGGAATTAAGACCGCGGCTCTAGGGCTAATCATCTACGATCAACCCGGAAGTTCCGAATTAATGATTTCTAAACTTTTCTGAATATTATTTATTAAATATTTTACATAAATTTATAAATAGTTTATAACTGAAATGCGGCTGGGGACAAAATGTGGGGCCCGCTAAACGAGAAAACCGTTGCTCCCTCTGAGGACCATTTTTCCTCACATTCGAAAAACCTGGAAACCAGATAAACTTATATTGATCCGCGGAATCGGATACCACCCGCTAGAGGTTTAGACGTGGCATGTGAAAGTGGGGCCTAAGCTTTCAACCTTTCGCCACGTAAGCGACAATTCTGAAAGCCTCCATTTCTCAAAGTAGGAAGACGCACTCCCAGATCAAGAAGAACGAGGAATATGCTGCAGGCCGAGCCGCCGGGCAGGAAACCAGGAGACGTTGAAAATGGCCGTGTTTCGCGACTTTCGCCCCTCTATCCTTCGATGGTTGAAAGTCCGGAATTTCGCTGGGCGTTCATCCGGAAGGTCTACTGCATTCTCGCGTCGCAGCTTCTTCTCACCGTCGCCGTCGCGTCGGTCGTCGTCTTCGTCCGTCCCATCCCGCACTTCTTCGTTTCCACCAAACTTGGACTCGCCATCTACATTTTGATCGTGATCGTCCCGTTTATCTGTACGCACGTTTTGATTACGAGAAGCCTGCTACAAAATTTTCAGTCGTGATTGCGTCAAATTCATTATCTTTTTGCAGTGCTGGTCCCTCTCTATTGCGCTCACCAGATCCACCCGGTAAATTATCTGCTTCTGACGCTCTTCACCCTCGCGTTGAGTTTTAGCATCGGCCTGACGTGCGCCTTCACCAGCGGTAAGAATCTCCATGAACGACCAATCTCGGATCATCGAACACATCTAAATTTATAGGGCATTTGATCCGTTTAATCTGTATACATTGTGAACGATTGTCACATGAATGTAACAAATGTCAGAATTCTTCTACTTCTTGATGATTTATCGAATAATTGGAATTTTTGGTGCTTGGCGTGCAGGGAAGGTGATCCTCTTGTCGGCGATTCTCACATCTGTGGTCGTTGTGAGCCTCACTCTCTACACCTTCTGGGCCGCCTGGAGGGGCCATGACTTTGAGTTCCTTGGGCCATTTCTCTTTGGCGCCCTTACGGTGATCGTAGTCTTCTCTTTCATCCAGGTGATTTGTCGTAACCATATTTTGTTCATTATTCTTCTCGATGATCATTATCATGGCCACCATGCTCATCTTCTTTCTAATGATCCTTTACAACTACATCATCAGTGTCATAGTCATTGTCCTCCTCTGTCTACTATTTCTTTCTCCTCTTCTTCCTCATCTCAATCATCATTTAAATCATAGGACAATAGCCATCATCTTCTTCAACAACAATCAAAACAAAACATCTTCTTCTTCTCCTTAATAATAATCACCATTTTTGTAATTATTGTCATAATCATCGTACTCTTCGTCTTCATAATGATCATACGCACGACCATCTTCACCTATCATAGTCATCACCGCCTCCACCACCTCTATCAAAATCATCATCATCTTCTTCTTTCTTCACTTCTTTTTTCTCATCTCAATCATCATCAATATCGTATAACATAGCTAGCGTCATCATCTTTATGATGATGATTGTTACCATCTTCTTCTTTATCATTACCATCAACATCATTCTTTCTATTGATAATCTACATCCTCATCATCATATTATCCTTCTTTCTATCGATAATTTGCGTCATCATCATCTGAACAAGGAAGACGTGAGTGCAGCTTGTTTTCCCGCTTGGAAGACTTACACGAACGATATATGGCGGAGTGGCAGCAATCGTATTCTGTGGGTACATCATCTACGACACAGATAATCTGATCAAACGCTACGACTACGACCAGTACATCTGTGCAGCCATCGATCTGTACCTTGACATCCTCAATCTCTTTCTCTCTCTTCTCAACTTCCTCAACGACGATGACTGAGCCTGCACTTTTCGGCCTGTCCATTAATTTTTATCTCTCATCATGCTTACCAGACAAAAAATACATCTTTTCCGTACCATTTCAGCTTGAAAGGGGAGAGAGATATAGAGACAGATTGTCCATTAAATTAACTACCTTTGTGCATCATTATCTTTTTTTTTTTTTACCATTTTTGGTCAGTATAGACCACTTTCTCTCTCTCTCTCTCTGTGATCAAAGTATTAATTTGGGATAGCATGAAGACCCTACGGGTCCCTCAGGCCTTGACCCAACCCCAATGAGCACGTATGTGGCTGAGAAGCACTCATCATGTTTGCATGCTTTGTGGGCACTGGACAACGTGCATGTTGCAGCTAAGTGTGCATGGAGCACTTAGCTTGTATTCATGTGCTCCACACGATGGTGTTAGCGCATGACATAGATGTGGGACTCAAGTGGGAAAAATGGTTTGTAAAGAGAGGCAATCCTCACCATATCTCAATGGCGACTATGTTGTTGTGGTTTTTGGGCAAGATGCCTAACAGCCAAAAAGCATCTGTAGGTGGCCTTTGACCAGTTCTTGTGCAAGAATGAATTTTTTGCCTCTTTTTCTGACATTAGTAAAGGAAGTGGCAAGTAGTCCAGATTTTTCATGCATTGGTCCTTTCCTTGTGTGCGCAACGTAAGATAGAATACATCTACACAAGAGGCGTCTAAGTTAATGTCGGGTAGGGAGAGTAGGCTTCATGGCATTGCACAAACATCAATGCCATCATGGATAAGGGAGATAGTTAGAGTGCTTAACCAGATTATGTAATGTGAAAGGACGAAACCCTAATCGACAGATAGTAGAAAATGGAGAGTATACTCTGCTCAGATCTGAGGCTCGAAAAGCTCTCCAAATCTTTGTCCAAAATAAGGATTGCAGTGGAAGGTGTTGAATTGACGAGACAAGACCGCGAGGTCGTCGATTTCACGCGGTATCGCGTCAAAAATAATTCCAAACTTACCAATTTTAAGAATTAATCACGAATTCAAGGGTATAATGGTAAATATGGGTCGAATCCACAGGGAATTAAGCAATTTCTTGACGTAATCTTCAATTTTGATCAAATCAGACAAGAAATTGATGGTAGAAATTGGGGACAATGGTATTTTAAGAAAGTAGACTTCAAATCGATTCCACGGAATAAAAAATCGTCCAATTTGGACTTGATTTCGCGGAGAAATCAAGATTCGAAGTGGAGCAAAAATTCGGAAGATCGAAATCGCGATTTTGAGCTAAATCCTATAAAATTGATCTCTAAATCCTAATCTAATCGAAAATTAAACATGATAGGAGGAGAAATCATGCAAAACCGCTTTCACTAAACTCATTTTGTGATCAAATTGCCGTGATTAAGCCGATTAATCGCGGAGAAAATCAAGAACGCCTCGACGAACTTCAAGCTGCGATTTCTCACTCAATACTCCACCAAATCTCGACTTCTACCCCTCCGTGGACGCGGAATTGAAAGAGGAAGAGGAAGAACTCGAGAGAAACGAGTGAGAGAGGTGTCTAGACAGTCAATTAGATTGAATCTCACTCGGATGCTTTAGAATCGTGAAGAACATGCCCTTTTATAGGGCGTCATTTCGTAACCGTTCGATCGCTTGATGAACGGCTGTGATGAAACGGTTCATCACGAACCGTTACCATTAAGTCCCGATCGTCGGATCTTCGATTAAGGGCTCAGATGCTCCGTTTGATAAGCGTTAAAAAAAACGCCTGAATCTCGCTCGTTGGATCACGATCGTGCGGTCCAGATGCGATCCGTAGATAAGCGTTTTAAAAACGCTTTAAATCGCGTCCTTTGATTCTTGATCTGACGGTCCGGATGATCCCCGCGCGGTTCAATCTGGACCGTTATAACTCTTCTTTAATTAACACGTGCCCTTTGATTGATCGGTGGTCCGCGCTTCATCCGATCGACGCGTGAGATCGACGCGTCATCCCGATCCAACGCTCCTCGTGGCGCCACGTCACCTGCATCAAATAAAAGGTCGTGGATTAGTCCCACACGGGAAAAAACGAAGAGAAATGTCGGGTATATAAATCCCGACATTTAAGAGGGTTAATAACCCTTCTATAGCGAAGGCTGAAGACCTCTTTATGTATATTTAGTAAATAAAATATATATGATATAAATACGCGCCACGTAGGCGCGCTGCGCGGGTCCGCGTGGCGCTGCCACGTGGCCTTGCGTGCCATGTCGTATCCACGTGACACCCGCGCCCCCTTTTATTATTTTTATTATTATTTTAATTTATTAAAAACGGTTTAAAAAAATCGAAAATAAAATAAGAAAAACAGTTTAAAAATCCGGAAAAAATCCTAAAAATAGAAAATTCATAACTTTTAATATATAACTCCGAATTAATCCAAATTTCTTTCATTTGATCCAAAATTTAATTATCTATTATTCTAAAAAGTCAAAATTAATAAATAATGAGAGTTTTAAATTTTATTTTCAAAAATGTAGTTATTTTTAAGAGATTTTAACTTAGGAAAATATAAATAAATGTCTATAAATGCTTTCTCTCATTATTTTAACTCTAAAAACATCTATAATCTCAAAATAAAGATGGGTTATTAATTTATTCATCTTAAAATCATTATCTTTAACCCTAATTTAAAGTATTTTTGAGAATATAGTGACTTTTCATATAATAATAGAAAAATACATATAAGTATGATAACATGCATGAAAATGAAATCATTTATACTTAAATATACATCAAAAATCATGTTTTATGATGTAAATATCGCATGTTATCATGAATCAAAACATTCAACATCGTGGAAGCACCAAGAATGGATGATCTCATCATCCATTCTAGGTGATCCTATCATCTAGAATAGAATAAAATTCATACTTACTTGGATCATTTGAAAAGAGTTCTTCAACCGTTCAGGCGTCCCGGCCTCTAGCGGTATCCACACGGTCTCAAGACGATCGGATCTCCTCTTGAACACTCGTCTACCACGAGAAGAGAAGAGGGAGGGAGAAGTTCCACTAGGCTTGCATGGGCTCCTCTATTATGGTCGTTCTCCCCCTATTTATAGACTTTAGGAATGTGAACTTTTCACAAAAAAACCCTTATTATTTTGTCTATATCCACCGACGTCCATTGACCTTATGTGTGTGACCCTCTAGGTCCATATATCTACGCCGGTTAATGACTCTATCAACCCAATAACACTTATTGGTCCTTCTTATCAATTAACTATATCAATATATAGATTAATTGAATAAGGATCGATTTAACCCAATCGACGAGTTGAGTCGCCGGCCGGTGGGTGCCAAGCTACACCACGTGCTCTAGGAGATATGGAGTATATTATAACTCTTTCATGGAACCCTGCTGTCATTGGTTACGCGTGTACGTATAATCCTTCATCCACACGAGACTCATGAATGACTTAGGGTATGGTTAATTGTCAAACCCTAATCCGTCACTCAATTTAGTGCGATGCGAGTAGGAAATCATTGAGAACAACTTCTCTAATATTTCAGCTACCTTGGCCAAGGATTTAACCGCATCTCATTCCTTGAGTCGATCTCCTCATATACCGAGGGTGGATGATCCCATCTTGACCACACAATCATCTTCGTGGACTTCATGTCGTATCCAATATATGATGTTTTGGATATCCCGTGACTAGGGATTCGTAAGTCATAATCAAAACACGATCATCCATCCACAAGATGTCTTTGGTGTCTCAAGTCAAAGGACCACGTACACAACCGTGACATGAATCAACCTGACTGACAATTAAGGTATATTACCATTCAGGGATTCATACGGATCAATTCAGTGAACTCTTTCTCCAAAGAGCACCCACTATCTATCCTTAGTGTCTCCACAACGATGGCTATAGGATCGGACATACTCATCATATGAGATGGATCAGATCGTGCTATTCTTTCCAAATAATTCGATGTCCTTCTCGAATATCCCACGAATAGGAATGTTTAGAACATATGTTTAAAGACTAGTGATCACTATATTATGATCTCATCATAATTCACTTAGTCATTACACGTGCTCATGGACTTCATTGCAAACATCACACAAGAATGACAATGAATAAATTTCATTTCAACGAACATAAACAAGATTGATGAAAGTGTGATTGGCTTATAGGCCACATAATATCCATCAGTCTTGATTATGACAACTTACTTTGGTCATCTCATTGGCCTCCTACAATATTATCCATGGAAAGGTGGGCATGTTTATCCCCCAAATTGAGGGGGAATGCCCACTTTGGAATTTTAGACAATGGCCAAATAACGTCAACCTATTAGTAGACCTTAGTCCCATGTCAGGAAAGTCTTTGTTTCTCTACTTTCTATAGAGGAGTATGATAGATATTATGTGGCCTATAAGCCAATCACACTTTCATGTATCTTTTTTATGTTCATTGAAATGAAATTTATTCATTGTCATTCTTGTGTGATGTTTGCAATGAAGTCCATGAGCACGTGTAATGACTAAGTGAATTATGATGAGATCATAATATAGTGATCACTAGTCTTTAAACATATGTTCTAAACATTCCTATTCGTGGGATATTCGAGAAGGACATCGAATTATTTGGAAAGAATAGCACGATCTGATCCATCTCATATGATGAGTATGTCCGATCCTATAGCCATCGTTGTGGAGACACTAAGGATAGATAGTGGGTGCTCTTTGGAGAAAGAGTTCACTGAATTGATCCGTATGAATCCCTGAATGGTAATATACCTAATTGTCAATCAGGTTGATTCATGTCATGATTGTGTATGTGGTCCTTTGACTTGAGACACCAAAGACATCTTGTGGATGGATGATCGTGTTTTGATTATGACTTACGAATCCCTAGTCACGGGATATCTAAAACATCATATATTGGATACGACATGAAGTCCACGAAGATGATTGTGTGGTCAAGATGGGATCATCCACCCTCGGTATATGAGGAGATCGACTCAAGGAATGAGATGCGGTTAAATCCTTGGCCAAGGTAGCGGAAATATTAGAGAAGCTGTTCTCAATGATTTCCTACTCGCATCAGTACTAAATTGAGTGACGGATTACGGTTTGACAATTAACCATACCCTAAGTCATTCATGAGTCTCGTGTGGATGAAGGATTATACGTACACGGTAACCAATGACAGTAGGGTTCCATGAAAGAGTTATAATATACTCCATATCTCCTAGAGCACGTGGTGTAGCTTGGCACCCACCGGGCTGGCGACTCAACCTGTCGATTGGGTTAAATCGATCCTTATTCAATTAATCTATATGTTGATATAGTTAATTGATAAGAAGAGACCAATAAGTGTTATTGGGTTGATAGAGTCATTAGCTGGCGAGATATATGGACCTAGAGGGTCACACACATAAGGTCAATGGACGTCGGTGGATATAGACATAATAATAAGGGTTTTTGTGAAAAAGTTCACATTCCTAAAGTCTATAAATAGGGGAGAACGACCATAATAGAGGAGCCCATGCAAGCCTAGTGGAACTTCTCCTCCCTCTTCTCTTCTTCTCATGGTGACGAGTGTTCAAGAGAGATCACGATCGTCCGGAGACTGTGTGGGATACCGCTAGAGGCCGGACGCTGAACGGCTGAAGAACTCTTTCAAATGATCCAAGTAAGTATAAATTTTATTCTATTCTAGATGATAGGATCACCTAGAATGGATGATGAGATCATCCATTCTTGGTGCTTCCACGATGTTGAATGTTTTGATTCAACACCTTCCGTTGCAATCATTATTTTGGACGAAGATTTGGAGAGCTTTTCGAGCCTCAGATCCCAGAAAAGACGAGACCGCGAGGTCGTCGATCTCACACGGTCTCGTGTCAAAAATAATACCGAACTTACCAATTTTGGGAAATTAACTCGAATTGAGTGGCATAATGGTAAGTAAGGGTCGAATCCACATGGAATTAAGGTATTTTAGAGATATCTTTTGGAAATTTATCAAATTGGACGATGAATTGAGGTGAGAAATTAGGGAAAATGTAGATTTAGAAAGATAACTCAAAGATCTATCCACGGAATAAAAAATCACTCGATTTGGATTAGTAATCGCGGAGAAATCAAAGAGTGAAGTGGGACGAAATTTTCGGAATCGCGAAGAACATAAACTGAAATTAAAAATGAAATTAAACTAAATTGAGATCCTAAACTAAAAATTGATGATACATGACGATAGATTAGAGGGAAAACTTGTTTTCTAACCCGAGATAACGATCGAATCAATCCAATTGATCGCCGGATCGACGACTATTCATTCCGCGAATTCAAACGTGAACATCGGTGTTCAAGAGACAAATTCTCCTTGATCGATCGACAAAATCTCACTTTTAATCACTCCGTGGACGCAAAATTGAGTCTAGAAGAGATTAGAAGTGAGCGATTCAAGGAAAGATGCGTGTAGATAGGTCGATTACGTGAAATCCTCCAAGAATATCTTACAATTTCGAAGAACACTTCGTTTTATAGGCAAAATTGGGCGTGACCGTCTGATCGGTGCGTTTCAAGCTCCATCAACAGTCCAGATGCACGCGTAACGGCGAACCGTTATGATTATATTAAGGCCTTTCGATCTTGAATGGACGCTCCGGATTCGATCTTCGCGATATGCGTTATAAAACGCATCAAACGGCGCCCGTTGGATCGTGATCTAACGCTTCAGATGCGTTTGATCGCGTGAAATCGTGGTCGTTATAACTATTTTTAAAAGGGCACATGCGCGATGATCGATCGGTGGTTCGTGTCCACGCGATCGACGCGCGGATTTTCTGCGCTCCGCCTGATCCAACGCACATCAAGTGGCCACGTCACCTGCACTTTAAAAACTGTGTGGGACTTTAGTCCCTAACGGAAAAATTAAAAAGATTGACGGGTTTTATAAGGGGCAGCGGTTTTAAGGGTTGAATACCCTTCCGATATACGGAAGGCTGAACTTACTATAATATAAACTATATATAATATAAATCTAAATATACGCCGCGTAGGCGCCGCGTGGGCCCGCGTGGAGCTGCCACGTGGCCCTGAGTTCCACGTCGCATCCACGTGGGACCCGAGCGAAATATCAACCCCCTTTTGCCCTTTTATTAAATCATTTTAATCATTTGAAAATCAAAATTAATTCAGAAAAATTCAGAAAAATCCCTAAAAATTGTAAAAATCATAACTTTCAAAATACAACTCCAAATTAATCCAAAATTCTTTCATTTGATCTGAAATTTAATTATCTATCATTCTAAAAAGTCAAATTATTTAAATAAAAAGAGATTTAATTCTTATTTCAAAAATACATTCATTTCTTTAAGATTTTAACTTTAGAAAATTAAATGAACGTTCATAAAAATGATTTATCTTATTATTTAAATTTAAAAACCACTTATAATCTCAAGTAAAGATAGGTTATAAAATCTTTAATCTTTAATTCATCATAATTAACCCTAAATTAACGCATTTTGAGATTATAACATAAAATATCATGGAATGATAGAAATGCACTCAAAGTATGATAACATGCATATAAATGGAATGTTTTATGCCTTATTTTGCATTAATAATCATGTTTTATCATGTTAAGATTGCATGTTATCAGTCTTGAAAACATGTGTATCATCTAGAGCATTCGATGAAGATCAAATGGCGGTGGTTTCACGATGATTCGTGTACACACAATAACATGACAAAATCTGAGCACTCCAATATAGATCTAATGGCCACGACTTAAAGATGACGATTCGACTCTGAGGGTTACATCTAGACCATTGATTGAAGATCAAGAGGTAGATCGAATGGCCACACCTAATTTTCATCTATTTATACTCTCCTTCTTTGACGGTATACGACATTTTTGGATTTTTGATCGATCAAAACTTTTGGACAATAGAATCCTTGAATTTCTTGTTTTCTTCCTCTTCTAAATTCTTTTTTTCATTTAGGGAGTGCTTGAAATCAAGATTTCATTGAGGAAGAAGGAATAATTCATTGCTTGAACTCTGAATTTTTCATTTTTCAAAATGTAAAATGAAAATACTTGATTTGACAGTTAATTGGATCATGTGAGCACAATTGTGGGATTAGATTACATTTTTTCTTCCAAATCTTTCATCTTATACCTTTAGATTTTAATTTCAATAAGTAAATTAGTTTAATTGTTTTGAAATTATGCATTTTCTCTCTCTTCACGATTGATTTTTCTCTCTTTTATTTTGCTCCTTGATTTCTCCATGAATACTGATCCATATTGAGTGATTTTTCATTTGATGGATTCTTCTTTCCAAAGTACTAATTTCTCTAATTTCTCACCTCAATTAATTGTTCGAGTTGATTAAATTTTGAATAAATATCTAAAAATTCATTAATTCTTTATAGGTTCAACCCTTACTCACCATTATACTAATTAATTCATAATTAAAACACAACTTAGGGAGTTTGAAAATTTTTTTGACACAAGGAATTGTGTTTTCAATGACCACGCAAAATCATTTCTTCACTCTTCTTATAAACACATGTACTTGCGTGTTTCTATTTATGGATTTGAGTATGCTCTCTTCACATGTTATCAAATTCAAGTGCCTCTGAGGGATTATTATTTTCCTCGACACCCTATTCTTAAATCACTATTAAATTCCTTTTTCTAAGAGCTCTAAAAAATTTATCATTTTGTCCTGATTAGACATTGTTTGGGGCCTCCATTTAACGTTTCTCAATTCACATACATATTTTTTTTCTTTCCATGAAAGATCTACTCACAAAAATTAAAGATCATTGACTGGAGGCAATGAGGTCATCTCATATCTTTTGAATATGTCTTCCTTGAAGTCATATCAACATTTTTTTCTTAGGAAGTTAACTATTGAATTATGATGAGATCATAGTACAATTGTCATTAGTCTTTAAATATATATTATAAAAATTCTCATTCGAGGGATATTCGAGAAGGACATCCAAATATCTTTAAAAATGACATTGTTTGGTCTACCTCACATAATGAGTATGGCTGATCCTATAACTAAAGATAGAGAATGAGTGAAATTTGTATAAAGAGTTAAATGAATTTATCTATATGAATCCCTAAATGGTATTATACTCAAATATCAATTAGGTTAGGTCATGTTATAATTGTGCATGTGGTCCATATACTTCAAGTCGCAAAGACATCTTGTGGATGGATGATTGTGTTTGGACTATGACCTAGGAATCTCTCGCCATGGGATCTCCAAAATTTCATATATTTTATACAACGTGAAGTCCTTGAAGCTATTTATCTGGCTAAGATGAGATCGTCTGATCTCAATATTAGAGGAGATTAACTATAAGAATAAGATACTATGAAATCCTTTGCCAAAGTAATGAAATATTCTCGATGATTTCCGCCACGCATTAGTACTAACTTGAGGGATTGATTAGGGTTGGACAATTAACTATATCCTATGTCATTCATGAGTCTCGTACAAACAAAGGATTATACTTGCATGATAACTGATGAACTCTAGATTCTTTACACTCTATATCGCTTAGAGCATATTGACGAAACGATAACGTGCGGTCGTTGAATACACACGATGTCGTGTCAAAATAAAGTCCAAACTTACCAATTTAAAGATTAATTCACGAATTGAAGGGTAGAATGGTAAATAAGGGTCGAATCCACGGAGAATTAGAGAAATTTGAGAGATATCTTTGACATTCGATCAAATCAGACAACGAATTGAGTTTAGAAATTAGGCATTTTATAATATTAAGAGAGATAACTCAATTGCAAATCCACAGAATCAAAAATTGAGTGATTTGGATAATAATTCGCAGAGTAATCAAAGTTTAAAAATGGGATAGAAATTCGATCGCGAAAATGATTTAAACCGAAATTAAACTGAAATTAAACTTAATGTACGATTCAAAATGTAAAATTTATGTTAAATGATGAAAGATTAAGATGAAAACACGCAATCTAACCCAAAGTAGCCTTTAAAATGATCCAATTAGTCCCCGGATGCATGGCTTTTCATTGCGCGATTTCGAAGACGAAGATGGCGTTCAAGATGTGACTTCTCCTCATTCCTTCAATCAATTTTCGATTTCAAATGCTCCTTGGACGCGGAAATGTGTCAAGAAGAGAAATAAATCGATGGACGCTTGAATTGCGGTGTCTAAACAGTTCAATTTAACTCGAAAAATCCAAAGGTAAGGTTTATGTCGCGAAGAACAGTGAATTTATAGAAGAATTTGGGAGTAACTGTCGGATCAACGGTCGGATCGCGATCAACGGTTGAGATGACGCGTCGCTTGATCGAAATAGTGCGATTAAGTCGCATCTGTCTAATCGGCGATGGAGGGCTGAGCTGCGTCCACGTTGATTGCTTTGAAAAGACGCGTCGTTTGATGCATCCGTTTGATCTTCATCCAACAATCACAATTAATTAGAGGTCCATCGTGATGGGATATGAGGTCGATAACTTTCCAAAATTTTGATCAAAACATCAAATGCAGCAGAAAACATTGAATCGGACATTCAAAATACCAAGCCACCAAAAACAGATGATCCTATCATCTTGTATGAATGAGAAAACATACTTACAGGTTTCCTTGAAGGAGTTCTTGAAGCTATTCAAGTGTCTAACCTCTAGCGGTATCCACACGGTTTCCGGATGGTTGGATCTCCTCTTCAAAGCTCTTCACCAAGAGAGAAAGAGAAGAAAGGAGAGAATTCCCACAAGGCTTGCATGGGCACCTTCAGTTGTGGTCGTTCTCCCCCTATTTATAGACATTTGGAATGAGGTTTTTCATTAAAACCCTCATAATTATGTCTATATCCACCAACATCTATAAACCTTATGTGTATGACCCTCTAGGTCCATATATCTCACTAGTTAATAACTCTATAGACCAAATAACACCTTATTGGTCAACCTTAATTAATTATCCACATCCACATATATTAATTAATCAATGATCGATTTAACCCAATTGATAGGTTGAGTTGCCAGCCCGTTGAGTGCCAAGCTACACCACGTACTCACTTATGGAACCTTCCTGTCATCGATTACCATGTATGTATAATCCTTCATCCACATTAGACTCATGAATGACTTAGGGTATGGTCAACTGTCTGATGGGATCTGAGGTCGATAACTTTCTGAAATTTTGATCAAAACATCAAATGCAACGGAATTTTGATCAAATACATGAAAGTGTGATTGGCTTATAGGCCACATAATATCCATCACTGTCAAACCCTAATCGGTCACTCAGGTTAGTACTGATGCGTGTAGAAATCATTGAGAACAACTTCTCTAATATTTCCGCTACCTTGGCCAAGGATTTCATCGCATCTCATTCCTTTGAGTCAATATCCTCAAATACCGATGGTGGATGATCACATCTTGATCACACAATCATCTTCGTGGACTTTATGTCGTATCCAATATATGAAGTTTTAGATATCCCGTGGCTAGGGATTCGTAAGTCATAATCAAAACACGATCATCCATCCACAAAATGTCCACATACACAACCATGACATGAATCATCCTGCTTGACAGTTAGGTATAATACCATTTAGGGATTCATACAGATCAATTCACTTAACTCTTTCTCTAAAGAGCACCCACTATCTATCCTTAGTGTCTCCACACCGATGGCTATAGGATCAGCCATACTTATCATATAAGTTGGATTAGATAGTGCTATTTGATAACATGCAATTATAACTTGAATTCTTACCCTAATTAACTCATATTCATGCTTATTTTATGTGAATATGATGCATGTTATCATACTTTTTAGGAATTTTCTCCATTGGCATGTCATTTCACTAAAATTGATTTTCATGCATAAATTAGGGATAATTCCATGTTAAATAGATGATTAATCTTTTGTTTAAATTAATAGAAGTTAATCTCTATTATTAAATGATTTTTTACTTTAGTAAATGTTTAGAAAGATAATTTCAAGATGAATTTATGATTTAAAGTGTTTAATGAAAAAAACAATTTAAGTAAATTTTAATTCATCTTGATTTCTTCATTCTAAATATATTTTAATTGACATGATATTAAAAAGAAGAGAATTTGTTATCCAATGGAGAAAATTTGAATTAAAAAGGAGTTGTACATTTTAATTTATGAATTTCTGAAGTTTTAGCCCACGCCAAGTGGCAGGGCGGCCACGTGGGCGCCCGTGTAGGGCGCCACGTGTACTGGACATAGAGGAGATATGAGGACAGTTAATAGGGGAAGCCACTCCCCTATTTAAACGCGTCCTCTCCCTCCTTTTAATCCGTGTGGGACTATGTTCCCACACGATTTTCTTTATTGCAGGTGACGTGGCGGCTTGGCAGGCGTCGGATCGGATCAGAGCGGTGGAGATCGCGTGGACCCGAGTCCACGCGATCGCCAGATCAAACACGTGCCTAAAATAGATCGTAAGTGAAATAATCGCAGGGCCTACCTTGCGCCACGTGGATAATTCTGGAGCGCTGGATCTTCATCAAACGGAGGGCGTTGCGATCACGATCATCACCGCGATCAACTCGATCTGACGGCTGACGCTGATCGGAATCGTGGACCACGCGATCGCGCGATCGCAGCCATTCGTTCACTTGAGGCGTAATCGGACGGCGACGGACGATCGTGGAAGAACTCCACGATCGCGGCGCGATCGAGCCGCGATCGAGGAGATTATGGCGCGGGATCGGAGCGGATTCGTCTCCCATCGATCGGCAAGCGATCGACGAAGCTCGAGCATTATGATTGACGCCCGATCGCGGCCCAATCGTGGCGCGATCGTGGCAAAAATCGTGGCACACGTGAAGCGAAATTGGAGCTGAAATCAAGCCGATTCGTCGCGGATTTGAAGCCACGACCCATGCCCAAGGAATCGCCTCCATGACGCTTGAAAACCGCTCCCACGAACGCTTCAATTGGCCACGATCTTCGGGCCAATTTCTTCTTTAAAAACCCATGTATTCCTTCTTTTGTTCTTCAACTTTTGATCGATTCGTGAAGGAATTAAGCGAATTTCGAGGAAGATCTTTAGTTCATCGTGATCCCCCCGCGTTTAGACTCGATTCCGAAGGGATTGGAGCGGGATTGATCGCGAATTCCTCCTTGATTTCATCGAATTTTCCCCTTGAATTCCGAAAGTCCGTGAGAAAGGATCCGAGCAAATTCACTCCAATTCGCGCAAATTAGAGCTTAATTCTCGTGGCAATCGGGTTAGTAGTGAGATTCGATCGATTATCAAGAGGTAATTTGAGTTTTTATTAGATTTAGAAGTTTAATTTTGCAAATTAGTTCATAGTGTTCTTCATTTTCCCCATATTTCGGTCTGAAATTTTTCTGATTTTGAAAATAGGATATCTCTCTGATTATAATTCCAAATCACTTGATTTTAGTTTCATTGGATTCCTCTTTTCATCAGCTTTCCGTGGATAGCAAATTCATCAAATTCCGAGTTCATTGGCCCTTCAATTTAACGTTTGACCACGGACTGTTCATCTTTCATCAGAAGTCAAATGTTGACTTTCGGGGTCAATTAGTTTTTATCGACAAATCAGAATTTGATAATTTTGGTCTTGTTGGATTCCTCTGGTTCTTATCTTTCTATTGACATATAAATTGCAAGATTTGGATTTCATTTGAGCATTCAATTTGAAGATTTCCTCTGAGGTGTTCATTTCGGGGATTTTCTGATCATTGATTTTCAATAATTCATAATAAATCCATTTCTTATCCAAAAATTACGAAATATATATTAATAAATTCCATTTTCTCTCTAGTTTCTAAATATCTAATTTTGGTAATCTTCTAACTCTGTTGGGTTCTCTGATTTTACAGAACACCTACTGTTGGTCAAAGTCAATGCTTTGACTTTGACTTTTGACTTTTCTCTGTCATATCCGAGATTTCAAATATTAAAACTTCTTATTTACCTTATTTCTATCATTTCCATATCTTAAATCTTATTTTCTCTTATTTTAAACTTCTTTTAAACCTAAGTTTGACCAAGTCAACTCTGCTCTTAAAGTCAACCCTGCTCTCTGTGGATCGACCTGATACTTACCTAATACTTGATTATTATATCTTGTCTTTGTGAGTTCGGTTTTATAAATTTTGTTTGACCATCGTATTTGTGTTTTAACGACGCACAAAAACGACACGTCACTATTCTTTCCAGATAATTCAATGTCCTTCTCGAATATCCCACGAATAGGAATGTTTAGAACATATGTTTAAAGACTAGTGATTACTATATTATGATCTCACCAAAATTCACTTGATCATTGCATATGTTCTTGGACTTCATTGCAAACATCACACAAGAATGACAATGAATAAATTTCATTTTAATGACATAAACAAGATACATGAAAGTGTGATTGGCTTATAGGCCACATAATATCCATCAATCAGTCTCGACCGTTATAACTCCGGAGATGGATAGTCGCGATTAAATTGTCAAAGCTTCACTTAAATCCAATTTAAGGCACGTGCTTGATCCGTGATCTGGCTGACTTCGCCTCCACCGCATCGATGCACTTTAGTCAATGCGCTCGCATACAACACGTTTAATGCTGCCACGTCGCTTGAAATAAAAACAAAGAAGGAATAGTCCCACACAGAGAAACATAAAGAGAAGGGACGGGTTTATAAGGTGGAGCGGTTTTATGGGTTAGCGAGTTCCGATAATCAGGATGCTTATACTTATAACTATATAATATGTAACTAAATATAATGTGCATACACGTGTCACCTCCACGCCACGCAGGCGCTTGCGTGGGCTCACGTGGCTCTGCCACGTGGCCTTGCGTGCCACGTCTCATCGGCGTGGGTCCCGCACGATAAATAACTCCCTTTTTGCCTTTTTAATTGTTTTTAATAATTTAAAAAATTCAAAGTACACTTAAATAAATTCAGAAAAATTCCAAAAAATTCTTAAAAATTGTAACAATCATAACTTTCAAAATACAACTCCAAATTAGTTCAAATTTGTTTTTTTGGATCCGAAATTGAGTAATCTATAATTATAAAAAGTCAAAATATTAAAGTAGTAAGAGAATGAATTTTAATTAAATAAATACGTTCATGTATTTTCTAAAATAACTTATAAAAATACATGAATGTTAATAAGCATCATTTCTCTTATCATTTAATCATGAAAACATAGTTATGATCTCAAAGATATTTAGGATTAAAATCATAATTTTTAATTGTGCATATTCTTAAATTGATGTATTTTTAGATCATAATATGAAATTATACAAAATGATAGAAATATACTTAAAATATGATAGCATGCATACAATTGGAGTAATTAATGCCTTTATTTGCATTAATAATCATGTGAATTCATGTATAAAATGCATGTTATCACATATGACGACGCGAGACTGCGAGGTCATTGAAAACACGTTAAAATAATGACCAAACTCACCAATTTAGAGAAATAATCACGAATTACATAGTTTAGTTGTGAATGAGGGTCGAATCCACAGAGAATTAAGATATTTTTGAAGAAATCTTTGAAATTTGATGAAATCGTACAATGAAATGAAGTGAGAAATTAAGAATTTTGATATTTTTAGAAAGATAACTTGAAGGCGAATCCACAGAATTTGGATCAAGATTTTCGGAGAAATCAACGAGCAAAAATTAGATAGAAAATCGGATCGCGAAGAGAGAGAATTAAAATTCAAATTGACATAATCTATGATTTAAAATTGAAATATAATGATATAGTAAGAAAGATTAGGAAAAAAACATAATTTCTAACCTAAGCACTCGAATTCATCGAATTGTTTGCCATATTAGAGGCTTTTCAATTCGCAAATTCGAAGACAATCCTTGGCCTTTAAGAATCAATTTCTCCCTATTCTCTCAATGAAATCTCACTTTCAAACACTCCTCAAACACGAAAATGAGTCTAACAAAGAGAAGAAAGAGAACCCAAGAATCAATTACTTGAAAACCCAAGAATGCTTTACATCGTCGAAGAACGTATCAATTTATAAGCACTTGGATTTGACTCTTCATGTTCAATCAATGCCTAAGGTGAAGCACTTGGATGCGAATCGTTGCCATTAGGTTGCATCCGTTCGATCGGAGATAAAGCGCCAAGATTTTGTCACGTCACGTGTGAAGAAGAATCGTTGCGCGATAGCGTCCGTCTGATTGGAAATTGACGTCCGAGATATCTCTACACGTCCATCAAAGTCCATCGGGCACATTTAATCTCGGCCTTTATAACACTTTAGATCAACGCCCAAGATTAAAATGTTTAAAAATGAATCGTCGCCTAATCAGATTCGGCTTCGTACCCCTTCACTTAAGTGAAGATCGATGATTGGGATTTAATATGTGATTCGAACGCTTCATCTACCGCTACATCACTTGCACACAAAAACAAAGAAAACATAATCCCACATGACAAAAAGGAGAGGAAATGCGCGAGTATATAAGTCATGTGTACATAATGAAATAATGAAAATCCATAAAAGGGTGATATCTCATTATTCATACACACGCGTACACAAGCACACACTCACGCACATGTACATGTGTGTGACACGTGGTGTTCTCATACTCCGCCAAGTGGTGCCTCTATTTTGTTCACGCCACATCAGCTATCACGTCATCACGAGATAAAAATAATATTTCGTGTTCATTGTAATTCAAAATAAATCGAATTAAATTCATAAAAAATTTAGAAATTTTTTAGAAAAATCCCTAAAAATTATAAAATTCATAAATTTTTAAATACAACTCCAAATTAATCCAAATTTATTTTGGTGGATCAGAAATTAAATTATATATAATTCAAAAAATTCAAATTGAATAAATGACAAGAGAATAAATTTTTATTTAAAAAATACACTCATTTCTTTTAGAATTTAAAACTTAAAAAAATAAATAAGTGTATAAACAATATTTTCTCTTATTATTTAACATTAAAACCTAATTATAATCTCAAATAAAAATGGAGATAATCTAATCTTGAAAATATTTCTCTTAATTTATTGTAATTATTCCTAAATTAGTACATTTTGACATTATAACTTAATTTTCATAGAATGATAGATAAATACTAAAAAAATTGATAACATGCATTATAATGAAATATTTTATGCCTTAATATTCATTAATAATTATATATTTTCATGCATGATTTGCATGTTATAAGCATGTGGTGTAGCTGGGATCTCAAAGGGCTGACAATAAATTTTATCGATTGGGTTAAATTGATCATTGTCTAATTAATCTATATATTGATATAGATAATTTAAAAGGTTGATTAATAAGTATTATTTCATCTATAGAGTTACTAATTATGTTGTCTCATTTTTACCCTTTTCTATTCCTAATAATCTAGCTTAATTGTTTTATTTAAATGAATATGTTTGTCTAGAAAGACATGTTGTAGGGTTTCCATTAGAGAAATGTAGACAGTGCACTACCTTTGGCATTAGAGCATTTCTGAAAGCTACCTCACCGAAAAAATTGAGCATGCAGACCCCACTAGCGTTGGATTGCTAATACTATGGAGACCAAAGGGGGGGGACTAGTATAGTGGTCAGCGCTGGCAGATGTGAAAGGGGCATGTGTTAACCTTAGACATGTTCGAGGAAAAACTGATGGTAGCTGCCTTTCATATTTGAGGAAAGCACACAATTGAAAATTTTGTGCCTAGATGGGGTAGGGCCATGCTAGTCACCTCACATAGAGGAGGGATGCACATAACTACTGCCATCATGCTTGAAATGGTATTTTACGATGGACCATCAGTATGCACAAAAGGTGGAGTGCAACCAAGTAACCATTGTATAGAGAAAAATTAGTGTAAAAAATAGAGAATGTAGGCAAAGGAGATTTCTTCAATCTAGAGGAGACATCAAGAGTGGAGAGGCAATGAAAATGGGGACATCAAAGGCATTTCTACTTGAAAAATACATGGCCTTGAGGGGAAACTCTATCCTGCTAAGAAGGCAGCTCCAAGAATTAATTGGAATATTTCTTTTGATATCATGAGGAAAGGTAAGAAAAGAGAATGAAATTTTTAAAAATAAGTATTGATAATTACACACCAAAGCGTTACATAGGTCTACACAAGAGAGAAAATAGAGGTGGAGTCATGTTGGGCCTTATTGGGCTTTCACATAAGCCCATGCCGTGGAGGCATTTGTCTTCAAAAGCATAAAAAAGTTGATTCATTTTTGAGGTCACCATGGTTAAAATTTATCTCAATTTCTATTCAAACGTATTTGAAAATGACAAAATTTTATTGCAGTTTTATTAACTCCTATTAAAAATTTGTAAACGACATACAGCTTTGGATCCAACATCTAATAATGAGTTTGACCATGAATCTTTTGGTCTATGGGTATATTTGGATTTATTTACTTCCCTAGAAAACAAAAAAAAATTATAATGGAATTATACTCACTTTTTATATTCAAATGGCACATGAATGATTGTGTGCAATTTTTGTTTTCTTTTAATTCATATCAACCCCTTCTCATTTATAAGGATAAACACATAAAATTCTTATTCAACACTAGTTTATGATTTCATGTTTATCAATTAAAATGATCTTAAGAGATGCATCAGTAAATTTCAAATTTTATTTGAAATCATCAAGTGTGCAAGAAAAAAAAACTAAGATTAAATGAATTTAATATATGATAAGATACATATGCCTTTGGACATTGAATATCAATTGGGTTTTAATTCATAAATATGATTTGAATTTTTGATATAAGTATTGAACTATATAGTTAACTATTTCAAAATTTATAATATTTTTTGAGGTATATCAAGGTAGTGGTCATGAGAATGTGGGGAACATGACTTGAGGTCAGGGATATTTTGATTAAAGAGACAAATAATTGCTGGGATCTGAGGGTTGACAAGCTCTCCAAGTTTTCGACCAAAACAATGATTGCAACTGAAGGTGTTGAATCAAAAAATTCAACAGAGTTGAAGCACCAAGAATATATGATCTCATCATCCATTGTAGGTGATCCTATCATCTTAGTATAGAATAAAATTCATACTTACATGGATCATTTGAAAGAGTTCTTCAACCATTCAAGCGTCCGGCCTCTATCAGTATCCACACAGTCTCTTGACAATCGGATCTCCTCTTGAACACTCGTCACCACGAGAGGAAGAGAGAGGAGAAGTTCCACTAGGCTTGCATGGGCACCACTATTATGGTCATTCTCCCCCTATTTATAGACTTTAGGAATGTAAAATTTTCACAATAACCCTTATTATTATGTCTATATCCACCAACATCCATTGACCTTATGTGTGTGACCCTCTCGGTCCATATGTCAATCTAATAACACTTAGTGGTCCTCCTTGTCAATTAACTATATCAACATGTAGATTAATTGACAAAAGATTGATTTAACCCAATTGATAGGTTGAGTCGCCAGCCCGGTAGGTGCCAAGCTACACCACGTGCTCCAGGAGATATGAAGTATATTAGAACTCTTTCATGGAACCTTGCCGTCATTTGTTACTATGTACGTATAATCCTTCATCCACACGAGACTCATGAATGACTTAGGGTATGGTTAATTGTCAAACCCTAATCCGTCACTCAATTTAGTACTGATGCGAGTAGGAAATCATTAAGAACAAATTCTCAAATATTTCCACTACCTTGGCCAAGGATTTAATCGCATCTCATTCCTTGAGTCGATCTCCTCATATACCGAGGGCGGATGATCCCATCTTGACCACTCAATCATCTTCAAGGACTGCTGTCGTATCCAATCTATGATGTTTTGGAGATCCTGTGGCTAGGGATTCGTAAGTCATAGTCAAAACATGATCATCTATCCACAAGATGTCTTTGGTGTCTCAAGTCAAAGGACCACGTACACAACCGTGACATGAATAAATCTGATTGACAATTTGGCATAATACCATTCAGGGATTCACATGGATCAATTCAGTGAACTCTTTCTCCAAAGAGCACCCACTATCTATCCTTGGTGTATCAACACCGATGGCCACGGGATCAGTCATACTCATGAGTCAGATCAGATAGTGCTATTCTTTCCGGATAATTTGATGTCCTTCTCAAATATCCCACGAATAGGAATATTTAGAACATATGTTTAAAGACCAGTAATCACTGTATTATGATCTCACCAAAATTCACTTGATCATTGCATATGTTCTTGGACTTCATTGCAAACATCACACAAGAATGAAAATGAATAAAAGTTTATTTCAATGAATATAAACAAAAGATGAAAGTGTGATTGGCTTGCATGCCACATAATATCCATCAATAATGTACTTTGAAGAGTTCAAAAGTCAGTTTCTCTTTGTCTATCCCATAGGTACGAGGAAATTTTTAAGATTTTGACTCCATGAAACTATATGCAGTGATGGTTGAAATCAGAAAGCATAAGTGTAAGAAGACGACGTTTCATGCTTCTATTTTTTAATACACATCTTCTTACCATATTAGGGTGACCCTAGTAGGGTCATCTTGGGTCAACCCAGTTGGCCCTTGCTCTAAGGCCATCTAATGGGCTCATCTATCTTTCCATCTCCTCATTTCCCATGTCTCCTAGTCTTCCTACATGTGTCTTCCTATTCACCATCCAATGGCCCTTCATCTACCCTCTCCATCCCATAAATGTACTCATCCCCTTGGATATATGAAATAAGGAGTGATCTCACATTGATCTATCTCCTTACCCTCTTCAACCTTCATTAGGAGATGATTAAATTAGGTAAGTTAAATATATAGGAATCGTCGGGTTCACAATATAAAAAAGAAGACAATAAAGGTTTTATAGTATTCCAAGTTTCCTAAGTTGAAAAGATCTTTCATCAGACAAAAGCGTCCTCAATTCTTGGATTCATTAAGATCATGATCCAGAACAGAGATTTTTGTTGTTGTTGAGGTGAAACATGGAAATTTGATGTCCCATACCACCATTTATTATAATCAACATGTTGCTCTAATTACTAGCATTTTGGAACTATATAAAAACTGTATTTTGAAAAATCATGTCGTGTCATGGGCTTGATACAATCTGTAAAATCCCTTTTCAAAATCTTATTTAGTGCATGAACTGTTTTGCATGCATGACTAAAATATTTATAAAATGGTTGTCCCCCTAAAAACATTACAAAAAGGTTTGCAACATTGAAGTAAACTTCAAATAAAAAAATATAAATATTTACTAAAATTTTTATGATTTATCCCTGTTACTGCAAAATCACAGTCAGAGAAAACTTAGGCAGCGTTCTGTTGGTCTTTTGAATTGATCATTTGAGTATGGTGAAAATCACTCCAGGAGGTTGATATTTATTTCTTCTTTCGTATCTTGAAGCAATTCAATTTACTTTCCATTTGGCTATTAAACAACATGGTTCACTCTACGACAGCGAGCGCTTCAAAATTGCTGGCCCCAATTTTGCCTCCATTTCATTCCTGCTCACTGTCTCGGCCATCATTCAAAGAAAGATAGAAATGAATCTCAAGTCAATGGTTGATTTCCTAAGAACGGAATATCAGCATGAATTCAAGGAAGATGTATTCATCAGAACAGGGTGAACTCCTTGCCTCAAGTCAACGCTCTTTGATTTCTACAGAAAACAAATAGCGTTCTTTGACAACGTGCGTCCTCGGTCTTGACTCTACCAACCTTACGGTGCCGCATATCGTCCTCACTTGGTCCATTGACGGGAAAATTGAACGGAGACCTTGTCCATTTTCTCTCGTTTTGAATGGTTAGGAACCCATATAGTTTCTCTTCCTGATGAAACGAGAGAAACGTTCTAAGCGCGTAAAAATAAAGGGTCAACTTTGTACTTGTTGGCTGCTGATCACCTCAAGAAGCACCCTCTCAAGATGATGAGCACACTCACAATTACACTCAAACACTCAAAAGAAGAAGAAGAAGAATGAGAAGAGATATATTCCACTAAAAAGCACAAAACCACTCAATAACTCTCTGGAGGAAGAAAGGAAAGCACAGAGATACATTTAGGGATTCTAAGATCCCTATTTATAGACTAGAAAGAAGAAAAACCAAAAAATAAGCTCCCCTATTTTTCTGCCCCATTTTTCTGCCGAGTGCGCGCTGTAGGGCATGAAAATCGGCCATTTTCATGTGTGATAGTCCGTGCACACTATTCACGCGGGACCCCCCGATTTACGTGCTACGCGCGCGTGAAGTGGGGGGAAGAAATTCATCTCCCACATTCTCCTCCTTGAGTTTCTTCATGTCCCATGCCTTCTTCACTCCAATTCTTGCACTTAGCTCCATAAACTTCACTCTCCCCAATGATTTTGTGAGAATGTCAGCCAGTTGATCTTCAATCTTCACATGCTCGATGACGACTCTCCCGTCTTCGATGCAATCTCGAATGAAATTGTATCGTGTGTCGATGTGCTTGGTTCTATTGTGATGAGCTGAGGTCTTGCTTAACATAATGGCTGATTGATTATCAACCATAATCTTCACCGCTTCTAACTTTACTCCCATTACTTCCATCACTAACCTTGCAATCCACACTCCTTGACATACGGCTGACGTAATTGCTATATATTCAGCTTCACACGAAGATAAGGCCACCACCTTGTGCTTCAAGCTGTTCCAAGTGATTGGTAGACCACCTAGAAAGAAAACTTGTCTCGAAGTGCTCTTTCTATCTTCCACATCACCGGCGAAGTCCCTATCGCTATAGCCAATTACATTGAGATTCTTCACGCCTTTCACATACACAAGACCAAAATCAATGGTACCTTTGAGATGCCTCAACACCCTCTTTGCTGCTATCCAATGGTCAGAGGTAGGATTCACCATATATCTACTTAATATGCTCACCGAGTAAGTCATGTCGGGTCGCGTATGAAGTAGATACCTTAGGCTTCCAATTAAGCTCCTATATAAAGTCGCATCCACGCTTCTTCAACCTCCTTCTTTCTTTAGCTTCAGCTGAGCTTCCATTGGAGTGTTGGTTGGATTGCATTCAACCATTTAAAAACTCTCCAAGATATGTGCTGCATATGGTCTTTGAGACAAGGTTATTTGGGACTTACCTTGATGCACTTCAATGCCCAAATAAGAACTTAGCAATCCCAAATCTGTCTTCTCAAAAATCTTCATCATATTTTTCTTGAACTTCTTCACTTTGGCTTCACTTGCCCCCGTGATGATCAAGTCATCTACATATACTCCAACAATCACTTTATCTTGATTTGAGTTCAAATAATACACACCTTGGTCATTTTTGCTTTTCACAAAGCCAATGCTCTTCAAAGTATCATCAAGCTTTGCATTCCATGCTCTTGGTGCTTGCTTGAGGCCGTAGAGTGCTTTGTTTAGTTTGAGGACCCACTCCTCCTTTCCTTATTTCACATAGCCCTCTGGTTGACTCACATAGATCTCCTCCTTGATTTCACCATTCAAGAAGGCGGATTTCACATCTAGATGATGCAAACTCCAACACTCTTGGGCTGCCAATGCAAACAAGATACAGACTGATTCAAAACGAGCAACAGGAGCAAATACCTCATCATAATCAATCCTATATCTTTGGCGATACCCTTTCACCACTAATCTCGCTTTGTGCTTCATAATTTCACCAAGCGGATTCTTCTTTAGCTTGTATACCCATTTAACACCAATGGGCTTGCATGACTTAGGAGCCTTCACTAGCTTCCATGTATCATTGTTCTCAATGGAGGTAATCTCCTCCTCCATAGCTTTCCTCTATGCTTCATCTTCAGATGCTTTGGAAAAAGTGGTGGGTTCTTCAAATGAGATGAGGCACTCCTCCTCAATCGGATCAGTAGCTTCATAGAGAGCTTGGATGGATCGAAATCTTGGCATCACTTCATTGCTCATTGATGACGACCCTTCACCTTGACCCGCTTCTTCATTTGAAGGCATATCTCGAAGCACACCTTCAAGATTGTCTCCATCTTCCTCCATCCTCATACTTGGATTGTCAAATCCAAGATTTACACCTGAAACACAAAACTCCATACCTTCACTTGGTTGTCGTTCCATGAAGTTCCACTTGCGCCCTTCATCGAAGATGACATCTCGGCTCAAATGAACCTTGTGTGTGGTAGGATTAAAACACCGATAACCCTTGGTACCTCTCTCGTACCCCAGAAACACCATCTCCTTACTCCTATCTTCAAGTTTCCCCAAAGCTCCAGGAGTCTTCACATGCACAATTGAGCCAAAGATCCTAAGATGACTTAGTTTAGGCTTCTTCCCGCTCCACATCTCATAGGGCGTCTTCCCTTGCTAGCTCTTCGTAGAGTACCTATTCAACACATACACACAAGTATTGATAGCCTCACCCCATAATTCAAGAGGTAAACTCTTGTCTTTGAGCATGCTTCTTATAAGACCCACAACGGTCCTATTCTTCCTCTCAACTACTCCATTTTGTTGGGGCGTATATGGAGTAGTGAGCTGCCTTTGAATGCCTTTCTCTTCACACCACTTTGAGAATTCTTCAGAAATGAATTCTCCACCACAATCAGTCCTCAAGCACTTGATCAATGCTCCATTGGATTCACTCTCCGCTAGAGTCTTGAATTTTTGAAAGGCTCCAAACGCTTCTGACTTGTTCTTCAAAATCGCCACCCACATCACTCTAGAAAAATCATCAACAATTAGCAAAAAAAACTTCCCTCCACTAATTGTTGATGGTGTGATTGGTCCACAAATGTCGGCATAGACCAATTCCAGGGGCTTTGAAGATCTAAATTCAGTTGCTTTGGGAAATGGGGCTCTCGCATGCTTCCTGGCCACACAACAACTGCACTTGTACTCAAATTTTGAAGAACTAGGTAATCCAATAGCATGATTACCTTTCACCATACCATGGAGAGTGTGCGCACTTTGATGACACATCCTTCTATGCCACAGCCATGCCTCTTCATCATTTTTCTCCACAAGAAGACAATGCTCGACAATGTTGAGCTTCAAAAGGTACATATTCCCCCTCGTCTTGGGAGTCTTGGTCAGCAACCTTCCTTGGCCATCATAAAGGGTGAGAAAACCATCCCTCAAACGTATGTCACAACCTTGTGAATCAAGTTTTCCCAAGCTTAAGATGTTAGTCTTCAATTTAGGTATATAAATAACATTTTCAAATATCATTCGTTCTCTATTTGTACACTCCACATGTACTTCACCTTTGCCTTCATACATAATTGAAGAACCATCACCGAATCTCACCACTCCTTGGTGAGACTCATCAAGGGACTGATAGAAGGTCTTCATACCAGTCATATGGCTACTAGCTCCCGTATCTAGATACCACATATTATCTATAGGAGAGCTATTCATACCTTGAAGTAACACATCCGCATGTTCATCGGCTAGCACCATTAGCAATGATGATTCTTCCTCTTCATCTTCTTGGGCTATATGCATCTTTTCTTTTCCCTTTGACTTCTCCTTCTTAGGAAGTTCACACTCATCTGCAAAATGCCCAAGCTTTTGACAATAGTAGCATTTTACCTTGGATTTGTCAAATTGCTTCTTTTTCTTCTCTCCATTGGCATCATCACCACAATCTTTGCCTTTTCCTTTCTTTCCTCGTCCCCTTCCGCTTGAAGATGACCCCTTTTGATCCTTCTTAGACATATTAATTGCCCTAGATAGGAGTGCTTGCTCCTCATCTCTTGAGTTCCTCTCTTGGAGTCTCAACTCATGAACTTTGAGTTGCTCAAATGCTTCCTCAAGTCTCATGGTCTTTACATCACTTGTCTGCTCAAGTAGAAGAATTAGAGAATCAAAATCTTTAGGGACTGACCTGAGAAGCCTTGAAACAGCGCCATACTCATCAAGACTTTTCCCCAAGTCTCTCAAATTAGTAACAATTCGAGCAAAACGATTTGAGTAGTCATCAATCTTCTCATTCCTCTTCATGGAAATTGTTTCAAATTCCCTCTTCAATGCTTGCACCTTTGCTTGCACCACTTTGTCCATTCCCACATGGAATGTGCGAAGAACTTCCTAATTCTCCTTTACACTCTTCTTGATGTCGATTTGGTTGCTTTGTGACTCGGAGATGGAATTGAGGATCATCGACAATGCAAGGCGATCCTTCTTCCGATTTACCTCACTTCCATCAATAACTCCCCACAAGTCCTGAGCCTCCAAAGAAACTTCCATCCTCATAGCCCAGAGATGATAATTTGTGCTTGTTAACATCAAAATAGAAGTAGACATACCGGTTTCACTCCTCGGTGGATGCAAGGTTGGTGTAGGTGCATGTACATCATCGGCCATGGTAGAAGTCCTTTCCCTCTTGGACATTCTCACAATCCTAGGATAAAACGCTCTGATACCACTTGTTGGCTGCTCATCACCTCAAGAAGCACCCTCTCAAGATGATGAGCACACTCACAATTGCACTCAAACACTCAAAAGAAGAAGAAGAAGAATGAGAAGGGATATATTCCACTAAAAAGCACAAAACCACTCAATAACTCTCTGGAGGAAGAAAGGAAAGCACAGAGATACATTTAGGGATTCTAAGATCCCTATTTATAGACTAGAAAGAAGAAAAACCGAAAAATAAGCTCCCCTATTTTTCTGCCCCATTTTTCTGCCGAGTGCGCGCTGTGGGGCATGAAAATCGGCGATTTTCATGTGTGATAGTCCGTGCACACTATTCACGGGGGACCCCCCAATTTACGTGCTACGCGCGAGTGAAGTGGGGGGAAGAAATTCATCTCCCACAGTACTTCATCTTAAATTTGACCGTGGACGAGAAAACTAACGATGACCGAGTTCCTTTCCCTCCTTTGAACTTTGACAAGCCCAACTTTTTTATTTCCCGGTTAAACAAGATAGCCGCCGAGGGTCACCATAATTTCCACTGTTATCATTTGGCTATCGACTTACTGTTTGAGTGCTAGAATATCGCTGAGTACAAGAAATGAAGGCTTCTCGGGCGGAGCTGTCTAGGCGTAGCATCTCGGGCACGCGTGGATAGACCTGCTGGTTTCTACTCTCTTCTCGTCTATTTGAATTTCCGGGGACCGGTGGCTTCTACTCTCTTTACGCGTGAGGACAGGTGGGGAGAGAAATCTTCGGGAGCTCAACACCCGCTCACTTTCTATAAAAGGCAAACCCTATATGCTGCATGACTTGTGTCTTTGGGCTTGAAGAAGAAGAAGAATTCCGATTATCTGAACCTCATTTCCTCAGTGAACATGGGAAAAATTAGAATGTCAGCTTTCATTGGATGCCTGCTACTGCTCGTCCAATTACTGTCCGTTTTCGTTGCTCCGCCGGAAGCAAGGTGATGCAGGACCGACGGGGTGAATCGGTCCGGCGCTAATATCCTCTAAGGG